>CM061063.1:244263277-244923038 GCA_030762895.1 Sophora flavescens | reverse complement strand
ACAAATGTAGTTTTCTCCATGTCTTCAGGTGCCATCTTGATCTGATTATATCCTGAGAATCCATCCATGAAAGAGAATAATGCATGTTGGGCAGTATTATCTACAAGAACATCAATGTGAGGCAGAGGAAAGTCATCTTTTGGGCTAGCTCTGTTTAGATCTCGATAGTCAACACACATTCGAACATTTCCATCTTTCTTGGGAATAGGAACGATGTTAGCAACCCATTGAGGGTACTTTACAACTTCTAGGAAACCTGCATCCAGTTGTTTCTTGACCTCCTCCTTGATCTTTAGAGACATTTTTGCTTTCATCCTTCGTATCTTCTGCTTTACTGGAGGACATTTCGGCTTTAATGGTAATTTGTGTTTTACTACACTGGGGTCTAACCCTGGCATGTCTTGGTACGACCATGCGAAAATATCTTCACAATCCATCAACAACTTGATCAACCTACTTCGCTCATTTTCTTTCAGGGAAAGGCCAATCTTGACCTCTTTTTTATCATCTTTGGTTCTCAAATTGATTAGTTCACTCGTCTCTTCATGGGGCCGAATTTCCCTAGCTTCTTGTTCTACCAACCTCAATAGTTCAGGAGGGACTTCCCCATCATCATCAACAACCTCGTCAGTATGATCAATGTGATAGTCAAAATTGTATGTTGAGTTACCAACACTGTCATTTTCAAGAAAGTCACTTTTAGATCTGCATTTTGATAGTTATTAGGGAAAGATGAATGAATAAAGGTTAAAAACGGGAAACTTCATTTATTGGTGAGGAACGATGAATAAAAGCGAAAGTAAAAAAAAAGAGAGAGATAAGAACATAAAGATATTGAATGCATGCATTTATTGATAAGTCATATTGAAACGGAAACAAGTAAGCCCATTACAACAAAATTCCTAAAGCCTTGGGCAGAGCTAAAGGATAAGCATTACAGAATTACTTTGAAAAAAACTCTGTGGTCATGGGGAACTCGATGACCTCCCAATTGTTGAGCTCTCTATCCGGAGGGCATGGAAACACCAGATTGACACCATGATCGACGGGATAATCATCTTCAACAGCTGCTGCTTGGTCTAGGAATGCAAACCCCACACTCCGGAAGCTTTGTTGAATGTCACAGATGGGAACCCTTTCAGCCTCGTATTCACGATTTTCCAGCCGAGCCAACCTCTTCCTTTTCTTCTCTTCCATAACCCTCATCTTGTCGGCCTTGGTGGGTTTGTATCCCAACCCAAACCTGTCCTTGTTCTCGGTGAGCATGAGGATGTCAGCGACACCTTGGCTATTCTTCCCCAAACCGCTTCCAGGTCGGTATCCTCCTTCGAGCATAACCCTAGCCATCATAATAGATGCTTTAGATGACTGAGGTTTCAAGGGTGGAGCACCGTCCCCAACGTAAGTGGCATTGGCAATTTCAAGCGATTGGAAAGCGGTCTCAAGAGCTTCTTCGGCAGCTTCAATGTAAGGGGTTGTTGATGGCTTACTCGTTAACATATCCTCCTCCCCAGAAACAATTTTTAACTTACTATCGACAATGAACTTCACTTTCTGGTGCAATGTGGAAGGTACAGCTCCAGATGAATGGATCCATGGTCGTCCTAGGAGACAACTGTAAGTTGGTGTGATGTCCATTACTTGGAAGAGTATTTCAAAGGTGAAAGGGCCAATCTGAATGGGCAATTCAATTTCTCCCATGACTTCCCTTCGGGAGCCATCGAAAGCTCTTACAATCATTGTGCTCGGCTTCATATGAGTTCCATCGAAAGGCAACTTTGCCAGTGTTGACTTTAGCATTACATTCAAAGAAGAACCATTATCAATGAGAACCCTAGCCATGACATGATCTCGACACTTTACAGAGATGTGTAACGCCTTGTGCCCTATTCCTTCAGCTGGAATTTCATCATCAGTGAAAGTGATATAATTATCAGCGACGGTGTTACCCACGATGTTATTGAGCTTGTCAACTGTGATGTCATGAGAGACATGAGCTTGATTCAACACCTTCATCAGTATTCTCCTATGTGGCTCAGAATTCATCAACAAAGACAAAAGAGATATCCGAGCTGGAGTTTGATTCAATTGATCCACAACCCTGTATTCGCTTTGCTTGATGAACTTCAAGAATTCGCCGACTTCTTCATCAGATACCTCCTTTTTATTATCACCCCCTTTGGTATCCTTTTCAGCCGGCGTTCTTTCCACCTTCTCTTTCCCCTTGCGATCTTTTTCTTCCTTTTCTGTTCCCTCCCTTCGCAATACCTCTGGAGTATAAATACGACCACTCCTAGTCATTCCACCAATACCCGAAATGTTGGTAACCATAGTGGTCCCGCTGGGAGGACTTTGTTGAACCTGCCTATCATATTTCCATGGCACCGCTTTGGTGTCCTTGTAAGGGAAAGGACCTGGGACTCGGATGACAACTGGTTTTGGCCCACTCGAAACCGGCATAGGTTCCTTCTCAGTATAGTGTATCACCAATGGCTTCGGAGCGACCTGCTCAGGAACCGGTTGAGGATTAATCACAAAAGTAAAAGGAGTTATCTTAACTGGAGTTGGGGAAATTGTAGATTCAGCGACCATGTTAATGCAACACTCATTCAATTCACAACCAATTAGGATAATATTCATATCTATTAACTGTTGCACAACCTGTCGAAATTCTGCACAGTCTTCAATTGAATGCCCCATATCCCCGTTGAAGTCACACCTTATTTCTTTATCAAGAGTCTTCTCTTCAACAATTGAGGTTTGCACCAATCCATGTTTTTGCATCTCCCTTAAAATAACTCTCATGGGAGTTCTGACATCAGCCACTTGGCTCTTAAGAGTAGGTTCCATAAAGCTATCAATGGCATTGACTCCAGAACCCCCATGATTTGGCATAGGACCTTGTGCCCCATTCGGAGCATCTTTCTGAAAGATCAACCACTTAGCATCAATAAGATCACGTACCTTAAATTTGAAAGCCCTACAGTTCTCAGTGGAATGACCTATTTCCCCCGCATGATACTCACATTTAGCATTTGGATCAAACCACTTCGGATAAGGAGGCCCCAATGGTTTCATTAGGTTAGGAGTCAAGACGGATTTACTTATAAGCTGATGCAGTAGCTCAGTGTAGGTTATGGGTATCGGTTCGAAATGTACTTGCTTTCTTTCCGAGTTATACAGTGGTCTTGTTTGGCTGGTGTTTGGGTTTGGACTTAGGGGTTGAACAATTTGAGGTGGCATGGTAGGGTGTGTTTGAGGTTGAGAAGGGTATGATGGCCGGTAAGGAGCCATCTGTTGAGGATTTGGAAATTGTGAGGTGGCAGCGACGAATGGCTGGTTGGCTTGGTGATATGGGGCGTATTGGGCTTGGAAGGCGGGTGTTTGGTTTGGTCTATATTGTTTTGGCTTCTTTTGTTCAAAGGTTACTGTGTGTGCTTCTCCTTCTTTCTTTCTCACAAACGGGGCTCTCTTCTGGCCGTTCATTACTGAAGTCTCAGTGATCTTGCCATTCCTCATTCCACTTTCAATTCTCTCACCGATGATGACCATGTCAGAAAAGTTCGATGACACACTCCCAATCATCCTATCATAGAAGGGCGACTGGAGTGTATCAATGAACATTGCCACAATTTCTTTCTCGGACAATGGAGGCTCAACCTGAGCGGCCAGTTCCCTCCATCGTTGTGCATACTGCTTGAAAGTCTCTGTGTCTCTCTTTGCCATATTTTGGAGTTGCATCCTATCGGGAGCCATGTCAATATTGTACTTGTATTGCTTCAGGAATGCATCTGCTAGATCTTTGAAGGATCGGACGTGGGCCCGTTCGAGATGCGTGTACCAATTTGAAGCTGCCCTCGCTAAACTGTCCTAGAAGAAGTGAATCAAGTTCTTATCATCTTGAGCGTATGATGCCATCTTCTTTACATACATGGTCAAATGGTTTTTGGGACAAGTGGTTCCCCGATATTTGTCAAAATTGGGTACCATAAATTTTGGTGGAATTACAACATTTGGCACCAGGCAAAGCTCTGAGCCATCCCGAAGACCATAACTATTTGCCCCTTCAATGTCCCGCAGTCTCTCCTCTAACACTTCAAACTTTTATTTAGATTGGGAATTCCCTCCCGACTGATTCACTGGAGTTTCACAGTACACATTCTGGGGAAAGGGGTATGGCATGTAGGAGGATCCAAAGTTTGGCATCATTTGAGTCCCCTGGGGTCCATAATGTAGGGTGTATTGTGGATTTTTTGGATTGGCAGAAAGTGTCACTGTCGGGGTGTTACCATTTGTAGGGTTGATAGTTTGTGTTTGTGGCATTTCGACAGCATCGGTGGGGGATTGTGTCTGAGTAGCATGTTCAGAGTTTTGGATGTCATCTTGTGGGCTGGGGCCCGTTGGTGGAACAAATCCACGAGGTAAGCCGTATGGGTGATTGTTCGGGTCAAATGAAAGATGAGTTTGGTTGCTTGGATAAATAGTGAGAGGCATCATGGCCCCTGGTTGGTTGAAGCCTTGAATAGGAATCTGAGCAAAACCCAACGAAATGAGAGGTGTGACCGGATGTCCTTCGTTCGAGGCTGGAGGGTTCTCCTCTGTGTTCTTTTCCTTCTGCATTGCTTGTAGGATCTCAATCATCTTAGTCATTTGATCCTTGATTTAACTGACTTCATCCCTGATCTCTTGGACTTCTTCTAGTTCATCTGCCATGGCTCTTGTCTGTGACCGAGTACGATAAAGGTGTCTTCGAGCAATTGTTCAGAAAAGCCACACACTGTTTTAATCGAAACAAAAGTGAGAACAAAATGTTAGAAAAATGCAAAAAGCTTTTATGAAAATCACCTTCGGAGTTTATTATTATTATTTTTGAGTTAACACCTTATAACAGACAAGAGATGGTCCCTCCATCCCACACAGAGAGCATTGTGTTCATAAGATGAAATGGAGTTGACAACAAATATACGGGAGAAACAGCTCTCCACAATAGATGTTGTTTCAAACACACTAACATTTCTGAATTGAGACATCTCGTCCTACCCTTTGCACAGAAGGAAGAATCCTATAAGGCAAAGATATAGTCGACAACATACTAAAGGAAGACCATGCTCCACGATAGGTGTCATCGCAAGTCAAGTGCAAGAGTTGGAGTGCGAAGGAATCATAGAGGCAAGAACTGATTTCATTAAAAACTCCTCAAAGCAAAACATAGAATAATGGAGGCAAGGCCATATTTCAATAAAATCTCCTCAAAACAATGCGTAGATTGGGATTAAATCATAATTCTCGACATTGTTACAACATTTTCATCCTAAAGTCAATAGCTTAGGTCTCTATCTTTTTAGCCCTCGAGCAAACCCTCCACACATCTGCATGAAATCATCCAACTCAGCCGGGAGACGAAGCATAGGGTCTGCACGAATTTGTTTTTCTGACTTTTCAAAGCATTGGACGAAATTCAGAATACAATGGCTTAGCTCCAAATTCATGCTCATATATCTTTTTCTCCATATGTCAATATCTATCCCTCGCTCTCGGGCCTCTTCTCTCCACCACTTCACGACATTAATTACTTGAACCATTTGATCATGATAGTGTTTTGCTGAGGTCCACCCTAAATCGCACTGCTTCTTGATTTCGACTAATAGAATATTCAGCTCTTGGACCTTTTGCACCAATTCATCAGTCATCATGTCTTGTGCACAAATTTGCTTTTGTAAGTTGGCATTGACTCCCCTTTGTCGATTGACTTCCACTTCCAATGACTTTCTCACATCTCCTTGCTGAATGACTTCTTCTTCTAACTGACACTTTTCTTTTCTTAATTGATGTCTCTCTGTTGTCAAGGACAATACTTTGCTTTCAAGATTTTGGATCCTAGTCATGACGCTTGGCGGGACCTTGTCTGTATTCTTTTGGACTTTTGAGGTTACTGAGATATCTGCACACAAATCTTGTAAATGTTCATTTTCCTTTGTTAAATTCTCACAACGCTTCTGACCAATGGCTATTTTCAACTCGGCATCTTGCTTTTGTTGTTCCATTTCCTTTATTTGTGCTTCCAGGACTTTCAGTTATTCTGCCATTTGAGTTACCGAAGGGGAGTAGTCTTCAGCTTTCGTGCTATCTGCAGGAATGTTGACGCGACCTTTCCTTGATTTTCTCCATGCTTCATACTCTGAGACAATGATTAGGATTGGTCGTCCCAACTGTGATCTCCCCGCCATCCTCACATTTTTCCATGCATTTCTAACTTCTTTTGCCAACAACTTGGTATTCTCACCATCCTCGTATCGGAAACAGCATCCACCGAGTTGTTCTTCTCGTGGCACGGTTTGCGTCCTACAAAGTTGTCGTAAGGCTATGGCGGGTGTGTAGGATATGCACCCTCTCGGGCCCATCAAAGGAACATTTGAATAGTCACCACAACTATAAATGATATCTTGCCCCTGTTGACTTTCGTACCATGGGCATACCCACTTAAAAGAGTCTCTTTCCACTTTGTCAAACTCGTTCTTCCATTCCTCTTCATTAAGCTATCTTGATATGGCCTTTTGCGTACATGTGAGTCATGACCCATACATAGAGCAACTGTGCACAACATCGGAGCTTCCCTTTTGGATGCCGCTGGCAAAATTCTAGAGTCAAAAGCGTTTCAGCCAATACTGCCGGCACGGGGTTTTTCTTTCTTTCAACTGTGAAGAACACGTCCATTGCTGGTTGATCTATCATGTCTAGCGCTGATGGAAATAGAACTAACCCATATACTGCTAGTGCCAATACCCTCTCAAAGGTTTTCCAGTCTTGCCGATCCGTTAGTTTCCTCAAGTGATTTTCAAGAAAATTTCGGGTCAACCCTCGTGAGTTTGAGTGCCCGGTCAAATTCACTTCAATTTCAGGAAGCCCTAGTAACCTTGCTATGCTTGCAGTGGTCAAGTATTGCCCCATGCAAAAGTACACAGTGGGATTTTTCTGCATTGGCAACCTTAACAGGCAAGCATATTCTTCAATGGTGGGTGTAATGTCCATGTTTGGCAACTCGAAGCATCTGAGATGTGGGCTCCAATACCGACTTAGAGCACTCAAAGCAGTAGCTTGAACTGGTATGAAAATTAGGTCCAAGATCCCTCCATACTTCTTGACGAAGCTTTTTCGATGTTCTTGAGGCAAAGATTGGCTCAACTCTTTCAAATTCTCTAATGAGTTCAAAATCACCCTGGAGCTCTTGGTGGCGGGAGCATTGCTAGTGTGTCTGACTTTTTCCATCTCTTGTTATCAAAGGTGTTATCTCTTACCAAATTATCTGTGCAACGAAAATTTTATTTTATTAATAACATTTGGAAAGCAAAATTACTTATGCATGAGAGTGTACCAAGATGCATGAATGAATGACATATTGACGACGCATGGCCTAAAATACTACATGCATGAGCATACAATATAATAATGAGTGTAACAGGATGCACGAATGAGTGGCATGTGGGATGCGTGTAGAAAATCGTTATGATGCATAGGATATAAATATGATTATTCATGTTGCAGAAAAAGATGGAATGCGCTCCCTTTTGTCCTACATAGGTCATATCCTTAAGACCCTATTTTGGTAGGCTGCTAATGGTATTTTATGTGCATGACTTTCGGGACAGATCTAGACCCCTAGACATATGGTCCCCGGATTACCCTCATCTAAAAGATAAGGATCCGAATCCACAAACCTCACCACAGGGACAAATAAGTCATAATATGGTAGTCCATGTACCGGTAGCAATCCGAGCGGGAGAATCAGTGACTGTCAGTGACGCAAAAGCATCACAATAACATCATTGAAGCCCCTTCTAATCTTATGGCATTCCAAGACTCGGGTATAGAGCCCAAAAGTGTGTGTAACATGTGATAGTGATGTGTGTGATGGGAGCATACAAACCTTCACAAAAACCTACTAAAACAAAACTACCCCAAACCTGCAAAAAAGGAATAAACAACGCCAATACAAAAGTTGTCTACCCTTAGGTTGCAAGAATATAGAAAAGCAGTCATGAAAGCATCAAAAAAAGAAATAAAAAAAAAGGATAAAACAAATATTTTCAAAGCTGTTTTTTTTAAAAAAAAATCTGCACAACCAACTATGATAGGCCTGACTCTCAAAAGACCCTAGTGGAGTCGCCAGCTGTCGCAACCGTCCCGTCCGGGCGCCGCGAATAAAGAGATAAAAAAAAGAGGAGTCGCTACCAAAATTTTTATTGGGAAAATCTTAGAAAACCCAATTATTTAAAGGTACGCTGGTAAAAAAAAAGAGAGTGATGAGTCCGAGAGTCGGTTACGAGTAGGGAAGGTGTTAGCACCCCACATCGCCCGTTTTAAAAAAACGGTACCTCAAGTTAATTGTTCAAAAACACTTTAATAGCCTTTTAAATATTTATTTTACCCCCAAAAATTATTTACAAGAAAGGATTATTTTTAACTTTTAATATTTTAAATTTTTATTAATTTTTATATGCTTAAATTTATTGTTTATAAAAACTAAATGAGGTTGAACATGGCACATGAGTCTACTAGGTAACCTCATATCTAAGGAACTGAACATGGCACCGTGTCCATAGAGCATCCCTAAAAACAGAACAACTTAATTATTTGATTAATTATTTAAATATAAAAAGAGACACAAAAAAGGAAAATTTAGTTTTGGCTTGACAAGTTGATTTATCTTTGCTCCTACGTATTCCCCGGTACGATGGGAAACTCAAAGCCACGTAGTTCTTTTGGAAAAAAAAAGTTTGATTGGTTTATTGATTTTATATTTTGATAAAGATTTGATTTATTTATTTTATTTTAAAAAAAGAATTTATTTCAGAATAAATTCACTCTTACACAGAGTCTAAGATAGCGTTGCTATACGATAAACCCTTACAATTCATACGCCATTTGAGGATGAAAAATCATACATCAACGTCGTAGATTGTTGTGTGAATTAAAAAAGAGATTTTTTCATCTTATAAATTTTGATAAAATCTTGTAAAAAGAGTAAATTGAAAACATTTTATTATTTTTTAACACAATGGAATTCACTTTTGCACATGATTAAAGATAGCCAAACTATACGTTGAACCATTACAATTTGTACGACACTTGGGGATGAAAAATCATACATCAACGTCGTAGATTGTTGCGTAAATTAAAAAGGATATTTTTTCATCTTATAAATTTTGATAAAATCTTGTAAAAAGAGTAAATTGGAAACATTTTATTATTTTTTAACACAATGGAATTCACTTTTACACAGGGTTAAAGATAGCCAAACTATACGTTGAACCCTTACAATTTGTACGACACTTAGCTTGAGGATGAAAAATCATACATCAACGTCGTAGATTGTTGCGTGAATTAAAAAAGAGATTTTTTTTCATCTTATAAATTTGGATAAAATCTTGTAAAAAGAGTAAATTGAAAACATATTATTATTTTTTAACACAATGGAGTTCACTTTTGCACATGGTTAAAGATAGCCAAACTATACGTTGAACCCTTACAATTTGTACGACACTTGAGGATGAAAATTCATACATCAATGTCGTAGATTGTTGCGTGAATTCAAAAAAAACTTTTTGAGTTTTAGAAATAAATTCTTCTTAAAAATTTTACTAAACAAAAAAAATGATTGATTTTCCTTTGAAATTTTGAGATTTTGTTAAATAATAATAATAATAATAATAATAATAATAATTATAACAATAATAAATAAAGTCACTCATGCACAGGGTCCAAGATAACAATGCTATACGATAAACCCTTACAATTCGTACGACACTTGAGGATGAAAATTCATACATCAATATCGTAGATTGTTGCGTGAATTCAAAAAAAAAATTCCCCTTTTTATTTTTTATATATTTTGTTTTAAAAATGTATTTTTATTTTTATTTTGTAACAACAACAACCAGCAACAAGTTTTGGCCATATAACCAACAAACCCAACAGAACCCAAGAAATCATCAAAACCCAACAGCCTATTCAAACAATAAAAAGGGCAGAAGAAATAAAAAGAAAAATAAGGGGGAAAAGCAAATGAAGCTTCATGTTTACCCACAACGTGCAGAGGGAGAAAAAGGAAGGGAGCTTGACGCAGATGGGTTGGCGGCGCGACGGAGAAGGCGTGTGTTCGGTGGTTTGAGGGCGGTGTTAGGCGGAGATGCGGTGGGACAACGGCTCAAGAACGGTGGCGGTTCTGTGCGGATCTGGTTTGGGTCGAGCTGGGCTACGTGGCGGATGGCGGGCGGTTTCGAACAGCGACGACGACGGCAACAATGATGGCAAAGGTGGCAGAGATGGTGGAGGCAACAACGACGGAGCTGCTTCGTGACAGACTTGCGGCGATCCCGAGATCCGGTTCGTGACGATGAGAAACAGCAGCAGCGGCGGCGAGAGCTACTGACAGGCCGGGCGGCGCACGGCGTGGCCGTGGCGGAAGAGAGGAGGAAGGGACGTGTGGTGGTGGTGCCGTGGTGATGACGAGAGTGGCAACAGTGAAGTCTAGGACATGGAATGGTGACTGCTAAGAGGTGGAAACGTGACAGGTACGAGGCAGCGGCGTTTTGGAGCTCGCGGTGGTGCGGTGAGCGGCGGAGTATCACGCGACGGCTGGAAATGGGAACAAAGGCTCCACTTTTTTCAGATTCAACAATCCCTGCTATCTTGTATGTGGGTTATGCATTCTGATTTTTTGTTGTTTTCTTTTTTTTAGAAGATGAGTAACAAAGGAAGCTGATGGAGATGAAGGAGTAGAAAAGAGGGTGGGGAATTAGATGAAGGAACTTTACTCTGAATGGGAAATAAAACCTCTACCCTCTTTTCATTTTCACTCTCAAATTTTATCTCTTCCTCCTGCTCTCTCAATTTTCCCCCCTCTTTAACAGTGAAGGGTAATGTGTCTATATAGGATGACAAAAAAACAAAATCTGTTATTTTCTGAGAGGTGGAGGACGAAAATTGGACAAATTGTGGTGCCATGGTGTGGTGCTCCCACCACTACCCTGTATGACTGCTATATGTGCAGGGATAGTACATCAATGTTTATGGAAAAAAGTAAAAGAAAACAAAAGAAAGCCAAGAAAACAAAGCTGTTTCATACTTGAAATGGGAGGACAGAGAGCAACGATGGGAAATGGTACCAGGAGGCAAGAAGAAACGTCCATCTTCTGATTTTTTTGTAGAATTATTATTATTATTTTTGTAATTTTATTTTAATAACAAATCAGATTAATAATGGAAACAAATTTTTTATTTGGGCTTGGATAATGGGCCCAAAAGATAACTTGGAACAAAACGAACATGGGCTCCATTTGAAGATGTAATGGACCAAAAGTATTTTTTGTTTTTTTTTTTGCATTTTTATATTTATTTATTTTGTGTTTATTATTTTTTTTGAAACTATTAATTAAAAACATCCGGACAAAATTAGGTGTTCACAGAAATTAAGGCTAATATATATGATTTTGATAAAAGTTGTGAAAGAATAATAAGTTATCGCCAATCTGGCCCTACACCGGACGCCCGAAAGGTCATCTCCAACCTCAACGTTGGGCTTGTGGGGCAGCTAGTGGAGATGGTAGTTACATTGGAGAGGGAAAGGGAGTTGTTGTACCAACACTTAGGATTCAGACCTCGACAGTTCTGGTTCCGCACGTCCCTGAGGACGATGCTGCTGCTTCGGGTACCCATGCTGATGCCCTTATCGTTCCCGATGCCTCTGGCCAGCAGGATGCAAATGATCATGAGGCCGATGCTCATTGCTCCCCCAGCACCCCTCCCCGTTGACTTGTGGTTTTAATTTTTTATTTGATATTTTGTATTTTAAAATTTTGGACCAGATTTTATTTTATTTTATATATATTATTTGAATTTTCAGTTATTTATTGAATCTTTTACAGGTTATTATATTGCTTAAATAAAAAAAGTATTTAAAAATAAAATTTCCAACTAAAAAAAAAAAAATAGTTAGCGACCGAATTTATTCTGTCCCTAAAATGGTCACAAAAGTGGTTCCAAAATCAGTATTTGGGACAACATTAGCAACAATTATTTTTTATTATTTCGTAACGACTAATTTCGATCGCTAATTAGTGACCGCGGCAAAATTTGGTCACTAATAACATTTGCGACCAGTCCTACAACAACAATTATAACTCGGTCGCTAATACGATTAAAGACCGATTATTTCGGTCGTTAATATGCTTTTTTTCTTGTAGTGATCTATGATGGGTGACGTTTTATTACTTTGAAAATTCATATCCACATCTTGTTGTGGCACACGATATCAAGTCTTGAAAATCACTTTTCTTTATTGAACGCCTTTCATGAGATGACTAAAATGGTGGTTAAATAATCTTTAATCATTAGTTAACTTCTCATCACTTTTCTTTTGTAGATTAGAAGATTGAATATGGTTGGATTATTAATTTTAAAATAAGACTTGCTGAAAAACCTTTAAGAATCAGTCTTGATCTTGAGTCGTCCAAATGCAAATTCATTGTGTAGGCTTCTTTTGGTGTTTATTCAAGACCCGCACCTGTTTCTCCTTTCTTAAAAAGTTTATGTTAGCCGGCCAACTAAAAGAAACATAGAATAATAGGCAAAAAGTTTTGTTTAATTCCCCCTCCCCCCCCTACATTGTATACTAATTAACATAATATATAACGATGCGTTCGAAATAATAATAATAATAATAATAATAATAATATAACGATCTAATTCTTGTCTATCATCATCAGCATACTTTGTAAACTTTTTGATGAAGATATTTTTTTAAAAAAAAAAATTATTTTGTGTTGTCTTGTCCCCTATTGTTTCTTTTTAAAATATTATTTTGTGTTGTCTTATCCCCTATTATTTTTTAAATTTAAACCAACAATATATAAAAGTCCGTACACTACCCTCCTACTTTGCCACAAAAGAAAAGTATGAAATTTGATATTTGAAAAAAAAAAAACTAGAAAGGTACCCATGCGACGCACGGGTCTTTTTTCTTATTTTATTTTAATTAATTAATGTGAAAATAGATATAATTATATATTAAGTTAATTTTTCTTATTTCGTTTTAATTAATTAATGTGAAAATAAATATAATTATATATTAAGGTAATACAAATACATGTACGTTGTTCAACAACAAAAAAACCCTATACATGTATGCTTATTCTAATATTTGGATTAAAGTTATATGTATTGTTAGTGTACAAAATTTTACACTGAAATCCACTAACATTCTTGACATATATGCTTTTTATTTTAAAAATTAAGAGAGAAATAATAATGATGTTGATTTATCAAGATATGTTAGCCATGGTGTTCATTCATGAATCATGACGTCATTCCGTAAAAAAATCGAATCATGACGTCATGAAATATTGGTGTTTTTTAAAATTAAAAAAATAGAGAAGGAAGATTGCAATACCAAAAACAAAATCTTCACTAAAATCACTAGAGGTGTCAAGACTAATTAAAACAAGAGTGGACAACTTTCTATATTCATGTTGCATTTGGATAAACAACTTAATTAAATATTTATTCACTAAGTATTTTTTTTTTATTTTATGCAATCAAACTAATTCATTTTATTAAAAATCAAAGAGTTAATACATGTTGGAACATCAAAGTAGACTTGAGGACTAGCTTGACATATGGGCAAAAACTTGGTACGATTTAGGAAAGTATACCTAGTCGCAGACAAGTAATACAGTGATAAGACCGGATATCGTTCTCAGGGATAGCGGACAAGTACCACTTCTCAAATTGAACTACTATTTAGACGATCGTTTGGAAGGAAGGGAGCTCAATATTAAATACCATGTCCAACAAGAGTTAAAATAAACAAATTATTAGGAACAAGTTCTTTTCGGAATTTTATCGAACACTTAACAAGCACAAAGAGACGTGATTAAAAATTGATGAAAATGTTGGGGTTAGACTACACTAATCTTCCCTCAATTGCAATGAGATGGTTGCTAACACAAGTCCTAATTCAATTATTACAATCAAGCCTTTAAAAATACTCAAACTCTAATTCCTTAGGTGGAATGAGCCTAAAACCCCAAATTGAACCCAAATTCCTTAGGTGGATTAACATAATATTTTGCATAAAGAGCCAAGACTTAAAAGATTGCAAACACTTCAAGACCCGTTCCTAGATTCATGAACTACTTGATATTTGATTCATGAGCATGCAAATAAAAGCACCAACTTTCCAATTGTCTACCAAAGCAACAAATCATTTCATGGGTGATCAAGCCAAGAAAAGCATTAAGCATAGAATCAAATGCTCATAATAAATTAGGAACTTGCATTAGAACCAAATCAAAAATACAACCAAGTTTAGAGAAGTAAACATCTAACCCCAACAAGAGGGGATTTAGCCAAGCATAGTAGAGAAAGTAACAAAGAAAGATGAAATAAACAAGAAAAATGTAACAAACTCCATTGGAAATGGTGTTCTAGTTGAAAGAGACTCCTTGTATCCTCCTAGGTCATAAAAACACGCAGCTGCTCATTCCCCCTTCTCAAAATGGAAAATAAGGGTTTAAATACCCTGTCAGGATTCGCGCCCACGCTGTGCGTGGGGTTGCTCACGCTGAGCGTGAGACAGACAGAAGGTAGGTTTTCTCAGTCGAATCCACGCTGAGCATGGGAATTCCACGCTGAGCGTGGATATGACAGAAGATAAACCACTTTAAGTCTTCGTGGTTACTTCCTTATTGAATCCTAAAATTGACAAAAGATAAACCTAAATTAGATTGCATATAAGGAGAACAAATTAAGATAATATTAACATCAAATGCATGAAATTAACAAAAACACTTAAAACACTAATTATGACTCAACTAACTAAAAATGGGGAGAAAGCAAGGATAAAAACATGCAATTGGGAGTAAAATCCACTCAAGAAAGGCACAATTACTTGATAATTTAGTGATTTATCACTCCCCCAAACCTAGCATTTTGCTTGTCCCCAAGCAAAAATAACTAGAACTAACACACAAAACATAAGACACAAAAGACTAACAAACCAAGCTCTAACATGATTAAGGAAAACTGAATGAGAGCACAATTAGACAAACTCACCAAAAGTTAAAATTGCAATAAGACTAATTCCTAAAACAAAAGCATCAACTAGTAGCAAGCTTAATTCCAAAAAAAATGTCAGGAAGCAAAAAGTATAACAACTTTGCAACTCCATATTCTTCAAAATTTAAAATCATGGCAATTTGACAAGAGAACAACCATAGAACCTTAGTCCTCATAGGATGCACACTCATCAAATAATCACTCAAGTATATGGTGGTGAAGTGTTTCTCTCAAAGCACACATTAGAGTCATGGAACCATAGATTTGCTTTTCATCTAATTCCAGAAAATCACAAACCACAAGCATGCACAAATCAAAGGCACTTTATTTGGGTTGTAACTTGGCTAAAGTGGGAAAACAAGTGAGGTGAGAAACAAGTGAAATGAGGAACAAACAAACAAACAAAAGATGTCCAAGAGAATAGGAGAGCAATTACAACAATTCACTTGTTTCAACACAACGCACAAAATTCCAAATTGCTATAATTGATTTTTTTTTTCAATTCTCCTTTTCTTCCTTGGAGTTTCACACAACTTTATTCACAATTTTTTTTTCAAGCACTTGCTTTTGAAATTCAAGCACTTGTACACTTTTTTTTTTCAAAATTTCTCGCATTATTCCATAACCCTCTCCCCCAAACCAAAATCTTTGCTTGTCCACAAGCAATTCACCAATGCTCTCCTATTCTCAAGTTAGAATAAACATGGTAATCATATCCAAGAAGCCAGGGTGAGAACAAAAAATTAATAAGCTCAGGGGGGTAAGTAAAGGAATTTTTTTTCATGCAAGGTTGGCTTTTTGGCTCAAATGACTTATGAAAAACGGCCATCCACCTCCTCATCATCTACTCCATAATCTCCATCATCCACAGGAATGTCAGCTTCACCATTCTCCAAGTCAGAAAAGTCCTGCCAATCAACCTGCTCTCTGACCTCCTCCTCCGTCGGGAAATGTACCGGAGTTGAAGGTCCAACTATATGTGCTCTACCCAACTCCCTCATCATAGCCATCATCATTTGTCTCTCACGATGCCCAGCCTCCAAGTTATGCTTAAATTTATCCAAAGTATGCTCTATTCGTGACAAGCGCTGAGGCATGGATAGATTGCGAGTGGAAGGAGCCGATCTACCTGGCCTTACTGAGGCTTCATCATTCACCAAACAGTGTGAACGAATGTAAGCTAAATCAATGGTCTGCAACTGCTGAACCAGGGGTAGCTCTCCATCTGTGGGGACTCCAACTGTCATGCAGAGTTCAGTGATCAGATAAGGATGAGCAAGAGCCATCTTCTTTACGTTATTTGCAACTTTCTGATTAGATTGGGAGATGAGCATGCCAATGTTCACCGTCCCTCCAATCATGATAGTGTAGATCAATTTAGCTCGAGGGACGGCTACATCTGAGAAGTTACTGCACGGGAAGATGTTGGAATAGACAAATGTTGCCCAGATCTTGGGGACCGTCTACAAATAGGTGCGATTCAACTTCTGCAATTGGGACTTTATATCCAAGGTCCAATGAGCTCCAGGTCTACAAAGGGATCTCAACATCTCCTGCCCATCACTCCGAACTTTCAAAAATCTGGTGTAATGATCATCTCCCTGCCAGCCAGGTACGGTGCCAAAGAATCTATTAATAGCATCATCAGAGAAATCCACCTCTACACCCCGCACCAAAATTGTATACAGATGTTCTATGCCTTCAGGAGGTAAGCATTAGCATAAAACTCTCGAACAATCTCCTTGTAGGCAACCTACTGAAAGGTGGCTAAGTGCTCCCACCCACGTGCAAATAGTTTCTCTCGGATCATAGGGTACTCAGAAATATTCATTGGGAGCACCATCTCCGGAACAAACCTCCTCTGCTTGATATTCTCAAAGCGCTTCTCATGCTCAGCTGATTGGAATTTAGCATAGTCTTGGGAGGACGAGGCAGCTGACTTCTTCCTTTTTCCACCTTTAGTTTGCATTTTGGGTGGCACGTGTACCTGAAAATCAGAAAATCCCAGTAACACCAAAGAATGACATTTTAAGCACATGGGCAAGCAGCAGATAGAGCAAGAGAAAGTACAAAAAGGTATACACAATCTGGTTCAAAAATCAAAATCAACACATATAAACTCCACATGCAGGATATTAGAGCATCAATTAAAATCCCACATCACGTGAGTTCACTCCCCAATCAATAATCACGACATTCAGGCCAATTCACAAAACATTTGAAATCACACGAGGTAGTCCACACAGTGAAGGACAATGTACATTTTTAAAATTTAAGCCACTTTACACAATGATTCATAATGTCAATGAGTGCAAAGAAAATTTATCACATGATTAGAACAGTTAAACAGTACAATCAAGAATAGTGTGCATCTGCTAGTTGACTCCAATTGGATATAAAACTCCCCAAATCCCTTTCAGTCCACTTCAATTCACATTTAAGAGTTTTCAAAGAATTCCAGAGTTGAACTCCAATTAGACAATAAAGCACATAAACTCAATTCCGTGTGAATGTGAAAACTAGACCCTGTGCAAACTGTAAAGAATAACAATGGAGCATTTGCACAATAAGAATTCATTAATTCCAACAGCAATCAACAGTTAAAGCTTAATCAGGATTCAATGTTCAAGCCACTTACTGTAATGTAAAAGTGAAAGGACATGACAATTGAGAATGATATAGGTGTATATGATAGAATAACAATTTAAAGACTTTAACATCAATCTCAGTTTCAATTCTCAACATCAATCCTTCACACATTTAGCACTTTGAACAATATAGAATCATGGTAACACACATGTAGTCTTAGCATCTTAACCAGGGAAATTACCAAAATGAATTCCCTTCTTTGAACTTCCAGAAATTAACCACCAGTTCAAAACATGAACCCCCAAACCTAGAATTTCACCCATTCAGAATAGCACCCAGTCCCTCTTCTAAATGCTAACCCCTCACTATAACAAGCTTAGCAAGAAATGAAAAAAAAAACTAGAACAAATTATTGTCTCTCTAATGTTTTTTCCAATAAAAATGAACAAAACAAAAAAGCAAAAGGGTGAAAAGGTACTAGATGAGGAAGAAAATACAGGAGAGAAGATGAAACGGAATGGTTCAGGCGCTGACCAGTGGCGAGCGAACCAGGACGCTGCAGACAGAGGCGGTGCGCATGGGCTTTCTTGCTTTGAGGGCGCGAAGTGAGGAGTACTGAGAAAGGTATTTGGTGGTGTGGTGGTATTTGGGGCTGAGCAGGTGCACGACGCAGACAAGGGAGGCGACGCTAAACAATGGCGCGGTGGCAGCACGGTGCTTCGCGAAGTGTGAAGAGGGAATGGGTGGTGCGTGGTGGCGTGCGACGTACAAGGAGGCGGCGCTCGGTGGTGTGCGATGGTGAAGCGGCGCACAAGGAGAAGGGAGGAGAAGAGGCGTGTGTTTGGTGCGGTTAGAGGAGAAGAAGGGTTTACGGTGGGTGAGGGAAAATAAAAGAGAGGGGGAGCAGAGGAAACCAAAATAAATTAGGATTTTTTTATAAAAAAAATTAAAATTTTACCCACGCTGAGCGTGAGTCTGTCCACACTGAGCGTAGACGAGGCAGAAAGCACCCTGATGGAGTCCTGTTCTGCACTGAGCGTGGGAATTCCACGCTGAGCGTGAAAAGACCAGTTTCTGCATAATTATGCAGCAAAAACTGCAGCTTCTTGATGTGCACAGAGTAACAATTTTAGCCCAGAATGCTTCAACAAAAATGCACATTTCACCGCTAATAAACTATTCAACCAATCCAAACACACATATGATTTATGGATGACACCATTTGTTCACAAATCCAATTCAACAACCAACCAACAAGGGCAATTGACATTAAAAACAAACACAGCTGCATAATTCAAACTAAACACACTTTGCACTTGACAACCAACCTAAACTCAAACCAAACTACCTTATGAACATAAAATGGATGCTCAACTCACATTGACAAGATAAAACACAAAGCAACTAAAACATGTGATATTATGCAATCTAACTTAGCAAAACAGCAAGCTAACATAATGAACTAGAAAAGAAGAGTAGAAAGCATGGGTTGCCTCCCAGTAAGCACTTGTTTAACGTCCTTAGCTTGACGTCCTGTTTTCTATGATGGTGTTTTAAGAGGGATGGAGACTATTTGATGATCAAAGTCTCCTCCAAGGTAGTGCTTGAGCCTTTGCCCATTAATAGTGAAAGTTCTTCCCGATGATGGATCCTCCAATTCAACCACACCAAATGGAGAAATTGACTTGACATGGAATGGACCCAACCATCTTGATCTCAACTTGCCCAGATATAGCCTTAAGCGCGAAAAAAGAGCAAAACTGATTGGCCTTCTTCAAAATGCTTGGGAAGAATGTACTTATCATGCCATAACTTTGTTCTCTCCTTGTAAATCCTTGCACTCTCATAAGCCAAGAGTCGGAATTCATCCAACTCATTCAATTGCAATAGTCTCCTATCCATGGCCGGCTTCATATCAAAGTTCAAAGCTTTCACCGCCCAAAAAGCACGATGTTGGAGCTCTACCGGAAGGTGACATGATTTTCCAAACACTAATTGGTAAGGTTACATACCAATAGGTGTCTTATATGCAGTCCGGTGGGCCCAAAGTGCATCATCCAACTTCTTTTCCCAATCTTTTCTTGTATTGTTCACTGTTTTCTCCAAAATCCTCTTCAATTCCCTGTTAGACAACTCCACTTGCCCACTGGTTTGTGGGTGGTATGGTGTGGCAACTTTATGGGTGACTCCAAACTTGGCAAGCACTGCATTGAACTCCTTGTTTCAAAAATGAGTACCCCCATCACTAATAATGGCTCTAGGGGTTCCAAACCGGGTAACAATGTTCTTCCTCACAAAACCAACCACCACTTTTGCATCATCTTTCACAGTTGGGACAGCTTCTACCCATTTACTCACATAGTCAACCGCAACCAAAATGTATTTGTTGTTATAGGATGATGGAAAAGGACCCATGAAATCGATCCCCCACACATCAAAGAGCTCCAACTCTAAAATACCCTTCAAAGGCATCTCATTTCTCTTGGATATATTTCTGGTTCTTTAACACTTATCACACTTCTTTACCCAAGCCCTTGAGTCTTTGAAAATGGTGGGCCAAAAGAAACCACTTTGCAAGACTTTCATGGCGGTCCTCTCACCACCAAAGTGTCCTCCATAAGGTGAATTGTGGCAATGGGTCAAGATCTCATTAATCTCCTCTTCAGGAACACATCTTCTAAGAATTCCATCCGAACCTCTTTTGAAAAGGTAAGGCTTATTCCATATGTAGTGTTTAGCATCATGGATGAGCTTCTTCCTTTGTTGTGCATTGAAGTCCTTCGGAATCTTGTTGGCGGCTTTGTAATTTGCAATAGTAGCAAACCAAGGGGCCACTTGCACCATCAACAACCTCTCATCCGGAAATTCCTCTTGAATTGGCAACTCATCCTTTTCTTGAGAATCCGCTTGTGGAAGCCTAGACAAATGGTCGGCTACCACATTCTCCCCTCCTATCTTGTCCTTGATATCAAAATCGAATTATTGGAGCAATAGTATCCACCTAATGAGCCTTGGCTTGGCATCCTATTTAGTCATGAGATACTTCAAAGCGGAATGGCCAGTGTACACAATAGTTTTAGAGCCAATCAATTAAGACCTAAACTTGTCAGATGCAAAAACTACAGCAAGCAATTCTTTTTCAGTCGTGGTATAGTTCAATTGAGAATCATTCAACACACGACTAGCATAGTAAATAACATGCAACATTTTATTTTTCCTTTGACCCAAAATGGATCCCACCGCATAGTCACTTGCATCACACATCAATTCAAATGGCAAATTCCAATCCGGAGGTGCAATGATCGGTGCGGTGGTGAGTTTTTCCTTCAAAACTTGGAAAGCATGCATACAATCGTCATCAAACACAAAAGGAGTGTCAACTACCAAAATTTTGCCCAAAGGTTTTGAAATATTTGAAAAGTCTTTTATAAATCTCCTATAGAAACCCGCATGACCTAAGAAGCTTCTAACACCTTTTACGTTCATGGGAGGGGGAAGTTTTTCAGTTACTTCAATTTTAGCTTTATCAACTTCTATCCCCCTAGATGAAACCTTATGACCAAGAACTATACCTTCCCTAACCATGAAAGGACATTTTTCCCAATTTAGAACAAGGTTAGTTTCTTGGCATCTTTTCAAAACACATGCAAAATTTTTCAAACAATTATCAAAGGAATTACCAAATACGTAAAAATCATCCATAAATACCTCAATGAATTTTTCAATCATATCAGAGAATATGGAAAGCATGCACCTTTGAAAAGTGGCGGGTGCATTACACAATCCGAATGGCATTCTCTGGTATGCATAGACTCCATAGGGACAAGTGAAGGTGGTCTTCTCTTGGTCCTTCGGGTCAACCACAATTTGGTTATACCCAGAGTATCCATCAAGGAAGCAATAAAAGGCATGGCTCGCCAACCTCTCTAGCATTTGCTCAATGAAAAGTAAGGGAAAATGATCTTTTCTTGTAGCCTCATTCAACCTTCTATAGTCAATACACACCCTCCATCCGGAAACGGTCCTTGAGGGAATGAGTTCATTCTTATCATTTGCACCAACCGTCATCCCCCCTTTCTTAGGAACAACTTGGACCGGACTCACCCATGGACTATCGAAGATTGGATAAATGATACCCGCATCCAAAAGCTTCACAACCTCCTTCTGATGAGTGTGATTTCACCTCATATTTCATCAACATTTTGCATGCATTTTCATATAGTTTAGGCAATTTTAATTTTATTTTTTGTTAGTTTTTACCTTGGAATGGGTAAAGCGGTTTTGTGGTGTTGTTTTACAGAAATTAAGGATTAAATGCTCAAGATCAACCATGACAAACCAAAAATTGAAGAAGCGCCCATGGCAGAACCCGTCACGGCCTGACCGTGATGGCCATCACGGCCAGGCCGTGACTCGCATTATTTGGATCTGAATTTGTGAATGGGATTCAAACTTCCCTAATCTATAAATAAGGCATCTGGGAAGAACATAAGGGGCGGTGATTTTTACTCTAAAAGGACGTTTTCTCTGAACCAGGGGCTGCTGTGACTGCTGTGGAAAGCTTCCATGGAGTTTCTTCTCTCATTTGTTTCTATTGTTTTGATTTTGGCTTTCTCTATGACTATGAGTAGCTAAATTCCCTTTTTGTTTGGATTAGATGTAGCTAAACCGAATCTCATGTATTTACCTTGATTTATTAATCTCTGTTTATGCTTCTTTATTAGTGTTTGATTCCTATGCTTAATGCTTTTTGTGGTCTGATCATCCATGAATTGTTTTGAGATTTGATTTGTAATTGGGAAGTTCTTATTATTTCTTGATCTGAAATTAATCACATAGTAAACCTTGCATCTGGGAATGGATTTTGTTTTATTAGTAATCGTGTAATCCCTACTCTTAATGCAAATTCATTAATTAAGCCACCTAAGGAATTAGGGTGTAATTAGGGGATTTAGGCTCTTGTCATATAAGGAATTAGGACTTGAGTAATCTTGTGGGTTGATTTTAATATTTGAAGCATAAATTGGATTGGTGGTCTTAGTATTGCACGAGGCAAAGGTTTAGTAAAGTTTAATCCCAACATCTTTCATCATATTTGAAGAATCCCCTTTTTTGCATTCCAAGTGTTTGATAAAAATCCTAAAAGAACTTGTTCCTTTTATTTTGTCTATTTTAAATTGTAACTCTTGTTGGGCTTGGTATTTAATATTGAGCTCCCTTCCTTCCAAATATCCGCTTAGATAGTAGTTGATTTGTTACGTGCTAGTACTTGTCTCAGTCCTCGTGGGAACGATATCCCTCTTACCTCTTTACTACTTGTACGACTTGGTATACTTGCCAAGACCGTCAACAAGTTTTTGGCGCCGTTTCCGGGGACTTGTGTTTCAATATTAGCATACCCATTTCAATTACTAATTTAAGCACAATTTTATTTTTTCTGTTTTATTATCTGTTTCTCTTTGCTATCATTTAGTGCTAACATTCTTGGTCTCTAGGCTTTTGTGCATGCGAGGTACTATCCCAGTTGACCAAACTTCTCTACGATCCTGAAATAGAAAAAACGGCTAGGGAGAATCGGAGTCAATCAAGACAGCGGAAGTTATTAACACAACAAGAAAGAGAACAAGAGACCTCCACTTCACAAGTTCATCAAGAACCACTTGAGATGGCAGGCAATGGTGAGGGTGTTCCATGGAGGACACTTGGGTATTATGCCAATACAAATGTTAATCGGCATGTCACTTGCATAGTGAGGCCTCCAGTGAATTCCAACAATTTTGAGATCAAGCCGGCTCTCTTGAATATTATCCAACAAAATCAATTCACCGGGATGGAGAAGGAGGATCCTAATAATCATGTCTCCAACTTCACTGAGTTATGTGATACGGTGAAGATAAATGGTGCTACCGATGATGTAATTTGCCTAAGGTTGTTTCCTTTCTCTCTAAGAGATAGAGCCAAGGCTTGGCTCCAATCTCAACCAAGGGGGAGCATCACTACATGGGATGACTTAGAGGCTAAATTTCTTGCAAGGTTCTTTCCCGCCTCAAGATATGTGAAGACACGGGGTGATATCACAAGCTTTGTTCAACAAGAGGGTGAAACTCTTCATGACACATGGGAAAGGTTCAAAGACTTGCTCCGAAAATGTCCAAATCATGGGTTTGATGATCTTGTCCAAATGCAAACATTTTGCAATATATTGAGACAGTCAACCAAGCTTATGTTGGATGCCTCGGCTGGAGGTTCCATGAACACAAAGACACCGGAGGTAGCATTGACTTTGATAGAAGCTATGGCATCTAATGACTATCTGATGCATCATGACAGAGGTACCACATCAAGAAAGGGAGTGTTGGAGTTAGACTCACAAACTGCACTTTTGGCTCAAAATAAGCTTATGTCACAACAACTTGAGTCCATTACTAAGCAACTAGTTCAACTCCCACAACAACTCCAAACCATGCAAGGGACAACCATGCCACCTCAACAGGTAATGATATGTGATTTTTGTGGAGGAGATCATGATAATGGAAATTGTGAGGCCACACCTAGTTCCCATGAGGAATCTAATTATATGGGGAACTATTGACGGCAAGGTAACAACCAATATTCTAACAATTACAACCAAGGGTGGAGGAATCAAACAAGTTTTGGTTGGAAACAAGATGCCGGACAAGCAAGTAAGCCTCATCCCACACAACCGCCTCAAGATCGGACTTCTATCTTGGAGAACACCCTCAATCAATTCATGCAAATGTCCATGTCAAACCAGAAAAACACTGATGCTTCCATAAAAAACTTGGAGGTTCAAGTTGGACAAATTGCAAAGCACCTAGCGGAACAATCTAGCGGCATTTTTTCAGGTAATACTCAAATAAATCCTAAAGAGCATTGTAAGGCTGTTGTTTTGAGGAGTGG
The DNA here is from genome assembly GCA_030762895.1 of Sophora flavescens. Lineage (NCBI taxonomy): Eukaryota > Viridiplantae > Streptophyta > Magnoliopsida > Fabales > Fabaceae > Sophora > Sophora flavescens. The sequence continues at coordinate 244,898,414 of CM061063.1, read as the reverse complement.
TAAAAGTCTTGAGAAAGTGAGCGGTGAGCCTTTGTTGAAAAATAAGAGAGTTGCTGAAAAAACTTCTGAAAAAAGAGTGAAAAATGAGGAAAAAGGCAAAGGGGTTGTAATAGAGGAAGAAGAAAAAGATAGTGAAAAAGACAAGAGAGAAAAGTTAGTGGATGAAGATTCAATTTTGAGGAAGAGTAAAAGTTAGATTTTGAAAGATGGGGACAAGCCTCAAGAGATCCCTTCTTATGTAAAATTGCCATATCCTTACTTAAGCAAGAAGAAGGAGAAAGAAGAGCAATTTGCCAAATTTCTTGACATCTTTAAGAGGTTACAAATCAACATACCCTTTGCTGAAGCACTAGAGCAAATGCCAACTTATACAAAGTTCATGAAGGAGTTACTTACGAAGAAAAGGAGGTTTAAAGAAGATGAGACTGTTGCCTTGACGGAAGAATGTAGTGCGATACTTCAATGGAAGCTACATCCAAAGCTTAAAGATCATGGTATTTTTACAATCCCTTGCACAATTGGGAGTGTTGCTATTGGGAAGGCCTTGTGTGACTTGGGGGCGAGTATCAATTTGATGCCGCTTTCAATCTTGAACAAGCTTGGAGGTGGTGAAGTGAAACCAACAAGGATGGCATTGCAACTAGCCGATAGATCAATCAAGCGTCCTCTTGGTATTATGGAAGATGTTTTGGTTAAAGTGGATAAGTTTATCTTCCCAGCGGATTTTGTGATATTAGACATGGAGGAGGATGCAGAAGTTCAACTTATATTAGGGAGACCTTTTCTAGCAACTGGTCGTTCATTGATAGATGTACAAAAAAGGCCAACTTCGACTCAGAGTGCAAGATGAAGAGGTTATTTTCAATGTATTTGAAGCTATGCATCGCCCGAGTGATGAAGAGAATTGTTTCCGCATGGACATTGTGGATGTAGTGGCTAAAGAAGTCTTTGCACATCAGCACCACTCCTCTACTCTTGAGAAGGTAATTATGAATTTTATTGAAAATCTTGATGAGAAAGAGGAGAAGGAAATAGAGGAGTGCTTGTGTGAATTGGAAGCTCAACCCAATCAACTTGCTGTCAATACTAAGAAAGAAGAGCTCAAAAAGGATGAAGTCCAAGAGAAGCTCAAGTTAGAGCTTAAACCTCTACCTCCCCACTTGAAATATGTGTTTCTTGGTGAGAATGATGAAAATCCTGTCATAGTGAGCAATGTATTGTCCAAATTGGAAGAGGAGAAACTTGTAAGGGTGCTTAGAGAGCATAAAACAGCTATTGGATGGTCCATATTAGATTTAAAATGTATTAGCCCTACATTTTGTATGCACAAGATTATGATGGAAGCTGAATTTAAACCGGTGATCCAACCGCAAAGGAGGCTCAATCCTACAAATAAAGAAGTGGTAAGGAAGGAGGTGCTGAAACTCCTTGAAGCCGGAATGATCTATCCGATTTCCGATAGTGCTTGGGTGAGTCCGGTACAAGTGGTTCCCAAGAAAGGTGGCGTGACCGTTGTAAAAAATGAGAAGAATGAGTTAATCCCAACTAGAACGGTCACCGGTTGGCGAATGTGTATAGATTACCGGAAGCTAAATCAAGCTACTAGGAAAGATCACTTCCCACTTCCATTTATGGACCAAATGTTGGAGAGGTTGGCTGGGCAAGCTTATTATTATTTCTTGGATGGTTATTCGGGTTATAACCAAATTGCGGTTAACCCGGAAGACCAAGAGAAAATTGCCTTCACATGTCCTTTTGGAGTTTTTGCCTATCGGAAGATGCCTTTCGGTCTTTGTAATGCGCCTACAACATTTCAAAGGTGCATGCTTTCCATTTTTCTGATATGGTAGAAAAATACATTGAATTTTTTATGGATGATTTTTCTGTTTTCGGTTCCTGTTATGATAATTGCTTGTCTAACCTTGCTGCTATGTTAAAGAGGTGCATGGACACCAATTTAGTCTTAAATTGGGAGAAGTGTCATTTTATGGTGCAGGAGGGCATTGTGCTTGGGCACAAGATTTCAGCTAAGGGGATCGAAGTGGATAGATCCAAGATTGATGTAATTGAGAAACTACCTCCACTAGTGAATGTCAAGGGTATGAGGAGTTTTCTTGGTCATGCAGGCTTTTACCGGCATTTCATCAAAGACTTCTCAAAGATAGCCAAGCCGTTGTGTAGCCTTTTGAACAAGGACACACCATTTGTGTTTGATACTTCTTGTCTTACTTCTTTTCAGATTTTGAAAGAAAAGTTGATCACCGCTCCCATTCTTGTTGCACCCAATTGGGAGTCACCATTTGAATTAATGTGTGATTACAGTGACTACGCAGTTGGGGCAGTTTTGGGATAGCAAAGGGAAAAGTTTTTCCATGCCATTCATTATGCTTGCAAGGTTCTCAATGAGAACCAAATAAATTATGCAACAACTGAAAAAGAGCTGCTAGCCATAGTGTTTGCATTGGAAAAATTTCGTTCATACTTGATTGGGTCCCAAGTCACTATTTTTACTGATTATGCTGCAATTAAATATTTGTTGACTAAGTTAGATTCAAAACCAAGACTCATAAGGTGGATTTTATTGTTGCAGGAATTTGACTTAGTCATTAAGGACAAAAAGGGCAGCGAAAATATGGTGGCTGACCACTTATCTTGGTTAGTGAATGAAGATGTTACTGCAAAAGAAAAGGACATTCGGGATGAGTTCCCGGATGGGGCTTTATTTCTAGTGCATGAAAGACCATGGTTTACCGACATGGCAAATTTTAAGGCAGCCAACATTGTTCCAGAGCACCTCACTTGGCAACAAAAGAAAAAATTCTTCCGGGATGCCAACCATTTCATGTGGGATGACCCATTTTTGTTCAAGGTTGGATCGGATGGCTTATGGAGGAGGTGTGATAGTCAAGAGGAAGCGAAGAGTATTTTGTGGCATTGCCATAACTCTCCATATGGTGGACATTACAATGGGGAGAGGACAGCTGCAAAGGTCCTCCAATCTGGGCTCTTTTGGCCCTCAATCTTGATGGACTCTTACAATCATGTGAAGAGTTGTGACAAGTGCCAAATGAGACACCCCGTTGTGCCCCATTGTATTATTACATTAAAACCTTAATATTTATTTACTTAATCGCGCTCTTACTGTTGAAAATACGTAAAAATTAAAACTTAAATAATAATCATATAACTTCTACAAATACAAAACACACCAAAACTATATTACATAAATACACACATAATTATTATTTATTTTACACAACACGGTTTAGGGTATCCTCTCAGTAGGATCCCACACCGGTACTTATTTATACAAACATGCTTATAACTAACTGAAAGCAAGAAACGTCTTATATGACTCACTGGCCCTAAACTTACTACGCTACATTATCAGGATCAGTAGATGGTTCTTCAGCGTCGACTTCATACGGAACATCGTTCAACTCTTCAACAATCTCCGTCTCGTATAGGGTTCCATCCATCTCCTCAGCAACATATTCCTTCATCTGGTCTTCTAACGTAACAAAGTAGACATACACAAAAATACAGAAATAGGGAGATAAGAAACAGTTCTATCATCATAAGTGGAAAAGATTCATAGCATATAATACAATAATAGTCACAAACATGCATCATTCAAAATCAACAATCATCCTCAATTCAATAGATCATCCTCTACCCTTCAACTCATGCAACTAGACCTTTATGCTGACGTGGCCACTACTACTCCTGTCACACATCCCTCGTTAGGGATGCCAGTCAGTCGCCCAAGTGACACGTTCCCCACGCCGGTGCACATTCTTATCCATGGTAAGAATGCTCATGCAAAGCAATGACACTATAGCTGCAACTGTATCGTCGGTGCACACCCTGATTCTCTCTCTCACTCTGTCAAGGGTGCTCATGCAAAGCAATGACACTATAGCTGCACAACTTAAATTCTAATTTGGAACGGTCTACAAGAACTTCGGACCTCGTGTATCTCAAATACACGGTTATGAACAACAATGCAACACATGATTCTCACTGACTTTTATCAATAACAACCTAGTACCTCAAGCTTTTCCTCATATCCTCCACTTACATTCTATATCACATCACTTTTATAAAATAATAGCAAGGCACATCTAATTCATATTCAAAACTCTCACCCAAACAATCATCTCCCGAACAACATATATCCTTCCTTAAAATCAACTAAGCAATTTATCAAACCAGGCAGATCATGCATAACACAATATCAACAAAATATTCAAATATCATAAAATATCACATATAGCAAATTATCACAACCAACATATCACAATCAACTCAAATAAGTAATAAATAAAGCCAAACATCCTCAATATCATAAAATCAACCTTAATGTCGATAAACCTACAATCCCGAATCACCATTTGTTTTACTGAAAAAGGTTTTCAATGTGATTTTGGTCTTGTCGGTTACTCAACTACTAGTAGGGTTTAGGTCGCCCTACACAATTATTATATAATATGCTACTTATCGATTCCGACGGTAGAATGATTCTTTCCCCCACCCGAGTTAGCACACGAAACACGTACACAACGATCCTCGTTATCCCGCCACAAGTTAACACAACCACCTTCATTCAAACAACATAACTATAATTAATCAACTAACAACCATCTATGACACTTTAGGGCTAGGTTCGCCAAGACTTAGAAAATAGGTTTAGGGTTATCTTCTTAATGCCATCTTTTGGATCCTAGTTACTAGAGTCTTAACTAACATAGATTACTTATTACAATACTAAAATTTGAAACAAAATCCTCTAACCTTTAGGGTTAGGGTTTGATCCATATTAGGAAAATAGGCTAGGAAATTTAGTTGGATTCAAGCTCTTGGATAATGAAAGTGGAAGACATCACAAGATCATAGAAATTGGTTTCACATTAAAAGGATTTTTCTACAATTTTCTAGAATTATTTGAAGTTCTAGATCTAGGAATGGAAAAATATGATTCATGGCATAAACATGATAAATACATGAATATGAAAGCTTATATGATCAAGGAGATGAGATTTTACCTCTTGAAGATTGAAGAAATGAAGAAAATGATCAACCTTCACTATGTTGAAAACTGGACAACTTGAGGGTGTGATGGTATTGTGAGTGTATCTCACAATATACTCATCTAAAAATCACGAACTTTGGCTTGATAGAAAGATAAGAAGAAAAGGAACAACTTTGGTGTTGAAGGTTTCATTTGGTTCGGATCATAACAGGGGTGAAATGGGACTTCTTTCTGCTGTTTCGTGGGTTGCTGAGAATTCTGGGCAGTTTCTGTATTTTGAGCCTTTCTCCCAATCCACTTATCCGTTTTTGATGATCTTTAGCTTGTTGGAAAGAAGAGAGAAAGAGGAACAACTTTTATGTTGAGTGTTTTCCGAGTTTCAGAAAGTAAGAGGGTCATATGTTTGGTGGGAATTCGGTGTTCTTAGGGTTTTGTAACTTAGTTGGTGAGGAAGATGAAGAGAATGAAGAAGATGAGTGAAATGGTGAGGGAGGACACGGTTTGGGGTATTTATAGGAGTAATCTTATGCCTTGTTTGGTTAAAAGGAATTGGTTTAATGGGTTTTGTGATTATTAAATTAATATAAGCTTAACTAAGGTTATAATTAACTTAACTAAGGTTATAATTAACTTAACTAAGGTTATTTTGGCTAACCATGGTTAATAATATGTGGCTCATATTTGATGGAGGTGTGGCTGATTTTGGGCCACACAAAATGACTCACCAATGAGTCGTCGATCTTATCCATTAGCGGTTCCCGGAAATTCCGTACGCACTCTCAAATCGTTTACCGATTTCAGTTTTTGAGAGGAAAATAATGAAACGAAAGCAAAATGAAATAGGTAATATTTATTGGAGGTGGATGCACGAAATTGGAGAGATGTGGGAGGTTTTCAACCACGTAAAATGAGTGGTTAAGAGTGCGTAGATGCGTCTTGTTAATACCCGCAAAAGCTTGGGGGTATTTTGGTCTTTTTTCCTAAATGTCATGATTACTTGCATTTAATGCTCATAAATGCTTAGTGACTCATCCTCCATGAGTCATCATGTATGACTCGTTGTCCCGATCTCTTGACGGGTCTCTGCACTTCCCTTCTCGACTCTGTCGGTTTCCCGATTAGGGTTTTACGCCCGTAAAAAGCGTAATATTTTATTTTCGGTTGAAAATTTTCAAAACAACCAAACTCGTTAGAAATATGATTTAAATATAAATCATTTCGTTCACGAGTCAAAATTAGGTTTTCTGCTCAGTAAAATTATACTGTCAGTGAAAACGCAGACCGGGTTCCGTCTGAATTTTCAACCCAAATTTTTATCGTAAGCTTCTACCCTAAAATAGAATATGGATATGATTTTTATTTCATAAAAATCAATCTCCATGAACTCATATAAAAATATAAATAAATACATTTATACCTAAGTATCAAAATAAAATATTTTTACTGAAAAAATAAAAATCGGAAAATAAAAAGTAGGGTGTTACATTACTACCCCTCTTAGAAAAAAATTCCGTTCTCGGAATTTCTTAAATCAACACCAGACATCATCTTGTAATCTTATCTTAATCTAAAGCTCCAACACTATATTTCTCATCGCTGTTTTTCCCCTAGGTGACAGCGGTAACTTCATAACAGAATTCATTCTTATATCCTTCTATTTATCCTCTAACTTATCCCTCACTATATTCCATTCATTGTTCTTAACCTTTCCAACTTGATTTAACATCCTTAAAGGACATGATCAAAACTTAATTCCTTCCTCTACTTACTACTGATCCGTTAGAAAACCTTATTTCAACATCTAATAGCCGTAATTAACACCACAATCAAAACTACCCTAACTTCCTACTCCATGTATCCAATCACAGTCATAATTCCTTAGAATGTATTTCAATATTCTAGATTATATCGAAATCACACCTTTCAAGTCTCCAAATAAAAGAACAACACCTGTTAGGATTATCTAATTTAACAAATTTGAATATCTCTAGTAACCTCAATTTACATCAAAAATCATCTTTCCTGCTCATATTCATCTTAGGTGAAAGCTCATATTCAACTTAGGTGAAATTACTGTATACACTTTCGTTTACTCTTCCCAAACTCATACAATCCATCTTAACTACGATCACTAATCATTGCCCTAGATTCCATAATGATACTATGCCTCGATCAACATTTGATTTATAGTAATTGTCTTACTCACTGATACTGATCTTAATCTTACCAGTCATATCTATATCTCAAAACTCCCATCACTTCCTATTTATCCTACTATAGGGAAACAATACTTAGGTACTATACCTAGATTATATGTTGCTCAATCAAGTCTTAATTGTAATCCATAACCATCAGAGCTTAAGGAGAAATCCTAACTCACCATTTAAACAAGAACAACATATCATTATAGCCATTATCTCAAAAATAAAAGGCTACAAAGCTTCAACCAAATCAATCATATACTAGCTAAGCTCCAAACTAATTCGTTATCTCTTTATTATTTTCAAGGACTACCCATACTATCAAAATATATCAAGCACTTAAGATAAAGTTCCCTTAATAACAATTATCCCACAACAATCTATACTTTCACTGTAATTGATTTTAAACAAGTATGAAAACCACAACCGACTAACTAACAAAACTTGCGGATTTCCGTTACCATCTTCAGACTTTCCCACCAAGAGCACGATTTCCACTTCCGTAAGTTCATCGACAAGTGTTTACAATAAATGTCATATTCTTAACAACTATATGACACTGATGTCAAACACATACCTTATATGAGATCTGCAGAGTGAGAAGATTCAGCTCCCCTCACTGTAACCATTCCCCCAGTGACCCACTGTCCGCAATCTCTAGCTATATGACCAGGTTTTCCACAGTGGAAGCAACTAGGTTTCTCCTTGCAATTTCTAACATGATGAATTCCTCCGCATCTGAAGCAAGCTAAGCTCTTCTGCGGTCCGACCGCCTGCTCCTGGATCTCTTCTCCTAGCTTCACCTCCATAACTTCCAGCTCCTTTACCAGCAGCTACAGTCTGATGCCTATTTCTCTGTCTACACTTACGAGCATAATGACCTGGTTTACAACAATGGAAACAACTAGGTTTTTCCGTGCAATCTTTAAAATGATGCGATCCTCTGCATCCGAAGCAAACATAGACTTGTTGTTGTTGATCTGATCTAACCACTAGTGTTGGTGCAGCTGTCTGCACCGGTTTAGTATATGGTCCCCGTCTCTCTTGAGAACCACTCTCTACCCTCCTTGGCGAACCTGATCGATTAGGGCCTCCACTTCTTGGTTGTTTCAGCTCAGCATCTTGCCTCTGGTCTATGCTTTCTATAGCACTGCAACTATCAACCAACTCCGGAAAACACTGAATATCTAAATACACTACAGCTCTTCGCAGCTCATGTCGCAATCCTTCTTCAAACCTTCTACACTGCCAATCCTCATCTGGGAATCTCTGATAGAATTCTGAAAACTTAATCAGAGCCTCAAAGCGTGATACATAATCGCCTACAGTCATGTTTCCTTGTCGGAGACTAGTAAACTTCCTCTCCTTCGCACGTCGGACTACATTCGGAAAATACTTCTCGAAGAAGCATTCAGTAAACAACTGCCAGCAGATAATCCTACCCTCTAACTCCAATATTCTTATCTTACCTCTCCACCAAGACTCTGCTTCTCCAGTTAACATGTATGCCGCATAAGTCACTTTCCTCTCCTCCATGCAGCGCATAGTGTCAAATATCTTCCCTATCTCTTGTACCCACCATTCTGCCTTCTTTGGGTCATAGTCCCCTGAATCGTGGTGGCTTCCCTTTAGGAAAGTAATCAATTCTGCCTCTTCGCTTTCAATGGTCTGTTATTTGATTCTTCAGCTCTCGCTCTTTTTGTTTATTTGTAGCATCTTCGTATTCTCGCTGTGTTTGAAATAGCAAGGTAGCAGACTATCGTTTCCATGATATTGGGAGTCGCAGATGACTCTCCTCCATTTCCATGGGGATTAACCTCACCGTTGTCAGCTCAATGGTTCCCTCGGAGATCTGTCACCACTAATAATCGGACTTCTTCTTTCATGAGCCATGATTACAGAATAGAAATCATCCTCTCTCATCGTATGACATATAATACTACATAGACAGGTATATAAATACCATATGCCATACTAATGCTAATCATCGCATCGGGTTCGGACACACTACCCACTTCTAAGCATAGTTAAAATCCGATGTGGACTCAACTAGACACGGCCAGTAACACATCCTAGACCTCACAGTCCGATTATAATCGAATCGCTCGATACCACCAAATGAGACACACCGTTGTGCCAAATTGTATTATTACATTAAAACCTTAATATTTATTTACTTAATATCGCTCTTAATTTTGAAAATACGTAAAAATTAAAACTTAAATAATAATCATATAACTTCTACAAATACAAAACACACCAAAAATATATTACATAAATACACACATAATTATTATTTATTTTACACAACACGGTTTAGGGTATCCTCTCGTAGGATCCCACACCGGTACTTATTTATACAAACATGCTTATAACTAACTCAAAGCAAGAAACGTCTTATATGACTCACTGGCCCCTAAACTTACTACGCTACATTATCGGGATCGGTAGATGGTTCTTCAATTCGACTTCATACGGAACATCGTTCAACTCTTCAACAATCTCCGTCTCGTATAGGGTTCCATCCATCTCCTCAAGAACATATTCCTTCATCTGGTCTTCTAACGTAACAAAGTAGACATACACAAAAATACAGAAATAGGGAGATAAGAAACAGTTCTATCATCATAAGTGGAAAAGATTCATAGCATATAATACAATAATAGTCACAAACATGCATCATTCAAAATCAACAATCAGCCTCAATTCAATAGATCATCCTCTACCCTTCAACTCATGCAACTAGACCTTTATCTTTGACGTGGCCACTACTACTCCCGGCACACATCCCTCGTTAGGGATGCCAGTCGATCGCCCAAGTGACACGTTCCCCACGCCGGTGCACATTCTTATCCATGGTAAGAATGCTCATGCAAAGCAATGACACTATAGCTGCAATCGTATCGCTTGCACACCCCGATTCTCTCTCTCACTCTCTGTCAAGGGTGCTCATGCAAAGCAATGACACTATAGCTGCACAACTTAAATTCTAATTTGGAACGGTCTACAAGAACTTCGGACCTCGTGTATCTCAAATACACGGTTATGAACAACAATGCAACACATGATTCTCACCGACTTTTATCAATAACAACCTAGTACCTCAAGCTTTTCCTCATATCCTCCACTTACATTCTATATCACATCACTTTTATAAAATAATAGCAAGGCACATCTAATTCATATTCAAAACTCTCACCCAAACAATCATCTCCCGAACAACATATATCCTTCCTTAAAATCAACTAAGCAATTTATCAAACCAGGCAGATCATGCATAACACAATATCAACAAAATATTCAAATATCATAAAATATCACATATAGCAAATTATCACAACCAACATATCACAATCAACTCAAATAAGTAATAAATAAAGCCAAACATCCTCAATATCATAAAATCAACCTTAATGTCGATAAACCTACAATCCCCGAATCACCATTTGTTTTACAGAAAAGGTTTTCAATGTGATTTTGGTCTTGTCGGTTACTCAACTACTAGTAGGGTTTAGGTCGCCCTACACAATTATTATATAATATGCTACTTATCGATTCCGACGGTAGAATGATTCTTTCCCCCACCTGAGTTAGCACCGGAAACACGTACACAACGATCCTCGTTATCCCGCCACAAGTTAACACAACCACCTTCATTCAAACAACATAACTATAATTAATCAACTAACAACCATCTATGACACTTTAGGGCTAGGTTCGGCCAAGACTTAGAAAATAGGTTTAGGGTTATCTTCTTAATGCCATCTTTTGGATCCTAGTTACTAGAGTCTTAACTAACATAGATTACTTATTACAATACTAAAATTTGAAACAAAATCCTCTAACCTTTAGGGTTAGGGTTTCGGTCCATATTAGGAAAATAGGCTAGGAAATTTAGTTGGATTCAAGCTCTTGGATAATGAAAGTGGAAGACATCACAAGATCATAGAAATTGGTTTCACATTAAAAGGATTTTTCTACAATTTTCTAGAATTATTTGAAGTTCTAGATCTAGGAATGGAAAAATATGATTCATGGCATAAACATGATAAATACATGAATATGAAAGCTTATATGATCAAGGAGATGAGATTTTACCTCTTGAAGATTGAAGAAATGAAGAAAATGATCAACCTTCACTATGTTGAAAACTGGACAGCTTGAGGGTGTGATGGTATTGTGAGTGTATCTCACAATATACTCATCTAAAAATCACGAACTTTGGCTTGATAGAAAGATAAGAAGAAAAGGAACAACTTTGGTGTTGAAGGTTTCATTTGGTTCGGATCATAACAGGGGTGAAATGGGACTTCTTTCTGCTGTTTCGTGGGTTGCTGAGAATTCTGGGCAGTTTCTGTATTTTGAGCCTTTCTCCCAATCCACTTATCCGTTTTTGATGATGTTTAGCTTGTTGGAAAGAAGAGAGAAAGAGGAACAACTTTTATGTTGAGTGTTTTTCGAGTTTCAGAAAGTAAGAGGGTCATATGTTTGGTGGGAATTCGGTGTTCTTAGGGTTTTGTAACTTAGTTGGTGAGGAAGATGAAGAGAATGAAGAAGATGAGTGAAATGGTGAGGGAGGACACGGTTTGGGGTATTTATAGGAGTAATCTTATGCCTTGTTTGGTTAAAAGGAATTGGTTTAATGGGTTTTGTGATTATTAAATTAATATAAGCTTAACTAAGGTTATAATTAACTTAACTAAGGTTATAATTAACTTAACTAAGGTTATTTTGGCTAACCATGGTTAATAATATGTGGCTCATATTTGATGGAGGTGTGGCTGATTTTGGGCCACACAAAATGACTCACCAATGAGTCATCGATCTTATCCATTAGCGGTTCCCGGAAATTCCGTGACGCGACTCAATTCGTTTACCCGATTTCGATTTTGGAGAGGAAAATAATGAAACGAAAGCAAAATGAAATAGGTAATATTTATTGGAGGTGGATGCACGAAATTGGAGAGATGTGGGAGGTTTTCAACCACGTAAAATGAGTGGTTAAGAGTGCGTAGATGCGTCTTGTTAATACCCGCAAAAGCTTGGGGGTATTTTGGTCTTTTTTCCTAAATGTCATGATTACTTGCATTTAATGCTCATAAATGCTTAGTGACTCATCCTCCATGAGTCATCATGTATGACTCGTTGTCCCGATCTCTTGACGGGTCTCTGCACTTCCCTTCTCGACTCTGTCGGTTTCCCGATTAGGGTTTTACGCCCGTAAAAAGCGTAATATTTTATTTTCGGTTGAAAATTTTCAAAACAACCAAACTCGTTAGAAATATGATTTAAATATAAATCATTTCGTTCACGAGTCAAAATTAGGTTTTCTGCTCAGTAAAATTATACTGTCAGTGAAAACGCAGACCGGGTTCCGTCTGAATTTTCAACCCAAATTTTTATCGTAAGCTTCTACCCTAAAATAGAATATGGATATGATTTTTATTTCATAAAAATCAATCTCCATGAACTCATATAAAAATATAAATAAATACATTTATACCGGTTAATACAGCGAAAATATTTTTACTGAAAAAATAAAAATCGGAAAATAAAAAGTAGGGTGTTACACCAAAGGACCGGGAACATATCTAAAAGGGATGAGATGCCACTTCAAAACATATTGGCGGTTGAAGTATTTGATTGTTGGGGCATAGATTTTATGGGTCCACTTCCACCTTCATTCTCCAATCAATATTTCTTGGTGGCGGTGGACTATGTTTCTAAATGGGTGGAGGCCGTTGCAACACCGAATAATGATGCACAAACAGTAATTAAGTTCATCAAAAAGAACATTTTTGCCCGGTTCGGTGTCCCAAGGGTCCTTATAAGTGATGGGGGATCTCACTTCTGCAACTCACAACTGAAAAATGTGTTGACCAAGTATGATGTGAGGCATAAGGTGGCATCTCCATATCATCCGCAAACAAATGGGCAAGCGGAGGTCTCTAATCGGGAGGTTAAGCAAATTCTGGAAAAAACTGTGGCCACTTCAAGAAAAGATTGGGCAAAGAAGCTTGACGATACCTTGTGGGCTTAGCGGACTGCATTAAAAACTTCTTTGGGGTTATCTCCATTTCAGATGGTCTATGGGAATACATGTCATCTACCCGTAGAGTTGGAGAATCGAGCCTTTTGGGCATTGAAGTTCTTGAATTTTGATGCCACTTTGGCGGGCGAGAAAAGAGTCCATCAACTGCATGAATTAGAGGAGATGCGCCTTAATGCATATGAGAATGCAACTATTTACAAGCAGCGAGTCAAGACTTATCATGACAAGAAGATCGTGATGAAAGCTTTTCAGCCGGGACAACAAGTTTTATTATTCAATTCCCGTCTGAGATTGTTTCCGGGCAAGTTGAAGTCTAAGTGGTCGGGACCGTTCATTGTCAAAGAAGTCTCATCTGATGGAGCTATAGAAGTGGAGGATCCTACTTCAAAAAGGACCTTCAAAGTCAATGGCCAAAGGCTCAAGGCCTACTTGGGTGGTGACATCGAGAGATTGACCACAGCTGTGCGCTTTGTGATCCTTGAGATCATCGGCCCGTCAAGCTAGTGATGTTAAAGAAGCGCTTCTTGGGAGGCAACCCAAGTTTTCTTTCCCTTTTCCATTTGTTTTTGAAATTTTGTTTTTGAATAAATTGAGAAGATAAGAAAAGAAAGATCACTAATTGATGGCTTTGCCAAGTATTTTCAGGTTCTGAAGGAAGGAAGACCAAAAAGGCAAGGACAAATAAAGCAGAAGTCATCACGCCCAGGCCGTGATAGTGGTCACGACCGTGATCAGCTTAATGAGAAGATCAGAAAGGATCACGGCCCAGCCGTGATATCCATCACGGGCGTGATGAGCAGGACCCTGAGATCAGAGAGTATCACGGCCTAGCCGTGATGGAGGTCACGACCATGACAGGCCAGCTCCTATGGACCAGAATTGATCACGGCCTGCCCGTGATGAGCATCACGGCCGTGACACATTTTCAGCATCTCTTCAACTAGGCATGTGAGCCAGCACCCGCTACCACCTCGGTGAGTTGTTCCATTTTTCTCCTCCCTCCGACTTGATTATTTACATTGGGGACAATATAAGTTTTTAAGCTTGGGGTAGGGGTATTTTTGCATTTTTCATGTTGCATTCATATAGGCATAGTTTTGCATGATCACATGATTAGATTGCCCCTTGCTTAGATTATGCATCCAATTGTGTGAACTTAGTGCCAAATAAATTGAGATAGTGAATTTTTGAACACAATTTTTTTTATTCTTGTGATAAGGCTACAAATAAAAATGCTTGAGATGATATTTGATAGTTGATAATTAGCATGTGGTTCCGTAGATTTGTGTTTCTCATTGATGTTTGAACTACTAAATGTGAGATTTTTGAGACAAAAAGGGGTACTCACTAAATCTACCCCATTCTTTGTGATAGAGTGTTTTATTCCTCTTGGATGGTATTCTCTAGAACTTGACTTGAAACCATTTTGAAGCTTAAAAATTTTTGAAAACATTTTTGAAAATGATTGAGGCACTAGGTATTTTTCCGGCCTTCTGAGCTTTGATTGATTAAATGCTACCCCTTAGTTGCCTGATTTTGTACCTACAAGAATAAAATACTTTTCTTGGTACCTTGAAATATTTTGATGAATGATTCTTGGTAGGAGACCTTCTAAAGTATTGCACAAAAGGGTAAAAAGGTAGTTTGAAAAAGTATGGGATGAGAAAGTTAGAAAAATATTTCTCTTGAATTGAAAATCTCCCCTTCTCCAAATAATATTAATATATATATATATATATATATATATATATATATATATATATATATATATATATATATATATATATATATACACACACACACAGAGAGAGAGAGAGAGAGAAGGGGATGACAAAAGGAAGTGAGAAATAAAATAAAAAGAAAGAAAGAAAGGTGGAAAAATGAATCAAAACCCAAAACGGTATTTTAGAAGGTGTCATGCTTTGCAATGCTTGATATTTTGTTTAGCCTTCTTGAAATTCCCTTTTCTTGATTTCCCCACCTAACGAATAATCCCATGGCCCCGTTACAACCAAAGTAAAAGACCTCTTGATTCTTATGTGTTTTCATTAATAAAGTAGAGATTTGGTTAATAGTCAAGCTTATGGTAGAATTCATTCCTTGAGGAAATTGAGCGAATTGTCATATACCCTTAAACACTTGAGTGAGGTGAGAAAGAGTGCCCGAATCAGTGAGAATATGAGTCTAGGAAACCTAAGCTTCTAATTGGACTTGAAATTGATTGTCTCTTGGTGAATTATTTGAAAATGCCTGTTACTTGGATTAGTTACTCGGGTTCTTGGTTCACTATCCATGCTCTGATTATTTATATCTTCTAGCCTTGGTGATTGCTTGAGGACAAGCAAAGTCTTAAGCTTGGGGTGATTTGATGAGTGTGATTTCACCTCATATTTCATCTACATTTTGCATGCATTTTCATATAGTTTAGGCAATTTTAATTTTATTTTTTGTTAGTTTTTACCTTCGAACGGGTAAGGCGGTTTTGTGGTATTGTTTTGAATAAATTAAGGATTGAATGCTCAAGATCAACCATGATGGAGCTTGCATGAAGATGGGGCTTGAAAAGTGAAGAAAATAAGCCAAACAGAGCCCATCATGATCTAGCCGTGATGACCATCATGGCCATGATCAAGCAAAACTGAAAAGAAAAGAAGGCAAAAGTCAGAACTGGTCACGGCCTAGCCGTGATGAGCATCACGGCCGTGACAAACCAAAAATTGAAGAAGCGCCCATGGCAGAACCCATCACAGCCTATCCGTGATGGCCATCACGGTCGTGACGCGCATTATTTGGATCTGAATTTGTGATTGGGATTCAAAATTCCCTAATCTATAAATAAGGCATCTGGGCAGAAAATAAGGGGCGGTGATTTTTACCCTAAAAGGATGTTTTCTCTGAACCAGGGGCTGCTGTCACTGCTGTGGAAAGCTTCCATGGAGTTTCTTCTCTCCTTTGTTTCTATTGTTTTGATTTTGGTTTTCTCTATGACTATGAGTAGCTAAATTCCCTTTTTGTTGGGATTAGATGTAGCTAAACCGAATCTCATGTATTTACCTTGATTTATTAATATCTGTTTATGCTTCTTTATTAGTGTTTGATTCCTATGCTTAATGCTTTTTGTGGTCTGATCATCCATGAATTGTTCTGAGATTTGATTTGCAATTGGGAAGTTCTTATCATTTCTTGATCTGAAATTAATCACCTAGTAAACCTTGCATCTAGGAATGGATTTTGGTTTATTAGTAATCATGTAATCCCTACTCTTAATGTAAATTCATTAATTAAGCCACCTAAGGAATTAGGGTCTAATTAGGGGATTTAGGCTCTTGTCATCTAAGGAATTAGGACTTGAGTAATCTTGTGGGTTGATTTTAATATTTGAAGCATAAATTGGATTGGTGGTCTTAGTATTGCATGAGGCAAAGGTTTAGTAAAGTTTAATCCCAACATCTTTCATCATATTCGAAGAATCCCCTTTTTTGCATTCCAAGTGTTTGATAAAAATCCTAAAAGAACTTGTTCCTTTTATTTTGTCTATTTTAAATTGTAACTCTTATTGGGATTGGTATTTAATATTGAGATCCCTTCCTTCCAAATATCCACTTAGATAGTAGTTGATTTGTTACGTGCTAGTACTTGTCTCAGTCCTCGTGGGAACGATATCCCTCTTACCTCTTTACTACTTGTACGACTTGGTATACTTGCCAAGACCGTCAACACCTTCCTCACAACTTCTTTCATGTTTGGGTTAAGTCTTCTTTGGGGTTGTCTAAGCGGCTTGAAGTTTTCCTCCAAAAGGATTTTGTGCATACACAATGAGGGATTTATTCCCTTCAAGTCGGATATAGACCACCCAATTACGGATTTGTGCTCTCTAAGCACTCTCAACAACTTTTCTTCCTCCAAAGAATTCAATCCACTACTAATAATCACTGGAAATGAAGAATTCACTCCAAGGAAAGCATAACGGAGATGGGATAGAATTTCTTTCAACTCTTTCTTAGGTGTTTCACCCTTGTCTTCAATCCGCACATCCTCCGCCACCTTGTCTTCATCATTATTCGAAACTGGACATGCTTCAAGGGATCTGACCATCTTCTCAACTTCTTCTTCCTTACACATCTCTTCTTCTAAATTCTCAACCACAAGAGCCGCTTCCAATGAATCTTCAAAAATTTGTTGAATACTCTCATCGGCCAACGATTCAATTAGGTCCACACTCATACATGTATCTTCATCGCTTGGATGTCCCATTGCTTCAAAAACATTGAATGTCACCTTCTCATCTTGGAATCTAAGCACAACTTTCCTTGATGCACATCAATCAAAGCTCTACCCGTGGCTAGAAATGGCCTTCCAAGAATCAATGGAGTTTCACTATCTTCCGCAATATCCAACACCACAAAGTCTACTGGAAAGATAAACTTGTCTACCTTTACCAACAAATCCTCTACTACACCATAAGCATAACCGTCTCCTCCTTCCACTTCCTCTTGTTAGAAAGAATCTGCGACACCCTAAAACCTGGCATCACATGGTTACCCATTGCAGAAAAGAAACTTATTTAAAACACTGGTCGCCTTCGGAAAAATAACCTTTTATATGAGGTTACTGAAAAGGGTACTCAATTTTTATTTTGTTAAAAGAAGATAAGAAAAAGGTAATGAAGACTCAACATGAAAATAAACATCATACATATAAATATAACTGTCCCACTTGGGATCTTAGGTTTGATTACAGGACAGGCCTTGTCGAACTGGCCAACATACGCTAAAACAGCTGTTGAAGAAACAGGTAAAAAGAAAACATCAAACCGGGGATAGGGAATTGGGTACAAGACTCAAAAGATGGCTCTAAAAGCCTAGGGACTATCGGGACAACTCCAAAAGCCAACAAACGATCTACCAATGCTTTATGCATGCAGAGTGACCACAGACACTACCCTCAGACGAGATATCAAATACCGGATCAATAACGTCACCGCCATCATCGATAGGGACGTCATCATCACCGGGATCCTGCGGATGGTACTCTGGCTCCTCCTCGTCCTCGTCCTCGACCTCTATCAGGTCAAAAGGTTCCTCCTCAGGATCCTCTTCGGGATCTTCCTCCGCTGGATCCTCGACAAGCGTTTGAACTGGATCAAAATGCTCATGAAGGAGTCCGGTAACTTGCAGCGTATGAAGGTAGTACCATGGAGGTGGAAGCGTCACAGTCCTCGTCTCGACGGTATGAATCCTTCGTATGGGCACTCCGTTAGCATTCGTCTAGGTAGTCGTGACTGGTCCTCGATACGTCACGATCGTCGCACCCTCATGTATAGTCCAGTTCCCTGCCGACCCAGCATGATCAAATACTTCGCTCATCGAGCCCGTCTGTTCCAAGGGAACGTCCGGATCCATCTAAAAGCACGCGCATACCCGATACAAGAAGAAAAGAATAGAACTGATCAGCCGCTGGTTCGTCTAGTTTTATGGCTAGTATGACCGTGGTTGTGTGCTAATTATATATCATTTTCACCCAAATTAGACTTGATTGTCTTTAAGCAGCATTTTGAGTCTGTAAAGTATTTTTAGGTTAATTTAGTAGATTTAGAGTCAAATAAAGTACTTACTGCTATTTGCTGTTTTCAGGTTAATAAAAAGAAATAATTCTGGATCTTTCGCCCCGCGAGAAGGCTTTCGCCCCGCGAACCTGAAGCGTGACTGTTCCAGAAATTGCAAAGCTCTCTGTCTCGCCCCGCGAAACATGACTCGCCTCGTGAGTAATCCAACCTTGGAAAACCAGAAGTCATCACGTTTTACCCATGTTGAAGGTCACGACTGTGACAGTTTGGAAGTTGAAGAGTCTCGCCTCGCGAATGATAAGCTAGCCTCGCGAGAGAACCAAAAAGCTGAAGACTGTTCGCATTATTCACCTCACGAAGGTGTGTTCGCCTCGCGAGTCCGCGGATTCCAGAACCTGTATATAAGTCTGTTTTAGGCAGAACTGAAGAGTTGGTCAGTGTAGTAGTCAGTGGTAGTTTAATTTTCTTTTCTCTTAGAATAGGACTGCTACGAATTTAGGCTTAATGCTTTGTTTTTCCTTTGTAATGGAGAGCTAGTCTCCTAGGATTAGTCTACTATAATTGATTTCCATTATCACACTTGAGGTTTTGTAATTCATGTTTTCATTTGCTTTTCTCTTTTCAATGCGATGCTATATGTTTCTGTTTGTTTAATTCAGGAGTGTATAGTGTTGTGTTGATTCATTTCGGTGATGTTATGTTCCTATACTTAATCGCGTTTGTTTAATTCGCGTGTGTTCGTTCATGTTCGTTTAGTTCATGAGGGCTTCATCCCGTTTGTTTAATTCGGGAGTAGGAACATATATCTGTAGTAGTGATTTCGTTTGTTAATTGTTGCTACAACCGAAAGGGGATTAGAATCTGCTTAGGGCTTGGAATTTACATGAACCGATGATAGTTGGGAAATCGAGAACAGTAGATTAATCGTCTTTAGCTATTTGTTAATCCTTTAACTGCTTTGTTTTCTTTATTTTATTTCATATCCAAGACCCCCCAAAACTGATTTTCTGTTAACAACAACACCCAAGAGTCCTTGAGAGACGATACTCGAGTTGTCGCTCCATATCTACATTATTTTGTAAATCGCTCGCTTTTTGGCTCGTGGCGACAGCGCGACCAAAAATTGGCACCGTTGTCGGGGACTCTTGTTTGTTATTAACAGGAAAAAAAAATCTCTTTGCTAAATTAGTTTTGTCTGCATTGTCTGGTTGTGAATCTTAGTGCTTTCCATGGAGAATTACATGTGTGGGTACATGCCTAATGTTAATTATGAACCACCATGCATATATTATCCTGATTTTGCTGGTTTAATGCACTGGTTGCCAAGGTTTAGTGGTCTTGCAGGTGAAAATCCGCAGGAGCATCTGAAGGAATTCCAGGCTGTTTGTTCTATAATACTGAGACCTGAAGGAATAACAGAAGATCACATCCAGATGGGAGCTTTCCATCTCTCACTTGAAGGCGCTGCAAGGGATTGGTTGTATAATCTTGAGGTGGATTCCACCTTCAGCTGGTTTGATTTGAAGAAAGTCTTCCTATTGAGCTGGGGAAACCATCCAAACCCTTGGTATGAGGACCAACAACTAATGTCACCACTGGCACCGCCATAGAATCCTCCCCAAGTGACCACTTCTGCACCTTCCGAACCTTCCCTAGAGGACATGTTCAAGCAAATGACTTCACAATTGACTGCACATATGGCTACACTTTTTCAGCAGCAATTTGGACAGCTTCAGGCCTTACAGACACAGTTTCAGCAGCAAACGGATGCTAACATTAATACACTGCAAACTCCACATCCCCTTGAAGAACATACAGATTCACAGATAGTTATTCTTGAAGATACTTCTGATGATAATTTTGATAATGTTTCTGTTGATGAACTGTGTGTTGATTCTCCAGATATTCATACCTCCCCTGATTCTATCTATTATAATTCATGTGCTGATTGTACTGACACTGCTTTGTGTATAGCATGTTTTGAAAGGTATGAAGAGCAAAACGTCCATATGTAACAAGAGACATATTAGGTTGAGGGCCATGTTCATATAGAAAATGAGGATCAGGAGGACATCTGCTTCACCATGCTTGAGGATTATGAAGAACCTTTGGAAGTAGATGATTCAATTAATTCAAATGCATGTGTTAAAAGTCATGGGATGGATGAACTATGTGCTGAATTTCCAGACATTCAGACATTTATTGATTCAGTTTATTGTACTATATGTACTGACTCTACTAACACTAATCTTTGTGTGGTGTGTGCTGAGATTTCTGCAGGTTTAGCAGGTGATGGATTGGATAACACAGTGAATGAAGAACATGCAGAAAATGAAGCAGCACCGGAGACCCCAGCTAATTGTTTGCCACCTCCCACTGCAGAACAACCGGTGATAGAGTTCAAGCCTCTAGACTTTGCACCATGGCCAGTCCAAGGGGTTGAACCCCTATTTTATTGGGAGGACTTTATTGTGAAAGAGGTCAACTGTGACCCAAGAGGGAGCGAGAAGTCCGCCGCACTCGGCAGAGTTACCATAATTATCAGGCGCCCGCTCTAATACTTATGCTGTAGGCCATGGGATCCGGGAGGATCATACTGTAATTTGGGCATTCCGTGGTCCCTGTATCACAGACAGTGGGATCCTGGTGGAACCACCTCCAATGAGTTTCTCTAAACCCTTTCCTTTTTAATTTTCTTTTCCTTGCTTTATTTCTGTTTTGTTTTCAATAAAGCTCCTGAATAATTTGAGAAGCTCAGAAGTATGTGTGTTGAGTCTTGTGTTGGCAAGTTTGATTGGATTTTAATTGATTTTGCACAGATTGATTGCATGAATTATGTGATGATTCCCCCTAGTTTTGAAAATTTGAAAAAGTGATCCCCATGTGATTGAAAACTAAACTTTGAGATTTTGTTGTGATGGCATGATTTATGATAAGTTTGGGGTGATAGGAAGCACACACTAGGGATAGAATCTCTGTCAAACAATTTTCAAAAATGTCCAGGTGAGGATTTGAGCCTCCAACATGTTTTAAACTGTGTGAAATCACTTTTGGATTGCACTTTCCCGAATTTGGTTGAATCTCTTTATGGTTTGCATGTCTATGTGTTTGCATCAGATGATTTAGGCATTTTCTTTGTAAATAACTACTTAGCCTAAAATAACCATCCTTAATGCATGTTCCTTAGTTAGCCACATTGAGCCTAATTAGCCTATTATTTCTTGTTGACCTTATGTTATAAGCTAAAATCTGAAAAACCATGTTAACCCGATCTTAGGATTAGGAGAGCATGGAAGCTTAGAAGAGAGAATGGTTGCAAGAAACTAAGTTTGGGGTGGCTACAAGGATGTAATGTGTTGTTTGGGATTGTAAAAATAAAATAAAATAAAATAAAAGAAAAAAAGAGAAAAAAAAAGAAATAAAAAAATAAAAAGCCCAAAAAAAAATGTCAAAAAGGCTATTTGAATAAAAAAAAAGGCTGTAGTCACCCAAGGCAAAAAGAAGAATGAGAAAAGGAACTTGAGTGGAAATTCAATGTATCAAACTGTTTCATGCTCTCTTAGTTCCTAGGGA
Organism: Sophora flavescens; assembly: GCA_030762895.1. Lineage (NCBI taxonomy): Eukaryota > Viridiplantae > Streptophyta > Magnoliopsida > Fabales > Fabaceae > Sophora > Sophora flavescens. Next base: position 244,875,990 of record CM061063.1, on the reverse strand, counting down.
CTTCAGCTAGTACCTTTGTATATCCTACCCTTAGCCAAGCCCCATTACAACCCATAAAAGACCTTTTGATGTTGCATGCATGTTTACTGTGGGAACCATTTTGAGATGAAAATCAAATTCATGGGAAGTGTTCTTAAAAGTGAAAATTGAGTGAAATGTTGTTAGCCTGACAAAAACTGAGAGATTGACTGAACACTAAATGCCCTTGTGAGGAAGGCAGTTGTTTGAATTTGGTGATCTCCCTCTTGTGTGTAACTTGGATCCCTCCTTAGATTAATGATTGTTTGAATGATGAAATTCTCAATTGTTTAGAATAAATGATTGTGGGGATTGCTTTGCTTGAAAGGGGGGAACATTGAAGGAAAAATTATTTTGATGAAATTGCTTGAAATTTGTGCAAAGTTGATTGAATCCTTAAGCTTGCCATGTCTTGAGTTTTTTTAAGTTTTTGAGTTTTAGTTTGCTTGGGGACAAGCAAAGTTTAAGTTTGGGGTATTTTGATCAGCCGCTGGTTCGTCTAGTTTTATGACTAGTATGACCGTGGTTTTGTGCTAATTATATATCATTTTCGCCCAAATTAGACTTGATTGTCTTTAAGCAGCATTTTGAGTCTGTAAAGTATTTTTAGGTTAATTTAGTTGATTTAGAGTCAAATAAAGTACTTACTGCTATTTACTGTTTTCAGGTTAATAAAAAGAAATAATTTTGGATCTTTCGCCCTGCGAGAAGGCTTTCGCCCCGCGAACCTGAAGCGTGACTGTTCCAGAAATTGCAAAGCTCTCTGTCTCGCCCCGCGAAACATGACTCGCCTCGCGAGTAATCCAACCTTGGAAGACCAGAAGTCATCACGTTTTACCCATGTTGAAGGTCACGGCTGTGACAGTTTGGAAGTGGAAGAGTCTCGCCTCGCGAATGATAAGCTCGCCTCGCGAGAGAACCAAAAAGCTGAAGATTGTTCGCATTATTCGCCTCACGAAGGTGTGTTCGCCTCGCGAGTCCGCGGATTCCAGAACCTGTATATAAGTCTGTTTTAGGCAGAACTGAAGAGTTGGTCAGTGTATTAGTCAGTGGTAGTTTTATTTTCTTTTCTCTTAGAATAGGACTGCTACGAATTTAGGCTTAATGCTTTGTTTTTCCTTTGTAATGGAGAGCTAGTCTCCTAGGATTAGTCTACTGTAATTGATTTCCATTATCACACTTGAGGTTCTGTAATTCCTGTTTTCATTTACTTTTCTCTTTTCAATGCGATGCTATATGTTTCTGTTTGTTTAATTCAGGAGTGTATAGTGTTGTGTTGATTCATTTCGGTGATGTTATGTTCCTATACTGAATCGCGTTTGTTTAATTCGCGTGTGTTCGTTCATGTTCGTTTAGTTCATGAGGGCTTCATCCCGTTTGTTTAATTCGGGAGTAGGAACATATATCTGTAGTAGTGATTTCGTTTGTTAATTGTTGCTACAACCGAAAGGGGATTAGAATCTGCTTAGGGCTTGGAATTTACATGAACCGATGATAGTTGGGAAATCGAGAACAGTAGATTAATCGTCTTTAGCTATTTGTTAATCCTTTAACTGCTTTGTTTTCTTTATTTTATTTCATATCCAAAACCCCCCAAAACTGATTTTCTGTTAACAACAACACCCAAGAGTCCTTGAGAGACGATACTCGAGTTGTCGCTCCCTATCTACATTATTTTGTAAATCGCTCGCTTTTTGGCGCGTGGCGACAGCGTGACCAAGAACATACAGATGTCCAAGAGTGAGATACCGTCATAAGATATATCCCACAACAACCATATACATGATACATACATCACATAATCATATAAGCAGTTAAATCATGCATATACATGACATAACAGTGTTATATCCAAGGGTCTCAAACCCGCATAGTCAATCTTTGAAAATGTGCATGGCACTTCAATATCAGGATCTAACTTAATCTCATGAGATATCCACTGGAGAAGAATTAGAGTTGGTCAATCTCTAGTCCACCGGGCAGTTGCCTCCATACCCTCATGTATTTAAGGTCTCAGGACAAGCAACGTCACATGTGCCTCTCAATCGGTCACATGGATTGACTCCCAGATACCACCTTGTATCTGATGTGTAAGAAAGCACGTCTGCCTGGGGAAATGCACATGAGAAAATATTTTATTTTCAAAAGGTTTTCTTTGTGTCCATTCTTTTTCGCTGTCGCAGCTCAAAGCTAACGACTTAATCATCATTTCCCCATCACTTGAAAACTTAGAAGCATAGGACACACAGTTCGAATGCTCAATCACAACGCCCGAGACGGATGCCGCAGTCAAGGGTTGTGGTCGTAGAAAACAACATTCACCTTTAACAATGTTCATCACAACGTGGTAAGGACACATAGTCCACAACAACGTGATTAGGACACACAATCCACAACAACGTGATTAGGACACACAATCCACCACAACTAAATCAGAACGCACTGTCCTTGATTTCGAGAATTGGACCCTCAGTCCATAACATCATGAATAGGACTCATGGCCCCGAATTAACATTGATCCAAGATCACGTGCATATAACTTAATACTAGAGGCGACGTCTCGCGTACTAGATTCTCTTTCTTAAGTACTTATTTTTCGTTCAGTGAAAATCAAATTCAAAACCGAATCCTCGATAACCTATCCAGGGTATCAGAAAGTTTCTAAAACATTTAGGAGAAAACCTTTTCTTTGAAATTTTTTTGTAAAGAATATTTGAAATACTTTTATCTTTGAAAATCCCCAATAGGATATTCCCAAATAATCTTGAAAGTTTTCACTTTAAAGACACATAGTTCGAAAATGATTTTTCTTTTGTATAACAATAGTTCACCAAAACCATTTCAACATTTAAAACAAGTACTTTAAGTTAATGAGCTTTTGGAAAAGAACACCAATCCCTTCATCTTCAAAGCTTATTGAGGTTTTTAATCCTTATAACAGTTGAGCACTGACACAAATCTGGCTTAGCAAACTTTCAATCAACAACAGTATATATTCTCAGTTCAATGCTAATATCACAGTTGAAAGCAGTTCATCACAGATATGCATTATAACATTTAGAACAAGCACAGTTCAACATCAGATAATAGCATAACAGTTCAAGTACATTAGATAACCAAGTAAGCTCAATCAACATATAAATATCCAGTTAAACACATACACACATGCATACAGTTATTGAATATCTTTAGGAAATCCCCTCTTACCTCACGTCGGAGTTAAGAGTTTTGGATTTGAAAAGAAGGTTCACGAATGTCCTCGCTTCTCCGGCGATGGAAGTCTAAGGTTACCAACATAAAATCATGAGTTAAAAGAAATCAACTCGAGAACACTAATCACAAGGGATAGGTTTGGTTCATACAATAACTAGGATTAGGGGTTTCCGAAATTTATGCGACTCTTGGATTTATGATCCTTAAGTGCTAGAAGTTCATAAACAACAATCTTTTAACAAAGTTGAATTAAAATCCCACTAAGTACTTGACTTAGGGTTTCGTCCAAGCATAGGTAAATAGGTTAGGAATTTCTAAATTTTACAATCTCTTTAGGTTAGCATCCGTACATAGTAAGGAGCTTGAAACCATGATCATTTCGGAAAATGGAAAAATCAAATGTCTTAGATCATGAACTCTTAGGTTCGGCCTTAACAAGCTTGTGAGGTTAGAGATCTTTAAATCATCCAATCTTTTGGACATAGCATCCTTTAACATGAAGGAGCTTTAATCCATAATCATCTTGGAAAACAAAATAAAATAACACATCCTAGGTCAAATGTTACATTCGGCCATCATAGGAAAATAAAGCAAGAAAATATTTTAAACTTTCCAATCACTTAGACATAGCATCCTTTAACATAAGTAGCTTTTTAGTCCATGATCACTTTGGAAAACAAAACTCAACATCTTTTCCATAACCATTTAAGGTTTCGGCCTTTTCAAGAAATAGGGGTTAGAAATCTTCAAACTTTCCAATCTCTTGGACTTAGCATCCTTCTATATCAAGGAGTCTTAATCCATGATCATTTTGAAAACAAAACTTAAACACCATTGCCTTAAAACTCATTGGTTTTGGTCTTTACATAAAAATAGGGTAAAAATATTTAAACTTTCCAATCACTTAGACATAGCATCATTTAACATAAAGGAGCCTTGGTCCACGATCATCTTGGAAATGAAACTCAAATACAAACTCATACATGCAAAAGTTGAAACAAGATTCATCTAAACCATATACATGGTTTCGGCCTCCTTAGAAAGAAGAGGTTAGAAAACTTTGTTTTACACAACCTTTTATTATGTGATAGTATGAGTAAATACAAGAATATAGAAAGTGGTTTCAACTCAAAAGGAGTTTTCTACCATTTTTGAGAGGTTTTAGAAGTTAAAAGCACATAAAGAACATATGAAGAAAACTTTGAAACAAAAGATGAAACTTTGAAAAATAACTACATAGAAGTATTACCCTTAACAAGATGAACAACTTTGATGAAGAACTTTAAGATAAAAGCTTGATAAAAATTTAAACTTTGTAAGAGAGAAGAAGAAGAAGAAGAAATGTAGTAAGGTGTAAATGTGAAAAATGGAGGAAAGTGATGAAGTGAGGAAATGAAGAGTATTTAAAGAGAGTGAGGGAGAGAGACCACGGTTTTGGAAGAAGAAAGAAGGTGGGTTGGTTGTAGAGAAGATAAGGAGTTAAGGTGATGTGATGTGATTGGAAAGAGAAAGATGAAAAAGTGAGATTTTTGAAAAAAAGTCAAGATTCACTTTTTGATGTGTGTCATTGCCTTCACATCAAGTCACTTCATGTCACTTCATCCTCTTGATGCTCTGCTCCATTACGTATCAGATGACTGCCCCAATCGTATTTCCCGATGATTTTGCCCGGGAAATCCCTAAGATTTGGCCCTGAACAAGATTTTTTTGAAAAACTCCAAACCCACACAAAACATCATAAAAACACTAACCGTCTCGTTCACGAATTAAAATTTGGTCTCTTGCTCAGTAAAATTGTACTAGCAGTGAGAACCCAGACCGGTTTTCGTCTGAATTTTCGACCGAAAATTTTACTGTGGCTTCATACGGTAAAACAACACAAGAAAATGATTTTATTTTAAATAAAATCATCCTCTTGATTTTATCAAAATTAAACACATTAAAGCATGTATTTACTGATAAGGAAGCATACGAAAAACAAGGTGTTACAGAATCTCCTTCATGAACTTGGCATAGGAAGGCATTTGTTGAAGAGCTTCGGTAAAGGGGATGTTAATTTGCAACTTTTTGAACACGTCCAAGAACTTGGAGAATTGTTGATCTTTCACCTCCTTTTTCAACCTTTGAGGATATGGTATCTTGAAATATGGGGGCAACTCCTTAGGATTGTCAACTTCTACAAGAATTTGCTTTTTAGTCTTCTTTCTTGCCAACTCTTCATCCACCAATTTTTCTCTCTTTGGTTCTTCAACTTCAACAACAATAGGACTAGAGGTAATGCCTTGGGGAGTCTCTAGTTCTTCATCGGTTACATCTTCAATGATCACCTCATCAACTCCCTCACCAACTCTCTTTTCTTTTCTCTCTTCATTTTTTTCTTCCTCACTTTTTCTCTTTTTATTTTCTCTCTCTTTTTCTTGTGGAACCACCACCTTCCCACTTCTTGTAGTAATTGCTTTGCAATCCTCCTTTGGATTCTTCTCGGTATCTCCCGGCAATTTTCCTTGATCTCTCCCCGTCATTTGCTTTGCCAATTGGCCTATTTGGTGCTCTAGGTTCTTAATTGAGGCATCTTGATTCTTCATCATTGCTTCTTGACCTTTCAAATTAGCTTGAGTAGCTTGCATGAATTGGGCTATGGGCTAGAATATTCTCCAAATTTCTTGAATTCTCTTAAGGCGGCTTTGCTTGAGAATTTGAGCTTTGCCCTTGTCTCCAACCAAAGTTAGGATGGCTACGCCACCCCGGATTGTAGGTATTAGAGAAAAGATCATGCTTGGGCCCTTGGTTTCCCATATAGTTCACTTCTTCTTGCCCGTTCCTCCAACCACATTATTTTCACAATTGCCATTGGCGTGATTACCTCCACAAAAGTCACACACCGAGGCGGCTTGAACTTGGACCGCTTGTAATTGAGAATTTTGTAGTCAAATGGACCCCAATTGCTTGGTAAGAGCGGCCATTTGTGCCTTAAGAGGACTATAATCATCAAGTTCCAAAAACACCTCTCTTGGCCAAAGATCGAGAACTAAGCATTTGATAATCATTATTGGCCATAGTTTCAATCAAGGCTTTTGGTTCATCGGGTGTCTTTTGACTTAATGTTCCACCCACCGTCGCTTCTATCATACTTCGGGAATTCCGGTTGAGACCATTGACAAAGGTTGCAACTTGTTGCCATGTTTCCAACTCACGACTTGGACAAGCGGTTAGCAAAAACTTGAACCTCTCACATGCTTCATAGAGTGATTCACCATCCTTTTGTGCAAAAGCATTGATCTCCGACCTCAACTTGATCATTCTTGATGGAGGGAAGAAACGAGATAAGAACTTGCTCACTAAATCATTCCAAGTAGTAATACTACCATGAGGATGAGATTGAAGCCATGACTTAGCTCAATCCCTCAAAGAGAAAGGAAAGAGCCTCAAATGAATAGCCTTATCCGAAGTTCCATTCACCTTGATAGTATCACACAGCTCACTGAATGTGCCTATGTGAGAATGCGGGTCTTCACTCTCTAGCCCTCCAAATTGATTTTGTTGCACAAGATTGAGAAGTTATGCCTTTATCTCAAAATTGTTAGAAGCCACTGCATGTCTAACAATTGGAGTTCCACATATATCGGCCTTAGGGGAAGTATAGTCCCCCATTGTCCTCCTTTGCTCATTGTTTTCAGCCATGGTGACAATTGATTCTTCAACTTGCGGTTCTTGCACACTTGGTAACTCAACTTGTGGTTCTTGTACACTAGAAGATGCTCCTCATATCTTCTTTCTTGCTTTGGCTTCTTTTCTGTTCTTTCTACAAAGCTTCTCGATTTTTGGATTGTATTGAAGTTCACTTGGGTCAATTGTACCTCGTATACAAGGAAACAAACAAAGTAGAATAATACCAAATAGAGCAAGTACAAGTTAATTTTCAAGTAGACAATTATACAACTTCTAAGAGAAACACAAAGAAAACAAAAATAGCAAAGAAAAGAAAAAGTCTAAATTAGGAGTCCTCTCTGGTACTCGTGATATTGGCACACAGATCCCCGGCAACGGTACCAAAAACTTAGTACGATTGAGGTAAGTATACCTAGTCGCAGACAAGTAATACGGTGGTAAGATCGGATATCGTTCTCAGGGATCGTGGACAAGTACCACTTCTCAAATTGAACTACTATTTAGATTATCGTTTGGAAGGAATGGAGCTCAATATTTAACACCAAGCCCAACAAGAGTTAAAATAAACAAATTAATAAGAACAAGTTCTTTTTGGAATTTTATCGAACACTTAACAAGCACAAAGAGATGTGATTAACAAATTCATAAAAATGTTGGGGTTAGACCATACTAATCTTCCCTCAATTGCAATGAGATGGTTGCTAACACAAGTCCTAATTCAATTATGACAATCAAGACTTTAAAAATACTCAAACCCTAATTCCTTAGGTGGAATGAGCCTAAAACCCCAAATTAAACCCTAATTCCTTAGGTGGATTGACATGGGATTTTGAATAAAGAGCCAAGACTTAAAAGATTGAAAACACTTCATGACCCATTCCTCGATTCATGAACTACTTGGTATTTGATTCATGAGCATGCAAAAGAACTAACTTTCCAATTGTCTACCAAAGCAACAAATCATTTCATGGGTGATCAAGCCAAGAAAAGCATTAAGCATAGAATCAAATACTCATAATAAACTAGGAACTCGCATTAGAACCAAATCAAAATACAACCAAGTTTAGAGAAGTAAACATCTAACCCCAACAAGAGGGGATTTAGCTAAGAATAGTAGAGAAAGCAACAAAGAAAGATGAAATAAACAAGAAAAATGGAACAAACTCCATTAGAAATGGTGTTCTAGCTGAAAGAGAGACTCCTTGTATCCTCCTAAGTCAGAAAAACACGCAGCTGCTCATTACCCCTTCTCAAAATGGAAAATAAGGGTTTAAATACCCTGTCAGGATTCTGGGGTAGGTTTTCTCAATTGAATCCATGCTGAGCGTGGGAATTCCACGCTGAGCATGGATATGGCAGAAACAAGTCCTCCTAACAGGTGCAATTGGCTCCTTTCTTTATGCTTCCTTGTTTACTTCTTCATCAAATCTACTTTAAGTCTTCATGGTTTACTTCCTTATTGAATCCTAAAATTGACAAAAGATGAACCTAAATTTGATTGCATATAAGGAGAACAAATTAAGATAATATTAACATCAAATGCATGAAATTAACAAAAACACTTAAAACACTGATTATGACTCAAATAACTAAAAATGGGGACAAAGCAATGATACAAACATGCAATTGAGAGTCAAATCCACTCAAGAAAGGCACAATTACTTGATAATTTAGTGATTTATCACCGCCTTTGCTAACTCATGAGCAACCATATTAGCACTCCTCCTAGTAAACTCCACATGATAGTTTTGACAAAAGGATGAGATAGTCTCTTTACAATATAAGACAATGGATCTAAGTTCTCTGTAACATCTAGGTGGGGGTGCTTGAAAAGCATCAATCACTATCTTAGCATCCATCTCAAAAATAACATCTTTGAAACCCAACTCTCTCACCCATTCAATAGCAAACTTAAGACCAATAGCTTCCCCTACTTTCACCTCTAACAAGGACAAGGACCATAGAGTTTTGGCACCAACAAACAAGCCAAATTCATCTATAATGCAGAAACTAAAACCAACCCTACCATGCTGATGAGAAAAGGAAGCGTCAATGTTACACTTTAGGAAACCTTGTGGGGGTCTTTTCCAAGTGCATGGGGAAGGAACGTTCTTGCACCACTGCTCTCATTAAGTTGAGACTTCCTAACCGTTTCTCATTCAACCAATAAGCTCTTACCTATCCAAATAGTTGTTGTCGGTCTTTCATCCACAACTTCCCATACTTTTTTATTTCTGCTTCTCCACAGACTCCACAGTGTCATAGCCCACATCTTCCTATCATCCTGGTGCAGCTTCGAGAGAACCTGGAAAAATAGCGCACAAAAGTTGTCCGCATGATGAAGTTTCTGCTCAACAGAATACCACAAGCCCAAGTGTCTCCATGTATTCTCACTTCTCAGGCAGAGAACAAAAATATGGCAATCACTTTCCAAAGAGTTCTCACACCAAGGGCATAACCCATCCACTTGAACACCTTTTATGCGCAGCTTATCTCTAGTAGAAAGGACACCTCTACACATTCTCCATAAAAAGTTCTTAACCTTGGGAGGAACTTCAAGTTTCCACAGGCTGGACCAGTCACCATTAACCCACAAATAATCCACCCCAATTAACTTGTTCATGCAAAACTTGTATGAGGACCTAACACTATACTGCCCCTTTGTTTCCTGGGTCCAAACGACCGTATCATGCTTCATTGAGTCAAATAGAGGCGTTTTCAACACCAGGTCAACATGATAAGCATTCATCAAACTTCGAACTTGCCCTTCACTCCACGCTTTTGTCCCTAAGCATAAGATCACACACCCTCAGGTTTTTATCATAGTACCCCTCATCAAATGGTTGATCCTGTTGGACATCCTTAGCCCAACAATTTGAAAACATCTTAATACCTTCACCTGATCCTATACTTCATCGAGTCCCCTCCTTAAGTATTGCCCTAGCCTCATGCAAACTTCTCAAAACATAGCTAGAGTTACAACCTCTTTTTGCCTTCAAAAAGTCACACTTTGGGTAATACTTAGCTTTGAAAATCATGGCAACAAGTGTGTTAGACTGTGTCATAAGCCTTCACCCTTGCTTACTGGTGATCCACCGGCAAGTGTACCGGGTCGTCGCAAGTAATAAAACAAACACGGTAAGAATTTACCGAGGTCGAACTCAGGGATTGGGCTACCAATTCAACCAATTCGCGGGAAATCCGATACGTTTGGTCAAGCGACAGAAGGTGGTAGAGAAAGAGAAAATAGGATCGAAATTTAATTAACAAATCTAATAAAACTAATTAACTAAAAATCTGAAATTAAAATGTCCAAGGTCACAAATCCACCTACCCAATATGCATACCCAAGTGATGATGAATTCCTCCCTAAGTTCAATTACAATGTCAACCAGGACCCCCAAATTCTTCTAAATCCACTGTCGTGCTCATTAGGACGTATTCGAAGATTGGATTAATTACTTACTAGGTCTCATAATCCTAATCATCAAACTCTGTTAATTCTTGTTCCCTATAAGGTTGCACCGATCTCCTACTCACTTTCGTGCAATATTCGATCGATGATCCCAATTCAAGTTCTAAAACGCGAATCGCCTCTCAGCCTCAACACGTTTAACTAGTCAATCACGCAAGCATATTATCAACGCAATCAAATCAGAATTGGAAAACATAAATTGAGACAAGGGAGAAAGACATACATCACATCGAATCTACACTGTCATGGGTGGCTTCATTGTTCCCTCAGACGAGGGGATTAGTTCCTCATGCTCATAGACAAGCAATCTGACATAACCACCATGATAAAATAAAAAGAAAAGAGGAGACGCAGCTCCAAAGAGAAAAGAAATCTTCCTAAACGCTACTCTACAGTGGAAAAAACCTACTAGGATTCGGATCTCCAAAAGCTCCTCCCCCCCCCCCCCCCGGATCTAAAAACTGCCTTCTTCTGATCTGAAACAGCCTATAAATAGGGATTCTGGTCTCGCCCGTTCGCGGGGCGAGCACTCTTTCGCGAGGCGAACATTAGTTTTGGCGCGCTTTCAATTTGGATTCTCGTGAGGCGAGAGTGTGTTCGCGGGGCGAGTCTTCAAACCTTAATCTGTCACAGCCGTGACCTTCATCACGGCTAGCCCGTGATGGTCTCTGTCTTACAGGGTCTTCAGTCTCTCGCGAGGCGAGAAGCTTCTTGTGTGGCGAATTTCAGTTTTGGCTCCATCCTGAGTTTGAATGATCGCGAGGCGAAATGTTATTGGCGAGGCGAACCAGAAAGGATGACTTCTCTGGCACAGTCAGGCCTTCAGGTACGCGAGGCAAGAAGGTTACTCGCGAGGCGAGACAGAATGTTTGACTGTTGCTGCTTCAGCTGGTCTTCAGACTCGCCAGGCGAGAATCCACTCGCGGGGCGAGCATCTCCAGAATGGCAATTTCCACTATTTCTTGACTTTCCTTGACTCCCGGAGCTTCACTTCTAACCTAAAACAATAAAAAGACACAAAAAGCGTAATTCTATTCAAAATAGACTAAAAACTACTAAAAATGCCTAGAACGAGTAAAAGTCTACTTAGGAACAAAACAAGGCCAAATTTGGGTGAAAACGAGATTGAACTCGAATAATTTGCACAAAAACCACAGTCCATCTAGTTGTAAAACTAGATAAGCCAAAGGCTTATCACTTACCAAGTAGTGCAACATTAAAAACTTCAAGGTTTCTAAAACCCATGCCACCATTATTTTTGCTCATTGCTAATTTATCCCACAACAACCACCTTATTCATTTACCTCTCTCTCCTCCACTTCCCCACCAAAAGGAATTCATAAATTTTTGAATTTCATTCCCAAGAGAAGTAGGGATAAGGAAAATGCTCTTAAAATAATTTTGGATCACTTGAAGCACTGACTTAATCGTGACTTCCTTACCAGCTCTAGATAAAGACCTACCACCCCAAGAATTAATATTTCACCAAATACGGTGTTTTATAAATTTAAAGAGATCTTTCTTACTTCTACCAATCATAGAAGGAAGTCCCATTTACCTGTACCCAAGCAAACTTGCACTTGAAGTAAAGCGGCTATATTAGCCTTCTCCTATTCCCCCACATTCCTGCTAAAGAAAATTTATGACTTTTGGAAATTAATTTGTTGGCCAGAAGCTTCCTCATAGCTACTCAGAATACCTTTCATTACATTTGTCTTCCTTTGATTTGCTTTGAAAAATAAGAAGCAATCACCCGCAAACAACATATGTGAAACTATAGGGGCTCCTCTACAAATTTTAACACCATGAAGATCCCCTCTCCTTTCAGTCTAATTAATGAGAGTTGTGAGACCTTCCAAGCCTAAAATAGATAAATATGGGGATAGAGGATCTCCTTGGCGAAGACCTCTACCTGGATGAATAGAACCCACTTGCTCCTGGTTGACCAGCACCGAGTAATTGACTTATTCCACACACATCATGATCCAATTCACCCACCTGTCATCAAACCCCATCCTCCTCATAACTGCTCTAAGGTACCCTCAATCCACCCTATCATATGCTTTGCTCATATCAATCTTCAAAGCCACATCTCCATTCCCACCTTTTGTCTTGCTTCTCTAGTGACAAATAATTTCTATAGCAATCGTGACATTATCCAGAATTGATTTCCCTAGAACAAAAGCTGATTGAACCAGAGAAATGCACTTATCAAGAACCAAATTCAACCTGTTAGCCAACACCTTAGACACCAACTTGTATACTACATTACACAACGAGATAGGCCTCCAATCCTTTATTGATACTGGATTATCATTTTTGGGAATTAGAGCAATGTTTGTATCATTAATAGAGTTAGGGAAATAACCTCTATCCAACCAATAGCAACAACTAATAAAAATTTACTCACCAGAATCCTCCCAAAAATGCTTGTATATAAAAAGCCGGATTGAAACCATCCGAGCCCGGTGCTTTGTCAGAACCCATTTGTTGCAATGCTGCCAGGAATTCCTCACGCAAAAAAAGGCTTCAAAAGCATTGAATTTTCAAACACTCCAATGCGCTGGTCTAAGGCTCCTGTAATTCTATCATAATGGCCTGGATGATACATATAGATATCCTGAATATGCACGGGCAGCATCCTTTATTTGTGCAGGTTCCTCAACAATAACATCATCATTAACAAGTAATTTTTTATCTTATCTATCTTGGTTCTACAAGTGGCAGAGACATCAAAAAATTGGGTATTAAGATCCCCATCTTTGAGCCAAGACACTTCCACTCTTTGTTGCCAAAACACTTCTTCTTAAGTGATCAAATTCAGCATCCTATCCTTTATATTTTTATACTACGACACACTCATCTCATCTCTTCTATCTCTAAGGACCTCCAGCTGCCTTCTACACTCATCAATGTCTTCTTTGAATCTTGTTCTAATCCTCTTACTCCACCTTTGAAGATTTTCAATACAACCCCCAAGCCTAGCCACCACATCAACATATTCACCAAGTTAAATTATGTGTGTGCCTCACTTCTAGATTAGATGAGCAAAAATTCCCTTAATTACCTAAGTGATATTTTCACTAAAAATAAAAATATCTATAGTTAAGAAACAAATCGACCAAATTGAAGAAAAAGATTGTGTACAAATACTAATGCAATGAATTTTGGTATGTGCCTGTCATGGCTACAAGTTGCATATTCTGTTCAATCCTATAAAAAAATGCTCCTACTGGACTGTTGGATTGCTATTGCATAATCGATTTGTGGATCTTTAAGCTTTGTCTGGAACAATATCTTGGTTCTATATGTACATTGACGCGCTATTATTGATCTGACCAAGCTTAATAATGAAATGGATTGTAGAGTTGTCCATTCAAAATTTGCAGTTAAATATTGTTAGCAGAGGAATATATCATGAATCCAAACATTTAAAATAGGAACATCTCCATAATGCCATTTTTTTTTTTTTTTGATCTAGCCAAATCATTTTATTTATTTATAATTCAAACACCTCTCTATTTCAATCATGCAACTGTTCTTATTGAAAAGTTCATCAAATACACCCCAAGAGTTATCCACATTTTATATTTTATTAACATTTTTAAATATATAAAAGTAAGGTACATAGTTTAGGGATTCTGTGGGTAAGATGTTGTGCTATCATAAATGTCTATTTAAATTAGTTTTAAATTATAAATTATTTCAAGTAAATGATTTGAGGTAAAGGCTATGGTGCACCACTGTAAGGTATAAAGAATTATACCAAACAGAGAAATAGTTGAAAGGGTAAAATAAAATAAAAACACTCCTTCGAGGGGAGTAACCTCCTAAAGCAAATGTTTTCCTTAATATTTTTCTTATTGTTAATCATTGTATTTGATTGGTACATATATAGTAGTGCGTGAGCAATGAAAACAAAAGGACAAAAAGGGTGATTCACCATTATTCTAGACCCTTCTAACTAAGGACCCAACATAATAGAAGTTTCTAGATCATTTTAGTGTATGTTGTCATACCTAAAGAGGATTAATACTACTTGGGCTTAGTATTTGGGAAATTGGGCATACTTGCCATATTTTGGGCCATTACAACCACCCACCAAAGTGGTGCAGTGGTGCACCACCCAAGTGGCATAATGTTAACCATCCTTTTGGCCATATGGATTAGTTGACTATTGACCACAAAAAATATTGAAAAGTCAAACTCACTTTTTGACATTTTGACTAACTCAAGTGACAAAATGAGTGGATCACAATATTGTGCCACTTGGGTGGTGCACTTTAGCCTTCACCATGATCTAATCAATTACCATATAATTGTTTTAATATTAAATTTCATGTTAACCTTTTTTATGAACCTCCCTAAAGTATTCATGTTTACTTGAGGTAAAATTCCCAAATGTATGAGGCATTAATGCTAGAACTAACAATATCTTGTCTCGTCCCCTTCAATATAAGTGGTAGAATTTGCCTGAAATCGCCACCAACAATGATCACCTGTCATGTTCTCTGACCACTTTATAAATCAAATATGGAATAACTACTTTTGTGTTGACATGTCCCTTACTTTTTCTAAATCAAACGGACCCTAAGTATATTTAAATCACTCAATTTTGTTACAGTGTCACTGCTTTAATCTTGTGATATAATAATTTAGAATTGTTTCAGTCAAGTGAAAAACTAGAGTTTCTGCCATTTGACTTTGCAGGAACTCAGTAAGATTTAAAAACATGCCAATCCTGATAGAAATTGCTATGAATTTGATTATTTCTACCACCAATTCTTCTGCGTCAATATCAAAAGGTGTAATGTCTGATTCAATAGAAGATTTTCAGATCTTGAAGTTTTTCTGTCGCAACTCAACATTGTAAAGCTCTTTCTATTAAGGAAGTCATTTGGCAGCATCCTATATGTGGTTGTGTTAAATGTAATTCGGATGGTGCTGCTAAAGGATCCCCGGGTCATGCTGCTTGTGGTGGTTTGTTTAGAGACTATAGAGGAGATTTTCTTGGTGGTTTTTCTTCTTATTTGTGAATTCAAAATGCTCTGTATGCTGAGGTAGTTGCTGCAATGGAAGCTATTGAAGTGGCTTTTCGAAATTATGGATGGAGAGTCCTTTGTTTGGAATGTGAGTCAAAAACTGTTGTGGACCCTTTCTCTTCAAACCATTTGATTCCTTGGAAATTAAAAAAAAAAGTGGAAGAATTGTTTGATCCTATGTAATCAAATGAATTTTAGAGTTTCCCGCGTGTATAGAGAAGGAAATATGTGTGCTGATAGATGAGCTAATCTTGGGGTTATTGGGACCTCATAAGTCTGAGACACATTCCATGTATAGGTTCTCTAAGTTTTGATGATTCCAAATAGATTAAGTATGGTAATATTGAACCATATGAAATTACTGACATGTCTGATAAGTGTGCAGGAAAATAGACTTAAGGTCACTCGTCTATTTTAGGACCCGTCTACATTTTGGTAGAGCGCAGTTTTTAGACTCTTCTAAAAACTATTCGTCTAAATTTCAGCCAACACAGACAAAGACCAAGTCAACGCTCAGTCAAGATTTTGATAAACTTGATGACTTGGCAAGAAGCATATGTCTGAAGAAGACCCAGTGGATCACTCGTCTAGAAAATGACTTCATCATTCGTCTGAGTTTTTGGCTCATTTTCACCCGTCTAAATTTGGACTCCACAAGCACTCGTCTAAAATTCTAACACTGCTACATTTTTTAAAATGTCAGAATGACGTAAAAGAAGTCCAAGCCAACCTTATTCAAATTAGATGCCTTCCTCAAGGATCTCGAAGACCTCTGGACAATAGCACCAAGGATAAAGAATAAAGAATGTTTGTTTCAAGGATTTAAGGAATAAACACGCAATCTTTGTACCACGGCAGTAACCTTTTAGTTGTTTTAGTACAAAGTAAAAGTGCTTTCCATAAAGTGAACTGAGTGTTGCACTGAAAGACAAAAGCTCTCTGCTGCAAGTACAAGAAGCCTGCTGCTGCAACTCTGAAACAACAGCTACTCAACAAAGTGTACTCTTGGACTACCTTATCAAAGCTCAACGTTTCTAAGAATTTAATGCTTACACAGAACGAATCTTTGGCATTAATGGCGTCCCGGAAGCTCAAATCAAAGAACACACTTTCTGAAGCTGCGCCTAACAGATCAAATTGATTGAAGTCTTTATATAGACCAAACCATGAATATGAAGAAAATAAGTTGAATATCATTAAGAACACTGCGCAAGAAGCATTTACTCACTTCATTAACTTCTTCATTATTTCCTTGAATAATTCTTCAATCATTTGATATTAATTCACAGTCTTTCACACTTCATATTTATTTCACTCTGAGTGTTATCTGAAAGATTTGCAAGTTGTATTAATTACACAAAACCTTTGTCTCTTACTGTCTTGAGCCTCAAGAGGCTAGGTCTGAAAAGAATACTTGTTTGAGTATGAGTCTGGAGAGGCTAGGTGTGAAAATAATATTTGTGCTGTAATCTGATCAGTTATAGTGGAAACTTGGTGCTGCCAAGAAACTGGACGTAGCCTTGAGAATTTTGTGGTGAACCAGTATAAAACTCTTAAGTCATATTCCTCTTCCCTTATCTCTTTAATTTTCTTAAGTATTATTTGTTTAAGCTTTTAACTTGGGGAGTTATTATTGTGAATATCAATCTCTGTTTTATCCTTCTCTTTATACTTGTGTTCTGTCTCAAAATTAGTCGTGTCACTCCTCTAATTTTCTGTTGTCTTATTTTTGCTTGTTGTGCCTGCGAAAATAATTTTCAGAGTTTTCTAAAAATTTGGTAAACACAATTCAACCCCCTTCTTGTGTTAACTTTGGTTATTCCAATTGGTATCAGAGCTCAACCTCTGGGTTGAGCACTTAACAGTGTAGAGGAAAAGATCTTGGAAATGGCAGGACAAACCAGTACAAGCAAGAACCATGCTGGAGAAGGATCCTCAATGTCGAGACCTCTATACTTCAATGGAGAAGACTACATTTATTGGAAAGAAAAGATGAAGTGGTTTTTACAATCCATTAACTCTGATCTTTGGGATATCATTGAAGAAGGTCCCTTTGTTCCTAAAGATGACAAAGGAGCTGAAGTTCCTAAAGCAAACATGACCACCGATCAAAGAACAAAATGGCAGTTAAATACCAAAGCTAGGTATACAATCATGTGTGCTTTAAGAAGAGAAGAATTTGAAAAAGTCTATGCTTGTGAATCTATAAAAGAAATATAGGATTCACTAGCTGTTGCTTATGAAGGAACCAGCAAGGTCAAGGAGACCAAAGTCAACATGTTGGTCAGAAACTATGAATTATTCAAAATGGAAGAAGGAGAGACTATTGACCAAATGTATGGAAGATTTCAAACCATAACCAATGGATTGAAATCTCTGGGAAAAATTTACAAGACTGAGGAACACATTCAAAAGATTCTAAGAAGTCTTCCAAAACAATGGAGACCTCTTGTAACTGTTGTGTCCCGGGCCAAGGATCTAACAACAATGAAGCTAGATGAGCTTCTTGGTACTCTTCAGATCCATGAAGAAGAGCTAATTGAAGAAAACAATGGAAAGAAAAACAAATCCATTGCTCTCAAGGTAGACAAGAAGTCATCTAAAGGAGCAGTCTCAAAAGCTCTCAAAGTAGATGAATCTTCAGAAGAATCTGAGGAAACAAATGAGGATGACTCTGATGATGAACTCTCTTTTTTTACTAGAAAGATGAAAAATCTCTGGAAGAAAAGAAACTTTAGAAAGGACAAACCTTTCAGGTGCTTCAACAAAGAAAAATAAAACAAAGATGGTGGATCAAATGACCAAAATGTCATTGTATGCTATGAATACAAAAAGCCCGGTCACATCAAGGCAGAATGCCCTTAACTCAAGAAGAAACCTCCCAAGAAGTTCTTAAACAAAAAGAAGAAGGGAATGATGGCCACTTTGGAATATCTTGATGAAAGCTCCACTGAAAGAGAAAGAGAGAAGCTTGAAACAAATATCTGTCTTATGGTAGATACTGATTTAGAATCAGAAACTGAGGTACATTCTGAACTAGAGAAATTGAGTGATGCCTATGATGAACTTGTTAAGTCTCTAAAATGTCTGATGTGTATTTCCCTAAGTTTTGATGAGAGCTAAACATTGGTTAATGATTTAATTAACCTTCATCTTGGCTGCTAACCTGTCTACTTAGTGTGCATATAAAAACAATAAGAATCATATGTCTGCTCACGTAGATGACTACCTGTCTGGATAAGCAAAAGTCAACTTGTCTACTGAATAGGATTATTGACTTTCTTCAAGTGAAGCTTTCAACCTGTCTTCCCACAAGTTCCTATACTTGTCTGAGGTTACTCGTTGAAGAACCATAGACCAAACAAGCTTTTACAAGTTGTCCCATCATACAGAAGACTCGAAGCTCTCTCCTTACTTAGTCTCACGCTTATCAAGAAAAGTCAAAAGTCACTCTCTCAAGCAACCTCCGAAATCAGAACCAAAATCCAATTAAAGAATGCTTCCAACATGCTTTATTCCCTAGTACTTCTGGTTATTACTCAAAAAGTGAAATGTACTCAACAAAGTACAAAAAGCTCTCTGCATAACTCTGATATGGCTGATTCACGATGCATAAAGCCATGATCCCTCAAGTTAGAGTACAACCAACGTTCCTATTGCATTAATGGCTACCCAGAACGACTCTATTGCATTTAATGAAGTTCTTCTTGAAGCCAACAACTAAGGGAATGTCTCTAACGAATCTTAAATGGTTGAAGGCTATAAATACAGAAGTCATTAAAGATGAAGATAGACAAAATATAAAGTATTAAAGTAACTACTCTGTGCATTTATTTCTTCATTCTTTCATTCTGTATTCTTCAATCATTTGAAGTTATTACACAGTCTTTCCTAAGCTTACATTTAAACCACTCTCTGAGTGTTAGTGAAAGATCTGTCTGTCTGATTGTATTTATTACAAACAAACTTCTTAACCAAACCTGGGTGAGCCTGAAGAGGCTAGGTGTTCAAAGAATACTTGTCTTTGAGCCTAAAGAGGCTAGGTGTGCAAACAATACTTGGAGTCTATAACCTGATCAGTTATAGTGGATAAAACTTGGTGCTGTCAAGGACTGGATGTAGCTCTTTGTGTTGAAGAGTGAACCAGGATAAAAAGCTGTGTTAATCTTTCTTCCCTTAAACTCTTTAGTTGCTTTGATTATTATATCTGCTTTCTAACTAAGGGTTTAAAGTGTGAATATTAAATCTGTTTTCAAATTGCTTGCTTGTGGTTATTCTATTGAAATCTCATCAGACAGGTCACCTGTCTGTACTGTCCTTTCCCACTCGTCTGAACTTAGCTTCTTTATGCGTAAAGTTTTCAACTTTGTCTTAAATTCTGATAAACACAATTCACCCCTCCTTCGTGTGTTTATAGTTGTCTATTTCAGTTGGTATCAGAGCTCAGAAAGAACATTCATGTTGGCATTAAACAAATTTGGGTTCCAAAAGGAACTTATGTTGCTACTAACACTAAAGGACCCAAACAGATTTGGGTACCTAAAGGAAAAGCATAAAAGAATCTATTTTGTAGGTGTGTTTGAAGGCCAAAACCTCAAGCTAGTTTTTGGACAGTGGCTACTCCAAACACATGACCGGAGACATCACAAAATTTACATCTTTCACTCCCAAGGAAGAAGGAAATGTCACCTATTGAGACAACAACAAAGGAAGAATCCTTGGTGTTGGAGCAATAGGAAAAAGTACAGAAATCAAGATTGAGGATGTTCTCTATGTGGAAGGGCTCAAACACAATCTACTAAGTATAAACCAATTATGTGATAAAGGCTACAAGGTAAACTTAAACTTAAAATTGTGTATGATCGAATCTATTCATGATAATAACATAAAACTGATTGGAAATAGAATCAATAACATATATATGCTAGACATAGATAACTTAATTTCCAATGGTGTATGTTGCTTAATTTCCAAAGAAGATGAAAATTGGCTTTGGCATAGGAGAATATCTCACATTCATATGGATCACTTGAATAAATTTATTTCCAAAGAACTTGTAATCGGTTTACCAAATAAAAAGTTTGTTAAAGAAGGCCTATGTGATGCATGCCAAAAGGGTAAACAAGTAAAAACCTCATTTAAGGCTAAAAACACTGTTTCAACTAGTAGACCCTTACAATTACTACACATGGACCTTTTTGGACCTTCTAGGACAAAAAGCTTTGGTGGAAATCTCTATGCTCTTGTAATTGTTGATGACTTCTCTAGATTCACTTGGACCTTTTTCTTAGCACAAAAGAATGAATATTTTAAAGCTTTTAAGAAAATGGCTAAGGTTGCTCAAAATGAGAAAGACGTGAAAATTGTTTCAATTAGGAGTGACCATGGAGGAGAATTCCAAAATGAGGAGTTTGCTAACTTTTGTGATGAACATGGTATAAAACCCAATTTTTCTGCACCTAGAACTCCACAACAAAATAGAGTAGTTGAGAGGAAAAATAGGTCACTTGAAGAAATTGCTAGAACCATATTAAGTGACTCTAATTTACCAAAGTATTTTTGGGCTGATGCTGTGAGTACTGCATGCTATGTTTTAAATAGAGTCCTAATAAGGCCAATTATGGAGAAAACTCCATATGAACTTTACAAGGGAATAAAACCTAACATTTCTCATTTTCATGTCTTTGGTTGTAAATGCTTTGTACTAAATAATGGCAAGGATAATCTTGGGAAATTTGATCCCAAAGCTGATGAGGGTATTTTCCTAGCTTATTCACTAACTAGCAAAGCATATAGAGTTTTTAATAAGCGTACTTTATCAATAGAGGAATCTGTTCACTTAACATTTGATGAGACTAACCCCAAAAGGTTGGGAAAGGACATTTTTGATGATGCAGAAACTCTTGAGGATGAAGTGATATCTGATGAAGGAAAGGAGAGCAACAAGGAAAAGGAAGATGAAGAAAGCAATAAAGAACCTCAAGCATAACTTCAACAAGATAATCTTCCTAAGGAGCGGCAAGCTTCAAAGAATCATCCCCTAGACAATATAATTGGTGAGATCACCAAAGGGATAACCACTAGAAACTCTTTAAGGAATATTTGCAATACCATGGCGTTTGTATCTCAAATAGAACCAAAATATGTTGATGATTCTATTAATGATGAACATTGGATGATTGCAATGCAAGAGGAGTTAAATCAATTTAAAAGGAACAAAGTTTGGGATTTAGTTCCAAAACCCAATAGTAACATCAGAACTAAATGGGTGTTTAGAAACAAAATGGATGAGAATGGAATAATAGTAAGAAACAAGGCTAGACTAGTAGCTAAGGGATATAATCAAGAAGAATGAATTGATTATGATGAAACATATGATCCCGTAGCTAGATTAGAAGCCATAAGAATGCTCTTAGCCTATGCTTGTATAATGAACTTTAAACTGTACCAAATGGATGTGAAAAGTGCCTTTTTAAATGGTATAATACAAGAGGAAGTATCTGTAAGTCAACCCCCTGGCTTTGTTGACAGTGAGTTCCCAAATCATGTCTATAAACTGACTAAAGCCCTCTATGGACTCAAGCAAGCTCCTAGAGCTTGGTATGAGAGGTTAAGCAATTTTCTCCTAGAGAAAGGCTTTAAAAGAGGAAAAGTTGATACTACACTATTTACTAAAACAAAAGCACAAAATATCTTACTTGTTCAAATATATGTTGATGACATTATTTTTGGTGCTACTAATGAGTCTTTATGCAAGGAATTTGGTGAACTAATGCAAAGTGAATTTGAAATGTCCATGATCGGAGAGCTTACCTTCTTTCTTGGACTTCAAATTAAACAATGCCAAGATGGAACCTTCATAAGCCAAACAAAGTATTGCAAGGAACTACTAAAGAAGTTTGGAATCGAAAGCACAAAGGAAATGGCAACACCAATGAGTCCAGCCTGCTACTTGGACAAAGATGAACATGGTAAATCTATAGATGTATCCAAGTATAGAGGTATTATCGGATCCTTACTTTATCTCACTGCTAGTAGACCAGATATAATGTTCAGTGTGTGTATGTGTGCAAGGTATCAAGCTAATCCTAAAGAATCACATCTTACTGCAGTTAAAAGAATCATGAAGTACCTCTTAGGAACAAAAGAAATGGGGCTGTGGTATCCCAAGGGATCCACTTGCACATTAATAGGATATTCTGACTCTGACTTTGCTGGATGCAAGTTAGATAGGAAGAGCACAAGTGGAACATGCCATTTATTAGGAAATTCCCTAGTGTCCTGGTTTAGTAAAAAGCAAACTAGTGTGGCCTTATCCACAGCTGAAGCAGAATATGTTGCAGCTCGGAGTTGTTGTGCTCAAATCCTATGGATGAAACAACAATTAATTGATTGTGGTGTTTATCTGGATATTATACCAATAAAATGTGATAACACTAGTGCAATTAATCTAACAAAGATCCTAATTATGCACTCAAGAACCAAGCATATTGAAATTAGGCATCATTTTATCAGGGATCATATTCAAAGTGGTGGTGTTGTGATTGAACATATAGATACATCTAAGCAATTAGCTGATATATTCACCAAACCACTAAATAAGGAGAGTTTCTTATTTATAAGAAGGGAACTTGGCATAATTGATCCTCAAAATAACTAATAACAGATGGCACGCAAGGCAGCACAAGTTGCTGAAGATTATGAAGGACATGGGCAAGATGCTAAGCATCCTTAGGTATCTGGTTTTTTTTTTTTTTTGGTATTTTGGATGTTTTGATGTATTGTATAAATTCTGAAATGCTTTATTATCAATGAATGAAAGACGGTTTATCAAGATTGATTTCAATATTCTCCACAGTTTCTTTTTGATAATGACAAAGGGGGAGAAAGATGAATCATACATCTGAGATGAACTAGAAAGATGAACCATACATCTGAGAAATATGAACCATAAAAATGAACCATGCATTTTTTGATATTTAAATTTTTTAATTTTTTATTTCTCTGACAAAAGGGGAGAAATATGAACCATGCATTTGCTGTGAATTTTTTTTTTTCTAATATGTAAATTTTTTTTTTGCTCTAATACCTGAGTATGAACTGCTTTGAAAAGACTACTTGAACTTGTAATAAATGCAAGACCCTTTTTCTTTTTTTTTTCCTAATAATGATATGATAACACTTGATCTTTTGAAAGATATAAATGACACAGGGGGAGGACGAAAATAACTCAAAAATCATGCTTACTGAATAGCTGCACTCTGATTTCTTAATAACTAAGGTTAAGTATGGTAAGGTTTGTCATAATCAAAAAGGGGGAGTTTGTAAGACCACGCCCTCATTCATGTTTTGATGTATGACAAACAAAGTGTATTTGCATAAGATTTGTAATTCTGACTACGTACTCATTACTCGTTAAGTTGTATGCAAGATCACTCATCCAACAAAGCAAAACTAGCGCACGACCAACACAGGGAAAATATAAGCGCTCGTCCAATGAAGTGAACCAAGAATGACGTCCAACAAAGTAAAGAGCTGAAGTCCAATGAACAATTAAAGAGCTCATCCACTAAAGGAACAACAAAGTAAAAAGCTGACGTCCATTGAAAGAACAAAGAAAGCACGTCCACTAAAGGAACAACAAAGTAAAAAGCTGTCGTCCACTGAAAGAGCACAGATGTGCGTCCACTGAAAGAAACAGAAGAGCTCATCTGCTGACGTGGCACATAAAGCGCGTCCTCTAAGGAAACAGAAGACCTCGTCTGCTGACGTGGCACATGAAGCGCGTCCACTAAGGAAACAGAAGATCTCGTCTGCTGATGTGGCACATGAAGCACATCCACTAAGGAAACATAAGATCTCGTCTGTTGACGTGGCACATGAAGCGCTTCCACTAAGGAAACAGAAGATCTCGTCTGCTGATGTGGCACATGAAGCACGTCCACTAAGGAAATAGAAGATCTCGTCTGCTGACGTGGCACATGAAGCGCGTCCACTGGAAGAAACAGAAGAACTCGTCCACTGACGTGGCACATGAAGCGCGTCCACTGGAAGAAATAGAAGAGCTCGTCTGCTGACGTGGCACATGAAGCGCGTCCACTGATGAAAACATGAGAGCTCGTCCACTGATGAAAATAGGAGAGCTCGTCTACTGATGTAAAAGAAAAGCGCGTCCACTGATATAACAGAAGGACGCGTCCACTGATATAAAATAAGCACGCGTCCACTGATGTAAAAGAAGCTCGCGTCCACTGATGTAAAAAGGAGCTCGCGTCCACTAATGAAACAGAAGCACGCGTCCACTGATGTAAAAGAAGCTCGTATCCACTGATGTAAAAAGGAGCTTGCGTCCACTGATGAAACAGAAGCGCGCGTCCACTGATGTAAATAAGAAGCTCCGTCCACTAACATGATATATAAAGCTCGTCTACCAGTTGGAGCCCATCCAATTACCTTGAGCTAATACTCCCGTCTGCTGACGTGGCAAATGGACGCGGATATTTTTCTCTTCAATTAAACGCGGATATTTTTTTTCCTCTTCAATTAAACACGGATATATTACTCTTCAAAAAGATATGGCTATCCTTTCAGATGGAAATAGTTATATCTCAAGAAGGACGCAATCTCTACAAAGATCAAACTGAATCACATTTTGAGATCAAGAATCAAGAAAGCATATTTTGTCAGATCATATCCAAATCTGTCTTTAATGATCCCAACGGCTATAATTTGTCTTCTATATAAAGAGGGATCAAAGGAACACTTTTCTACACAACAACAACATAACATACAACAACAACAACGCAACTCATACTGATTGTGAAACAAAGTGCTTTATCTCTGAGAAAAGTGTGATAGTTAGAACTTCAATTTGTTTTATCGGACTTTTAGAGTCTTGCTTCTACTCAATTCTTTTCGTGAATTAGAGTGACTAAGAGAGGGTATCTCTTAGGGTTCAACAAGGATAGAAGGGATCCTTGGGTAAAGAAAGCTAGTGTGCTTTCTGGAGATTTTTCAAGCAAGGAGGTTATCCTTGTGTTGTTGTAATTAGAATTGTGTAAATTGCATATTATAGTGAAGAAATCCACAGAGGTGTGGGACTGGATGTAGGCTTACCAGAGGAGGTAGCCGAACCAGGATAAATCACTTTGCATTTTCTTCTAATCCCTAAACTTCTTATACTTGTTTAAACTTGAATCTTTAAATCTGCAATCTGTGTTAAAATCTGTTCTTACCACTTATAATTCTTCTTGTCATCATCACTTGTTCCATAACCTAATTCTTGCGAATTAAAATTGAGTGAAAACCAATTTTCTTTAAAGAAACATTGTTTTACTTTAATTTGTTGAATAAATTTTCAATATCTCAATTCATCCCCCCTCTTGAGACCGTAGCCACTACCAACAACATTTGCACCTATAACTAGAATAGAAGCTATACGCATCTTAATGTCATATGCTGCTCAACACCAAATCGCTCTTTTTCAAATGGATGTAAAAAGTGCTTTCCTAAATGGTATAATTGAAGAAGAATTGTATGTTAAACAACCTCCTGGTTTTGAGGATACTGATAAACCAGATCATGTTTTCAAACTTAAAAAGGTATTATATGGTTTGAAACAAGCACGTAGAGCATGGTATGATAGACTTAGTTCTTTTCTCATGCAAAATGGTTTTACTAGAGGACAAGTAGATACTACCTTGTTTAAGAAAAGCTCTAAAGAGAACTTTATTATAGTCCAAATATATGTTGATGATATTATTTTTGGAGCAACTAATGAAAATCTATGCAAGGAATTTTCAAAGCTAATGCAAGCTGAATTTGAGATGAGGATGATGGGAGAATTAAAGTTCTTCCTTGGATTACAAATCAAGCAGACAAGTGATGGAATTTATATCCATCAACAAAAGTATACCAAGGAGATACTCAAGAAGTACAAAATGGAAAATGTCAAGCTCATGAAAACTCTCATGCAACCCAATGCAAAACTAAGCAAAGATGATGAAGGTAAAAAGGTATACCAAACTATCTACAGAGGTATGATTGGATCTCTACTGTACTTAACTACAAGCAGACCTGACATTCAGTTTAGTGTATGTATGTGTGCTAGATTCCAATCTGACCCTAGAAAATCTCATCTTAAGGCTGTTAAAAGAATATTTAGATATTTTCTTGGAACTACTAATCTTGGTTTGCTATATCTAAGATCAAAAGAATACAGATTAGTGGGATTTTGTGATGCTGATTTTGCTGGAGACATAATGAAAGAAAAAGCACTAGTGGAGGATATCACTTCATTGGAGCAAGCTTAGTCTCATGGTCAAGAAAAATGCAAACAACAATTGCCTTGTCTACTGAAGCAGAATACATCTCAGCTGCTAGCTGCTGCTCTCAAATCTTATGGGTAAAACATCAACTTGAAGATTACTCTATTTATGAGCATAACATATCCATATGGTGTGATAATTCAAGTGATATATGCTTAATTAAAAATCCAATTCAGAATTCTAAGGCAAAGCATATTGAGATCAAACATCATTTTATTAGGGATTATGTTTAGAAAGGTATCTTTAATATTAAGTTTGTTAAAACTGAAAATCAATGGGCTGATATTTTCACTAAACCCTTAGCAGAATAAATGTTTTTATTTATTAGAGATAATCTATACATGCATTGCATTGTTGAATGACATGTCTGTGTGTTAACCTGTCTGTGCTATATCACCTGTCTATGCTTACCTGTCTGACTCTGTTGAGTCACTATGCTAGAACTCTACAGCTTTGTTGAAATGGTTATTAATTATTTAATTCCATTCCTTTGTCTGAAGCTAATCATGTGCACGACATTTTTTAAATCTTCAAACCATGTTTTCTTTATGTCAAAAGTGGGCGCTGGAGTTTCCCATACGAATTGTGCCATTTTGAATTTCATTTTTCTCTCTCCTGCCTTTATGACTATAAAAGACAAAGGATCAGAAAGGTAAAACCTTTACGCTTTCAAATCTCCAAAACCTATCTATCTTCGTCTTCTCATCTCTCAAACCCTTATCTCTCTCGAAACCCTAGAACCTTTTCTCTCAGAAATGGCATCATCCAAGCGTCTCTCTACAAAAGAAATAGTTGGGCAATACAATATGAAAGTTGCTGAGGTAGAAAAGATAATTCTTGGAAATACTATTGTTCTTCAACAGATGAAGAAGTTTGGTATGGATGTCACTGAGGAGTTGGAATACTCCAAGTGGACTCCTTTCTTTGATATCAAGGAGCTAGTCCATCCCAAGCTTGTCCAAGCCTTCTGTAGAAATGCTGTGGTCATCACCGACAGGATCGTTGGAACCAAGATCTTTAGGGCTCAAATGGGGGATAAAACCCTTCACTTCCCCATCAACTCTCTGGAGTTGGTTACAAAGTGTCCGAGGATCGGAGATGCCTTCACGCCAGACTGGGAAGATGGAGTTGGAGTTGAAAATGTCAACATCGCCATCTATGGCGTCCCCAACCCTAAAAATCCTAAACCAGTCAACATGGTGATCAAATACAGATTATTGCCCAAATTGTTGTTGGAATGCGTTATGCCAAGGAAAGGCTCATGAGCCAGTGTGACCAAGATGGACATATTCGCTCTGTACCACTTGATCCACAAGATCAAGGTGGACATCAATGATCTCATCTACATGTACGTTGAGACTCTAATCAAGAGGACCAACATGCAGACCTATCCCTATGGGATGCTGTTAACAAGGGTCTTCATGAACAAGTTGTTTGTTCCTAGTGATGTTCACTTTGTGGACATGTCACTTCCCATAGACAGGAAGATATTGTCTATAAGAAGAAGAAGAAGAAGAAGAAGAAGAAGAAGAAGAAGAAGAAGAAGAAGAAGAAGAAGAAGCTTGCTGCTGAGCACAAGAAGGAGGAAGAACCAATGGTTTCCACTGATGAATCAGAGGTCGATATCTCTGAAAGGCTCTTCAAATCATCTGGAAAGGTGGCTTGACAGGACTAGAGACCTGAGTTGCAACAACCTTCAATCTCTGAAGAAACAGCTGAAACAGTTGAGCCACTAAGGTTCAAGCTGAAGAAACCCTCTCCTAAGAGGAAGACACGTGAAGCCGAGGAATCTGTTGCTGCATCTACACAACCCAGCAAGAAAAGAAGGCTGGTGAAAACCTTTGCAAAGGTCAGACAACTGGAGTTTGAACCTAGCAAAGATGAAGTATCTGCTCATGGAGAGCAAACAACTCTACCCTTGTAGGAACATAAGGAGATGAAGCCTCTTGATTTGGGAATCATTCCTAGAAAAAGAAGATTTTGTTACCCAGTGCTTGCTGGAAGAGTTGAAATGCCTACAGAAGCTCAAACTGCAGAAATTGAAGCTGCTGATGACCTGTCTGGTGTAGCTCAGACAGTTGTTCAACAGGAGGATGACATTATGTCTCCGTCCAAAAAGAAGTTAAAGATATCTTAAAATCATATAACTACTTCAATCCCTTCTCCTTCTCATCAAGGTACCCTCACTCCTTCTGTTTCTTCTCCATCCACTTTATTTGTCCAACCTTTATTAGTTGTCTCTCCATGTCCCTCACCTGTCTCCTCTCACCAAAATCAAACATCATCATATGATGTTGTGTCTGATATATGTCAGAACACAATTGTTCACAAGGACTCAACTCCCAAAGAACAAACTGGCATATCATCAAGTTTGTTTGTATGTGATCTGCAATCTCTGATGTTTGCAAGTGTTTCTCATCTAACTGTCATCCCTTCTCCTCAACCTCATATTCTTAACTCTTGTAGGGATATTTTCTTTTACCCACCTATAGTCTTGTTCATTAGAACATTAACTGAGGCTAACTATCCTGCTTCTATTGTAATGTTACCCCATATGTCTAAGTATTTCTTTTTGTTAGTAACTGGATCAAATTCTTTCTTTGGTCATATTGATTCACTGTTACATATCCCTCCCTTTGTCTTATCCCAACAACTCCTTCCCCCACCTATACAAACAACCGTTACCCGACTGTCTCTGTCTGAGAGACTTTCTTGTGTTTTTTTCTCTCCTGATACTGACTTTGTTAGAATCAGTCTTGTGTTCAAGTTTGTTTTTCTTCCATTCTATGCTCTCAAAAATCTTCATGAACTTTTCTTCCCTCATAGCATCTCTCCGCTCTCTCTTTCTAAGGCACCTCCTGTATTAGCCCTGCCCTGGCACTCAAACCAGTCTGCTTCTTCAAACAGTCTGACTACAGAAGCCTCCACTTCTCAGACAGTGGACCTACAAGAACTCAATTTGCTTCGTGCTCAAGTAGAAGAAGTAAGAAGACATCTAGATGAAGAAAGGCGATCTAGGTTTCTCTTAGAACAAAAAGTTGCTACTTTATTTTTGTTACTTAGTCAACCTAGGTAGTTTTGTTTCTCTGTTGTTGTACAAATTGCCTTGTACTTGTAACAGCTTATGATGAATAAAATAAGTTTTTATCATATTTCCTTAATACTTCTTTACTTTCCTGTTTACTCCTTTTTATTGTTGACAAAAGGGGGATAAAGTAATATGTAGTGAAAGTAGTATGGAGATGATTTTAAATGTTTTGGTAATGAAGTATGTTCTGATAATTGTTCTGATAAATCAGTAAGTAAGAAAATTGGGAGTAAGCAAGATAATTCAAATATAACCTTAATGTCTGATCAAACATCTTAAGTGCACCTGTCTGCACAATCCGTCTACTTAAGAAAATTTCAATCTATCTGATATGTGCTATCTCTTATGTTGATATTTTTTTGAGGTTCATTAAATCATCTCAATGTTTGTCATCATCAAAAAGGGGGAGATTATTAAGTCTCTAAAATGTCTGATGTGCATTTCCCTAAGTTTTGATGAGAACTAAACATTGGTTTATGATTTAATTAACCTTCATGTTGGTTGCTAACCTGTCTACCTAGTGTGCAGATCAAAACAGTAAGAATTATCTGTCTTCTCACGTAGATGACTACCTGTCTGGATAAGCAAAAGTCAACTTGTCTGCTGACTAGGATTACTGACTTTCTTCAAGTGAAGCTTTCAACCTGTCTTCCCACAAAGTTCCTACACTTGTCTGAGGTTACTCGTTGAAGAACCAAAGACCAAACAAGCTTTTACAAGTTGTCCCATCATACAGAAGACTCGAAGCTCTCTCTCTTATTTAGTCTCACGCTTATCAAGAAAAGTCAGAAGTCACTCTCTCAATCAACCTTCGAAATCAGAACTAAAATCCAAATAAAGAATGCTTCCAACATGCTTTATTCCCTAGTACTTCTGGTTATGACACAAAAAGGGAAATGTACTCAGTAAAGTACAAAAAGCTGTCTGCACGACTCTGATATGCCTGATTCACGATGCATAAAGCCACGATCCCTCAAGTTAGAGTACAACCAACGTTCCTATTGCATTAATGGCTGCCCAGAACGACTCTATTCCATTTAATGAAATTCTGCTTGAAGCCAACAACTAAGGGAATGTCTCTAACGGATCTTAAATGCTTGAAGGTTATAAATACAGAAGTCATTAAAGATGAAGATAGACAGAATACACAGCATTAACGTCACTACTCTGCGCATTTATTTCTTCATTCTTTCATTCTGTATTCTTCAATCATTTGAAGTTATTACACATTCTTTCCTAAACTTACATTTAAACAACTCTCTGAGTGTTAGTGAAAGATCTGTCTGTCTGATTGTATTTATTACAAACAAACGTCTTAACCAAACCTGAGTGAGCCTGAAGAAGCTAGGTGTGCAAAGAATACTTGTCTTTGAGCCTGAAGAGGCTAGGTGTGCAAACATTACTTGGAGTCTGTAACATGATCAGTTATAGAGGATAAAACTTGGTGCTGCCAAGGATTGGATGTAGCTTTTGTGTGGAATAGTGAACCATGATAAATAGTTATGTTAATCTTTCTTCCCTTAAACTCTTTATTTGTTTTGATTATTATATCTGCTTTCTAACTGAAGGGTAAATTATGAATATCAAATATGTTTTCAAATTGTATGCTTGTATTTATTCAATTGAAATCTCATCAGACAGGTCACCTGTCTGTACTGTCCTTTCCCACTCGTCTGAACTTAGCTTCTGTGTGCGAAAAGTTTTCAACTTTGTCTTAAATTCTGATAAACACAATTCAACCCCCCTTCTTGTGTTTATAGTTGTCTATTTCAGAACTATTAGAAGAATCCAACTTTATATCTAAATCTTTCAAATCCCTCAAGAGACTGTATGTTAAACTCTCAAATGAGTATACACAAAAATCTCAAGAGTGTGAGAAGTTAGCTAAAGAGAACGGTAGGCTTAAGATTGAAAAGTCTAAAGCTAAGATCTTAGTTGAAACTATATCTTTTGAAGAAGTGATTAAACTTCAACAGAAAGTAGAAGAGCTCACCTCAGATCTTGCCAAGTTTGTTAATGGTAGAGATAATCTGACTAAACTTTTGGGAAGTCAGAGGCATTCCCTTAACAAAGAAGGTATAGGTTATTCCAGTCAAGAACATCATAAAGGATCAACAAAGTTCTCAAAAATAACTATCAAATCCGTGTCAGTTAGTTTAAATAAACCTATATGTACCTACTGTGGAAAAGCTAGACATATCACGTCTAAGTGTATCCTAAAAAAAGAGAAGGAAGTCTTTACAGACTCCTTTTACTAACAGAAAAGGACCCAAGAAAATATGGGTACCTAAGTCCATGATCATTCCTGTTGCAGGCATGCTTAATAGGGCAAAGCAAACACCTATCATGGTACCTGGACAGTGGATGCTAGCGACATATGACAGAATAAAAGTCTATGTTCCTAGACCTCCAGCCTAAGAAAGATGGACATGTAACCTTTGGTGGCAACCAGAAAGGAAAAGTTATTGGTGTAGGTAGAATTGGTGGTAAACCTCCCTTGCCTATCATCTATGATGTTTTATATGTGAAAGGATTAAAACATAATCTGCTTAGCATAAGTCAATTGTGTGATGGTGAATTTTTTGTATCTTTTTCTAAGGATGCATGCATAGTCAATGACAGTGGTGGAAATACCCTCTTTTCTACAAAAGGCAAAACAATCTGCATAAGATTGACCTGTCTGAACTTTTAGATCAAAGTGTAACATGCTTTATGTCTAAAGAGGATGAAAAGTGGCTATCGCAAAAGAAATTAGGACATGTTAGTATGAAACAAATTTCTAAAATGAAAAAGCATAACCTTGTGAGAGGATTACCTGATATTTCCTTTAAGAAATATGTTTTGTGTGATGCATGTTAGAGAGGTAAACAAGTAAAATCAAGCTTCAAATCCAAGAAAGAAATCACCTCCTCTAGACCTTTGCAACTGTTACACATGGATTTGTTTGGACCAGTCAGTGTAGCTAGCCTAGGTGGAAAGAAATATGGTTTTGTCATAGTAGATGACTATTCTAGATTTACATGGGTACTCTTCTTAACCCACAATGATGAGTCTTATAAGGTCTTTACAGTATTCAGTAAAAGAGTACATAATGAGCAGGGTTTTTGTATCTCTGATATCAAAAGTGACCATGGGGGAGAATTTGAAAATGAGCAGTTCAAACTGTTTTGTGAGCAAAATGGTATTTCTCACAATTTTTCTGCACCCAGAACTCCACAACAAAATGGATTGGTTGAGAGAAATAACGGATCTCTTGAAGACATTGGAAGAACAATGCTAAATGAAAATAATCTCCCTAAGTACTTCTGGGCAGAAGCCATTAACACTGCCTGTTATGTGCAAAACAGAATTCTGATTAGACCTATCCTAAATAAGACTCCTTATGAATTATGGAAAGGTAGAAGACCCAACATATCATATTTTCATGCATTTGGATGTGAATGTTATATTCTTAATACAAAAGATTATTTTGGTAAATTTGACTCTAAAGTAGATAAAGGCATATTCATTGGATATTCTGAACTATCTAAATCTTTTAGAATCTTTAACTCTAGAACTTCTGTAGTAGAAGAATCAATTCATGTAAAGTTTAATGATGGTTTGAAGACTGATAGGGAACTATCAGATCTAGAAGATGATATTGCAGGTATTGAACTTAATCCTGCAGCGGAAAATTCTTCAGACAAGTCAAAAGTAGATGTGTTTGAAAATCAGACAAGTGCTGATACGTCTGAAATTCAGAATGAGAAGAAAGACTGGAAATTCAAGACCTATCATCCAGAAGATATGATCATTGGAAGTCCATCTCAAGGAGTTAGAACCAGATTTACTTTCAATGAAAATAACAACATGGCCTTCATATCAGATTTGGAACCCAAAAAGATTGAAGAAGCCTTACAAGATAAAAGCTGGATTCTAGCCATGCAAGAAGAACTGAATTAGTTCAAGAGAAATGATGTTTGGACTCTAGTTTCTAAACAAAAAGATAAATCTGTTATTGGAACCAGATGGGTATTTAGAAACAAACTGGAAGAAGATGGAAAAGTAGTAGAAAACAAAGCAAGACTAATTCCTCAAGGGTATAATCCACAGGAAGGTATTGATTTCACTGAAACCTTTGCACCTATAGCTAGATTAGAAGCATTTAGAATTCTCGTGTCTTATGTTGCACAACATGATATAACTCTCTATTAAATAGATGTTAAAAGTGCATTTCTAAATGGGATAATTGAGGAGGAAGTTTATGTCAAGCAACCTCCTAGGTTTGAGGATTCAGAAAATCCTCACCATGTCTATAAGCTTAAGAAAGCTTTATATGGACTCAAACAAGCTCCTAGATCTTGGTATGATAGATTAAACACATATCTAATGGAAAATAATTTCATTAGAGGAAAAGTAGATACTACACTTTTCAAGAAATACTCAAGGAAAGATTTCATAGTAGTACAGATTTATGTTGATGATGTTATATTTGGTGCTACTAATGAAAAACTCTGCAAAGAGTTCTCTGAGTTGATGCAGAATGAGTTTGAGATGAGCATGATGGGAGAATTGAAGTTCTCCCTTGGTCTCCAAAAAAAACAGACAAGTGACGGAATCTATATCCATCAACAAAAGTACACTAAGGAGCTTCTGAAAAAGTATAAGATGGAAAATTCAAAGCCTAAGAGTATTCCTATGCATCCATCAATTATTCTAAACAAGGATGAGGAAGGTAAAATGGTAGATCAAACTATCTACCGAGGTATGATTGGATCTCTTCTATACTTAACTGCTAGCAAACCTGATATTCAATTCAGTGTCTATCTATGTGCTAGATTTCAATCAGATCCAAAAGAATCTCATCATAAGGCTGTTAAAAAAAATTCAGATATTTAATTGGAACTACTAACCTTGGTCTATTATATAAGAAATCTGAAGATTTCAGGTTAGTTGGATTCCGTGATGCTGATTTTGCTAGAGATAGAATTGATAGAAAAAGTACCAGTGGAGGATGCACTTCATTGGAGCAAATATGATCTCTTGGTCAAGCAAAAGGCAAAGCACCACTGCTCTCTCAACTGTTGAAGCGGAATACATATCTGCAGCAAGTTGTTGTTCACAACTACTTTGGGTAAAATATCAACTTGAGGATTATTCAAGGTTTGAGCATAATATACCTGTATGGTGTGATAATACTAGTGCTATCAACTTGTCTAAAAATTCCATACAGCATTCTAGAGAAAAGCATATAGAAATAAAGCATCATTTTATTAGAGATTATGTGTAAAAAGGAGTTTTTGAAATTAAGTTTGTAAACACTGAGAATCAGTGGGCAGACATCTTTACTAAACCTATAAGTGAAGATATATTTGTTTTTATTAGAAGGAAGCTTTATATGCATAATGTGTCTGAATGAGTGTATGCTGATATGTCTGAAAAGTTACTTATCCAAACTTTATATAATTGACTCGTCTATTTTCTTTATGCTTCACTCGTCTACTTTAGCCAAGCGTTAGATGACGTGGCTAAAAGCATTCAGTGCTAACCCTGACTGAGACACGTGTACATTGCAAAATTTCCCTCCTTTTCTTAAAAACATTTCATTTTTTTACAACCGTCTTTTCAAAAGTTATTGCTGTTTATAGCAATAATCTCTCTCCTTGTTCCCAATGCAAAAAGCACTCAAGCGTTTTAACAAAAGTAACCCGTATCGTTTCAAAATTTCTCACTCACAATCTTTTGCTCACAACCTCTCTCTCGATTTCTCTTTGTCTTCAACCTCTCGAAACCTTTCATCTCCAAAACCCTAAACTCTACTTCTCAGAATAAATGGCACCCAAGAGTCTTCTGGAAACTATGGTTGAGAAGACCAAGATATCTGTCACTGAACTGAAGAAGGTGCACCCTGGAAAGGTCCCTAATTTTGATGAACTCAGAACTAAGGTTTGGACGTTCTTCCTAAACTCGCCCATACTGGTTGGTTACCTTTCTTCCAGCTTCAAGAACTGGTCTTCCCTGCTCTTGTTAGGGAGTTCTGGAGAACTGCTAAAATCACCAAGGATGACACCACCTCCATGATCATTTTATTAGAGATTGTGTGTAAAAAGGAGTTTTTGAAATCAAGTTTGTAAACACTGAGAATCAGTGGGCAGACATCTTTACTAAACCTATAAGTGAAGATATATTTGTTTTTATTAGAAGGAAGCTTTATATGCATAATGTGTCTGAATGAGTGTCTGCTGATATGTCTGAAAAGTTACTTATCCAAACTTTATATAATTGACTCGTCTATTTTCTTTATGCTTCACTCGTCTACTTTAGCCAAGCGTTAGATGACGTGGCTAAAAGCATTCAGTGCTAACCCCCGACCGAGACACGTGTACATTGCAAAATTTCCCTCCTTTTCTTAAAAACATTTCATTTTTTTACAACCGTCTTTTCAAAAGTTATTGCTGTTTATAGCAATAATCTCTCTCCTTGTTCCCAATGCAAAAAGCACTCAAGCGTTTTAACAAAAGTAACCCGTATCGTTTCAAAATTTCTCACTCACAATCTTTTGCTCACAACCTCTCTCTGATTTCTCTTTGTCTTCAACCTCTCGAAACCTTTCATCTCCAAAACCCTAAACTCTACTTCTCAGAATAAATGGCACCCAAGAGTCTTCTGGAAACTATGGTTGAGAAGACCAAGATATCTGTCACTGAACTGAAGAAGGTGCACCCTGGAAAGGTCCCTAATTTTGATGAACTCAGAACTAAGGTTTGGACGTTCTTCCTAAACTCGCCCATACTGGTTGGTTACCTTTCTTCCAGCTTCAAGAACTGGTCTTCCCTGCTCTTGTTAGGGAGTTCTGGAGAACTGCTAAAATCACCAAGGATGACACCACCTCCATGATCATTTTATTAGAGATTGTGTGTAAAAAGGAGTTTTTGAAATCAAGTTTGTAAACACTGAGAATCAGTGGGCAGACATCTTTACTAAACCTATAAGTGAAGATATATTTGTTTTTATTAGAAGGAAGCTTTATATGCATAATGTGTCCGAATGAGTGTCTCACGATATGTCCGAAAAGTTACTTATCCAAACTTTATATAATTGACTCGTCTATTTTCTTTATGCTTCACTCGTCTACTTTAGCCAAGCGTTAGATGACGTGGCTAAAAGCATTCAGGCTAACCCCGATCGAGACACGTGTACATTGCAAAATTTCCCTCCTTTTCTTAAAAACATTTCATTTTTTACAACCGTCTTTTCAAAAGTTATTGCTGTTTATAGCAATAATCTCTCTCCTTGTTCCCAATGCAAAAGCACTCAAGCGTTTTAACAAAAGTAACCCGTATCGTTTCAAAATTTCTCACTCACAATCTTTTGCTCACAACCTCTCTCTGATTTCTCTTTGTCTTCAAACTCTCGAAACCTTTCATCTACAAAACCCTAAACTCTACTTCTCAGAATAAATGGCACCCAAGAGTCTTCTGGAAACTATGGTTGAGAAGACCAAGATATCTGTCACTGAACTGAAGAAGGTGCACCCTGGAAAGGTCCCTAATTTTGATGAACTCAGAACTAAGGTTTGGACGTTCTTCCTAAACTCGCCCATACTGGTTGGTTACCTTTCTTCCAGCTTCAAGAACTGGTCTTCCCTGCTCTTGTTAGGGAGTTCTGGAGAACTGCTAAAATCACCAAGGATGACACCACCTCCATGATCATTTTATTAGAGATTGTGTGTAAAAAGGAGTTTTTGAAATTAAGTTTGTAAACACTGAGAATCAGTGGGCAGACATCTTTACTAAACCTATAAGTGAAGATATATTTGTTTTTATTAGAAGGAAGCTTTATATGCATAATGTGTCTGAATGAGTGTATGCTGATATGTCTGAAAAGTTACTTATCCAAACTTTATATAATTGACTCGTCTATTTTCTTTATGCTTCACTCGTCTACTTTAGCCAAGCGTTAGATGACGTGGCTAAAAGCATTCAGTGCTAACCCTGACTGAGACACGTGTACATTGCAAAATTTCCCTCCTTTTCTTAAAAACATTTCATTTTTTTACAACCGTCTTTTCAAAAGTTATTGCTGTTTATAGCAATAATCTCTCTCCTTGTTCCCAATGCAAAAAGCACTCAAGCGTTTTAACAAAAGTAACCCGTATCGTTTCAAAATTTCTCACTCACAATCTTTTGCTCACAACCTCTCTCTGATTTCTCTTTGTCTTCAACCTCTCGAAACCTTTCATCTCCAAAACCCTAAACTCTACTTCTCAGAATAAATGGCACCCAAGAGTCTTCTGGAAACTATGGTTGAGAAGACCAAGATATCTCATCCTTTGAATCAAGAAGGTGCACCCTGGAAAGGTCCCTAATTTTGATGAACTCGGAACTAAGGTTTGGACGTTCTTCCTAAACTCGCCCATACTGGTTGGTTACCTTTCTTCCAGCTTCAAGAACTGGTCTTCCCTGCTCTTGTTAGGGAGTTCTGGAGAACTGCTAAAATCACCAAGGATGACACCACCTCCATGATCATTTTATTAGAGATTGTGTGTAAAAAGGAGTTTTTGAAATCAAGTTTGTAAACACTGAGAATCAGTGGGCAGACATCTTTACTAAACCTATAAGTGAAGATATATTTGTTTTTATTAGAAGGAAGCTTTATATGCATAATGTGTCTGAATGAGTGTCTGCTGATATGTCTGAAAAGTTACTTATCCAAACTTTATATAATTGACTCGTCTATTTTCTTTATGCTTCACTCGTCTACTTTAGCCAAGCGTTAGATGACGTGGCTAAAAGCATTCGGTGCTAACCCCGACCGAGACACGTGTACATTGCAAAATTTCCCTCCTTTTCTTAAAAACATTTCATTTTTTTACAACCGTCTTTTCAAAAGTTATTGCTGTTTATAGCAATAATCTCTCTCCTTGTTCCCAATGCAAAAAGCACTCAAGCGTTTTAACAAAAGTAACCCGTATCGTTTCAAAATTTCTCACTCACAATCTTTTGCTCACAACCTCTCTCTGATTTCTCTTTGTCTTCAACCTCTCGAAACCTTTCATCTCCAAAACCCTAAACTCTACTTCTCAGAATAAATGGCACCCAAGAGTCTTCTGGAAACTATGGTTGAGAAGACCAAGATATCTGTCACTGAACTGAAGAAGGTGCACCCTGGAAAGGTCCCTAATTTTGATGAACTCAGAACTAAGGTTTGGACGTTCTTCCTAAACTCGCCCATACTGGTTGGTTACCTTTCTTCCAGCTTCAAGAACCGGTCTTCCCTGCTCTTGTTAGGGAGTTCTGGAGAACTGCTAAAATCACCAAGGATGACACCACCTCCATGATCATTTTATTAGAGATTGTGTGTAAAAAGGAGTTTTTGAAATTAAGTTTGTAAACACTGAGAATCAGTGGGCAGACATCTTTACTAAACCTATAAGTGAAGATATATTTGTTTTTATTAGAAGGAAGCTTTATATGCATAATGTGTCTGAATGAGTGTATGCTGATATGTCTGAAAAGTTACTTATCCAAACTTTATATAATTGACTCGTCTATTTTCTTTATGCTTCACTCGTCTACTTTAGCCAAGCGTTAGATGACGTGGCTAAAAGCATTCAGTGCTAACCCTGACTGAGACACGTGTACATTGCAAAATTTCCCTCCTTTTCTTAAAAACATTTCATTTTTTTACAACCGTCTTTTCAAAAGTTATTGCTGTTTATAGCAATAATCTCTCTCCTTGTTCCCAATGCAAAAAGCACTCAAGCGTTTTAACAAAAGTAACCCGTATCGTTTCAAAATTTCTCACTCACAATCTTTTGCTCACAACCTCTCTCTGATTTCTCTTTGTCTTCAACCTCTCGAAACCTTTCATCTCCAAAACCCTAAACTCTACTTCTCAGAATAAATGGCACCCAAGAGTCTTCTGGAAACTATGGTTGAGAAGACCAAGATATCTGTCACTGAACTGAAGAAGGTGCACCCTGGAAAGGTCCCTAATTTTGATGAACTCAGAACTAAGGTTTGGACGTTCTTCCTAAACTCGCCCATACTGGTTGGTTACCTTTCTTCCAGCTTCAAGAACTGGTCTTCCCTGCTCTTGTTAGGGAGTTCTGGAGAACTGCTAAAATCACCAAGGATGACACCACCTCCATGATCATTTTATTAGAGATTGTGTGTAAAAAGGAGTTTTTGAAATTAAGTTTGTAAACACTGAGAATCAGTGGGCAGACATCTTTACTAAACCTATAAGTGAAGATATATTTGTTTTAATTAGAAGGAAGCTTTATATGCATAATGTGTCTGAATGAGTGTATGCTGATATGTCCGAAAAAGTTACTTATCCAAACTTTATATAATTGACTCGTCTATTTTCTTTATGCTTCACTCGTCTACTTTAGCCAAGCGTTAGATGACGTGGCTAAAAGCATTCAATGCTAACCCCGACCGAGACACGTGTACATTGCAAAATTTCCCTCCTTTTCTTAAAAACATTTCATTTTTTTACAACCGTCTTTTCAAAAGTTATTGCTGTTTATAGCAATAATCTCTCTCCTTGTTCCCAATGCAAAAAGCACTCAAGCGTTTTAACAAAAGTAACCCGTATCGTTTCAAAATTTCTCACTCACAATCTTTTGCTCACAACCTCTCTCTGATTTCTCTTTGTCTTCAACCTCTCGAAACCTTTCATCTCCAAAACCCTAAACTCTACTTCTCAGAATAAATGGCACCCAAGAGTCTTCTGGAAACTATGGTTGAGAAGACCAAGATATCTGTCACTGAACTGAAGAAGGTGCACCCTGGAAAGGTCCCTAATTTTGATGAACTCAGAACTAAGGTTTGGACGTTCTTCCTAAACTCGCCCATACTGGTTGGTTACCTTTCTTCCAGCTTCAAGAACTGGTCTTCCCTGCTCTTGTTAGGGAGTTCTGGAGAACTGCTAAAATCACCAAGGATGA
Organism: Sophora flavescens; assembly: GCA_030762895.1. NCBI lineage: Eukaryota > Viridiplantae > Streptophyta > Magnoliopsida > Fabales > Fabaceae > Sophora > Sophora flavescens. The sequence continues at coordinate 244,835,222 of CM061063.1, read as the reverse complement.
CACCACCTCCATGATCATTTTATTAGAGATTGTGTGTAAAAAGGAGTTTTTGAAATCAAGTTTGTAAACACTGAGAATCAGTGGGCAGACATCTTTACTAAACCTATAAGTGAAGATATATTTGTTTTTATTAGAAGGAAGCTTTATATGCATAATGTGTCTGAATTAGTGTATGCTGATATGTCTGAAAAGTTACTTATCCAAACTTTATATAATTGACTCGTCTATTTTCTTTATGCTTCACTCGTCTACTTTAGCCAAGCGTTAGATGACGTGGCTAAAAGCATTCAGTGCTAACCCTGACTGAGACACGTGTGCATTGCAAAATTTCCCTCCTTTTCTTAAAAACATTTCATTTTTTTACAACCGACTTTTCAAAAGTTATTGCTGTTTATAGCAATAATCTCTCTCCTTGTTCCCAATGCAAAAAGCACTCAAGCGTTTTAACAAAAGTAACCCGTATCGTTTCAAAATTTCTCACTCACAATCTTTTGCTCACAACCTCTCTCTGATTTCTTTTTGTCTTCAACCTCTCGAAACCTTTCATCTCCAAAACCCTAAACTCTACTTCTCAGAATAAATGGCACCCAAGAGTCTTCTGGAAACTATGGTTGAGAAGACCAAGATATCTGTCACATCAATCAAGAAGGTGCACCACGAAAGGTCCCTAATTTTGATGAACTCGGAACTAAGGTTTGGACGTTCTTCCTAAACTCGCCCATACTGGTTGGTTACCTTTCTTCCAGCTTCAAGAACTGGTCTTCCCTGCTCTTGTTAGGGAGTTCTGGAGAACTGCTAAAATCACCAAGGATGACACCACCTCCATGATCACTGGAGATGTGGGTGATGACCATGTCTTCATCATTCATGAGTCACTTGCTGAAGTGACTGGATGCCCACGTGAAGGGGCTGGGTGTTACAAGTAATGGCTGAAGTCTGTTGGATAAGAGAATCTGAACTTGGTTCTGTATGGAGTTCCAAAACCTAGGATTCCAGACGCCAAGTAACTGACTCCTAAGGCAAGATTTTTCCATGTCCTTATAATTAACCGTGTAATGCCTAGGACTGGATCTAGGAATCATGTGAGCAAGATAGAAAAATTTCCTATCTACCACCTGATTCTTCAGATCAAAGTAGACCTTACTAATTTAATTTTTAGACATATGGAGAAAGGTATCAAGGAAAAGGATAAGGACTATCCTTTTGGGATGATCATGACAAGGATCTTCAGGGCAAACAAGCTGAATGACTTGAGGCAAGCCTGTCATGCAGATCTCTGAACAGAGATCACTACAAAGACTTTGTCTTTGATGAAGATTACTCTGACCCCCACCACTGAGCCAATTGCTGAAGCCTCATCATCAGCACCTAATACAGCTAGTGTCACAAGGTGTTCAAAAGGAAGAGAACTGTGCAAGCTGAGAGGGAGTCTCAACCTGAAGAGATTGTGATCCCTAAGAAAAAGAGGACCACTGTAACCAAGAGGAAGTTGGTTCTACTTCCAACTCATTCATCCTCACCCTTACCACAAAGACAGCCAACACCCACAACAACTTCTGTACTCCACAACCTTCAACACAAAGAGCACCAATACCACCACCACAGAAAACACCTTCACCAACAATACAACCACAACAGATAACCCCTACTCCTCCACCCGCTTCACCAAAAATCCCAACTCCACCGCACACATCACCCATCCCTCAACCTTCTATTTCTGAACCACAAAATGATAACCCTCACACGTCTGAACCTAACCCTACTGCTTCAGAAGCTCAACCGTCTGAAACAGAACCTCACCTATCCAAGCCTTCCACACCACAATCATCTCACCATACTGACACTCTTCACACTGAGGATGTCAATGACTTTGCATACTTTGACAATCCCACTCCTCCTCCACCTTCACCTAAACCACAAACCCCTGACCACATCTAAAACCAAACCAAGTCCCTTTGAGAATAGTCTTTCCAGACTTATTTTCTGAAACTAGACATAACCTTCTCCCTATGGGAACTCTATCTCCTTATCACCCTTCTTCCAGAACCACTCCTTTCTGTCACGGATGAATCCTGCTCCAATTTTCTGAATGGCAAAGACTTGGATGTCATTGCCTCTCTAGGAGCTGAAAGGCAACTTGTAAAGCTGGCCAGGAAATAGAAGTATGTAGGAAGGTGGATGCCCAATCCACATATCTTTATGAAGCCTTCAACAGAGATCGGGGTGATGCCTTACTCTATGGTTCTGCAAGGAAAGCAGAAGGTGATCAACTTGCCACTTGATCAGAAATTCTCTCTCATCAAGCTGAATGATCACAAGTGCAAGTACAGAAAGAGGTTTTTCACCACCGAGACTCATCATGAGTTCCACAAGATCAGAGACATCTATTGGAGATATGGTTCCAGCTCTGGGATGTCTGAAGAAGAGAAGAAAACCATTCCAACCGGAGGTAGCCAAGCTTTTGCTATTTATCCCTTTTCAGCTTCTATTTACACTTTACCTCATTTATTTATGGTTTACCCCTTCTTTATCTTAAATTTTCCTACAACAACCCCAATCACTCCCATAAATCTCATTAGGAGATCTTATGAATTTCTTATGTCTGTTATTGATTCCCCTCTTCACCATGAAAGAATTCATGGATTTCTTGAAGAATTATATCCTAAAAATGACTTTGTATCTGCTCTTTCAACCAATGTGTTTATAGAGCCTCAGCCTGAGGACAACATTCAAGTTGAAGAGATGCCCTCTACACCTCCTCCATCTACATCTGCAACTGCTCTGGCTACAACCGACTCATTTGCTCCAGTAGTTGCTTATGATCTTGCTGCCCATCAGAGACTTGATGAAATGGCTTCAAGTCTGCAAACTGTCATCCAAAGACAGGATGCTGCCTTAGAACAACAAGATGCTTTTCAAGCTCAAATGTTGGCTCAACAAGCTGCAATGCAAAGAATAATGGAAACTTTCTTTAAAAGCCAAGGGGGTCCCAGTTCTTAGGTCTTATGACTTAGAATTTTCTTTTGTTTTGAGTCATGCAATGTACAAGTCATTGATGTCCATATCACTTGTAATTCTTTTTTCACTCTTAATAAAATAAGATGAAGTTTTGACATTTTGGCTCTCTGTTCTATTTATGTTTTATAATCTTTTTGATTGATGCAAAAAGGGGGAGGATATAAGATGAAATAAAAAGTAACAGAAATTACAAACTTAACCTGTAACTTATGCCTTCTGTTTAATTTTTTTTCATTTGATTCTGAAATCAGCTCTGATACCTTGTTTTTGCTCTAAATACTATTTTATCTAATGCATAAACTAAGGGGAGAATAGAATACTCTGATTAATTATATCTATTTGAAAATTTTTACTGTTACCTTTTTTATGTTCACCAAAATCAGAAAAAGTTATTTGTCATCATCAAAAATGGGGAGAATGTTAAGACCTCACAAGTCTGAGACACATCCCATGTGTATATTCTCTAAGTTTTGGTGATTCCAAATAGAACAAGTATGGTAATATTTGAACCATATGAAATTACTGACATATTTAATAAGTGTGAAGGAAAATAGACTTAAGGTCACTCGTCTATTTTATGACCTGTCTACATTATGATAGAGCGCAGTTTTTAGACTCGTCTAAAAACTACTCTTCTAAATTTCAGTCAATAGAGACAAAGACCAAGTTAACGCTCAGTCAAGATTCTGATAAACTTGATGACTTGGCAAGAAGCATATGTCTGAAGAAGACTCAGTGGATCACTCGTTTATAAAATGACTTCATCACTCGTATGAGTGTTTGGCTCATTTACACCCGTCTAAATCTGGATTCCATAAGCACTCGTCTAAAATTCTAACACTGCTACATTTGTTAAAATGTCAGAGTGACAGAAAAGAAGTCCAAGTCAACCTTATTCAAATTAAATGTCTTCCTTAAGGATCTCGAGGACCTCAGGAAAATAGCACCAAGGATAAAGAATAAAGAACGTTTGTTTCAAGGATTTAAGGAATAAACAGGCAATCTCTGTACCACAGCAGTAACCTTTTAGCTGTTTTAGTAAAAAGTAAAAGTGTTTTCCAGAAAATGAACTGAGTGTTGAACTGAAAGAGGAAAGCTCTTTGCTTCAAGTACAAGAAGCCTGTTGTTGCAACTTTGGAACAACAGCTGCTCAGAACAAAATGTACTCTTGGACTATATTATCAAAGCTCAACATTTCTATGCATTTAATGCTTACAAAGAAGGACTATTTTGCATTAATGGTGTCCCAGAAGCTCAAATCAAAGAACACACTTTCTGAAGCTATGCCTAACGGATCAAATTGATTGAAGTCTTTATATTGACCAAACCATGAAGATGAAGAAAAGAAGTTGAATATCATTAAGAACGCTGTGCAAGAAGCATTTACTCACTTCATTAACTTCTTCATTCTTTCATTGAATACTTCTTCAATTATTTGATATTAATTCGCAGTCTTTCACATTTCATTTTTATTTCACTCTGAGTGTTATCTGAAAGATTTGCAAGTTGTATTAATTACACAAAACCTTTATCCCTTACTGTCTTGAGCCTAAAGAGGCTAGGTGAGAAAAGAATACTTGTTTGAGTGTGAGCCTGGAGAGGCTAGGTGTGAAAAGAATACTTGTACTGTAATCTGATCAGTTATAGTGGAAACTTGGTACTGCCAAGAAACTGGACGTAGCCCTGTGTATTTTGGGGTGAACCAGTATAAAACTCTTGAGTGATATTCCTCTTCCCTAAACTCATTAATTTTCTTAAGTATTATTTGTTTAAACTTTTAACTTGGGGAGTTATTATTGTGAATATAAATCTCTGTTTTACCATTCTCTATATGCTTGTGTGTTCTATCTCAAAATTAGACATGTCACTTATCTAATTTTCTGTTGTCTTATTTTTGCTTGTTGTTCATGGGAAAATAATTTTCAAAGTTTCCTAAAAAGTTGGAAAACACAATTCAACCCCCCTTCTTGTTTTAACTTTGGTTATTTCAGGGGTTTCTAGTCTCTCTTCTAGTTGGTGGGATTTTCTTCAAGATTGTTTAAAGGAATACATTTTTAGAAATAAATTAGGTCGTCCTAGTTGTAGATTTTCATAGACTTTTTTCTTTCATGGGTTTTGGTAAAGTCCCCCCATGTTTTTTGAATTTTTCTCTTTTTTCCATTAATAATACTTAATTGATGTGCTACAGATGATTGTGAGAGTTTGGGGTGACAACTTAGTTGGGATACCTTTCTCTGTATAGATGTTTTTGCACATCAATAATCTTTTAGCTAAAAAAAAGTGCGTAACTAGAGTTTGAAAAATACAAATAAACCCTGAACCATTTTAATTAGATCCTTTTAAGTCATATAAATTTAAACATATTTTATAGTATTACTTTAAGTAACTTGTCAATATTTCAACATTATCATAACTTTTAAAATATCAGAATAAGTATTTGGGATAACCTTAACCAAGATATTTGAAAACATGAATAAAAAAAATCTTGATACATCTAATTAAATTTGTTTATTCTACTGATAAAAAAATAAAGTAATAATGAGCCTAATTAATTTTTTAAAATATTACGTTTTCAATATTAAATTACATCTTTTTTTTGATCTTTTACCTTTTTTGACCTTTTACTCATAAAAAATTGTTTCTTGGGTGCCTTCTTGCTTCCAACACTGGCCAAATGCATCTTCCTAATTTTGATTCCTTCCAACTCTATAAATAAAATGAACTACATCGACGAGTTTCAACCATTGTCTTCTTGTTAATTAATTTTCTTTGCCAAGCAGCACTAGTATGACAAACTCAAAGGCATCTCTTTCCTTTGGCCTTTTATTTTTTGTTTGCCTATCTTCTCAAGTCTTGGCCCATGATGAAAAGCGCGAGGCTAATCATTTGAGTGAGTTACTCTGTGAGCTTCATGCTTAACAATAGTTAAAGTTAATTTCCATGTTTTTGTCAATATAGGGATACCTTATTCCTAACCGTCCTATTGATTTTCTTTTTTGTTGTTTGATTTATAATATTATTTGTTAGCTTCTCTCAACCGTAAAATTACCTTAGCTTGACAAGTTTTATGAACTTAATGATGTATATAGTTTGATGTATTAATAGTTTAAAAATGTTTTAGACTTGTATATAATGATATGAATGACATTTTTAATAAGTTTGATATCATGTGGTAGCTGTTAATATAAATTATATAATATATTCAAAATTTTGCCAACACTTACTGAGAGAGAGAGAATAGATATGCCTTCTTGTGTGTGTCCAAACCGTATAACTATGGACACTACATTTTACGTAACTTCGGTGTGTGTTAGTTGTTCTTACATTTTTTATAAGCAAAAAAGAACATTATTAAGAGATATAAGGGTTATCCAAACTTTTAATCATCACAACGTAGATGTTGAACCACTCTATATCATGACACTCAATAAAACACCCCACCCTATTAAGAATGGCCACCAACCCAACAAAGTTTAGTCAACACAGCAGCAACAACTCTAAGAAATCAAAACAGAACTTTAAGCTATAAATCGACTATTCAACCACATAGAATGTCTTTTTCCCTCTCAATAACTGCAACGTTTTATTTTATTAACTACTTTTATTCAATCATTATACACAAAGACGATCATCTAAGTTTACAAGACCAGGAAACAGATATTGGAGTTGTGGGTCTATACCATGGCCAGTAGAAGGTTATCTTATGAAACTCGGTTATGAGACCCCAAGACCGAAAGACATTGGTGAGACATCAAAACAATAAATGACATTTTTAATAGCTTAATTGCAAAATCCTTTTTGTATTATTTTTTATGTTATAGTTGTTGCACTTGCATTCATTATTATTTGTTATTATGGAAAGGTCTAACTTTATTTTAATCTTTTGGAAATTTTTAACTACATATAGTTATTAAACACATTTTTTTCTATTATTGTTCACCATTTAGATACTGATAGCATTCATCTTGCTCGTGCCGCTGCTAATCATAATCGTTATGGTGGTGGTGTTGATGTTGCCAATTATCGTCAAATAGATTTTTGGGATCCTCCTCCCCCCGTGTGGCATCGCTTTGTTGATCAAAAAGCAACTGGTTACAATCCCTCAAAGTTGAACGATATTGACGAAGAGCGCGAGGCTGATCATTTGAGTGAGTTACTTTGTGAAATTCGTGCTTAACAATAATTAGTTAATTTCCATGTTTTTGCCTATATGTGTGTTTGTGTGGATACCTTATTCCTAATTGTCCTATTGGATTTTTTTTTTGTTGTTGTTGCTTGATTTATAATATTATTTGTTAGCTTCTCTCAACCATACAATTACCTTAGTTTGACAAGTTTTATGAACTTAATGATGTATATATTTTGATGTATTATCAGTGTAAAAACGTTTTAGACTTGTATATAATGATATGAATGATATTTTTAACGAGTTTGATATCTTGTGTTAGCTGTTAATATAAATTATATAACAGATTCAAACTTGTGTCAACACTTATAGAGAGATCATAGATGTGCCTTCTTCTTGCAATTAATCATTATTATTTGTTATTATGGAATGTACTAACTTTGTTTTAATCTTTAGGAAACTTTTAGCTATATATATGTATAGTATATAACACATTTTTCTCTTATTGTTCAATTATATAGATACTGATGATATTCATGCTGCTAATAATAATCATCCTCCTGCTGCTAATGATAATCATCCTCCTGCTGCAAATGATAATATTCGTGGTGGTAGTCCTATTATTGCCAATTATCCTAAAAAAAGTATTCAGTTGTCTCCTTCCCACTTGTGGCCGACCTTTCCTAATCAAAAAGCAACTGGTTACAATCCCTCAAAGTTGAACGATATTGGTGAGATTCATTAGAATTTGATATTTTACCTTCCTTCCCACATATAAGAAATAGTCACACGCCCCAAATTTTCACACAATAATAACTTTTCCTTTCACCTTAAATTTATATTGCAATTCTCAAATTTTTAACATGTATTTGATTTTGAATAACGTAACAAAAATAATGCAGAACCAGAAAACCACGAGCATGGATATGTAATCAAGGATGATAGCACAAAGCCTTCCGAAATTGATCAAAGGAAGTCCTCGATATTTATGACAAAAACTACTCCCGGGATGAGGAATGGTGAGAAAACAAGTTATAGTAATCTTGGAGTGGAAGACGTTGGTGAGCAAACAATAGAAGATGGAACTTAGGCCAATTAAAATCCCATCAGCATGTCGTTTTCTAAAACCCCAGCTACTAATTAAATAATTGGGTGTACTACCTCTTTATCATATCGTGAAAAATAGCGATTTGTAGCACCAGCTGGAAAAACAAATTCCATATGCTATGTTGGGAAAAATAATGAACTCTAGCACTTGATGGTGTAACGTCCTTATATATATATATATATATATATATATATATATATATATATATATATATATATATATATATATAACCCCGTTGTAAATACTGTTAAGTTACATACAAAACATTAAGCCACACATATATGTTCTATAGTTGGTCAATCACAGCCCAATAAAATTTATCCAATGATAGATCCTTGCACTGAACCCAACCAATATGTACGTTGTATCCCGAATCTTTTTTTTTTTTTGCTACACACGTTTCAATAGGCATAAGTTGTACACATGGAATTTGTCTCATGAGACAAAGAATAGAATGCATGGTACTACTAACTTGGTCCTGATAAGATAACGTACAAAGTACAAATCCATGAAAGTGAAAAAAATCTGTATATGGCTTTTTAAAGAAAAATGTTAAGGAATTTATGCTTGAGGCTGTAACAAGTTGATTGGTTAAGAAAAATATCATAACCAATGTCTCTGTTGGCATCCAGAAGCTTCGGATCCAATTGTGATTAGCTTTCAGGTAGAACTCGGGATGTAGCATCTATAGTGGTCATATACGAATCACTAAAGAAGGTTTGGAGATTTTCTTGGAACAAAGACAATGGAAAAATGAATATATGCAAAAGCTTTGTGTTTGACCTATTGGAATTCTTTGATTTGGTCAAAAAACCTTTGAGGAGAAACTTTTTATCTTAGTCCATAATAAAGCAGAGAATCTGTTTTCAAATGATTTTGCATCTAGATTTCATATCTTGTCACATACAAATTTACAATTTTTTGTCGGCTTATAAAAAAGCTTTTTAACGGTTGATGTTTTTTAAATCTTCTATGACATTTGGAAATTAGGAGCAAATGCATGGTACATCACATCTTAACTCACTTTTAAGTAGTTATATATTTGTTTAAAAAATAATAATAGCTGCATATATTTACATCTATTTAAGGTGGTGTTTGATGTGAGACATATTTTGATATTCCTATGAAAGTAAGCTGATAATAAAACACTACAACAGATTAGACTTTTAATAACGCACCTTTTATAACATTTCCGTGTGGAAATGCTATTAAAAGTGATGGGGGGACTTTTAATAGCGTTTCCTTTAGAAAACGCTGTCTTAGGTATCACCTAAGATAGCGTTTCCGTGTGGAACCGCTATTAAAAGTGCCACTTAGGAAAAGATAGCGGTTCCACACGGAAACGCTATTTTAGGTATCACCTAAGATAGCGTTTCCTAAAGGAAACGCTATCTTAGGTGATATTTAAGATAGCGTTTCCTTTAGGAAACGCTATCTTAGGTCTTATACCCGCGCGCGCCATCCTTCAATTCCCAGTTTCTGCGTACCAGCACTGACCTCATCAGTCTAGGGTTGCCATCTCCGCGCAGAGTCTTCTCTCTGTTTCTGCCTAAGTTCACAGTCACACTCTTCTCTTCTGAGACCAGCGGCGCACGACATTCTTACGAACCTTTAGCTTCAACCTTGCATTCAACTTTCATCTGGACAGCGGAGGGAAGTTCCCTGTATTGTGAGTTCTTTTTCTTTGCATTCTGAGATTTGAGAAATTTCTTGTTGCTTTCTGAAAAATTCAAAGAATGTCGAGAACTTGGAAAGAATTATAGCTTGATAACCATACATGATTCTGTTTTATTTTGAGGAATAGCTATGTAACTTCATGTTTTTTTATAACTAATATATATGTATTTAGTATTGTTTCATGAATTTACCTGCACTGGGAATTCCGTTTTGATCACTTATGTGTATAACATTCTTTATCTTCTATCCTTCCTTCTTTTTATGGTTTCCAGTTCTAGTTTTAAAAATTGTACAAGTTGATATTTATCTTGGAGTGTATCTTGTCCCTAATTCTCGGGTCATTTTTGGGAGGTCATTAATTTACATATGTAGGAACATGTAATGCCACTAAACAAATAGGGTTGAACATTGAAATGGTTGGATGCTGTGTAAACCTTTTTGTTCCGAAGGAATATTAATTACTGGATCATTGGAGGTTTCAAATCTGTTCTCTTTCTGTAACATGTTTCATTATTGTCAAGAGAAGAATGAAAATAGAATTTACAGATATTGTCTCCTTGCTTGATTATGCCAATGTTTTAACTCTGAATCCAATTGCTATATTTACACTTTACCTGTTTGCAATAATGCCTGCACTGATGTTGATTCATTTTGTGAAAATAAAGTGAAGAATGTACTAACATGTGTCATTGAAAGTGATTGGGTCAAAAAACATGTTCTTGATTCTAGCACTTCACCTTGATTGTTTTGATTCTAATGTATTCTCTATATCATGAACTAAGGATGCTATGATGTATTTTGGTGTTTATGTGACTGATTTCCACTTCACTGGTTAGACATATAAGAAGAAAGGAAAGCCATCCTTTTGTATTCATAGCATGGTACTGCATGAGTTGTTCATAAAAGTTGCATGTCCCTCACATATTATGTGTTTGATAAATGAAAAAATAAATAACTGAATTGATTCACTTGAAAGAAAGTATTTGTTATTTGATACTGCAGGCTTGGTTTGATAAGTTTTATGGCTTGATTTGACTCTCTTAAATTTTGCTTGATTGCTTGACACTGTGATGAGCACATTTATCAACAACCTGTAATATCTGAAGAACTTCAGTGGGTGTAATGTCTCTAAGTCTTCTTCTCATTCCTTGTTAATTCCTTGCACAATTTGTTTGTCTTACATGGTGGATCTCCTTTCATTTTCATTGCTTTACTGGGTTAGGAATAAGTATGTTGACATGCTATATTTCTTCCTCTTGGAACTCATGATTGGATAAGGGAAACAGCAATAAAAAGAGCAAGTGAAAGAGAAGGTTGTAAAAGAACATGAAGCTAAGAAGTGTGGACTTGTTTCAAAATATATTGTATGATGCCCTTCTAACTTGCTATAAGAGTATGCTTGGACGAGTTTGCTTATTTACTTTTTAAGATGTTGTCATATAAGGGCTTAGTGGTTTTACTGTAATTACAATCATAAATTCAACTATCTATGATGGGGTTTTATAATAAGTATAGTTTTATTAACTTTCTTTCAATGCCCCTCATCCTCTCCTTTTGACTAACAAAATAATTACTAAGATTGATGATCAAGACCATGAAGATGTTGATATTGAAGATGATCCTTTCCTCGGGACATTACAATCACTTGAGATTGATCCAACTAGGGATGATGGTATGTATATGAGAGATGATCATGATGAGGGGCTTTTGGTCAATCCACCATTTCGTACTAATAAAGGACAAACAAATCTCAATCCAATGAAGAAAAGAAAAAGGTTGACTTAAACATGTATGTAGTGTTTGTGTTTAAATGAACTTTCTGATCCTTTTATATTATAGTTAGCATCTTCCGGTAATGCTAGTGTTGATTTTGTTATCAATTGTTGTTTTATATTTTGCATCAATTAATATTATATTAATGTCCATTGATGTTTTACTTGTGTCTAATATTTTTGTAGGTAAATGGCATCTTCAAGTAATTCTAGTGTTGCCAAAGTGACGAGACGTGGGCCAACAGATTATGAAGGCGGTCATCCGCCTAGGAGTAAAGGACAAAAATTTGAGGTAATTTACTTACTAATCTAAGGATTTCATAATGTTGTTTGATATCTAGATTTAATTACTTTATTATTTTTATTAGGTTGAATGGAATTATTTGGACCAACCAATTCGTGCTAATGGTAAAATATTGAAGAGTTACATTGGGGCCGTTGTTCGGCAAACGGTCCCAATTATTTGTTCTAATTGGAAGGATGAAGCTTTGGATGCTTTCAAAGAGAGCATATGGGCTGATGTACAGGTAATTTTTAAAATTTATGAATTATATTGTAAACTATGTAAACATACTTACTTTGACACGTTGTTTATATTGTTTTGCAGATGTCTTTTAATGTTGATGAATCTCGGAAAAAATTTGTACTTCAGGAAGCTGGTAACCTACATAGGGCATTCAGAACTAGATTGACCAAATAATTTCTAAGAGATGCCAACGGGAGTATCATAGAGGAACCTCCATCACAATATCCACACATATCAAGGGATGAGTGGATAGATTTTATAGCAATACGCACAGGAGATGTTCGATTCCTGGTATGTTTAATATCACGTTAGTCCTTATAATTATATGTATACGTACATATGACATTAACCATGTATTAATATTACTTATATGTGTCTGAATAGAAATTAAGCAATGAAAATCGCAACAGAGCGTTAGATCCTGCATGCCCTTACAAAGCATCACGTAAGGGGTATGCTGACATTGAGGATGAATTGGTATGTATATATATATTTAACTGCATGTGTGGTAAATATGAATTTTAAACTGTTTGGTTAATATATATTATCTCAATATACAGATGTAGGAGACGGGGCCAGAAGTTAAGAAAATTAAACGCCATATTGTGTGGAGGAAAGCCCGCGAGAACAAGGCGGGTGTAATTGACAACAAAAATACGCAGACCGTGTGGAATAAATGTGTTAGTAGACTAACGTTTACATTTTCATTTGTTATTTTCTTATGATAATATATAATAATTTTAACATTTGCATTTCACCAATAACTATGTGTCAGGAGGAACTGTCACAGTCTGCAGTAGAGGGAGAGATACAAGATTTTGGTCGCTAGGATATTCTTGCTAAAGCCCTAGGTGTGCCAGAGAACCCTGGTCGTGTTAGGAGTGTGGGTTTTGGCGTCTCTCAAAAAGACTACTTCTCACTTGAAGGTCATGCAAAACATAACTCTGAAACGAAAAGGTGGGAGACATTGGTGTCTCAACTCTCAGAAAGATTGAACATTTTGGAAGAAAAGCTGAAAAAAAGGAGGATGAGGAGAGGCAGGCTAATTTCACAGCCCCAACAAGCGTCAAAGATAGTTGCACTCTACCATCTGCCATCGAGGCTTCGGAGGTAATGCATGCCTTTTTTTTTTTTACTAGTATTGCATTCGCGATTAAATACATTCAATTGGATGCCTTAATTCACAGCTTATTCATCTATCATTGGATTAGGGCGTCAACTCATGTCGACTATATTTATCAACCCCAAACTATCGTATGGTTGGTATGGGTAAAGTATACAATGAGCCGGGTGTTACACTGCACCTTTGGACCAGTGCCCCATAACCATGTGAAAGTTGGAGTTGATGTTGCAACCGAGGGGGATGCGCCATTGCCGGTACCTATCGATGGTGCGGATGTAATGACATAGAAGAGATGCAATAGGTACTTATGTGGCATGGCCAATTGATCTCGTGGTTGTAATTAATATGGTATGTAATTGCATTTTTCCACCTTTTCATATACGACATATATTTATTACATTAGTTGATCACTAACTGGCATATTGAAATGCAAAATTTCCAGGCACCTGCAAAATCTAAAGGCAAGGGCAGAGTGTCTGGATATACAAAGGAGTCAATTACAACCCCAGAAAATAAAGGAGGAAACTCTGAGGCCAACCCTCCTACAGCTGGTTCAACTAACATTTCTCTGGAATATTTGAATTTTCTTAAAATGCATGAACGAAAGAATATGAAAAATGATGACCAATTGGACATACAGATGGAACAAAATATTTTTGGTCAGCATATCATTGAGATGATCAATACTGAAAATATCAGAGAAATTGTAAATCATGAATGGGTATCTGCCTCCGTTATTTCCGTATATATCAGGTACTAAATCAGGCTTAAAGTGTATAATATTTTTTTTGTCTTTCCATTTAAGTATTGATGTCATTGGTGTAATCCATTTTTATATTTTAATTGAAGGTATTTGTATGAAGAATTGTTGCTTCCAAAGGAAAGAACGAGGATTTTTCTGTTCTTGTCCCCACACCAAACAAATACATACGGCTACTTCGGGAGGGATCCACAGACAACGTATATAGCTGAACGGTTTGCAACTAAAGAAAGAGAATATCAGCCCTTGTTTTTAGCGTCGTGCAATGTTGGGTGAGTCGCTTATCCTATAGGACTTAACTCACAATAATGAATTACATAAAAGTTGAGGTGCTTAGGATTTGTTATCTCAACATTTTTGTAGGAATCATTGGGTCTTTGTCTTGCGATAAATATTGTTGAAGAGATTATTTACTATCTGGATCCCTTGAATGTTGATCCTAGGAATCGCCCAGAATTAAAGAATCTGTTCGGTAAGTAAGCATGCTTTTATATTTCTGATTTTCTATGATTCTGTCGAATGGCTTCCATGGTAGATACATGTTGCAAGTTGTCATGGTCCTAATGTGCTTTTGATTTTTGACATTAGAATAACTGTGTTGAATTGACATATACTGGGTTGTGGCTGTTGTGGTTCAAAATAAAAAAAGTATGCGTGTGTTTGTGATGATTGAAAATATGTTTCTTAATGAAGTCTGTTTGATTTTGTGATTAGTGCTTTGCAAGTTTATCACGCAAATGTCGGAGCTAAGGTGCCACGTTTAAAGGCAACCAACATTAAATGGATTCCGATAGAGGTATATTTGCAAAAACTTAATGCGCAATTAGATAAAAAAAAAACTATATTGATTTACTATTTTATTTTTTATAGTGCCCAAGACAACCCAACAGTACAGATTGTGGGTCCTATGTCATGCGTTTCATGAAGGAAACTATCTTGCAGAACCAAGTTAAAATACCAATGGCGGTATGTTGTTTACTTAGCTTTTAACTGTGACTGTTCAAATGTTTTAGCAATTGTAACTTAATTTATTTAATTTTTATGTCGCAGTACTTCCCTGACTTCAAATGCTCCACATACTCCACTGCTCAACTATCTGAAGTCAAGGAAGATTGGTGTCGCTATATTGTTGAAAAGTTCGTTTGATTGTGTCAAATTGATCACAGTAGTTGCAGCAATACTCATTGGTATGTGAATAATGCTTTAGATTTCTAACTAGAGATCCACATCAACAGTAGTTTCTCTTTATCTATATCCTCAGATTGATAAAAGTTCAAATCTTACTTATTATTTCTCTTATTCTTCTTCATCAACAAAGTAATGCATGTTACAAGTGTATTTCCTAAGGGTATTTGATTATTGCCCCCTGTTGTTTTTTGTGTGGTTGCAAGTGATGTGAAAAACAATAGCTTGATTGGAAGTATTCCTGAAAACATAGGCAGCTGTACTGTCTTCCAGGTCCTGTATGTAATCCAACCGAATGTCAGACTTTTCTATACCTTGTCTTGTATTATTTGTAACCTCTTTAATGTCCTCCCTTGATTTCAGGGATTTATCCTACAACCAGCTAACTAAAGAGATACCATACAATATTGGATTTTTGCAAGTAGCAACCTTGTATGTGTTGCATGATCCTTTATAACCTATTTCAATTTTTAATAAGAAGGATATTTGGTCTTCCACTTCCCTTCTATGGGAATTTCTTGATGGATTTGTTTGTTTTTGTAGGTCATTGCAAGGCAATAAACTCTCTGGGCATATTCCGTCTATGATCGGTCTCATGGAAGCACTTGCTGTCTTGTAATTAAGCATTGTTAGTTAGCAGTTTTTGAAACAAATTTAATGAAGTTTCATTGTTGACTTGAGGTTTTGGATGATGTTAAAACTGGGAAGCTTTAATATTATGAATCAGTTGCTTCTATAATCTGTATATGATCAGTGTGCATGGCTGAAATATATGAAGTTTGCGGATTCCCTTATATACTTGGTTCCTTAATTTTTTCTCCCTAATTTTATGCATCCTTTTGCATATACATATTTACTTGAGTACAATGGAAGCAAGGGAACATTTGTATTGACTGCAACAATTGTGGTTTTTTTGGTGTAGTTCTATATGCAGGAATGGATGTAAAAGTTAAGAAATATGGAAAATTAAAAAAGGGGGGAATAGATAGCGTTTGTTATTAACAAACGCTATCTAAAGTCAGACTTTAGATAACGTTTCCGTGTACAAACGCTATCTAAAGTCACCTATTAATAGCACTTCCTAAATGCTATCTTTGCTAACGAGTTTTAATAGCGGTAGCATAGATAGCGGTTACAAACGCTATTAAAAGGCATACGGAAACGCTATCTAAAGTCTAACCTGTTGTAGTGAAAGTTTCTCACGTTTGGTAAAAAAAATATTCGAAGTATAAAAGATATCCAAGAATAAATTGTTAATGTAACTTGAAAATTTTATTCTCGTGTATGAAGATGGGAAAAAAAGTATTCCTAGAAATATAGTTTAATTGAGACTAAATCATCTTATGAACCATACATAAACTAAGTGTAAGTTGCAATACTAATATACTGTTGTCAATATGGGTTAAGGACAAATTCAAGCCCCAATTATGTCTCCATATATACCCAACTTAGCCTAACCATCGCGCTTTAGTACCATTTCTTGGGCCACAAACATTGAAGAAATTTGCAAATAATAATGGACCTATGAAGATACATCATAATAAAGTAGTTATTTCTATTTATGTACGTATTTATCCAACAATTACTGCTATTATAAAATTATAGAATAACCCTAATATTGTCTTATTGAGTTAGTTAAGTTGATCAAGCACGGGACATTAATTGTGAGCACACAAGTTCACACTCCGCATTACACCCTTTTCACATTCCCTTCTCTTCCATCTCCCCTTCTCCCAAAGCAAGACCTAAACTCCTCCTTGGACAAAATAAATAAATAAACAACCCTAACAGTGACTGAAAGAACCCATAACGTACTGTATGCTTGGCAGTTGCAGGCATCACTCTCTCTTTGAATGTAAAATCACCTTTCATTATTTGTGGGACAAAACACAACACAAAAGCACTACTTATGTCCATCCAAATCGAAGTCAGAGAATACATTTAAAGACTTCAATCAACATATGAAGGCCTGTATTTTAAGGATCGTTTCAGATATTGTAGATGCAAATAAAAAACAACAAGAACCATTTGTTGAATAAAAAAAAGCTAACAATGGTCAATTTATATATAGTTAGTATTTACATTCTCATGGTCCACTCTAACAATAGTGGAAGCTTAATATGGACAAAAATTAGGTGTTGTTCTTATTGGGAAAAACCCAAGTCCTACATTGACTACACTACTAGAAATCCATCTTTTTCGGACAGATTCACAACGGATTTCAGACGAAAATTGGACAAGTTTCCTACGTATTTCGGACGGATAATTCATTCTGGACGGATTTCGGATGGAACGACACCCGTCCGAAAAAGACTCGTTGGAAATTATAAAATCCGTCCCAAATTCTGTCTGAAAATATTTACAGACGGATTGCGGATGGAATATGGACAACGTGCAAATCCGGATTTTGGTTATTGTTCGGACGAATTTCGGACAGATTTATTTTTGTTTTATAACGGATTTGGGATGGATGTTGTGATTTTATTTGGGACAGATTTCCCACAGATTAAATAAATAAATTTATCCAATCCTCTTTTCGCACGGATTTAAGACAGAAACGTTTATCATTTTGAGACGGATTTTGGACAAATTTAATAAAAATTATTTTTTTATAAAGGAAATTGACACAAATTTATAAATTGGCTTAATTTACTTTTGAAACAACACTGAGATGAAATATCAAAATCATTATTCAAGTTTTAGTTTCACACAGATTGAGATAAAACTGAATTGAAAATTTTGACATATTTGAACAAATTTCAAACTAGACATTATCCTGCGAAGAACAATCAAGTATACCTGATAATATTTTTACCTAACAGTCAAGATCAATCACATAAACTAAATTCATATAAGTGTTTCATCATTGTAGTTCTAGCACAATAAAACAAACCACTATGATCAAAGTACTCATTAGTCAATAACAAAGTAACAAACTAGAGTAATATGTTTATCGATCTAAAACAACATAAAACTAACTAGTGTCATCAAGGTGTCATCAATCTATATTAAATCAAAACAAACTAGAGACATTTAAGGACTCACAAATCTAGATCAAAGCCATCAATCAACATTAAAATTATCATCATTGTCGTCATTAGAGGGATCACTAGTCTCATTTGATCCATCTTGCATAGTTGTCGCAGAAACAAAGTTTGGAGGTAGTGGCATATTTAACTTTCCAAATAAAGCAACAACCAAACTTTCAGTTGATTCAATCCTCTTTTGTTGCTCCTCCAACTTACGCTTTTGCTCTTGATTTATAAGTTCTTGCTCTTTAACCTTTTCCTGCCACTTTACTAGCTCGTCTTCCGTGTTTATGTCCTTAGATGCACTAGATGATGAATTGACAGCATACTTTGAAGAGATATTTGTTCCTATAGAACCTAGATCATATAATGTCCCTTTTTTGCCTTTAGGAACTAATTCTTTACAAATAGTCAAGTCATCTGGCATATTTTGGCTTTCACAAGACAACCCGTCGCCATCCTCATCTTGAGACAATGATAATTCTGAAAGCTCTGATTTTCTCTTTTTAAAATTTCCCTACAAAACATTACAGTTTGACTTTTGTTAGTCATTTCACTAACAAACAATTTTGAACCATGCATGCAACAAAAGTTATAGAAAAATTAAAGTTAACACCACATACCATGGCATTCTCAGATCTATTATCAAACCAAGTGTTGTCCTTTTTCAAATGGCATTTATCAAACACTTCTTCTATGGAAGGTTTGACTTGTGTAGCTACCTCCTACACTTTGTCATAACTTCAATGAGAAAATTCACAATAGTTCATAAAATTAAATACTCAAGCAAACAATTTCAAGTGTCTTACCATTCTACGTGCATGCTCACCCATAGATATAGAACCACCAGTATGCATAGAGCTACCTTCATTTGAAGCACGATATGCAGTGTTTGCCACAGACAAATTCTTAAACTTCTTATCTGATGCCCAATAAAGTATTAGTTGATTCCATATTGGTATAGGAATGTACTTTGGCTTGTATTCTTGACTTTTTTCATATTTTTTCCTTTCTTCATACATAATACCCCTAAATCGAGCTTCTCCCTTGATGTCAGAAATTTGACGAATCCTTGCATCATATTTTGGTTCCCATCTACGGTTCTTCTACAAAAGAAAATAAAATTGATATGATATGTAAGAAACCATAAATTCTGCAAACCATCTTTGATACAATATATTAATGACATTTATTAATTATCTAATATCATATTTACCTTAAATTCTTTAAACCATAAATCTCTCATATCAGTAGTTGAATGTCCCCAGGTAGGACAAAACCAATCAAACTTGCTCTTAATGGCAACAGTTAAGAAACGAACAGTAGATGATGGATTAAACCTGTTAGTGTAAAAGACATTGTAAGAAATATATGCACGTTAATCATACTTTACAAAACTATAAGTTCATAGCTTTCCTTAATAATATTGTTGTACTTACTCATCTCCATAAGGCTTTATTTCTGGAAGACATTCTTGATCAACATGTCCATCAACCTGAGATTCGATGATGGATGATTGAGTATTTGGCAAAGTTTGTTCAGAAGTTTGAGGTAGACTAGGTGGTGGTGATGGTACTTGGGTTGGTGATGGTGATGGTGATACTGATGGTGATGATGTAGTGTTCACATGTGGTGATGGTATTTGGGTTTGGGTTGGGGTTGGGGTTGGTGATGGTGATGGTGATGGTGATACTGATGGTGATGATGTCGTGTTCACATGTGGTGATGGTGTAGGCAAGACATGTGATAATGATGGATTTGTGGGTACTTATGTAGATGGCATGGTTGGTGGTAATATAGGTGCAACTTGTACAACAATTCCACACTAGTGCAATAAGTGCTTTTTACGTCAGTTAAAATTGATTTTTTACGTCAGAATACTATCTGACGTAAATACAGTTGACGTTAATAGTTAATATTTTAACGTCAGTTGAGAACTGACGTTAAATATAAAACTATTAACGTTAGTTCTTTATCACAACTGATGTTGAACATAAAACTATTAACGTCAGTTATTTAACACAACTGATGTTAATTTTGTTAAAACTAACGTCAGTTGTTGTAAAGAACTGACGTTAAAGGTTTTAATTTTAACGTCAGTTGTTTATTTCAACTGACGTTAATAGCGTACTGTGTATTTTATAAAATGCTATTAACGTCAGTTGTTTGATACAACTGACGTTAATATTTTTATTTTTTTTAAATTCAGTTTTAAAAAGTCACTCCCCTCAGCTATCCCTGCATTCAGTAAATTATATCCCAGTAACACAGAATATCACACACATTACAGAATTGCAAACCCTTAAATTTCAATATTAACAAAAAGAAAAGAAATATATACAAAGGAACAATGGGGGGACTTGAAACCAAAACCCATGTATAGGAAAAACATAACTATCTACAAGTATATATATATACATGTTATTAATTAGTTTCTAAAGTTTAACCAAAATACTATTCATCTAAGTATTGCGGAGGTATCTTGTCAATTCCTTTTTCAGCCGCATACTTGAAGAAGAATTCAGCTAAGCACATCCTCAAGTCTCTAAACTCATCATCTTGAAGAGGCGGTTGGTCGTTAAATGCCTACACACGTTCAAATAATAACAATAACATTAACGCAAGTCATCTTCAAAACTATAATATATAATCTAACAAGTTGTTTAAATATTACCTTATTCCATCCATCCATAATAGATGCGGAGACTATGTTCAGCATACGAAGCATTACATAATAGTCGCACGACCACCCGTCAATTTGAAATCGAGACTACAAACAAAATTAATTTCAATGTCAGTTGAATATACATATAAATTAGTAATTATAATATTAATTATTTGATAAATAAGCTACCAAACCTTGAGGATGGTCCATTCAGGATTTGCTTTAGCCTTAGAAGTCCTACTTCTCCCGTTGGCGCTACTTATGCTACCTTCCTTAGCGCTTATCATAAACAAATAACCATGTCAATTAACAAATTCATATATCATGTGTGTAATAAACTAAAAACAACTGATATTAAAACTTAAATTAAATTTAAGATTAGTTACTTACTTATTTACAGCTGCCACCACCTGCTGTGGCGGATTTTGGTGGAGAGAGCATAAGAATATGACTTTATGCCTAGACAGGTGAAGTACGAACAACTGCCAAAGGTCTTTCATACAGTAGGGAGCCAGATATAATTCTTTCCGATTGTCTCCCAACAAGTTCTCTATGTATTTACTTAATTCATCGCCATCAAAGAATTGGGGCAGAAGGACTGACGGATCTAAGAAGCCGTAAACTGATGCAACGCCCTTATCAAGCTGAAGACGATGGAGATACCTAAGATATGAAAATGTGTGGATGTTATTACATAATATATATATTGAAATTAAAATAAATTATTAAATGGAAAAATACCAAAAATAAATAAGTTATAAAATTAAAATTAACTTACGTGCACCAGAGACTCAAAACCGTGCAGGCCATCCAGACGCTATTCCTGCAGGCGTTCCCGAGATCGTCACCACAGAAGGAAAATATCCTCTGTTGATCTAGGCATGCCACCCATCCATCGTGCTCCAATGGACATTCAAAAATCTCAAACGCATAATCCTCACCAAGTGAGAACTAACGAGTGACAGGTGACAGCGACACTGACGTCGACTTGGCCTTCAATTTAGGAAAAATAAAATAGATAAGTTGTTGATAATTAAAAAAAAACACAAGTAATTATTTGACTAATTTGGACATTAATAATGAATACATACCTTTGTTAACATTTCGAGCTCACGTTGTTTGAAGTCCAACTCAAGCTCACGCCTTTTCATTTCCAACTCATGCTCATGGCGTTGGACTTCCAACTCCTGCTCCCTAGCTGCCAACTCATCGTCCTCCACATGTGCCCTACTATAACTCTCTTTTGTGCTCACATGTGAAGGGTTCGCATGCCCTGTGGTGTCCTGGGATGAACCGATGGAGGAAAGCTCTCTGGCAAGCGCCTGCTTGAATTCTGGGTTGGATATTAAGCTTTGCATCAGATGTGTTGTAATAGCAGGATTGGACATGAGGTGCTGAGTAATGTCATCCAAAATTGATACTTCATCGACCACCCGCTTTCGTGAAGCAGACTTGCCATAATATCCTTTGATGGTCACGTTCCCAGGAATACCGATAACCCGACCAGGATGGTCTTTCTTGCCTAGAGCAGTCATCAAGACGTCCCGCCGTCCAGAAGCGAAGAATGAGCCCTGGGAGGATTGTGCTGTAAGATCCCTCTACAATGAAAAAATGTGCAAGTGAAAAGTGCTAAAAATATCTATACAAATATCAATTGAAATAAAGTTAATTATTTACTTACAATCTTATCTGCCACTTCGCGAGTGGCAACAACTTTAAAAGATCCCGTCTTTGTCATGCGGCCGGCTAATCAGATATCCTCGCGGTCGATGTCCGATGGAGGACTTAATGGTGTGCCCTCAGGCACCTCTCCTCTTTGAATCCTAGCAGAGTGCTCCTCCTGCTTCGCCCTCAGCCTATCCGCCATCATCTGCTCGATCCGAGTCTAGTACCCACCCTGAGACATGGTGTGGCGGTGGATGTTCTTCGCCTGATTCTGCCGACCCTTATCTGCCTTAGCCTATTCAAACAAAAACACATAATTAAATACAGTTAAATGATCTATAAGAAGCATACAAAATTAACTTAATCAACCAACCTGAAATTCTCCATCTTGTCGACTCCTAGCAAACATATCCCAAGTATCCTGATCAATCCAGGGATAATCCGAGAACATTTTATCAAGCCGCTTCTTCCCAGATACATAGTACCTGGTAAGATCATGCTTGAACCCATTCCAACGCTTTGATGCCATTTTCATACATTTATGACGATGATCCTCGTCATTTGGCACAGTCCAAGCTACCTACACATTAAATACATAACAACTGGATGGATTATAATTCGGATAATTATCTAATAATGTAAATCAAACGAATGTAAAGGTAAAATACCGTGATAGCCTCCCAAATTTGATCCTTAACGTTCTGTGGAACGTCATTCCAGTGGATGTAGTTGATGCTTACGTGCTGCTTCGCTTGTAGAAACACCCACTTATTAAATTCTTTAGCATGGGGTCCCTGGGCATTTAGATTAGCATCGAAGGACACCTCAAGCTTCTGTCCGCTTTGCCTGTCCTTCTCTAATTTCTTCAACGACGTGGCTCCTCTACCCCGTTTCCTATGAGCCTATGATGTCTGTATGGACAAAAAAATGATAAAATAGAGGGTTGTAACATTATAAACTTACATTAAAAAGAAGGACTAAAGATAGTATATAACATGTAAACTTACACTAGAATCAGGCGTAGGCGCGATCGGGTCTTGCGTAGGCCCCACAGTGTCCTCCCGTGCACGTGGGCTATCCGACTGATCCATATGTATGCCTGTTCAGAAACAATATATATTTATTAACATAGGTTATAACTCAAAATAAATACAGAAGTATAAATAAAAATAAATGTATACTAAGTTTAAACTACCTATATCAATATCCCTTCGTGATGATCATCACGAGTGGCATGTACCTCGTCCACCTGTGTCTCCTCGATTATAGTAGGCATGTTTATTGAAAAAGAAGGAGTCTCAGGAATATCAAGATTTGAATATTGATTTTCATCACTACCATTATACATGCTTTTTCCTTGGAGAACCACGGACAACCTTTTGTTAGAAGGATCAGTGATGTAGAACACTTGTTTCGCTTGGGAAGCCATTATGAAAGGCTCATTTATAAGACCTAACTTGTTGAAGTCTACCAATGTGAACCCCAATTCGTCGGTTTGTACACCACCATTCCTATCAACCCACTTACATTTAAAAACGGGCACCGTAAGCTTAGTGTAATCGAGCACCCAAATATCTTCAATATATCCAAAGTAAGGTGCCGGTGCTTTAACGGGTTTTGTGTCCTTTGCACTAGAGAAGTGCATTGCTTCGGCCACGATCATAACCCCACTATTTTGCATGGTAATCTTGTTATCTTGTTCCTTTGTATAAAAGGAAAAGTTATTTATGTCGTATCCGCTCCAACATATGACGTTGAAGCTAGGCCCACGTGCTAGCCATCTTACGTCATCAGAAGCAATACTACCATCCTTAAGCATTTCTTCCTTGAACCATGGTAAGAAAGTCTTGTTATGCTTGTTCAACAACCACCTTTCTCTCATTCGAGGGTTTTCTTGATTGACTTTTCTTTTATGTTCAAATAAGAAAGGCTGAACACAATCGATGTTGTTCAATACATACAAATGTGCTTGAAGCACTTCCTCCCGACCCTTGCTATTAATTCTTAAGCCATGTGTACCCTTACCTTGACATCTGATCTCATCATGCCGAGGCTTAGGAACCCCTATAGGATCCGTGTTATGAAGGTAGTCCGAACAAAACTGAATAGCTTCTTCTACAACATACCTTTGAACAATAGATGATTCCAGACGATGAGGATTCTTCACGTACCCTTTCAAGATCTTCATGTAGCGCTCAACTGGGTACATCCATCTCAGAAAAACCGGCCCAATTGGCCCAACTGGGTACATTATGTCGAAAAAGGAAGGAGGAAAATACATCTCCAATTGGCACAAGATTGTAGCAGCCTCAACTTCCAAGTCATCCAACATACGGGGGTCAACGACTTTGCTACATATAGAATTGAAGAATGAGCACAACCGAGTAATGGCATGTCTCACATTTTTTGTAGCAATACCACGAATAGCAACGGGCAGAAGTTGTTGCATCAAGATGTGACAATCATGAGACTTCAAGCCAACCAATTTAAGATCACTAGAGACAAGCCTCTTCATATTTGAAGAGTAACCATGTGGAACTTTGATGCCCTGAAGACACCCGTAGAAACTTTGTCTCTCTTTTTTTTGACAAAGTATGACATGCTGGCGGCAAATAAGTCCGCTTACCATCCTCAACAATCTGAGCTAACTGATCTCGTATACCCATAGCAACGAGGTCGAGACGAGCATTCACACCATCCTTTGTCTTGCCCTGAATGTTGAGAAGCGTCCCGATCACACTATCACACACATTTTTCTCCACATGCATCACATCAATGCAGTGTCTGACATCAAGCTTGCGCCAAAGATGGAAGATCAAAGAATATCGACCTCTTCTTCCATATGTTTTTCTCAACAGACTTTACCTTTCTTTTTGGACTTGCCGAATATAACATCGATGTCATTTACCCTCCGATAAACCTGCTCTCCAATTAAGGCTGCCGGTTTTCCTTCATCTCTTGGCATCCATTAAAAGCTTTTTTCATCTTACGATATGGGTGATCACGTCTAAGAAATCTCCGATGCCCAAGGAAAACCGTCTTCTTTCCATGATGCAACTGAGTGTAGCATGTGCCTTCTTCACATATAGGGCATGCTTTATGCCCCTTGACACTGCATCTGGACAAGTTACCGTATCTTTGGAAAGTCGTTGATGGTGCAAAATAACATGGCACGAAGCTTGAAAGTCTCATGAGAATACCCATCAACTACATCAACACCTTCCACCCACAGCGTTTTCAAGTCTTCAATCAAGGGACTTAGATAAACACCTAAGTCATTTCCCGGTTGCTTTGGGCCCGAAATCATCATAGTCAACATCATGTATTTGCGCTTCATGCACAACCAAGGGGGCAGGTTGTAAATTATCAACAGAACAGGCCATGAACTATGAATACTACTCATGTTACCATAATGATTCATTCCATCCGTAGCAAGTCCAAGCCTTAGGTTTCTTGGCTCATCGACGAAATCCGGAAACATAGTATCAATATTCTTCCATTGCATAGAATCAGCAGGATGACGAACCTTTCCATCACGTTTCCTCTCATCATTATGCCATCTAAGATTCTTCGCATCTTTCGCATTGACAAACAATCACTTGAACCTTGGAATTATTGGAAGATACCACAACACCTTCGCAGAAGGATCCTTTTCTCTCACACCATCAAGATCATCATCATCATCACCACCCTTCACTTTGTATCGTGATAACCCACATTTGGGGTAATCGTGATTGTCTTCATGAACACCGGTGTACAATATGCAATCATTGGGGCATGTGTGTATCTTCTTATACTCCATACCCATCGGACACAATACCTTCTTAGCCTCATAGTTACGGTCAGGCAATGTGTTATCCTCCGGAAGCAAGTCTTTCAACACTTCAAGCAATTCCGTGAAGCTTTTATCGGTCCAACCATTTCTCGCCTTCACACAAACCAATTTTAGCACCGCCGACAACCGTGTATGAGTAGTACACCCTGGATATAAAGGCTTATCCGCATCACCGCACAACCTATCATACACATGAGCTTGATGAAAAGATTCTTGTCCAATATCATGGATCATGTCCTCTAATCGATCATCCTCCATATCTACGTCAACGTCCTCACTTTGGGAGACACTTGCCATACTACTCAACAACACATCACCATGCCATATCCATCTTGTATAACTCAAACAAATCCCTTCACAAATCAAATGAGTACGTATATCCTTCACCGTACATTTTCTCGTATTCAAACACTTGACACAGGGACAACAGAACATTCCATTACTATTAGGAACATTCCTTTGAGCAAATTCTATAAATTCTCCCACCCCCTTCAAATACTCAGCACTAGTGC
Organism: Sophora flavescens; assembly: GCA_030762895.1. Taxonomy (NCBI): domain Eukaryota; kingdom Viridiplantae; phylum Streptophyta; class Magnoliopsida; order Fabales; family Fabaceae; genus Sophora; species Sophora flavescens. Next base: position 244,808,221 of record CM061063.1, on the reverse strand, counting down.
GCTTACAAACCATCCAACTACGATCCATAACTAGATATGTTCTGTAGATATACAAAACATATATCCAATATAAGGACAATACGAGAGATTGAAAACTTGTTTTTGAAGATTGGCAAGCACTGGTCACGACCGTAACGTGCCAACTGAACCAGACCCTCATAGGCAGAACTGATCACGGCCTAGCCGTGATGAGCATCACGGCCGTGACAGACCAACCAGCAGAGCAACATACACTCAAAAAAAAAAAATAGAGACATTCCAAAAAACTCAAACTAACAGTTTCAAGTTTCAACTACTGAGACTACAGTTTCAACATACACTCAAAACCAAAAATAAAAAAATGTGCCCTAAAGACTCACCAGAAATAGGTGCTCGCGTGGTGGTGGGGAGGGGATCTCGAGTGGTGGCCAACGTTCGATGTGGTTACTGAGAGCAGTAGGACAAGGAGAGTTAGTGCGTGGGAAGGGGTAAAAGAGAGATGTCAAGTTATTGCATGCAAAGAATGAGCGGGAAAGACAGAGTTAGGGGTTAAGAGTGTACCTCACGGTGGTGGCGAAGAAGCCCTCACGGTGGTTGCGATGGAGATGAGCTCGCGATTAGGGCAGAATGAGAGTGAGAGTGAGAGTGAGAGTGACGAAAAGAGAAGAATAGAGACGTACAGAAGGTGCGCAGGTGTAAACGTTATAATCAAAAACCAAAAATAAATCAACATTTTACGTCAGTTGTCTTAAAAAACTGACATTAAAAGTCACTGTTTAACGTCAGTTGTATTAAACAACTGACGTTAAATATTAATATTTTTTTATTTAAAAACACTTTTAACGTCAGTTGTTGAATACAACTGACGTTAAAAGTGTTATGCAAAAATCATTCCTTTGACTGCTGTGCTACTTACCCATGACTACTGTGCCTTAATCGTGCACATTTTAACCTAATCCTCTTAATGAGCATTAAGTTTATATATCAGTTTTCAAGAAAATCATCTAGTCTCTCTTCTCTATATAAAGTACCATTCTTACATATCGATCATGTCTGACCTCTTCTTTTCCAATATATTTCGTGCTTTTTCTATTCCTTCACAAAATGGCTCTGAGACTTTTGTTATTTCTTCCTATACCTAGACTTAAAGGTCTCTGTCTTAATGGTCAAAAATCTTCTGAGGTTGAGTAAATCACATAACATGGATGGTAAAGTTGAGTAAATCACGTAATGTGATTCCCTCACTTTATTTCATCCCAGTCATCCCTTTCACTCTGCTTTGGCTGCCAGTGACTGTGGATTCAAGATGATGCATCAAGGAATTCCAGTGAAGGAGGTGATGTAAAGATCCCTTTCACTTTGCTTTCGCAGCTAGTGATTGTGAATTAATCATGATACATCATGGAATTCAAGTGAGGGAGGAGATGCATCCATTTGAATTTCTGAGGACATGACTGAGAAGAAAATGATGTTGAAGAAGAAACTTTTTTATATTTTAGGGCTATGTTGAAGAAATTTTTTATCTTTTAATCATGTAATTGTAACTTATGAATCGCTTCAATGAGATACGATTTGATTATACATATATAACTTGTTTTATGTTAAGTGTTTATTTATCTTAATTTGCTCAAGAATTTGTTTACTAATTCAAGCTAATTAATTAAGATTAAAAATAAACTTGTTTAAAAAAAAAGTTTAGAAATGAACTGCACTATATATGTGGATTGACCTGTGTTAAGAGTGACAACAGGGCATTTCAGATAGGGATATAGGATTATTTACGTCAGCTATTTATTTAATTGAAGTAAAAATCACATTTTTAACGTCAGTTGTATAAACATCTGACGTTAAAAATAAAATTTTTTTATTTTAAAAACACTTTTAACGTCAGTTTTATTCAACAACTGACGTTAAAAGTGTATAAGTTTCTGCAAAAACATTCATTCCTTTGACTACTCTGCTACTTACCCATTACTGTTGTGCTACTTACCCATGCACATTGTAACCTATAATCCTCTTTATGAGCATTAAGTTTATACCTAGACTTAAAGGTCTATTTCTTCCTATTCCTTCGTGCGTTTTCTATTCTGCACGTTTATAATATATGACTGCCAACTCCCAATGCGCCTTGGAACCTAATGCTCTTAATGATCAACTTAATTTTTTAGCAACTTACGACGCCTAGTAACTTCATCCCCTACTCCTATAAATAGCTTCCTTCCTTCCTTTTATTTTTTTGCTTCACAATATGGCTCTGCCATGGAGATTAACTTCATCACTCTTTCTTCATATTCCTAGACTCAAAGATCTTTGTCTTAATGGTCAAACAACTTTTAAGGTTGTGTAAATCACATAACATGGGTGATAAGGGTGTGTAAATCACATAATGTGAGTTGCTCACATTATCATCCTTCCGGAGAATTAGCAGCTACAGTTCCAAAACCTCAGCTTTGGAACCAAGTGATTGTTCCAAGACCATTGCTGAAAAAGATCGAGTGCACCCTTCACTCTGCTTTGGCTCCAAAGTGACTGTGGATTCAGATGGAGCATCAAGGACTTCAAATAAGGGGGGAGATGCATCCATTGGAGTTTCTGAGGACAAGACTGAGAAGAAAATGATGTTGAAGCAGAAACTTTTTTATATTTTAGTGCTATGTTGCGGAAATTTTTTATCTTTTAATCATGTAATTGTAACTTATGAATCGCTTCAATGAGATACGATTTGATTATACATATAACTTGATTTATGGTAAGTATTTATTTATTTTAATTTGCACAAGAATTTGTTTACTAATTCAAGCTAATTAATTATCATTAAAACTAAACTTGTTTAAAAAAAAGGTTTAGAAATAAACCGCACTATATGGAGTGATCTGCGTTAAGAGTGACAACAGGGAGATGAAAACGAAAGGAATGAGTTTCATAATTATTTACGTCAATTATTTATTTAACTGTCGTAAAAATCACACATTTAACGTAAGTCGTATAAACAATTGACGTTAAAAGTGTTAACATCACTTTTAACGTCAGTTCTTTACACAACTGACGCAAATAGTATTTTATATTTACAAAACTGCCACCGTCTCATTTTTAACGTCAAACATATGGTCAACTGACGTTAAACGTTCCCGTATATTATATTATTTCCACCGGTGCCACCTCTACCAGATGACCGTCGACCTCGAGAGGACAAAGTCCTTCCACCTCTATTGGTACCTCTACCTGACATCTAAAATGACAAATACATTTACATATATAATATTTTATGATAAGCAAAGCATATTTATTTATGAATAAAAGAGCAAAACTTAAGCACAAGTGTTAAAGATTCACCAAAACAGTAATTATACCTAAACCAGAAATATGTCATCAAAAACATACATACGATACCATTAAAAAACCAGTACAGCAAAACAACTATAAATTTATTCCTCATTGTCACTTGGATCACTAAACTCTTCATCTTCATCTAGAACATCATCAATCGTCTCCTCCTCCTCACTATCGTCATTGTCATCATCATAATCATCATTGGTTAATTCATGGCCACCATCATAAAATCCATCAACCTCATCAAATCTTCCATCATCATCTAGTAATGTAATAGGTATATCAAGGTCAATTGATATGAAACCCAAATTTTGATTTGTGAAATCCTCTTGATATGCAAAGTCACCAATTTGTTGATCCTCAATCACGCCCCTAACTTTGGTTTTGATTACAAACCACCAATCTGCATTATTCCTAGTTCTTATTGGATGTGGAGCAAAATACACTTGAATTGCCTTTTGTGCAACAATAAATGGATCATATTTTCCATAACGTCTATTGTGCCGAACTTGAATGATACCATATTGTTTATCCACCTTTGTTCCTCTACCAATTGTAGGATCAAACCACTCACATTTGAACAACACAACCCTTTTTAATGGTAATCCAGGATATTCAATTTGGGTAATTTCTTCAAGTTGGCCATAGAAGTCTTTTTCATATTCACCATATCCTGTACCTTTAACACATACTCCACAATTCATAGTAGACTTTCCAATTGAATGTGCTTTTGTGTGAAACTTGAAGCCATTCACAAAGTAAATAGGCCAAGTTTTTACAATTCTTAAAGGACCCCATGACAAGGCATGTATATTTGAATCTAGCACATTATTTGAAGGATTGTCAACCTACATAAAATCATTCAACAATAAGAGTGTTACTAAAAATACATTCAAAATATAGTATCTATGTAGATCTATTTCAAAATAAAGGCTTACATAATCTTTCAACCATGTTGCAAAGTTTTCTTCAATGCACTTATCAACTTGTTCATCACTCATATTAGGATGAACAATACGCAATGTCTCCACAAATATCCTATTGTTACATGAATTTCATTCAATTAAATTCATCACATTAGTCAAACTATATTAGCAAATGATGTATGTCCATTTTAAAAAGTACATACTTAATATATGGTTGAATCTCATCGCAATCGATTAATATATGATTCATGGCAGCAGTAAATTCCCCATCCTCCAATAAACGAGTTTTGCATCCACCAGTAAAATGGCCAGGCAAATTGAAAATGGAAAAGGTCGATTGTACCAAATCATCTTCACTCGTAGAATCTTTTCTTCCAATGCTGGTATGGTAAGGTTGTACTTTTGGCTCAAAACAGTAATTACAAAATTGAGAAATCTCCTCAATAAGGTATGACTCAATTATAGATCCTTCAACACGAGCCTTGTTCTTAACCTTCTTTTTAAGGTGATGAAGGAACCTACCATAAAGAAAGAATGGTTTCATGTGAGACTAAAAGGGACAAAAAAAAACTACAAAAGAACACAATAAACTAAACTTTTTTTTTGTTACAAGTGTGACGAGGCAATACCTCTCAAAAGGGTACATCCATCTATAATGCACTGGACCACCGACCTTTGCTTCATATGACAGGTGAATAGGTAAATGTTCCATTGAGTCAAAAAAACCAAGAGGGAAAATACGTTCTAGTTTGCATAACACAATTGGAATATTTTGTTCAAGTCTAATAAGGTCATCTACCTTTACTGATGTTGAGCATAAATCTCTAATTCTCTTCCATTGTAAAGAATCAACCGGATGGCGAAGCTATCCATCACATTTCCTCTCATCTACATGCCATCTAATGTTCTTTGCATCATTTACATTAGCAAACAATCGCTTGAAACACGGAATCATTGGAAGATACCATAACACCTTCGTAGGAGGACCCTTTGTGCCCACATCACAACTAGAATCGCCATCCTTCACTTTGTAGCGTGATACCCCACACCTGGGACATTCGTGCATCTCTTCAAACTTTTTCCTGTACAATATGCAACCATTAGGGCATGCATGTATTTTCTTATACTCCATACCCATCGGGCACAATATCTTCTTCACCTCATAGTTACGGGATTGTAATGTGTTACCTTCTTGAAGCATGTCTTTCAACAACTCGATCAATTCGGTGAAGCTTTTATCACTCGACCCATTTCTCGCCTTCACGTTGATCAATCTTAAAACCGCTGTCAACCGTGTGAAATTAGTGCACCCCGGATACAAAGGCACTTCTGCATCATTGCACAAAGTGTCGTACACATGTGCTCGCTAAAAAGACTCTTGCCCAATATCATGGGTCATGTCCTTTAGTCGATCGTCCATATCTACGTCATCAACTTCCTCTCTTTGAGACACCCTTGACCTGTCTAACGATTCACCATGTCATATCCATATTGTATAACTCTTGCAAATCCCCTCACAAATAAGATGCTCTCGTATCTCCTCAGCTTCTAGTCGTTTCCTATTCAAACAATTAACACAAGGACAATAAAACTTTCCGTTACTACTATCAGGAAGATTTCTTTTAGAAAATTGTAGAAAAGCTTCCACTCCATTCTCATACTCATCACTTGTCCATCTAGCATTCATCCAACCGCGATCCATAGCTACAACAATAACTTCGTAGGATTCAGTTAGTATGGTTTAGGGAAATGATGTATGCAAATGCCACCATTTATAACTTCTAACTTTTGCATGTTTAATGCTAATCTTTCTAAGCCATCCTATATGAGGGATGTCAGAATTTTAGCATGATTTCTCTCAAAAGAATATGGTTAATGTTTGTCGGTAAATATATAAATATGGTTAAGTGCAAAAGAAATTTAAAACAAAAAATGATATACAAATGTACTTCCAAACGTGTTTATCTCAACTAGAGATTGGAGGATGAAAAGTGGGGGACAAAACTTGCATGCCAGTAACTTGTCTTTAATTGTGGCTTAACACTAATAAGGTCACTGGTGCACCAATCAGGATCCCCCCATGATAACACTTGGCGATTAATTAAAACAAAGTACAAATAAGCTTTCTCCATCATCATCAGTGTAGCTTTTACAATAATGCAATACAATTTCACGCATTTCACCAGCACTGCATTGTTTTAAGTGATGTACCATGTCACTAAACGGCTACCATTTGAACAAGATCCTACAGTTTCTTCCTTAAAATAATTTAAGTTATGCCATTAAGAAACGGGGGTTAATAGCAGCCACAAGGCATTGTTTTACCTGAAATATTCTGAAACATCTTTAAATAAAATTGATGCATGTTATGTATATGCCTATATATAAGAAAAGTCCTGGTCTTAAACTCCACGTTTCAAAAAGCAAGTCAAAACACCTTATTCTAATATGATATCATATGTTGATATTATAGACTGCGTCCTTTTATACATATAAATCAAAAGATAACAAATTCATAAGTTACCTTGAGGAACTATAGGGACCAAAACAATCTCATAGCCACAAGCATATGTAAAATGTCACATTGATACTTTTTCTTGTAAATAAAATTTTGGCATAGTAAATTATGAAAGATATCTCACTAGAAGCAAAAGATAAACATGTTCATAGCCACAAGCATATGTAAAATTCGTTTCATACTGTTTTTTTTTTCTATACAGAGTCCTAACAGATTTTAAAAGAGAGAAATTATTCTTAGCATCCCAAAAGAACCTTAGATGAAATCTAGATCAGCACCAATAATGACTCACCAGCCAAACAACAAAATATATAAAAAAAATATTGAAGACAAAACACATTCATCAACATCAGTGTTTTAAACATACTCAGCAATGTTTGAAGAAATAGCATTGTTGATAAATTTCATCGAAAGGTTAAATAAATTTGTCTAGAAGAAGGGTTATGTTTTTCAACTGATAACATGGCTAGAAAGTCATTATGTTGCTGAACAAGTAAAGAGCACAAAATGCCATAGCACAACCAAACAACTCAAACAACCAAAATGCCACGGTACATACAACCAAGTAATCAGTCCTAATACAGTCAAGGAATCAGTAAACAATGACAGTTATACAGTCAAGTGACCAAGTGGAAGAGGGTTAGGTCTCAGTAAGAGAAAAAGAGAAAAATAAAACTAAAATGTAAACTCACACAGAAGAGGGTTATCGAACTGCAGTTTGGAGAAGAAGAGAGAAATGTAAATTCACCTTTGAATGGATAATGAGGTTGTGTCACTTCACTCTTTTCGGTTCCTTTCTCACAAAATAATCCCTAAACATAGAAAATTACAAAAGTGAAAATCAGCACATAAACACCTTATTTTCCTGTCCAGTTACCCTCTTAAGCACCACCAGAATTGTGATCTAATTCAGGCACTCCAAAATGACAAGAATTAATCCTCATACACTAATCTTCAACACATCAACTTTATACAGTCTTATCTTAGATTAATAGAATAAATCATGGGATCCACATAGCTTAGCCAAAATATTCACCACAGAAAAAAAAAGTAAACAATATGGTGATCACTGTAAAGTATCAAAGATTGGATTCTCTCATAAACAGTAAGAACTTAACAAGCAAAGCATCAAACATCAACTTTACAAAAGTCAATATCTTTTAACTTTAGTCTATTTACAGAACAAGCCAATACGTACATTACAGATATCCAAACTAATATTATATTACTGCAATTGGATGTCTGGATCTCTTTGTTTATAACACGAAATACCTCTTCAACCTAATCATATTTTGTCCATACTACATACATATTTCCCAAATATGGATTTGATCCAAAAAATGCAGTTGGCGTCTTAGGGGCCTTCTTCCTCTGGTGGAGGATCACTCTGTGGAGTCTTGTGGAGTTTGCTCACATCATACCCCTCTGTCTTAGCTTTCTCAACAAGCTGGTTGTAGATTTCATCATCCAAATGGGGCTTCCTGGATAATATCTAGGGACACCAAAATTGATCCCAAGTTATGGTAGCACAAATGAGCATGCACAATTGCAAGTTTATCATCAATTTTTTATTTTTGATAAAAGTTTATCATCATTTAACCCAACTCCTTAATTGGGTAAAAGGAATCTCCCACTGCTTCATCCAACGAAGCTCACAATCCCTGCTCTCCAAAAATAAAAACATAAAAACAAAAACAAAAAAGAAACCCAGAATTTCTAAGCTCACTCATCTTCGCTTCCGTTTCAACGTGTTACCTCTGATATTTTAAAGAGAGAGAGAGTGTGAGAGAGAGAGAAGAAAATGAGGGAACGCCCAAGTTATGAAGTGGAGGAAGAGAATGGGTTACCTATGTGATGAGAACTGAAGAGGGTTGCGTTGATGGGGAGCTTGAGTGGTGAGAACCAAAGCAATGAGAACAGAGCATAACAGAGATGGACCATCTGCGATTACTGAAAGCAGAGATGGACCACCTGCAATGGCGACGACAGACACGCACGACGATGGACCACCTTCGTGTTGCTCCAACCTCCGCGGACGGCGAACGACGGAGCAAGCGGACGGTGCAAGACGGAGCAAGGTGACGGCACGCACGATGAGGGTTTAGGTTTAGGGAAGCCAAGATAAAAGAAAGGGCACGAACGGTGATACTATTGGAGGGAATGAATAAAACAATATTGGTTAACATCGATGATAACCGATGATAAAAGTAAAGCAGAATTTCAATTTTCAATTTTTGTTTTATTCTTACACATCGGTTTACAAAACGAACCGATGTGTAACACTTTTGACATCGTTTATTTTAATAACCGATGTCAAAAGTTTTGACATTAATTTCAAAAATGCCACCGCCTCATTTTAGACATCGGTTAGAAAAGAACCAATGTTAAATCCTGACGTGAAAAGCATATTTTGCACTAGTGACTTAATATCATTGACACCTTTGAGCGTTTCTTCTTCCAAATTTGGTGTGGGTTCTATGAATTTGATGAAAATGGACGAATGGCTATAGCTTTTGGTCAAATGTAATAATCGGTTGAAATCCCAAAAGATTGAAATTTTGTATGATGTAATATGAGAACTCCTTCAAGAGAATAAGGTGATGACAAAGATTACGAAGGGTGAATAAGCAAACTAAAATGAGAGAGAAGAAAATATTGGCATTTGTACTGCACATGTGTATGAATTGTAATGGATTGTTTGAGCATGGGAGCTCCTATGGATTGAGTTGAAAGGGGTATCGGGTTTCTCTATTAAGAGGTTACATATCAATATTGTTTGTGGTTATTTTTGTATGTGAATATACTGGTACACTGTGATTGATATGGCCTGAACCTTATTGTAGTTTTTTGGAATGAATCATATAATTACTAGTGGAAAATATACATTAGACGGTAAAGGTTTACGTCAGTTAACCAAAAGCTAGACGTTAAAAAGGAGGCGGTGGCAGTTTTGTAAATATCAGACTTCATTAATTCAATTTTAACGTCAGTTGTTTTAATGACTGACGTTAAAAGTGAAGTGACTCACTTTTAACGTCAGTTCAATAAAAAACTGATGTTAACAGTGAACATTTTAATGTCAGTTCTATAAAGAACCGACGTTAAAAGTAAGTCACTTCACTTTTAACGTCAGTCCTTACATCAACAGACGTTAAAGGTTATTTTAATATTTTTTTTTATCTAGTATACGATCCCTTCCGCATTGCCTTCCTCAAAGTTTCAGTTTCACATGAATTGCTTTGATGTTTTGTGTTTCTGTTTTGAAAACTATAAGTTGAATCAATAACCCAAACCGGATCTCATTCATGAAGTGTAATACAGACTGATACATAAGATTGAAAGGGTTTAAAATCCTATAAAAAGTTACATTGAAAGGGTTTAAAATCCTAAACATTAAAGCTACATCCCATCAGAGAGTTTTATGAAATATGCCAAAGGGAAAACTATACTCCGAAGACCTCAGAAAACTGGGGGGCATGAGAGAGCTCAAGAGAAAGGCAAAAACAGGTGCACTAGATCTGTTTCAAGCAAAGGCAGTGGTTCCAGAGACTTCCAAGACGGTCACTTGCTGCCAAAGTTGAGGTTTTGGAACTGTGACCCCCGAGCACCTGATTAGCCCTCCAGCAGCTGATTCTCCGGAAGATGATAAGGTGAGCAACTCACATAATGTAGTTTACTCAAACTTATCACCCATGTAATGTAATTTACTCAAACTCAGAAGTTGTTTGGCCATTAAGACAAAGACCTTTGAGTCTAGGAATAGGAAGAAAGAGTGATGAAGTTAATCTCCACGGCAGAGCCATATTGTGAAGCAGAAAATTAAAAGGATGGAAGGAAGCTATTTATAGGAGCAGTGGATGAAGTTACTAAGCCAGCTATTCTGATTTTCTTGAAAACTTATCTATAAACTTAATGCTCATTAAGAGGATTGAGTTACAAGGTGCATGGGTAAGTAGCACAGTAGTCAAAGGAATGAATGTTTTTGCAGATATCTATACACTTTTAACGTCAGTTGTTTAAAAAAACTGACGTTAAAAGTGTTTTTAAAATAAAAAATATTTATTGTTAACGTCAATTTTTTATACAACTGACATTAAAAGTGTGATTTTTACTTCAGTTAAATAAATAGCTGACGTAAATAATCCTATATATTATAAACGTGCATAATGAATATTGGAAATAATGTAATTAATATACGGGAACTTGGCGGTCATAAATTAAGTTGATGTTAAAAATGAGGTGGTGGCAGTTTGTAAATATTAAATCACTATTTGCGTCAGTTCTATAAATAACTGACGTAAATAATTATGAAACTCATTTCATTGGTTGTCATGTCCATGTTGTCCCTCTTAACGCAGATCACTCCATACAGTACTGCAGTTTATTTCTAAAACTTTTTTTTATACAAGTTTATTTTTAATTTTTATTAATTAGCTTGAATTAGTAAACAAATTCTTGTGCAAATTAAAATAAATAAACACTTAACATAAAACAAGTTATATGTATAATCAAATCGTATGTCATTGAAGCGATTCATAAGTTAAAATTACATGATTAAAAGATAAAAAATTTCTGCAACATAGCCCTAAAATATAAAAAGTTTCTGCATCAACATCATTTTCTTCTCACCCTGTCAACAGAAACTCCAATGGATGCATCATCACCTCCCTCACTTGAATTCCATGATGCAAAGTAAATCCTCAGTCACTAGCAGCGAAAGCAAAGTGAAACGGATCTTTGCATCTTTCTTCTTCCGTGGAATTCCTTGATGCATCATCTTGAATCCACAGTCACTTGCTTCCAAAGCAAAGTGAAAGGGATGACGGGGATGAAATAAAGTGAGAGAATCACATTACGTGACTCACCCAACCTTAATATCCATGTAATGTGATTTACTCAAACTCGGAAGTTGTTTGACCATTAAGACAAAGACCTTTGAGTCTAGGAATAGGAAGAAAGAGTGATGAAGTTAATCTCCACGGCAGAGCCATATTGTGAAGCAGAAAATTAATTAAAAGGATGGAAGGAAGCTATTTATAGGAGCAGTGGATGAAGTTACTAAGCTATTCTGATTTCTTGAAAACTTATCTATAAACTTAATGCTCATTAAGAGGATTAGGTACAAAGGTGAATGGGTAAGTAGCACAGTAGTCAAAGGAATGAATGTTTTTGCAGAAACTAATAAACTTTTAACGTCCGTTGTGTAATACAACTGACGTAAGAAGTTGTGAGTGTTTTTAACGTCAGTTTCTTAATACAACTGATGTTAAATATATGACCTTTAACGTCAGTTTTTACTAACAACTGACATAATAAGTGTGAGAGTTTTTAACGTCAGTTTCTTAAGACAACTGACGTTAAATATATGATCTTCAACGTCAGGTTTTACTAAAAACTGACGTAAAATGTTTTTTTATTTTAATTATAACGTTTACCCCCGCGCGCCTTCTCCACTTCCCTGTACGTACGTGTCTTTTCTCTTTTCATCACGCTCAACCCTCACTCTCAACCCTCACTCTCGCTCTCACTCTGCCCTAATCGTGAGCTCATCTCCACCGCAACCACCGCGAGGGCTTCTTCGTCACCACCGTGAGGTACACTCTTAACCCCTAACTCTGTCTTTCCCGCTCATTCTTTGCAATAACTTGACATCTCTCTTTCCCCTTCCCGCGCACTAACTCTCCTTGTCCCTCTGCTCTCAGTAACCACATCGAACATTGGCCACCACTCGAGCTTCCCCCCACCACCACGCGAGCGCCTATTTCTGGTGAGTCTTTAATTAGGGAACATTTTTTTTATTTTTGGTTTTGAGTGCATGCATGTTGCTCTGCTGGTTTGAAACTGTAGTCTCAGTAGTTGAAACTTGAAACTGTGAGTTTGAGTTGTTTCGAATGTCTCTATTTTTGGTTTTGAGTGTATGTTGAAACTGAAGTCTCAGTAGTTGTAACTTTAAACCGTGAGTTTGAGTTGTTTGGAATGTCTCTATTTTTGGTTTTGAGTGCATGTTGCTTTGCTGGTTGATCTGTCACGGCCGTGATGCTCATCACGGCTAGGCCGTGATCAGTTCTGCCTATGAGGGTCTGGTTCAGTTGGCATGTTACGGCCATGATGGACATCACGGCCAGGCCGTGACCAGTGCTTGGCAATCTTCAAAAACTATAGTTTTCAATCTCCCGTATTGTCCTTATATTGGATATATAGATGTTTTGTATATCTACAGGGCCTATCTAGTTATTTTTATTCATACTTCTGTATTTATTTTGAGTTATAACCTATGTTAATACATATATATTGTTTCTGAACAGGCATACATATGGATCAATCGGATAGCCCACATGCATGGGAGGACACTGTGGGGGTTTCGCAGGACCCGATCACGCCTACGCCTGATTCTAGTGTAAGTTTACATGTTATATACTATCTTTAGTCCTTCTTTTTAATGTAAGTTTATAATGTTACAACCCTCTATTTTATCATTTTTTTTTTGTCCATACAGACATCACAGGCTCATAGGAAACGGGGTAGAGGAGCCACCTCGTTGAAGAAACTAGAGAAGGACAGGCAGAGCGGACGAGAGCTTGAGGTGTCCTTCGATGCTAATCTAAATGCCCAGGGACCCCATGCTAAAGAATTTAATAAGTGGGTGTTTCTACAAGCGAAGCAAAGACGTAAGCATCAACTACAACCATCGGAATGACGTTCCACGTAACGTTAAGGATCAGATTTGGGAGGCTATCACGGTATTTTACCTTTACATTCGTTTGATTTACATTATTAGATAATTATCCGAGTTATAATCCATCCAGTTGTTATATATGTATCTAATGTGTAGGTAGCTTGGATCGTGCCAAATGACGAGGATCGTCGTCATAAATGTATGAAAATGGCATCAAAGCGTTGGAATGGGTTCAAGCATGATCTTACCAGGTACTATGTATCCGGGAAGAAGCGGGTTGATAAAATGTTCTCGGATTATCCCTGGATTGATCGAGGATACTTGGGATATGTTTGCCGAGAGTCGACAGGATGGAGAATTTCAGGTTGGTTGATTAAGTTAATTTTGTATGCTTATTATAGATCATTTAACTGTATTTAATTATGTGTTTTTGTTTGAATAGGCTAAGGCAAATAAGGGTTCGGCAGAATCAGGCGAAGAACGTCCCACCGCCACACCATGTCTCGGGGTGGGTACCGGACTTCGGATCGAGCGGATAATGGCGGATAGGCTGAGGGCGAAGCGGGAAGAGCACTCTGCTAGGATTGAAAGAGGAGAGGTGCCGATGGCACACCATCAAGTCCTCCGTCGGACATCGGCAATGAGAGGATGTCCGGTTAGCCGGGCCGCATGACAAAGACGGGATCTTTTAAAGTTGATGCCACTCGTGAAGTGGCGAGATAAGATTGTAAGTAAATAATTAACTTGATTTCAATTGATATTTGTATAGATATTTACAACACTTTTCACTTGCACGTTTTTCATTTTTTCATCATTGTAGATGGATCTTAAAGCAAAATCCTCCCGAGGCGCATTCGTCCCTTCGGGCCGGCGGGACGTCTTGATGATCTGCTCTAGGCAAGAAAGACCATCCTGGTCGGGTTCTCGATGTTCCCGGGAACGTGACCATCAAACAATATTATGGCAAGTCTGCTTCACGAAGCGGGTGGTCAATGAAGCATCAATTTTGGCTGACATTACTCAACACCTCATGTCCAACCCAGATATTACAACACATCTGATGCAAGGCTTAATATCCAACCCAGAATTCAAGCAGGCGCTTGCCAGAGAGCTTTCCTCCGTCGGTACATCCCAGGACACCGTAGGGCTTGCCAACCCTTCACATGTGAGCACAAAAGAGAGTTTTAGTAGGGCACATGTGGAGGACGATGAGTTGGCAGCTAGGGAGCGGGAGTTGGAAGTCCAGCGCCATGAGCATGAGTTGGAAATGAAAAGGCGTGAGCTTGAGTTGGACTCCAAACGACGTGAGCTCGAAATGTTAGCAAAGGTATTTATTCATTATTAATGTCCAAATTAGTCAAATAATTACTTGTGTTTTTTTTAATTAACAAAAACTTATCTATTTTATTTTTCCTAAACTGAAGGCCAAGTCGACGTCGGTGTCGCTGTCACCTATCACTCGTTTGTTCTCACTTGGTGAGGATTATGCGTTTGAGATTTTTGAATGTCCATTGGATCACGATGGATGGGTGGCACGCCCAGATCAACGGAGGATATTTTCCTTCTGTGGTGACGATCTCGGGAACGCCTGCAGAAATAACGTTTGGATGAACATCAATGTCATCAGTCTTTGGTGGACGTAAGTTAATTTTAATTTTATAACTTATTTATTTTTGGTATTTTTCCATTTAATAATTTATTTTAATTTCAATATATATATATTATGTAATTAACATCCACACCTTTTCATATCTTAGGTATCTCCATCGTCTTCAGCTTGATAAGGGTGTTGCATCAGTTTACGGTTTCTTAGATCTGTCAATCCTTCTGCCCGATTTCTTTGATGGCGATGCATTGAGTAAATACTTAGGGAACTTGTTGGGAGACAATCCGAAAGAATTATATCTGGCTCCCTACTGTATGGAACGTCATTGGCAGTTGTTCGTACTTCACCCGTCTAGGCATACTGTCATATTCTTCTACTCTCTCCACCAAGATCCGCCACCGAAGGTGGTGGAAGCTGTAAATAAGTAAGTAACTAATCTTAAATTTAATTTAAGTTTTAATATCAGTTGTTTTTAGTTTATTACACACATGATATATGAGTTTGTTAATTGATCGACATGATTATTTGTTTATGATAGCGCGCTGAAGGCGAGTAGCATAAGTTGCGCCAACGGGAGAAGTAGGACTTCTAAGGCTAAAGCAAATCCTGTATGGAACATCCTCAAGGTTTGGTAGTTTATTTATCAAATAATTAATATTATAATTACTAATTTATATGCATATTCAACTGACGTTGAAATTAATTTTGTTGGTAGTCTCGATTTCAAATTGACGGGTGGTCGTGCGGCTATTATGTGATGCTTCATATACTGAACATAGTCTCCACATCTATTACGGATGGATGGAAGAAGGTAATATTTAAACAACTTGTTAAATTATATATTATAGTTTTGAAGATGACTTGCATTGATGTTATTGTTATTATTTGAACGTGTCTAGGCATTTATCGACCAATCGCCTATTGAAGAAGATGAGTTAAGAGACTTGAGGATGCGCTTCGCTGAATTCTTCTTCAAGTATGCGGCTGAAAAAGGAATTGACAACATACCTCCACACTACTTAGATGAATAGTTTTTTTGTTAGACTTTAGAAACTAATTAATAACATGTATATATATATATATCCTTAGATAGTTTTGTTTTTTAGACATTGGAACTAAAATTTATTTATATATATACATGGGTTTTGGTTTTAAGTCCCCCCATTGTTCAATTTTCCTTTGCAATTCTGTAATGTGTGTGATATTCTGTGTTACTGGGACTGAATGCAGGGATAGCTGAGGGGAGTGATATTTTAAAACAGAATTAAAAAAAAAACCTATTAACGTCTGTTGTATCAAACAACTAACGTTAAGAGTATTTTATAAAATATACAGTACACTATTAACGTCAGTTGTTTATTACAACTGACGTTAAAATTAAACCTTTAACGTCAGTTCTTTATAACAACTGACGTTAGTTTTAACAAAATCAACGTCCGTTGTCTTAAAGAACTGACGTTAATAGTTTTATGTTTAACGTCAATTGTTTAAAAAACTGACGTTAATTTTTACAAAATTAACGTCAGTTTTGTTAAAGAATTGACGTTAATAGTTTTATATTTTACGTCAGTTCTCAACTGACGTTAAAATATTAACTATGAACGTCAGTTGTATTTACGTCAGTCAGTATTCTGACGTAAAAAATCAATTTTAACTTACGTAAAAAGCACTTACTGCACTAGTGAATAATTCTAAAATACTTTGAAGTGATGCTTGTTATATCTTTGGTCGTGCTTATATATATGGTGTCCATTTGCATCGGGTTACGTTATGATATGACAGTGGCTTGGAGCCATTGTTATAAGAAGGGAAGTGTTGATGGCCATGACCTCAGAACTGTCAAAGGTATAAAAGGGTTCTCTGGTTAGATATGTAATTTAATCCAAATAGGAATCCACAAGGTTGACGACAAAATATGAATGGGCCTTATGGCTTGCAAGTTATCCTTATTAAATATTATGTACACTGTTATGTTGAAAAATTATTGTCTTATATAATGCTTTTGATTTTTGTTTTAGAATGGGCATTCCTCACTGAGTTATATACTCACCCCTCTTGTTTTTATTTTTAGCCACAGGTTCTGCTTGGGAAAAAATTCAAGTATACCCGACTAATGCTGTAGAGGAATTTTGAAGTTGTGCTGTCATAGAAATTTATAGACTAATTAGGATTTAAGTATTTATGTGATGTACGTATTGTTAAAAGTATTTTCCCTTTATCAGAAAAGAATAACTTTGGTGTATATAACGGATCTTATGAATCATATTGGAAATTTATGCAAGTTGGCACCTAGTGTCACATTATTATTATGGAAGAAGCCTCTGAGTAGAGGTTGATGCTAGGGTTCGGGGCTAGGTAGACAACCTTAGCCCTGGTCAGTCATGGATGCCAGATTTAGGTCACGACAGATACCAACTAGGTTGACACCTCAAACATTATCAATCATTTTGCAGTACACCTAAAATTTGTTAAAAAATTGGAAACAGAAATCATGGAAGGGCATTGTCCTAAAAAAAATTTTAATTGAAAATATTAAAACAAAGAGAACTTCAAATTAACATGTCTTTTTAAGAAGAGAACAAAACAAAAAAGAGAGAAGGTTTAGTGGGCTTGAGGGAGAAAAACAATGGGGAATTTTTTTTGTTGGATTTTATGGGCCCAATGGAAACTTAAATTGCCATTAGATTTTATTTTGTTCAGAATTTAGATATGACCACTTCATGTGACCAGGGAAAAAGTTGTTTTATATTTTTAGAGAAGGTATGGTATTACATAGGGTTGTAGTTTTACATAGGGTTCAAAAGTAATGGACTCCTTTAGGATCCATATTATACTATTACATGCCAAACAATCTAGACCACAATAAGAAAAAAATTCCTACTTAAAGACAACATAGAAACAGCAGAAACTATGCATTGCTTACATAATATATAACACACCTAATCCTATGAACTTCTTGTGTTCTACTTACTACAAGACACATCACAAAAAATCTCATGCATGAATGAGAGAAGCAAAAGGCCTGGGATAAGCATAAACTTTTTTTGGAGCATCTGCACTACCTTTGACAGTAGAGACCTAGATACCATTCCCTTCACTTAATTTTTAATGAGGAAAAAGAAAAAAACAACTCAAGCTCTTCAAAACGCAGAAAAGTTCGTCAAGCACTTGCAAGCAATCCTTCTTTCCGATCTATTCATCACACGAAGCAATACCTTTACCCCTAGAACCCAAGCCTGTTATCACTCATTCAAATTCTCCATCTTCACCTGTCGTGCTTGTGGGTCCACTTTCATATCTGGTCGAGCTTCGAGCATTCAGAGAAGAATGATATGGAGGGTGAGCTTAGAATGGAGAGGGTGAGTGATTTGAACGTTGTGGGTGGTCATGATCTTGAGGAGGCGATGATCGGATCCTTCGGACAATGGTGGGTGAGGATTGAGGGTAGAAACCTTCGACGATGGGTGAGTAATGGGTGGAAGGGGTACTCTACCTTACCTTCGCCACGCTCCATCGTACTCCGTTTTATCTTTCATCTACAAGTTTCAGCCTTCCCCCTTGCTCCGGTGCCTTGTCACTTGCCAACTCCTCTTTCTTAGGTTGCTCTTCCTCAACATGTGGTTGTTCTTCCTCAACTTCCTGAGAACTAGTTGCACCCCTGTTAGATCCTAACACCCTTCCGCTTCTAGTTGTTATGGCATTGCATTGGTTCTTAGGGTTGTTCTCGGTATCACCTGGGAAAGTGCCTGGGAGACGCTCATTTAGTTGCTATGCGAGCTGGGCAATCCGTGTCTCCAGATTCTGAATTGCCGCCCCTGTATGAGTTGCCAACTTATCAATGGCTGTGCCTGTATTGATTGCCAACTTCTCAACTGCCGCATTCATCTTCTCAAGAGCCAACTCCCAAGGTTGCCTTCCACCATCTGTTATTTGCAATTGATTAGGCCCCGGAAGAGCCTGCTGAGTATTATGCTGATGGATTCCATAGTTTGGCCTCTGACCCTGTTGAGGTTGTTGTTGCCCGGCTAGACCACCACTAGCATTACTCCAAGCGAAACCCGGATGGTCTCTCCTCATAGAACCCCTATTCTGATTCTGACTGTAATCATTCTGTCTGTTCCTCTGATAGTTGCTCTGGGGCACGCTGTCATAGAAATTGTGGCATGAGTCCACATGTTCTCGAGAGAAGTTGAACAGACAGCTCTGAATGTCATGATCTCCATTACAATTATCACAACCCGGAGGCATTCCCTCGTGTATCACATTCACCTTCTTGTTCCCAGACAAAGCCACAATTTGCATCTTCAACAGTTTATTTTGCTCTAGAATGGCTTCCATCGTTGCGGAACTGACTCCACTTGAGGTTTCCCTACCACGGTTGTAATCATTGTACGGCATCTTATCCAATAACGTCCATCCATCCTCAGCTGATAAATAGGAAAAAGAACCGCCAGCTGCGGCATCACAATTCATCTGGTAGCTCCCCCTTAACCCGTTAAAGAAATGTTGAACCTTGGAGATCGGGTCAAAGAAAGCTGAAGGACATCTTCTGAAGAGCACATTATACCTCTCCCAAGCTTCATTATAGGATTCATCTTCTGTCTGCCTGAAAGATGTGACGGCAACCCTTGCTTGTGCCGCTTTCTGAGGAGGAAAATACTTAGTTAGGAACTTTTGTGCCATTTGCTCCCAAGTTCTGATACTGTTCCGATCCAAGATGTCAAACCAATCGCGAGCGACATCCCTAAGAGAGAGAGGGAATAGTCGCAAGCAAAACTCATCTTGAGTAACTCCTCTTGTCTTCTGCATGTCACAAGCTTCAAGGAAGCGAGTGATGTGTCTATGAGGGTCTTGTTTGCCACTCCCATCAAACTGATTCTCACGGATCTGGGCTGTGACACATCCTTCCACTCTAAAGGAATCTGTATTAAGGTTGCCCCTCACGATAGAAGAAGCACAATCATCCAGGTTGGGTAGATCGTACTCGAAAAGAGGCTTGTAACGAGGAGGAGGGGGAGGAGGATTTCCTTCGGCCATCCTCTCAAAATAAATTGCTTCAAGCCTCTTCCATTCTCTTGCTTTCCTTAATCGCTTCTCGGTCATGGTGATCTCTGAATCGAATAGCAAGTCCTCTTGCGAAAGGGTACCTCGCATACAAAAACAAGGCAAGACCAAGTGGAATCAAAGAAGTAGAGAGAAATAATAGTAAATAAAAATAAAAATAACTTAACCAAATAATCAAACTTCCTAAAAATTAGGAAAATTGGTGGTGCCAATCCCCGTCAACGGCGCCAAAAACTTGTTGAGCCACTGGTAAGTGTACCGGGTCGTCGCAAGTAATAAAATAAACACGGTAAGTAATTACCGAGGTCGAACACAGGGATTGGGCTACCAATTCTACCAATTCGCAAGAAATTCGATGAGTTTGGCCAAGTAACGGAAAGTGTTGAAGAGAGAGAAAAAATAGGTTCGCAATTCAAACAAATCAAATAGAGATATAATGTTAAATTCTGGAATTAAAACGTCTAAGGTCACAAATCCACTACCCAATCATGCATAGTACCCAAGTGATGATGATCCTCTCCCTAAATTTAATTTTAATGTCAAATGGGATCCCCAAATTCTCCTAAATTCACTATCGTGCTCAATAGGACGTATTCAAAGATTGAGTTAATTACTTACTAGGTCTCATAACCCAATCATCAAACTGTATCAAATCTGGTTCCTATAAGGTTGCACCGATCTTCTACTCACTCTCGTGCAATATTCGATCAATGATCCCAATTCAAGTTCTAAACGTGAATTGCCTACTAAGCCTCAACACGTTAACTAGTCAATCACGCATGTATATGATCAACGCAATAAATTCAGAATTGAAAAACAACAATTGAGAATAAGGAGAGAAACATACATCACATTGAACTCTACACCGTCATGGGTGGTTTCATTGATCCCTTAGACAAGGGGATTAGTTCCTCATGCTTGTAACAACGTAAAACAACTGGCCATAATCCTAATTGTAAAATAAGAAAATAAAAGAGGGAGACGCAACTCCAGAAAGACAAGGATTCGTCCAAAACGCTCTGAAACAAGTGGAGAACCAAAAGCTCTTCTATCTGCCCTAAAACAGCAATATATAGATTTTAGATTCTACGCGCACTCGCGAGGCGAGTAGCCTCTCGCGACGCGAATATTAAAAATGGCGCCAGTTCAAATTTGGATTCTCGTGAGGCGAATAGTGATTCACGAGGAGAGACAGAAAGGGTCTTCTCATTACATCCGTGATGAGTATCACGGCCTGGGCGCGATGGCTTCTGGTCTTCAGGCTCGCGAGGCGAGACAGAAAGGATGACTGTTACTGCTCAGCTGGTCTTCAGGCTCGCGAGGCGAGCTCATGTTTCGCGAGGCGAAACCTCCAGAATTGCTTTTCCACTGTTTTCTTCAGTTTCCTTGACTCTAAGAGCTTCACTTTTAACCTGAAACAATAAAAGAAAACGAAAAGCGTAATTCTATTCAAAATAAACTAAAAATTTCAAAAAAAAAATGCATAAAACGAGTCAAAGTCTAACTTAGGAACAAAACAAGGCCAATTTGTGAGATTAGTGAGGGTGACTCGCCCAATTAGGCACAAAATATACCCCTTTTCTAGCTGGAAACTAGATGAGCCAGAGGCTTATCAATTCCGGAGGTCCCGGATGTCCGATGAGATAGGCAGGAGTCCTACCGCCAGTTATCTCGACATAATGTTATATACCGACGTCTTTTGCAGCAGCGTTCGGGGAGGAGCACGTCTAGTAGCAGTCGAGTGGCATCAGGGCCTTCCAGACCACATCAGAGACATCGAAGGGGTCATGGCGAGAGTCAAGGTAGCAGTAGTCGTCTGTAGTCAGACGGGCCAATGCGTACTCTGAGTTATTTCATGGTAGTTTGTACGTTATATGGGGCCCTACTGATGGGGTACCCTCTACAGCTTGACCGCATAGTATGTTATGATGATGTATTACATATGTGTGTGTATGAAATGTTTGTTTGCTGCTGTTAGTTACTTTAAGTTTTTTTTTTGTATTCGTTGTATCACGTTTATCCGTTTAATGTCATTATCATGATTAGGTTTTAAGTAGTTTAGTTGTTTCTTTAATGGGACATCGGGGTGTCTTAGGTTTCACCAATCCTTCCATCACCAATACTCAACAACCACCCTAAAAAACTCTTCATCTCTTCAACATTAGAACTTGAATACCTAATTTGAAGCCTCATGACTTTAGTCAAGCTTAAGACTAGGAAAAATTCCCAAGGGTACGAGGCATTAATGTTAGCACCAACAATCCCTTTGGTATAACTGGGAGAATTTGCCTAAAATCGCCACCAACAATGATGATCACCTTGTTAGAAAATAATAATTTATTATTATGTGCGACTCATGTGAAATAATTTTTGGGCCTATATGTAAATTAATGAAAGTAAAGGGACCTATTGGTTAATATGAGACATTAAGAAAGTATATAAATAGTGGTAACTTGATGGGAGTTACACACATTATGACACCAAGGGTTTTGTCTCTCACTTGAAAGTTCTCTGAACCATTGCCATCAAGAAAGGGTGTGAGGAGGAAGTTAAGGGAAGAGATAGATTGGGATAAGGAGGAGATTCATCTTGCAACTTGATCATTGATCACGGTAAGTACCACTATCATTTATTCTTATGTGAGAATCATAGATTCTAAGATCCTTATGCCGTGCATGATAATTTTTTATTATTGAACCCTAGAGAACTATGACTAACATGTGGTATCAAAACATTGTGTTATGGAATTTGTGATTCTCCATTGATGATGTTTGAATTCCCAATTTGCATGAACCCCAATTATGAAAATTAGGAATTTTAATTATGTTTTTCCGCTGCTAATCATAGAAGTAATGCTAGTCTGTGATGATTTTTTCGGTGTCACTGGGAATGAATAAAGGATAAAATGAATGAAAGTATATATTTTTTGTCCTTTGTGAATGAATTGCTTCCCTGTATGTTTTCAATTTGCATATGTGAATTGCTTCCAATTTTAAATGATTTTCAATTGTCAATTTGATCAAAAACGTTCCTATACGTGATATTTCAGAATCGGGATCGGGAATAAGGTTTTCCCTGCAATTCAAGTTTCAAATATCACTTGAAACTTACTTTCCCTGTACATGATCTTTAGAAAGTTACCAATTTTAAGAATCATGAAATGGTTTTTTCCCTATTCCAATTTCCTTCCACTGTTAAGCCTTTTAAATGCCTTCCTGTACATGAATTTTTTTATGAATGGGAATGAAGGAAAGGCATTTAAATAAATGTATTGGCAACTTGATAATCACAGTTTATATATATTGAATTGTTAAATATATATATGTTATTGTTTGTGAAGTATATGTATTTTGGAATTAAGTGTATGATAGATTTGTTAATCACCAAAGTGGTCAAGTCTGAAAGTTTATTTTAATTCCAAATGAATGATGATTTATTTCAATTACCCATAGAATGTGATTCTATAAATGACATGATGATTGTTAGTTTGTGGGTAACTTGAATTTCATTGTTATAAGGCATTTATGGATCACCCAAAGGTTGATTAGTTGTTCTTATAATTAATGAACATGATTGTTGGTGATGTGAATGCACTATTAGTTTTATTTATATGTCCAAAGATAGTAAATATTTCTAATTTAGTGCATATTGCATTGCCTAATAATGTTGATTGTATTAGCATCATTATGTTTGTTGTGCATTGATGTATCACCCAAAGGAGAACATTGATGTGCATTGAATGTTTAATGTTTTATTGTCTGAATTTGATTGTATGTTATTTTATGACTCAAAGCATTAATGTCAAGCATGTGTTAATTGCAGTATCTGTTCCTATGTCTTTACATTCGCATGTTACGTCTGTTCCAATATTTAATGGGCTGAACTTCTCTGAATGGAGTGAACAAATCCAGTTTCACCTTGGTGTAATGGATCTTGATTTGACTCTTCAAGTTGAGAAGCCTACTGCTATTACTGATGCTAGTAGCAATGAAGAGAAGACCCATTATAAGGCTTGGGAAAGGTCAAAAAGACTAAGCTTGATGTTTATGCGAATGAGCACAGCAAGTAACATTAAGTCTGCTCTTCCTAAAATTGAAAGTGCTCAACAATTTATAAAGAATGTGGAAGAGCTCTCCCAAATTACTGACAAGTCTCTTGCTGGGACATTAATGAGTACTTTAACCACCACTAAGTTTGATGGTTCTCGTACAATGCATGAGCATGTTATTGAAATGATAAATATTTAAGTCATTGGGAATGGAAGTGGATGAGAATTTCCTTGTGCAGTCCATTTTGAACTCATTATCGTTTGATTATGGCCCGTTCCAAATGAACTACAACACCATGAAAGATAAATGGAATGTGCATGAATTGTTGGTTCAAGAGGAAACGAGACTTAAGAATCAAGGAAGTCACTCAATCCATTATGTGAACCATCAAGGAGCTGGTAGGAATGCTGATAAGAAACATGAAAAGGGGAAAGGACCACTAAAGATAAATGAGTCCTCCGTTAAGATCCAGAAGAAAGAAAAGAATGACAAATGTCATTTCTGTGGGAAATCTGGACATTTCCAGAAGGATTTCCCCAAACGTAAGGCTTGGTTCGAAAAGAATGGTAAGCTTAATGCTTATGTATGTTTTGAATCAAATTTAACTGAAGTTCCCCATAATACTTGGTGGATTGATTCTGGATGTACGACTCATGTTTCTAATACGATGCAGGGATTCCTTAAAATCCAAACCATAAACCCAAATGAGAAGTTTGTCTTTATGGGGAATAGAGTGAAAGTTCCAGTGGAAGATGTTGGGACTTATCGTTTGATCCTTGACACTGGACATCATTTAGATTTGTTTGAAACTTTGTATGTACCTAATATTTCTATGAATTTAGTTTCTTTGTCTAAACTTGAAGTTGTTGGATACTCTTTTAAGTTTGGTAATGGATGTTTCAGTTTGTATAAGCATGCCTTTATGATTGGATCTGGTATACTTAGTGATGGTTTATATAGATTGAATCTTGATAATCTATATGCTGAAACACTTATGACCTTGCATCATAATGTTGGCACTAAAAGTGTTTAGTGAATGAATGTTCTGCTTATTTGTGGAAGAAGTGTTTTGGTCATATTTCCAAGGAAAGAATGGAAAGACTCATAAAGAGTGAAGTTCTTCCAGATTTGGATTTTACTGACCTTAATATTTGTGTGGATTATATTAAAGGAAAACAAAAAAAACACACAAAGAAAGGCGCCACAAGAAGTACTCAGCTTCTTGAGATAGTTCACACTGATATATGTGGACCTTTTAATTTTAATTATTTCGGTAAAGAAAAATACTTTATCACCTTTATTGATGATAAAGTATTCTTCCAGCTTAAGTGGAAAAAGCTAAGTTTTGGCTTAAAAAGCTTTAAAAGTGATAATTGACGGCAAATTTGGAAAAGTGTCGACGGCAAGTATTTTGAAATGGCAGTTCGTATTTTAAGTAAGATTAAAATCTCAAGTGACTCACCTTTGTGAAAACTAAGTTTTATTATTTAAAGATTTTATTGAAGAATTTCCCATTTGAAAAGATTTTCTGAAAGCAAAATTAATTCAACTGTGTTGAAGTGGTGTTGAACTTAGTAACCGAGACGTCGGGGTACTAAGGTTCTTTCTTGTTATGGACTAGGGGTCCTTTGGACTTTGAGGTCCTGTAGACTTGGTGTCTACTGTATACGTGGTGTATACTGTGTTTAAACATTTAAGATGTTTTCTACTACCACGAACCTATGACTGGTGCATCGGTCGAGAGGTGTCGTGAATGAGCACTCGGACTGTGAGGTCCTGTGTTGTAATGAAAGTTTTAAAGATGTTAAAACTATGTGAGTTGTAAGCCATTTTGAGCTTCAGTAAAGAAAGATTGAACGCAAAGAAAAGTGTTATGAGCAAAGTGTTTTGCATGCATTTGGCAAACGTGCCCACGGTTCTATGTGTGATTACCTTGCGACGTCGGGTATTTCATGCTATGATTTTCTTCATTGTGCTTGGGTTGGACAATGAAACCCCATTTACGGTTTTATCACTGATGCCCTGGGTGTGGATAGTGTGCAACGGGTTATGGCTGCGTGCCTTTATGCCATGGGATGGCAATTGAGCCTGATCAACTCACCATGTTTTGGGATATCTCATGAGATTAGGTGCGAATTTAGATGACGAATATGAAGTGTTCATCCATAGTTTTTCAAATGATGACGTTTGTGGTGTTAAACCCATTGATAAACTATTTGCTTGTGAATGCTTGTGTTGATACATGTGTATGCATTTTATGTGGTGTCTAGCATGTAGTTGTCGAGTAAAATCCATATATTGGTTTCTCACTCTTGCATGTTTTATTTGTGGTTTCTCTACTTGTGCATATATCTTTACGTCTGAGATTAGATGGAACCGGATATGCCTCTAGCACATTCGAGGCTTCGGTCGATCATGTTTGATCGCGCTCAGTTTGGTGGTGCCTGGGAGATAAACCCTGGGTCACTCAGCGCCACCTATCATGACCCTAGTAGAGAGGTTGTTGGCACAGTGGAGGCAGGACCGTAGTGAAGGACACATGTTGT
Source organism: Sophora flavescens (assembly GCA_030762895.1). Classification (NCBI taxonomy): domain Eukaryota; kingdom Viridiplantae; phylum Streptophyta; class Magnoliopsida; order Fabales; family Fabaceae; genus Sophora; species Sophora flavescens. Next base: position 244,781,527 of record CM061063.1, on the reverse strand, counting down.
GGAGACTGTTGAGGTATCTCTACCTCCAGTATGGCTATACTCACAGTACTTGGCGGAGCACGGATTACTTGATTTGCCACCTCATTCGAATCCGCTTCAGATAGCAGGACCAGCAGTACCTCCTGTTGAGGTAGTTTTGGATGAGGTCGAGGAGGACCCAAATGAGTACTTTGAGGACGATCTTGAGTTCCACCCTCCTACTGTTGATGATGATGATTCTTCCGACGAGGGAGTGGGAGCGGAGGTATCTTCATCAGATACATCTACTGTAGGTGGGGTTGATCATCATAATCTCCCCAATGGTTTTCATTAGCTTGACCAGCTATAGGTATAGTTCTGGGGTAGCGAGTCTTGTCAGTTTTTGATCTAGCTACTGAGAGCCATGAGTTTTGGGTATGGTTCTGGACTGCTCGTTACTTTTATGTATATGTCTTTATTTTCTTTACTTAGTTTGATGGAGAATAGCCTATACTTATGAAGGCTCTTATGTTATCTCCTATTAGATATAGTGTGTATTTAAAAGAGGATGCATATATATATATATATATATATATATATATATATATATATAGATATATATATATATATATATATATATATATATACATTTGTTTACGTTCACAATGGTTCGATGTTTAAAAAAAAACCAGCACTATTTTCGTAATCAGATGTTTACTTTAAAGTATATTTTCCGAAAGTAACCAGCGATTAAAAATTTAATTTTCCGCTTTTGGGTAACTATGTGCTAACCCTAGAAGGGGTGTCACATTTGTGGTATCAGAGTTGGTCGAGTTTTTCAGGAATGTTGGGAAATAGGTCTGTTATGTCTATGTTGTGTGATCTATGACTTAGACTTGTTTTAATTACTTCTTAGAAGTAATGTGTGGTAATGAGTAAGTTTGCGTTTCAGTTTCTGGTTTTGGGTTAACTGATTGTGACTTGTAGGTCAGTTATGGAACCAGTTGTTGAACCAGAAGCTGGACGTGGATGTGGACGCGGTCGTGGAAGAGGTCGTAGAGTTGGTCGTATCGGCGGATGTGGTAACATGAATGAAGAGTATGAAGAAGGAGTGGATTACACTACAAAAAAAAGGTCATTTAGCGATCGAAAATAGTGACCGAATTTTTAGGTTCCTTTTTGCGACCGAAATAGAGACCGATTGTAGGATCTACATGAAACACTGGTTAGAGTTGATTCTGTGACCGAAATAGCGACCAAAATAGAGCGTAGCAGAGATATCGGTCACTACTTCGGTCGCTAAACAAAGGAAAGTAAAAGTCAGAAATTTATGAATTGTTAGCGACCGAAATGGCGACCGAATTAAATGCAACGGTCAAACTGCGTTTATATTAGCGACCGATTTAGAAATCCGTCGCTAAATTTATGAATTCACACTTTAAACTTTATTTATATTTGCGACCGATATTAATTCGGTCGCTAAAAGGCGCGTTAAAAAAATAAAATTGCGCGTGTTAGCGACTGAAATTTAAATCGGTCGCTAAAATTACAAATTCAAATTAAAACTAACCGTATTAGCGACCGAATTAATTCGGTCGCTAATACTGAAATCCCTAAATTCGACAGAACAACCTTCTTCCTCATTTTTTCCGTCGCATTTATCTCTCCCACCCACTGTTTCTCTCTTCTACGGCACGCACTCCGGCCACCTCAACACCCCAAGACACCTCCGGTCACCACCGTCATCTCCCCTCTGCTCAGGTAAGCTCTCCTCTACTCCATCTCTCTGTCTCTGTTTCTCTCGCATATATCTCTCTCTGTCTCACTGTTTCTCTCTTCCTAGCCGCGCGCTCCGGCCACCACAAGACACCTCCTGTCACCACTATCATCCCCTCTGCTCAGGTAAGCTCTGCTCTACTCCATCTCTCTCTCCGTCTCTGTTTCTCTCGCATCTCTCTCTGTCTCACTACCATTTATAGACCAATGCCTGCATTTTCTTTTTCTCTATCTCTACCATTTCTGTTAGTTTTGTCTTGTTTCAGTTGTTGTTTCTTCTCACTATTATGTCCCACCTGACTTGTTCTTTTCAAACTTGTTGGCATGTCATGTAGCTGTTAGGTGAATGGCATTGTAAGGTGATGGTTTTTGGTAAATAATGTTTGCAGTCTGGTAAATTGGTTTCCATATTCTTGCTAGCTGCTTAACTGTAAAATAGTCTAGGTAATTTGGATTATAGGCCATTTTGAATTTAGTTATTTTTGTTTAGTAGAGATGTGGAACATATGAGGGGAAAATGGAAGGAAAGAAGTATTTAAGGAAGAGGGGGTCTGAGAGGCAGAGATGTATATAAAAACAATAGGAAGTAGTACCAATGAGGACTGAGAAGGGAGAAATACAACCTCAGGAACAAATTCAATTCATAAATCATCTCTCTTTCTCTAAGTACTTATCAATCCTTAAATAGGCAAAACCAACTTGATAACCAAGAAATCCTAAATGACTAAAAACCTTAAACAAACCAATTTATTAAAAGTATCATAATAACCCCAAAATACAAGATCCAAATTACATTGATTCCAAACTATATCTTGCATAAAAGCCAATGTGAAAAGTAGATCAATCTTTCATTCATTTTCTTAAAGTATGGTACACTAAATGACCTACACTAAATGGTATATTCGGATTGCAGTTCCTAACTTTTAGTGTTGAAATTTTCACATGGGAAAGAAAATAGGAATCTTCTTTTCAGATTGGAAGTTAAATTGCAATTATCCAGTGTAGGATCTACTACACCATTCTGCAGCCATTATATTAATTTGAATGATTTTAACGTTGGAGAGTAATTGGTATGCCCTATGATGTTTGATAATTTACTATTGATTCAGGGAAATATAATCATACGTTTTCTTATTATTTTTTATGCTTCATTGATTATTTTTTCGTGAGCACATGCTTTACCACTAGATATTCATGAGATAAATTATTTAGGTATACCAATTTAACATAGTAGATGTAAAAATTCATCTTGGTAGATTTTGTCGCTTAGGTAATTTATATTTGATTAGATATAAATTTATTTATTTTTATTTATTTTTATTTATTTTAATAATGTATGTTGTTTCACATTTGCAAGTTGTTATAAATTTGTAACCGTATATTGTTAATTCTATTTTATATTAATTTATGTGTTTCTAGTCTTATAAATAGTTGTACTGGATTCTGTATATATAGAATAGTGATTTGATTTGAAATGAATAATTTCATTTATGCACGATAGGTCCTTGTTGTCATATTCTTCTACTCTCTGTTGGCTCCGGCTCCTCCCCTTATATCCTTGCTCGGTTGTGTTTTCTCTCTCAGGTCAGTTCTCTGAACACTCAGTGTAATGTATTATGTGAATTATCATCTTGTTTGGTAGTGGAGAGCTGAGCTCAATAGGATATGATCTTGTCTGATTGTATGCTGATAATTTAATGTTTATGCATGTGTTTGTCAATATGTGTTGTTTGTTAGTGGAGAGAGGAGCTCAATAGGATGTGATCTTGTCTGATTGTATGCTGATAATTTAATGTTTATGCATGTGTTTGTCAATATGTGTTGTTTGTTAGTGGAGAGCGGAGCTCAATAGGATGTGATCTTGTCCGAAAGGCGGGATGTTGGTTGTGTGCTGATAATTTAGAAATTATGCATGTGTTTGACAATTAACTGCTACTTGTTAGTGGAGAGCGGAGCTCAATAGGATGTTTGCTACAATATTTAATCTAAATTTGTATTGATTTATGCTGCAATTTATATAAGCTCAACAATTTCGCAATATTTATAGGTTAATGGTTTTATTTTCTGTTAGAGTTAATAATTAATTTACGAAAGCCTTAGTTTCCTATTTGAGATTCAATATTAATGAGCATGCGTAACTTATCAAGGTATGCATGCTCATTGTATTGAATCTTGAATTGTCCAAGTGGGATAGTTTGGGAAAAAACCTTTTTCACACTCGTACAATAGTCATTTCAATGTTCAAATGCCTTATATACTTGTTGAAATCTCGGTCTGATGCATTTCCTTTTGTTCTCCTAGTGCATACTTGATCGCGGTGATTCTGACCGTGCTCGAGTCGTGTAACTTGGAGACCGATGGGAAATGCTGCCGAAATTTTGTCAACTATAAGGTATTTGAATATGGGAATAACTATTACTAGCCGAGTGTGGCAAAGGTTTCTTCTCGAATGGGATAGGTTCATACCTTGTCATAAGAACGAGATTGATGGAGTTATTGGAATGCACCGTAATATATAAGTGTTATTGTAGGATTGGCCAGGCTATTTAATTGCCAGCAATGGATATTCCGGAGAATCGGAAATGGATGTATCGTAGGTTGGATCGGAATAAACGTCTTAGGGAAGAGTATAGAGTTGGAGTGGGTGAGTTTATAGAGTTTGTTGTTAGCCAGGAGAGATTTATACGGCTGGGTGGTGATCAATTGAGGTGTCCTTGCAAAAGATGCAAGTGTCAATCTTTCAAAAGCATGGATGGAGTTGTAGTCGATCTTTATGAGAAGGGCTTCATGCCTGATTACTATTGGTGGAGTAACCATGGTGAGACGTTGCATGACTTAAACCCGATTGTGGCTGAAGGTTCATACTATGGAAGTGGTGACGAGAGGGAAGAATTGAATCCATACGAGCAGATGATAATGGATCATGCTGGACCATCGGTTGGTGTTGTACTAGAAGAAGATGGGGGAGAAGATGGTGGAATGGGTTCCCAATACATAGAGGAGAATCCGAATCCCGAAGCTCAAAGATTCTATGATATGCTGAGTGATGCACGATCTCCATTGTGGGAAGGATGTCGGGAGTACATGGAGTTGTCGATGTGCATGGAATGGTTGAGTATCAAATCTGACTACAATATGCAAGAAGGCTGTTTTAATCGCCTCACCAAGTCAGTGTCCAAGGCGTTGCCAGAAGGCAATCGGATGCCTACAAGTTTTTATCATGCTAAGAAGTCCGTGGAAAATTTGGGTCTGGGGTATTTGAAAATTGATTGTTGCCCAAATGGATGTATGTTGTACTATAAGGATGATTCAGCGGAAAGCATAACATGTTGTCAATTTTGTGGTGCGGATCGGTATAAGACAACCACTAGGATGGGCATTGAGAAGAAGAGGTCGCTAAAAAAGATGTGGTACTTTCTGTTCGTGCCAAGACTTACAAGATTGTACTCTTTGATGGCCACTGCAGCTCACATGAGGTGGCATAGTGAGCATGAGAGGGAGCAAGATATCTTGTGTCATCCATCTGATGGAGAAGCTTGGAAGCATTTTGATAGGGTTCATATGGCATTTTCGCAGGACCCTCGCAATGTCCGATTGGGGTTATCTGCTGATGGATTTAATCCTTTTGGGCAGTCTGGAAAAGCATACTCTTGTTGGCCGGTTATCCTGACTCTGTACAATCTTCCCCCGGGGATGTGCATGAAGCGAGAGTTTATGTTCCTAACAGTCATAATTCCGGGTCCGTCTAATCCAAAAGGTAAGATTGATGTGTACTTGCAGCCACTGATAGATGAGTTGACAATGCTGTGGAATGATGGTGTGTTGACATATGACGTATCTTTGAGGCAGAATTTCATCATGAAAGCAGCTTTAATGTGGACGATCAACGACTTTCCTGCTTATGGGATGATGTCGGGTTGGATGACCGTGGGGAAGCTTGGATGCCCAATATGTATGGAGCGATCGAAGGCATTCACGCTTAAAAACAGTCGAAAGATCTCATATTTTGATTGTCATCGTCAATTCCTTCCAGAAGATCATCCTTATAGGCGGAACAAGAATGCATTCAACAAGCGTTGTGCGGAGAGAACACCGGCTCCACCACGTTTGACTGGTCCTAATATATGGCGCAGAGTACACTACTTACCGCTCGTCCATGAAACCCAAGGAGAACATATTCCTGATTATGGCGTCAACCATAATTGGACAAAACAAAGTATATTTTGGAGGTTGCCGTATTGGAGGACCCAGCTACTCCGTCATAACATTGATGTCATGCATACTGAGAGGAATGTGTTTTTGAATGTGTTTGACACTGTGATGGACATCAAGGAGAGGACAAAGGATACACATAAAGCCCGATTGGACCTGGCTGACATTTGTAATTGGAAGGAGCTTGAGTTGCAGGACGGTGGTTGTGGCAGACTTATCAAACCGAAGGCAAGTTATACACTAAGCAAAGCACAGAAAGTGGCCGTCTGTAAGTGGGTTAAAGAACTAAAGTTACCAGATGGGTATGCTTCCAATCTGGGTAGATGTGTTGACATTAAGGAAGCAAAGTTACATGGAATGAAGAGTCATGATTGCCACGTGTTCATGCAACGGTTGCTTCCAATTGCGTTCGACGCATTACCGAAGCAAATTTGGAACCCACTTTTTGAGCTTAGCCACTTTTTCAGGGAGCTTACATCGACAACACTAAATGTGAATCAATTAAAGGATATGGAAGTCAAGATACCCGTTTTGTTATGTAAGCTGGAGCAAATCTTCCCGCCGAGTTTCTTTGATTCCATGGAACACCTGCCAGTTCATTTACCTTACGAAGCAAGAGTTGGTGGCCCAGTCCAATCCAGCTGGATGTATCCATTTGAGAGGTAAACAACATCAACTATTTTACTTAATACATATGAAATTCACGAACACGAGAGCGTAGTTTAGCTTTCCCTAAAACTAGTAATTATTTGTATGTATCCCTCTGTAATAGGTTCCTGCACTCCCTTAAACACAAAATCAAGAACAAGGCACGAGCGGAGGGTTCCATTTGTGAAGCATACTTAGTAGAGGAGACTTCCACTTTTGCCTCTTATTACTATTCGGACGAAGTTAACACGAGAAGGACAAGGATGCCTAGAAACGTTGATTCGGGTGAAGGATGTTCAACTAGTCCTCCTATATCAATATTCAACTATCCAGGCAGATTTAGTGGCAAATCAAAAGGATATTTCTTGGAGCAGCGTGACATTAATGCTGCTCATCTGTATAACCTTCAAAATTGTGAAGAGGTGGCGCCATATTTAGAGTAAGTTTCTACAACGTCTTTAATAAGTTCAATTGACATTTATGATTATTAATCGTCCTGCTGTTAATCTCCCATATGTAGGATGTACGACAATTTTCTAAGGGATCTCCAACCTGACATTTCAAACGACCAGGTTGATCGAGAAATTACTTCTCACTTTGCTACGTGGTTCAGTAAATATGTAGGTTAAGCATCTTCATTTGTTGAAATACATTTTATCTCCTTAAATATATAGCATGTATAAGAATAATATAATATTTGATTTTTTAGGTACTAGATCCAGAAAACAATGTTCAAAATCCATTGTTGACAAATTTGGCATGGGGGCCTAACAGATGGGTTACATCATGGAATACTTATATTGTAAATGGATATAAATTTAACACAAAAACATGGAATGAAGGAATGCAGACGTGTAACTATGGTGTTTGTGTGCGAGCCACTGATGGCAATGTAGAGGATGATTTCTATGGGGTTCTAACTGACATCCTTGAACTCGATTATACCGGTTTCCCCGTGATGAAATTAGTTATCTTCAAGTGTGATTGGTTTCATCCTACTCTTGACGTAGGGACAAAAATAGATAAAAATTATGGTATTGTTCAAGTTAGACTGTCTCAAAGGTATAATAAGGCGTACGACCCATTCAATTTTTCACAACAGGCAGAGCAGGTTTATTACTCGCCATATCCCGAAGGACATCATGGCTGGTTGGGTGTTATTAAGATAAAGGCTCGCAGTATAATTACTGATAATGTAATCAACCAGCCTGAAAAAGATGCTCCGTACCAAGATGATGAGTTTTCAAGACACCACGTACCGTTGCAAATTACGCCGGACATTATTGTTAATTCTCTGGTGGACATTTCCGGAAATGGGGAAGAAGTTGAAAGAGAGTTAATGGATCAATCCGAGTTGGACGCATCTAGCGAAGGTACATTCTGTAACACCCCGATTTTCGATGCTTCGTAATATCGGTAATAAATATATAAACATATATTTTTATCCGAGATTTAGAAAATGATTTTTGGATAAACCAAGGTCATTTCCTTGTTATACTTATTTTCATAAGGTTACGGGGAAGTTTTTGGTTGAAAATTCAGACGGAAGCCGGTCTGCCGTTTTCTGGATTTTCACTGACAGTAAAAGTTTACTGCTCAGAAGACCTAATTTTAAGTCGTAAACGAGATGAAAAATGTTTTTATCGTATTTACTACGATACTGGAAGTTTTGAAAATTTTGGTAAAAAAATTAAAATATTATATTTGTTGCGGGCGTATAAGTCGAGATGTCTCTAGGAAAAGCTTGCGCCAGATGAATCGAGGAGTCGGCAACGTAATAGAGATGATGGATTTGACCTATTTTCCGAGTATTTATGACGAGCTTATCCGAGTCATAATGGCCATAATGGCACATTTATGACAAAGTGAAATTTTCCTATGAAATGACCATTTTGCCCTTGTCTTTATATGACAATTGCAAGCAAATGCCATTGGAAAAGTTGACTAAAGCTTACCAAAAACCCACGGCTCCAAGCCTTCTTCATTAAGTTTGGTTCCTTCTTCATTAAGTTGTTGCCTTCTTCATTAACCATTTTCTTCCATTTCCATGTTCTTTTTCTTCAAAGTGTTCATAATTCGTCAGATTTTGCCTAGCAATTCTGACCAGTTTCTATTTTGAATCTCGAAAAACTTTCAACATGAAAATTGTTCATCTTTCTCTCTTCTTTCCAACGACATAAAGATAATCCAAAACGGACAAGTATGTTGAGAGATCTACCCAAAATACTAAAACTGTTCTAAACCCTAACTATGTTCATCTTCTTCCTTAAGTTTCTCAAGAACACCATGAGAAATTTGTGAAGAACATCATCCAAATCTTTCTTTCCTTGAATCATCAAGAGGTAGAAACTTCTTCTCTTGTCATTTAAATCATTTCTCTTCACAACTTTTGTAGATCTATGACTTAAATCCATATGTTCTTCATTTGTTCAAAGTTCATAGAGCTAGATTCAAAAATTCATAACTAATTCTAGAAAAATCCTTTTGACAAGAAACCAATTGATATGATCTTATAATCATCTCTATTTTCATCATTTAGAATCACAAGATCATGAGAAATTTCTTTCCCTAAAATCTGGACGGGGCCGAACCTAGGTTAACTTTGTGTTCTTAGATTTTGTTTCAATTTCATGTCTTGATTCATGATTATATCTTGATAGTTCTTGTATTTGTTGGGAATTTGTGTATAAAACAAAATAAAACGCAGCGAAAAAATTCCCATCGAAGGATCCTTGCGAATGGTCATGATTCATGATTAAAAGGTTTACCTCTTGAAGCGATGGCTGTTGGTTGAAATTTGTCTATCACGAACACCGCACGAACGGTGTCTCTAGAGGTATCCACACAAGCGGACTCCGTGAACGTCCAACGTCACGAACCTGAAGCGTCTCTGTCTTACAGTGCTAGCTTCAAAACCGAGACTTATTGTTCACTCTTACTCCTTTTGAGCGGCAAGGTTATCAACCTTGTGTGCACAACAACTTAAGTGTTCTACTTATAGTAGCGCCTCCTTAAGTGAGTTAGTGAGCATCATTTGACCTAAGCCCATGTATTATGCGCTAGGCCCAATAGGAAAGTCCAACTCTCCTTTTAATGCTTCTTTTAATTCGCTCTTATGTGTGTGACCCTATAGGTTCCCAAAACGTTAGCAGTAACATTAAATCCCATTTAATATTACAAACAGTGAGAGGTATCTAGCAATACATCACTGCTACCTAAGTAGTGAGAAAGTCAGTGATTTGACGAAACCTTTCTGTGACAATTATTCATGTGCATTATTATCCCTTTGTCCATATATCTATATTGAACACAAGGCATAGAATGTGTCACCCTTGTATGGTTCAATATCATGTTCCCTGATACTCGAGTAGACTTAACAACAAATGAGGTCAATATCTCATATTGACTCATTTCAAAGATGGCCATGCATTTTACTGATCTCACTCTATCGGGGGCCCCACAGATATTACTCCCGTCATGTAGGAGGGACAAATTCCATCTAGGTCACTCACATCCTCTCGCATGGCTCGTGGTATGCCCAATGACCGTCTTTATAATCATCCTATTACATATGACGTTTGACGATATTAAAGCACACGACTCCTCATGTAGGGATCGTAGTGATTTCAGGTCGAAGGATTGTATGCACCATTGTCACTATGAGAACTACTTATGACACTCACATAACGCTCCATGTAGTGTTCTCATGGTGGGTCAATCCAAGACATCATTACTCTAATGTGTACCTATGTGTCGACTCGATATCTCATATCCATGACCCGTGAGATGTGGTCATCGATGCACACATAATAGTCTCAATTGTATTATTATTGTCCTTATTAATAAAATACTTGACTACGGATATTTAAGAATAGGATTTCATTGTTCAATAGTGTCTCACGATCAAGTCATATACTTGATATTCTATTGAACTGAGATTTCTATTCTAAGAACGTTATTATGTTTAAACAAGTAACACAATAAACTGGAATGCCTCATATCATATATATATATATATATATATATATATATATATATATATATAATAGCAAGATACAAATGTAAGTCTAAAGAAATACATTGGCCTCTAAGGCTTACACCAACAATCTCCCACTAGCACTAGAGCCAATCAGGCATAAATCTAATGCCCATCGATCTAGTGTGACCTTCATGCTTCTGTTGAGCAAGAGGTTTCGTAAGTGGGTCAGCAACGTTGTCAAGCCCTTCGCCGAAACCCTAGTTCTTGGAACTAGATGAGTTTTAGTTCATGTTCTTGGTTCATCATCTTGGTTTAAGTGCTTAATCATGTTTAAGTTACTTAAGGATCATAAATCCCTAAGTTAACAAAATTTTAACTTTCCTAACCTAGAAAAGTTGTTGAGGCCGAACCTTAACCTTCATGAGTCAAGTATGTTTTTGTTTGATTTGATTTATTTTGGTTGCAATTCGTTATGAAGGAATCGATCGGGTTGGTTTGACCTAAAGCCGACGGAGGAAGCCGGATCAAATCAGGAGATTATTTGAAACCGTTAGTTGGAGTCTTCAAGAGGTAAGGGGAGCTTACCTGAGGGATTTTTCTCAATAACTATTTTTTTGTGGTGTGGTTTCTATGATTTATATGTGGTTGTGGTTAATGGTTTTGTTGATTACGGGGTGTGGTTTATATGATTTATATGTGGTGTGGTTTATCGGTGTATTGGTGTGGAGTTGTGTTTAATTTATTTAATTAATTGCAATTGTATATTATACTGCTATGATGCATGATCTTCCTGGGGAATATATGTGATATAACTGTTTGTTGATGTGTGAGAAGCCTGACAGTGGTCAGTGCTCAATTAAAGTTAATCGGATAAAAGCTTTAAGAAGCTACGCAAATTATATTCAATGTTTTAACGGCAAAATATTGATATATAATATTAAAGGAATTTTATTTTGAGGAAAATGAGGAGTTTTGGAAAATAATATTATTTTAATAATTTATTTCTAGAAAAGGGAATTATGAGTCACAATGAGAGCGAAATCGTGAAAATATTTTTGCACTGCTAATTTTTACATAAGAAATTCCAGAATATTATAAATCAGTATTTTATGAAATTAATTGGTGAAAATAAGTTAATCATGATTTTAGAAAATCAATTAAGTGGAAAAAGTTAAGTTTTGGCTTAAAAAGCTTTAAAAATAATATTTGATGGCAAATTTGGAAAAGTGTAGACGGCAAGTATTTTTGAAACGGCAGTGCATATTTTGAGGAGAATAAACCTCAGGTGACTCATTGGGTTGTGAAAAAAAAACTAAGTTTTATGATTTAAGGATTTTATAATGAATTTCTACCTTGGAAAAAGAATTTCTGAAAGTCAAAAGTTGATTTCAACCGTGTTGAAAGTACAGTTGGACTTAGTAACCGAGACGTCGGGGTACTAAGGTTCTGTGGTGTGATGGACTCGAGGTCATTTGGACTTGAGGGCCTATACCGTATACGTGAGGTATACCGTATTGAAACATTGAAGATGTTTTCTAGTACCACGAACCTAAGACTGGTGCATCGGTCGAGAGGTGTCGTGATTGAGCACTCGGACTGTGAAGTCCTGTGTTGTAATAAAAGTTTTAAGGGTGTTTTAAAACTATGTGGGTCGTAAGCCATTTTGAGCTTTGGCAAGGAAAGATTTAACACAAAGAAAAGAATGAAACAAAAGTGTTTTGCATGCATTGGCAGACGTGCCTGGTGTTCTGGCTGCGTGCCTAGCATTCTGTTCTGGCTGCGTGCCTGGTGTTCTGTTCTGGCTGCGTGCCTGGTGTTCTGTTCTGGCTGTGTGCCTAGTATTCTATTCGGGCTGCGTGCCTGGTGTTCTGGCTGCGTGCCTGGTGTTCTGTTCTGGCTGCGTGCCTGGTGTTCTATTCTGGCTGTGTACCTAGTGTTCTGGCTGCGTGCCTGGTATTCTCGCTCGCCGCCGCGTGCTTGGTGTTCCTCTGCTCGTCCGCGTGCTGGTATTCTCCGCGTGCCTGGTATTCCTTCGTGCGTGCCTGGTATTTTGTTCTGGTTGCGTGCCTGGTGTTCTGTTCTGGCTGCGTGCCTGGTGTTCTGTTCTGGCTGCGTGCCTAGTATTATATTCTGGCTGCGTGCCTGGTGTTCTGGCTGCGTGCCTGGTATTCTGTTCTGGCTGCGTGCCTGGTGTTCTGTTCTGGCTGCGTGCCTGGTATTCTGGATGCGTGCCTGGTATTATGTTCTGGCTGCGTGCCTGGTGTTCTGGCTGCGTGCCTGGGAGTCTGATCAACTCATTACTTGTTGGGATATCTCATGAGATTAGGTGTGAATGTTTAGATGATGTATAGAAGTGTTCATGCATAGTTTTTCCAATGTTGATGTTTGGGGTGTGAAACCCACTGATAAACGGTATGCTATAATTGAGATGGTTATGTATATGTGTATGTGTTTTCTTTTGTGCAAGCATTTAGTTATTTTGTTAAATCTATATATTGGTGTCTCACCCTTACAACACATATCAGAGTAGCACAAGGGGTATGACCTCTACAAGAAGAAGGAGGCCGTCTAGTTCGAGACATGTTGTGAATGCTCCTGTCGGGTGTAGTGTCTGTCAGTGGCGACCAGCTTAGGTCCTATTGTGTTATATGATGTTTTTGGGAATAAACTAAACTGATAATGATCTAGGTGTGAAAATATATGAGGCAGTATAGTTGTATGATTTATATACAGTATGCATTTAAGTGTGGTTTGATTTCGTTGTTGTGGTTATGAGGATAAAAGAAAATGAAAAAAAAATTATCACCATATTTTGAAAAGATGAACGTTGAGAAAACATTATTTTCCGAAAGTAACCAGCAAATTAATTTTTATTTCCGCAAACGGGTAACCATGTGATGACCCAAGTTAGGGTGTCACACATTCCGATCAAGTGATACTGATGAGAGTGAGGGTGAATTTATTGACGGAGATTCTACTTAGGTAATTTATTTATGTCATAATTCATTGTGTGAATGTCATTCTACTTATTAGGTAATTTATTTTTGTATTATGTACACTGTTGTGTAATCATCTTTTCATTTTTTTCACAGATGGCAGATTCCCCTAGAGGTAGGGGTCGTCGTGGAGGTCGTCGTGGAGGTCGTGTCGCGAGAGTCCCTTCGCCGGCCGACCCACAGCCTTCAGATTGAGACCACCCTATCAGCACCTCTGTGGACGGGACACCTCAGGGTGATGGAATTGCACCCCCAATCCAGCCTCATGTGGTCGGGACATAGGCTGCACCCTCATCATCCACACCTACGACGATAGGACCATCATCATCATCGGGACAGGAGAGTCGTGGTCCATCCGATAGGAGGATTCTTCTTATCCCCAGGGGGGATAACGAGTATGCTAATTTAATTTTTTAATATATATAAAGTATCGTTAATTTCTATTTACTTGTTTTTTAAATTTAATTAGAACATTTATTAATGCTCTAATTTTGCTGCAGCTTTCTGCCCGCGAAGGGCCCTTCTGATTCGATATCGAAGATCCTGCGACACAAGTTTGATGGTCCATGGCCTACATGGAAGGCCATCCCACTGGGCCATAGGGATCAGTTGTTTCTAGAGTTTAAGGTAACAATTTATTAAGTTTTTTAAATTAAATTTACATTATATATATGTACACACGAATTTCCTAACAACTGTAAGTTGCAGAAAGAGTATAGGTGGGACTTAGCTTTAGAGGCTCTCGTCAGGGACATATTTGAGCATAAAGGCTCACTTGTCATGAAGAATCTGATGAACAAGCTGAGGAAGGGTCATAATAAGGGGAGGTGGGTGGATCCTGAGATCAAGAGGCAGCTGGACCAGTACTGGGCTACTGAGAAGTTCCAGGAGATCCAGGCCACAGCTCGGCGTAATCGAGCTTCTGATGGTGGCGCATGTGCTTGGACTAGTGGGTCTAAGTCATGGAGGCAAAGAAGCTTCTGATGGTGGCGCATGTGCTTGGACTGATGGTGGCGCATGTGCTTGGACTGGTGGGTCTAAGTCATAATAAGGGGAGGTGGGTGGATCCTGAGATCAAGAGGCAGCTGGACCAGTACTGGGCTACTGAGAAGTTCCAGGAGATCCAGGCCACAGCTCGGCGTAATCGAGCTTCTGATGGTGGCGCATGTGCTGATTATCTTAGGACTAAGTCATCCATGAGAGAGGTTTAATGTGGCATAAAGTTAGGCTAGCAATTTTGGGTAATTGCATTTTGACACCTAAACTTTCTAGTAATTACATTTTGGTCCCTAAACTATTTTTCATGATACACTAAGTGAAGTGGGCCAAATTCTTGCCATCCAAACCCATTGATGGCTGCTGCCATAGAGCCCAAATTCATGACCAAGAATTAATTTTCATGATGCCATTTTAATTACCCAAGTTTCCTTTGTAATGGTTTATGTCTTAAGTTAATGTTGCAAAATCAATTTGGACTTGGGCTTTTCTTGGCCCAAAAGTGGCGCAAGGCCCATGCTTGCATGGCTTGCTCATAAATTCATGATGCCACTAGATCCTTCCAAAGCTTTCTTGATCTTATTATCACTTTCTCTCATCTTCTCCAAAGTTCTCCATTTCTCTTGTTTTCTCTTACACAAAGAAGCCAAGTTTTTGAAGGAGGTTGAAGATTTCTTGATCAAAATTCATTTCCAATAGGTGATTATTCATCCTCACAACCTTCTAAGTATTGTTTGTTCAAATCATTTCTTGTTTTGAAGCTTTCTTGATCATGTTCATCTTTGTGTTCTTAACTTTGTAAATTCATAACTAATCATAGAAAAATCCTATGATGTTGACACCAATTCCTATGTTCTTGATATCATGTATACTATTTAAATCCAAGAGCATGTTGCAATCAAAAATTTCCTTCCTAATTAACTAGCTATGGCCAAACCTAGGAGGATGAGTTTGGTAGGAGTTTTGTTCATGTGTTGTCATGTATGATCATGTATTTCATGTGACATGTATGTCTACACACTCTAATCCATGTTAGTTTATCAAAATGAAAATTCTTACTCTATATCTCTATGATGGCCGAACCCTAAGTGGGTGAGATTTGATGAGTTTTTTTCAAGGTTTTCATCAACAATCTTGGTAATCATCCTATTAGTATGAATTTTTAATGAATCCAAGTTAATTTATCAAACCAAAAATCCTAACCCCATGAAAATGTCAAGATTGTTGACGGCTCTAGGGAAGTATACCTAGTCGTGCAAGTAATACGGTGGTGAGACCGTTTATCGTTCCCACGAGGACTGTGACAAGTACTAACACGTACCGAATCAATTACTATCTAAGCGGATATTTGGATTGAAGGGAGATCGATAATAAATACCAAGCCCGAATAAGATCTAAACCTAAAATAAAAAAAATAAAGAGAAAAGTTCTTTGAGAATTTCTGTCGAACACTTGGAAAGCACTTAAAAGGATTCTTCAAATATAAGAACAACGCTGGGATTAGGTTCACTAAACTTCATCCCCATGCAATGACATGACTAATAAACAGTTTCTACTTCAAGTATGACAATCAATCCACTAAATTACTCAAGCCCCGATTCCTCGGATGACAAGAGCCTAAATCCACTAATAGACCCTAATTCCTTAGATGGTCTAGATTAATGAAATTGCATTAAGATTAAGGATTACGCGATTGCTAATAAACCTAGTTCCATTCCTAGATACAAGGTTTACTAGGTGATTAATTTCAATGCCGGTCCTAACCCCAACAATGGGAGTTTAGCCACTCATGATCATAGCCACAACAAAAGAAATAGAGATGAAAAGGAGTAGAAACTCCATGGAATCCTTGTGCAGCTGCCCCCGGTTCAGAGAGTCTTTAGGGTTTCAAAAACTGTCTTTCTCTGTTCTGCCCGTGCCTCTTTATAGATCAGGATTCGCGTCACGGCCGTGATGGCCATTACGTCCTAGCCGTGACGCTTTCTGCCTTGGCGCGCTTTCAAATATTGGAGTATCACGGCCGTGATGCTCATCACGGGCAGGCCGTGATAGCTTCTACCTTCACCAAATGATCTGTCACGGCCGTGATGGGCCTCACGGCTTGGCCGTGACAGATTCTGCCAAGAGGGGGTCTGGCTCCATTAACATGTCACGACCGTGATGGGTATTACGGCTAGGCTGTGACAGATTCTGACTTTTGCATTCTTTCTTCTCAATTATTGCTCAATCACGGCCATGATGGGCATCACGGCGAGGCCGTGATGGGGTCTGCTTGGGTCATTTTCTTCACTTTTCAGGCTTTGTCTTCATCCAAGCTCCATCATTGCTAATCTTGAGTATTTTTCCTTAACTTCCTACAAAACAACACCAAGAAACCACCTTACCCGTTCCAAGGTAAAAAAATAATAAAATCAAATCAAATATGCCTAAACTATATGAAAAATGAATGCAGAAATGTACAAGAATTATGATGGGAAATCACACTATCAAATCACCCCAAGATTATTCAATTGCTTGTCCTCAAGCAATCACTAAGGCCAGAAGATATAGACAATCAGATTACGGATAGTGAACCAAGAACCCGAGTAAATGATCCGAGTAACAGGCATCTCAAATAATTCAGCAAGAGACAATTAGTTTCAAGTCCAATTAGAGGCTTAGGTTTCTTAGACTCATATTCTCACCGATTAGGGCACTCTTTCTAACCTGAAGATCACCCCAAGCTTGTTCATTTGCTTGTCTCTCTTTCTCACCTCACTCAAGTGTTAGGGATATAAGACAATTCGCTCCATTTTCCTCAAGGAATGAATTATACCATAGGCTTGACTATCAACCAAATCTCTACTTTATTAATGAAAACAATTAAGAATCAGGAGGTCTTTGGATTTGGTTATAACGGGGCCATGGGATTTATCGTTAGGTGGGGCAATCAAGAAAAGGACACTTCAAAAGGCTACACAAAACATTAAGCATTGCAAATCATGACACCTTCTAAAATACCCATTTGGGTTTCGATTCACTTTCGCCACCTTTCTTTCTTTTTTTCATTTTATTTCTCATTTGTTTTTGTCATCCCCTTCTCCATAGATTTTTTTATTTTTCTTTTGTTTTTCTTTTGCTTGGAGAAGGGGAGATTGTTCAACTCAAGAGAAATATTTTTCTGATTTTTCATCCCAAACTTTTTTCAACTACCTTTTTACCCTTTTGTAATACTTTAGAAGGTATCCTATCAAGCATCATTCATCCACATATTTCAGGGTACCAAGAAAAGTATTTTATTCTATCAGGCTCAAAATTGGGCAACTAAGGGATAGCATTTAGTCATTCAAAGCTTAGAAGGCCAGAAAAATACCTAGTGCCTCAATCATTTTCGAAAATGTTTTCAAAAATTTTTAAGCTTCAAAATGGTTTCAAGTCAAGTTCTAGAGAAAACAATCCAAGAGGAATAACACTCTAACACAAAGAATGGGGTATATTTAGTGAGTACCCCTTTTGGCTCAAAATCTCACATTTTAGTAGTTCAAAAATCACCGAGAAACACAAGTCTACGGAACCACATGCTAATTATCAACTATCACAAATCATCTCAAGCATTTTCATTTGCAGCCTTATCACAAGAATAAAAAATTGGGTTCAAGAATTCACTAACTCCATTTATTTGGCACTTAGTTCTCACAATTGGATGCAAAATTTAGGCAAAGGGCAATCTAATCATGTGAACATGCAAAGCTATCATGCAAAACTATATGAATGCAACATGAACAATGCAAAAATACCCCTACCCCAAGCTTAAGAACTTACATTGTCCCCAATGTAAATAATCAAGTTGGAGAGGGGAAAGAAAAATTGGAGCGACTTACCGAGGTGGCAGCGGGTGCTGGTTCACATGCCTAGTCAGAAGGAATTGCATGAAAATTGGGTCACGGTCGTGATGCTTATCACGGGCAGGCCGTGATGCATTCTAGTTCATAGGAGTAGCATGTCACGACCGTGACCTCCATCACGGCTAGGCCGTGATGCTCTCTGATCTTCAGGGTCCTTCCATCACGCCTGTGATGGGGATCACGGCTGAGTCGTGATCCTTTCTGATCTTCAACTCTGGCTCATCACGGTCGTGACCAGTGTCACGGCCTGGGCGTGATGGTTACTGACTTTGTTGTCTCTGCCCTTTTTGCTTCTCCTTCCTCCTTACCCTGAAAACACTTAACCAAACTATTAATCTATGATATTATCCTCTTGATCTTCTCAAATTATTCAAGAGGGAAAAATCAAAAACAAAAGGAAAATGAAAAGAAAACTTGGGTTGCCTCCCAATAAGCGCTTCTTTAACGTCACTAGCTTGACGGGTAGGTGACCTCAAGGATCATGAAGGCGCACAGCTGAGATCAATCTCTCGATGGCACCACCCAAGTAGGCCTTAAGTCTTTGGACATTGACTTTGAAGGTCCTTTTTGAATTAGGATCCTCCACTTCCACAGCTCCATGAGGTGAGACTTCCTTGACAATGAACGGTCCCGACCACTTAGACTTCAACTTGCCCGGAAACAATCTCAGCCGGAAATTGAATAGTAAAACTTGCTGCCCCGACTGAAATGTTTTCATCACGATCTTCTTGTCGTGGTAGGTCTTAACTCGCTGCTTGTAAATGGCTGCATTCTCATATGCATTAAGGCGCATCTCCTCTAACTCATGCAGCTGATTCACTCTTTTCTCACTCGCAAGAGTGGCATCAAAATTCAAGAACTTCAATGCCCAAAAGGCTCGATGCTCCAACTCTACGGGCAGATGACATGCCCGCCCATAGACCATATGAAACGGAGATAACCCAGTCCGGTAGGCCCACAAGGCATCGGCAAGCTTCTTTGCCCAATCTCTTCTTGAAGCGGCCACAGTCTTTTCCAGAATTCTCTTAATCTCTAGGTTAGAGACCTCCGCTTACCCATTTGTTTGCGGATGATAGGGAGATGCCACCTTATGCCTCACATCATACTTGGTCAACACATTTCTCAGTTGTGAGTTGCAAAAGTGAGATCCCCCATCACTTATAAGAACCTTTGGGACACCGAACCGGGCAAAGATGTTCTTCTTGATGAATCTAATCACTGTCTGGGCATCATTCCGCGGTGTTGCAATGGCCTCCACCCATTTGGAAACATTGTCCACCGCCACCAAGATATATTGATTGGAGAATGAAGGTGGAAGTGGACCCATAAAGTCTATGCCCCAGCAATCAAATACCTCAACCTCCAATATATTCTGCAGTGGCATCTCATCCCTCTTTGAAATGTTCTCGGTCCTCTGGCACTTGTCACAACTCTTCACATGGTTGTAAGAGTCCTTGAAGATTGAGGGCGAAAAGAACCCAGATTGGAGGACCTTTGCAGCTGTCTTATCCCCATTGTAATGTCCACCATATAGGGAGTTATGGCAATGCCACAGAACTTTCCTTGCTTCCTCCTGACTAACACACCTCCTCCATAAGCCATCCGGTCCAACCTTGAATAGAAATGGATCATCCCACATGAAATGGTTGGCATCCCGGAAGAACTTCTTCTTTTGTTACCAAGTGAGGTGCTCTGGAACAATGCTGGCTACTTTGAAATTTGCCATGTCGGCAAACCATGGTCTCTCATGTACCAGTAATAAAGCCTCATCCGGGAACTCATCCCGAATGTCCTTTTCTTTAGCAGCCACCTCCTCATTCACTAACCGAGACAAGTGGTCAGCCACCACATTCTCGCTGCCCTTTTTGTCCTTGATGACTAAATCAAACTCCTGCAACAATAGAATCCACCTTATGAGTCTTGGTTTAGAATCTAACTTAGTCAACAAATATTTAATTGCAGCATGATCAGTAAAAACAGTGACTTGTGACCCAATTAAGTAGGAACGAAATTTTTCCAATGCAAACACTATAGCTAGAAACTCTTTTTCAGTTGTTGAATAATTTACTTGGTTCTCATTGAGAACCTTGCTAGCATAGTAAATGGCATGGAAAAACTTGTCCCTTCGCTGCCCCAAAACTGCCCCAACTGCGTAGTCACTGGCATCACACATTAATTCAAATGGTGACTCCCAGTTGGGTGCAACAAGAATGGGAGCAGTGATCAACTTGTCTTTCAAAATTTGAAAAGAGTTAAGACAAGCAGTGTCAAATAGAAATGGAGTGTCCTTGTTCAAAAGGCTACACAACGGCTTGGCTATCTTTGAAAAGTCCTTGATGAAGCGCCGGTAAAAGCCTGCATGCCCAAGAAAACTCCTCACACCCTTGACATTCACTGGTGGAGGTAGTTTCTCAATCGAGTAAATAGCCAATTTGGTCCCTGAAACTGTGAGATCGTGTCAATTTGGTCCCTCAAATTAACGAAATTTCAAAAAGGTCCCTGAAACTGTCAAACGTTGATCAAGTTGGTCCCTCCGTTAGGCAGGGTTACCTGACGCCGTTAATGGCGCTGACGTGGCACGTTAAGTGCCCATGTGGCATGACAGTTGTACCACAGTTTCAGGGACCAATCTGACACTAAATTTCAGGGACCAAATTGACACTCAGATTAAAAACCTATCTTCTTCTTCCTTCGGCTGTCTTCTTCCTTCGGCGTCGCTGGTTGTCTCTCTGCTCTCTCTCCTTCGTTACCAGAGGAGCAAAAGGATGAAGGTCATGAACACCATTTTAGAGAAAGGACAAGGCAAGCTGTGAATCCGATTCACAAATAACTTCTCTAAAACCAAGTCTCCAAGCTGAGTTCATCCCATGATAAATAGCAAGAAGTTCTGCATTCAAGTTGGTAGTTCTGCCACAGAAGCCTGAGAAACCATAGAGTCATTCTCCAACAATCTCACCCATAATTTATCTTGATGGTGCATCATTTCCCAAACATGTTTCCCCAAAAGAGAAATGTTGGATTCCCTTGCTGTGTGAATTCCAAGGCCCCCACTGTTTCTAGGCTTGGTTATTGTGTCCCAATTCACCCAATGCCAAGTTTTGCCTCCCCAAATGAACTTTCGACATTAGCTTCCGAGAGCATCACAAACACCTTCGGTAGCCAATTATTTTGCATAGAGTAAATGGGAATCCGAGTGAGGACAGAATTTGCAAGAGTAACACGACCCACTCTATTCAAGAGGTTACCTTTCCAACCTAAGCAAGTCCGGAATTGATCTTGTCAATGGCTTCTTCCGATCTCTTTGAACATTCCCCGGTCGTGGTGACCATAACATCCACAAGTTGTGCAAATACGGTGGAGCCCTTCATACTCTACTTTATACCAGAAATCTTTGAACCGGACCTTGCCCACAACTCAGCTCGTTAGGTCTATCTCAACACAAACTCTAGCGTAACTGCCCCTACGAACGTTCAGAGTATTGATGTCCACTTTGATGGGTTTCCCCACTGCTGTTGCTAGAGTCAAGAAAATGCTCTCATCATAGTAAATAAGGTTAAGTCCGGGAAAACGAATCCAGGCCATGGTTTTATCAATTTGCGCCTTCGGGGAGACGAAATCTGGTGACCATGTTTGGACTGTAAGATAGTGATCGAATATCAACCAGGGACCTTCATCCATCACCTTCACACGATCAGTCTCATTCTCAAATTTCACCATGTAATACTCATTACCAATATCCATTATCTCAAAATCAGCATTTAGTTTCCAAATTCTTGTTAATTTCTCTCGTAACAGGTGGAAACCAATTCTCTTTTTTCCAAGGAGTTTCACCACTAGGGCATCTTGCCATGGCGCATGCAACCCGTCAAAGACAGCATCTGCAATGTGAACCATCGGCTTTAAAGGATTGCCATCCTCATAATCTATTTTTGCAAGTTTCTCTTTGAAGAGATCCACTTCTAGAAAACAGGGGATTCTTGTTCCCCATCACCATATCTCTGAAGGACATTTTAGCTTTCTTTTCTGTTGCGTTACCAATGAGAAAACTGATAGGCATGGAAAGACAACGAAGGAGAGAGAGCAGAGAGACAACCAGAGACAGCCGAAGGAAGAAGAAGATAGGTTTTTAGTCTGAGTGTCAATTTGGTCCCTGAAATTTAGTGTCAGATTGGTACCTGAAACTGTGGTACAGCTGTCATGCCACATGGGCACTTAACGTGCCACGTCAGTGCCATTAACGGCGTCAGGTAACCCTGCCTAACGGAGGGACCAACTTGATCAACGTTTGACAGTTTCAGGGACCTTTTTGCAATTTCGTTAATTTGAGGGACCAAATTGACACGATCTCACAGTTTCAGGGACCAAATTGGCTATTTACTCTTTCTCAATCACATCAATCTTGGATTTGTCCACTTCGATCCCCTTTGATGAAATTTTGTGCCCAAGCACAATGCCTTCGTGCACCATCAAATGACACTTCTCCCAATTTAAGACTAAATTGGTGTCCATGCACCTCTTTAACACAGCAGCAAGGTTAGACAAACAGTTATCATAAGAGGAACCGAAAACAGAAAAATCATCCATGAAAATCTCAATATATTTTTCTACCATATCATAAAAAATGGAAAGCATGCACCTTTGAAATGTCGCAGGTGCATTGCAAAGACCAAAAGGCATCTTCCGATAGGCAAAAACTCCAAACGGGCATATGAAAGCAGTTTTCTCTTGGTCTTCCGGGTTAACCGCAATTTGGTTATAACCCGAATAACCATCCAAGAAACAATAGTAAGCTTGCCCGGCCAACCTCTCCAACATCTGGTCCGTGAATGGAAGTGGGAAGTGATCCTTCCTAGTAGCTTGATTTAGCTTCCGATAATCTATACACATTCGACAACCAGTGACCGTTCTAGTTGGGATCAACTCAATCTTCTCATTGTGCACGACGGTCATGCCACCTTTCTTTGGAACCACTTGTACTGGACTCACCCAAGCACTATCGGAAATCGGATAGATCATTCCAGCTTCAAGGAGTTTCGACACCTCCTTCTTCACCACTTCTTTCATTGTAGGATTGAGCCTCCTTTGCGGTTGGACCACCGGTTTAAATTCAGCCTCCATTATGATCTTGTGCATACAAAACGTGGGGATAATACCTTTCAAATATGAGATGGACCATCCAATAGCTGTCTTATGCTCTCGAAGCACCCTTACAAGCTTCTCCTCTTCCAATTTGGACAGTACATTGCTCACTATGACAGGGTCTTCATCATTCTCACCAAGAAAGACATACTTCAAGTGGGGAGGTAGAGGTTTAAGCTCCAACTCGAGCTTCTCTTGGACTTCATCCTTCTTGAGCTCTTCTTTCTTACTGTTCACAGCAAGTTTCTTGGGTTCAGCTTCCAAATCACACAAACAGTCTTCTAATTCCTTCTCCTCTTCTTCATCAAGATTTTCAATAGACTTCACAATTACCTTCTCAAGAGTAGAGGAATGGTGCTGCTGTGCAAGGACTTCATTGGCCACTACATCCACAATATCCATGCGGAAGCAATTCTCTTCATCACTCGGGCGATGCATAGCTTCAAACACATTGAAAGTGACCTCTTCATCTTGCACCCTAAGTCGAAGCTGGCCCTTTTGTACGTCTATCAAAGAACGTCCGGTTGCAAGAAAGGGTCTCCCCAATATAAGTGGAACTTCTGCATCCTCCTCTATGTCTAATATCACAAAATCCGCTGGGAAGATAAACTTGTCCACTTTAACCAAGACGTCTTCCATAATACCATAAGGACTCTTGATTGATCTATCAGCTAGTTGCAATGCCATCCTTGTTGGTTTCACCTCACCACCTCCAAGCTTGTTCAAAATTGAAAGCGGCATCAAATTGATACTTGCTCCCAAATCACATAAGGCCTTCCCAATAGCAACAATCCCAATAGTGCAAGGAATTGTAAAGCTACTAGGATCTTTAAGCTTTGGAAGTAGCTTCCTCTGAAGTATCGCACTACACTCCTCTGTCAAGGCAACAGTCTCACCTTCTTTGAATTTTCTTTTCTTTGTGAGCAACTCCTTCATGAACTTTGCATAGGTTGGCATCTGCTCTAGTACTTCATCAAAGGGTATATTAATCTGTAATCTCTTGAAAATATCAAGAAATTTGGTAAACTGTTCTTCCTTCTCCCTTCTCCCTTTTCTTGCTCAAATGAGGATACGGCAACTTCACATAAGAGGGGATATCTTGAGGCTTGTCTCCATCTTTCAAAATCTGACTTTTAGTCCTCCTAAAAATTGAATTCTCATCCACTAGCTTCTCCCTCTTGTCTTTTTCATTGTCTTTTTCTTCCTCCTCTACTACAACCTCTTTGCCTTTTTCCTTATTCAAATCAGTTTTTTCAGCATTCACCTCTGTTTTTTCATCAACTCTCTGATTTTTCACCAAAGGCTCACCACTCTCTTCCTCAAGGCTTTTACCACTTCTCAACACAATAGCCTTGCAATGCTCTTTCGGATTAGTTTGAGTATTACCTGAAAAACTGCTGCTAGATTGCTTTGCTAGTTGCTTTGCAATCTGTCCAACTTGAACCTCCAAGTTCTTTATAGAAGCATCAGTGTTTTTCTGATTTGACATAGACATCTGTATGAACTGATTGAGGGTGTTCTCCAAGATAGAAGTCCGGTCTTGAGGCGGTGGTGTGGGTTGAGGCTTGCTTGCTTGTCCGGCATCTTGTTTCCAACCAAAACTCGGTTGATTCCTCCATCCTTAGTTGTAGTTGTTGGAGTATTGGTTGTTGCCTGGCCGCCCATAGTTCCCCATATAATTAGCTTCCTCATGGGAACTAGGTGGTGCCTCACATCTTCCATTATCATGATCTCCTCCACAAAAATCGCATCTCATTACCTGTTGAGGTGGCACGGTTGCCCCTTGAACAGTTTGGAGTTGTTGTGGGAGTTGAGCTAGTTGCTTGGTAATGGACTCCAGTTGTTGTGTCATGAGCTTGTTCTAAGCCAAAAGTGCAGTTTGTGAATCTAACTCCAATACTCCCCTTCTTGATGTGGGACCCCGATCATGATGCATCAAATAGTCATTTGATGCCATAGATTCTATCAAAATCAGTGCTTCCTCTGTTGTCTTTGTATTCATGGAACCTCCAGCTGAGGCATCCAACATATACCTGGTTGACGGCCTCAATCCATTACAGAATGTTTGCATTTGGGTATGATCATCAAACCCATGGTTTGGACATCTTCGGAGCAATTCCTTGAACCTTTCCCAGGCGTCATGAAGAGTCTCACCTTCTTGTTGAGCAAAGCTTATGATGTCACCCCTTGTCTTGACAAATCTTGAGGTGGGGAAGAACCTTGCCAGAAATTTTACCTCTAAGTCGTCCCATGTAGTGATGCTCCCCCTTGGTTGAGATTGAAGCCAAGCCTTGGCCCTATCTCTTAAAGAGAAGTGAAACACCCTTAGGCGGATTGCATCCTCAGAGGTACCATTGTGCTTCATCGTATCACATATCTCAATGAAGTTGGAGATATGGCTATTAGGATCTTCCTTTTCCAACCCGACAAATTGATTTTGTGCAACCAAATTCAAGAGAGCTGGCTTGATTTCAAAATTGTTGCAGTTAATTGGGGGCCTCACTATGCTAGTGACATGCCGATTGACATTTGTATTGCCGTAGTCCCCAAGTGTCCTCCGTGGTGGAGCACCTTCACCATTGTCTGCCATTCTGAGTCTTTCTTGATGAACTTGAGAGGTGGAAGTCTCTTGTTCTTCTTCTTGCAGTTCTAATAGTTTCTGCTCTCTTGCTTGCCTTCGATTCTTCCTAGCCGTTCTTTCAATTTCAGGATCGTGGAGGAGTTGGTCAGCTGGGATAGTACCTCGCATATACAAACAGTCTAGCAAACAAGAGTGTTAGCAGTAAATGTCAGCACACAACAACAGACACACCAGAAAAATGACAGCAAAACAAAACAGGGAAAATATTCAGCAAACAGATTGCAACAGAAATTTTTTGTTTTTGCTTAAATTAGTAACCGAAATGGGTATGCTAATATTGAAACACAGTACCAGGCAACGGTGCCAAAAACTTGTTGATGGCTCTAGGCAAGTATACCTAGTCGTGCAAGTAATACGGTGGTGAGACCATTTATCGTTCCCACGAGGACTGTGACAAGTACTAACACGTACCGAATCAATTACTATCTAAGCGGATATTTGGATTGAAGGGAGATCGATAATAAATTCCAAGCCCAAATAAGATCTAAACCTAAAATAAACAAAATAAAGAGAAAAGTTCTTTGAGAATTTCTGTCGAACACTTGGAAAGCACTTAAAAGGATTATTCAAATATAAGAACAACGCTGGGATTAGGTTCACTAAACTTCATCCCCATGCAATGACATGACTAATAAACAGTTTCTACTTCAAGTATGACAATCAATCCACTAAATTACTCAAGCCCCGATTCCTCGGATGACAAGAGCCTAAATCCACTAATAGACCCTAATTCCTTAGATGGCCTAGATTAATGAAATTGCATTAAGATTAGGGATTACGCGATTGCTAATAAACCTAGTTCCATTCCTAGATACAAGGTTTACTAGGTGATTAATTTCAATTCCGGTTCTAATACGTATTTTCCAATTGCATATCAAAACACTAATCAAGTCATGGGGGTGCTAGCCACAACAAACATTAAGCATAGAAATCAATCACTCAATAAAGAAGTAAAAACTATATTACAAGATCAAGTCATATACATGGAGAATTCAAAAATAGCTACCCTAACCCCAACAATGGGAGTTTAGCCACTCATGATCATAGCCACAACAAAAGAAATAGAGATGAAAAGGAGGAGAAACTCCATGGAATCCTTGTGCAGCTGCCCCTGGTTCAGAGAGTCTTTAGGGTTTCAAAAACTGTCTTTCTCTGTTCTGCCCGTGCCTCTTTATAGATCAGGATTCACGTCACGGCCGTGATGGCCATCACGGCCAGCCGTGACGCTTTCTGCCTTGGCGCGCTTTCAAATATTGGAGTATCACGGCCGTGATGCTCATCACGGGCAGGCCGTGATAGCTTCTACCTTCACCAAATGATCTGTCATGACCGTGATGGGCCTCACGGCTTGGTCGTGACAGATTCTGCCAAGAGGGGGTCTGGCTCCATTAACATGTCACGGTCGTGATGGGTATTACGGCTAGGCCGTGACTAATTCTGACTTTTACCTTCTTTCTTCTCAATTATTGCTCAATCACGGTCGTGATGGGCATCACGGCTAGGTCGTGATGGGCTCTGCTTGGGTCATTTTCTTCACTTTTCAGGCTCTGTCTTCATCCAAGCTCCATCATGGCTAATCTTGAGCATTTTTCCTTAAATTCCTGCAAAACAATGCCAAGAAACCACCTTACCCCTTCCAAGGTAAAAACTAATAAAATCAAATCAAATATGCCTAAACTATATGAAAAATGCATGCAGAAATGTACAAGAATTATGATGTGAAATCACACTATCAAAGACCGAATCTAGGTATATGAGAGTTAGGAAGTTTTGAGTTTAAAATTTAGTTGTTTAGCCACTAATCCATTATCTTGGTTAATGAAGGATCATTAATCCATGACTTAATCATGATTATGAATTTTTAGTCACAAAAACCCCTTGAAGCCGTGACCATGTAGAAGGGTTTTGGATGTTTTTAATTTCTTGATTTGTAATTATTTGATTGTAATGGTTGAAGGTTGAGTGAGTGCGACGTGTACGTGACATTCGGACTTCCGAGAAATTCATTAATTCACAAGAGAATCTACGAGAGGTACGAGGGGATTACCTGAGGGATATATTCGATGGCTATATGTTATCCTGTGTTTGTCTGTAATTATTTGTCTGTTAGTATTCATTTAAGTTGATTAAGTTATGGTATTTGTATCTGTGTTGGTTTAATTGCATTTAATTGTTTATCTGTAATTATATTATGCTGTTGTGATGCATGATATGCCTGGGAATATCTCTGTGATATTATTGTTGGTTGGCTATCGATGGCCTAACACAACCCTCTCCTTTTATCCGGGCTTGGGACCGGCTATGTTTAGCTTTGTCACAAAGCACAACATAGGCACAACATATCTTGTTCCTTAACCAAAACTCTACCTTCTTCATCCTTAATACACTTCACTTGGTCCAAGTCTCTTGTCTTTCTTTCCCTATTTTTAGCAAGCCTATAAATAGATTTCTCACCATCTTTGGTGCCTAAGGATTGGTACAACCCGTCAAAAGCTTTAATTCTAGCTTCGCTCACTACCTTCTTGGTCTCTTTTTTAGCCACCTTATAATTTTCCCAATTTTCAGCATTTTTACATAAAGACCAAGCTTTAAAACATTCCCTTTTAACTTGAACCTTAGCTTTCACACTTTCATCCCACCACCAGGATTCTTTACCCCTAGGTCTGAATACTCTTGATTCACCAAGCGTCTCTATAGCTACCTTCCTAATCTCCTTGGCCATCTTGTCCCACATATCATTTGCACTTCCGTTTGCCTCCCAAAACCCTTCATCCAAAACCTTGTGTTGGAAGATCCTTTGTTTTTCACCCTTCAGTTGCCACCACTTGATCCTTGAAACCTTTTTGTGGCCTCTTCTCTTCACACTCCTCTTAGCTCTTACATCCATAACCAAGACTCTATGTTGGGTAGTCAGGCTCTCTCCAGGTATGACTTTACAATCCAAGCAAATCTTTCTATCCGATCTCCTAATAAGAAAGAAATATATTTGAGAGCTTGTCACCCCACTTTTGTACATGATAAGATGTTCCTCACGTTTCCTAAAACAGGTATTGGCTATAGTAAGATCGAAAGCATATGAAAAGTCCAGAATAGACTTACCTTCACCATTTACCTCCCGTGGGCCATATCCCCCATGCAAACCGTCGTAACCTCTAGGTGCCCTCCCTACATTCCCATTTAGATCCCGTCCTATGAAAATCTTTTCACCTAGCGGTATTTCCTGAATTAGGCCTTCTAAATCCTCCCAAAATTTTACCTTGAAGTGTTCTTCTAACCTTACCTGAGGTGCGTAAGCACTAATCACATTAAAGGCATCTTGTCCCACTACAAATTTTAGGGCAATGATCCTATCTCCAACCCTTTTTACATCCACAATATCATTCTTTCAATATTTATCCACAATTATGCCCACCCTATTTCTCGATTTTACTTTGCCAGTGTACCAAAGCTTAAAACCCGAAGAGTCTAATTCCTTTGCATTTTCTCCCACCCACTTAGTTTCTTATAGGCACATGAAATTGATCCTCCTCCTAATCATAGTGTCAACTATTTCCATTGATTTACCTGTAAGTGTGCCTGTATTCCAAGTTCCAAAGTGAATCCTACTCTCGTGAACTAGCTTCTTTACCCACACTCGTTCACAAAAATGTGGGAACCCTTGCTTATTTTTCACTACATCCAGGCGGCGATGCAGCGGCCCTTGGTCATTTGACACTGTACTCGAGCTATACAGCGCGTTGCTTCTGGGCAATGACCTAGCATTAACATTATTACGTCGTTGATCCATGTCATAGAGATTCGACTAAGTTTTACGTTGGTTGTCGATGGCCTAACACAACCCTCTCCTTTTATCATAGAATCCAAGAGCATGAGGTAAAAGAAGCTTTGAGAAGGATGGATAATGGCAAGGCAGTTGGACCGAACAATATACTTGTGGAGGTATGGAAGAGTCTCGGAAGTAGAGGCATTAGTTGGCTCACGAAGTTTTTTAACAAGATTATGAGGTCAAAGAAAATGCCGGACGAATGGAGGAGAAGCACTTTAGTTCCGATTTACAAGAATAAGGGAGATATACAAAATTGTGCAAATTATAGGGGGATTAAGCTTATGAGTCATACTATGAAGCTATGGGAAAGGGTGCTTGAACAGAGACTAAGAAAAGAAACCAAAATCATCGACAACCAATTTGGTTTTATGCCCGAGAGGTCGACCATGGAAGCAATTTACTTGCTACGATGAGTGATGGAACAATATCGAAGGGATAAAAAAGATTTACACATGGCCTTCATTGATTTGGAGAAAGCGTATGATAGGGTGCCAAGAGAGGTTTTGTGGAAAGCCCTAGAAAAGAAAGGTGTTCGGATTTCATATATTCGAGCTATCAAGGATATGTATGAGGGGACCACGACCAGTGTGAGAACGCAGGGTGGAGCCACAGAAGATTTCCCAATAACCATAGGTCTGGACCAAGGGCCAGCTTTAAGCCCCTATCTTTTTACCTTGGTCTTGGATGTACTTACGGAGCACATTCAAGAGGCAGCACCGCGATGCATGCTTTTCACAGATGATAAAGTTTTAGTTGGAGAGTCGAGAGATGATATAAATGGAAGGTTGGAGACTTGGAGACAAGCTTTAGAAGCACATGGCTTCCGTTTGAGTAGAAGCAAGACGGAGTATATGGAATGTAAGTTTAGCAAAAGGCGAAACACCTCTAGCTTAGAGGTGAAAGTTGGAGACCACAACATACCACAAGTCACACGGTTTAAATATCTTGGGTCTATTATAAAAAATGATGGAGAAATTGAGGGAGATGTAAACCATCAGATTCAATCAGGGTGGTCGAAATGGAGGAAGGCTTCAGGTTTTTTGTGTGATAAAAAGGTACCTCTTAAGCTAAAGGGAAAATTTTACCGTACAGCTATTAGACCCGCGATGTTGTATGGGACGGAGTGTTCAAAATCAATGTAGCAGAGATGAGAATGTTGCGCTGGATGAGAGGAAAAACTAGACGTGATAGGATTAGGAATGAAAGCATTAGAGAGAGAGTTGGGGTAGCACCTATTGTAGAAAAGATGGTTGAATCTCGACTTAGGTGGTTTGGGCATGTATGGAGGAGACCTTTAGATTCTGTAGTAAGGAGAGTGGACCAGGTAGAGGGCAATCCAATAGCTAGAGGCAGAGGTAGGCCAAGAAAAACTATAGGAGAAACTATTAAGAAAGATTTGGAGGCCAATGATTTAACTATTGACATGATTCATGATAGAACATTATGGCGCCGTATGATCCATGTAGCCTACCCCACCTAGTGGGATAAGGATTGGTTGTTGTTGTTGTTGTTTGAGAAGCCTGACAGTGGTCAGTGCCCAATTAAATTAATTAGATAAAAGATTTAAGAACCTTCGTAAATTATATTCAATGTTTTAACGGTAAAATATTGGTATATAATATTAACATAAATTTTTATTTGGGAAAAATAAGGAATTTTGGAAAATATCAGTATTTTAATGATTTATTACTGTAAGAGTGAATTATGAGTCACAATGAGAGCGAAACCGTGGAAATATTTTTGTACTGCTAATTTTTACGTAAGAAATTCTGGAATATTAGAAAAGTTATTTTATGAAATTAATTATTGAAAATAAGTTAATTATGATTTTAGAAAATTATTTAAGTGGAAAATGCTAAGTTTTGGCTTAAAAAGCTTTAAAAGTGATAATTGACGGCAAATTTGGAAAAGTGTCGACGGCAAGTATTTTGAAACCGTAGTTCGTATTTTAAGTAAGTTTAAAATCTCAAGTGACTCACCTTTGTGAAAACTAAGTTTTATTATTTAAAGATTTTATTGAAGAATTTCCCATTTGAAAAGATTTTCCGAAAGTAAAATTAATTCAATGTGTTGAAAGTGGGGTTGAACTTGGTAACCGAGACATCGGGGTACTAAGGTTCTTTGTTGTTATGGACTTGGGGTCCTTTGGTCTTTAAGATGGAACCCCTTATGAGCAGCTATGGAGGAACTAGATGGAACCGCTTATGAGCCACATGCTGGAGGACGAGCAGTGGACCCGAGTAGTTGAGTAAAGAGTCTACGGCTAGTGCGTCTTTTTGAGGCGTTTTATCTTCTGTTGTTTATATCATTTTGTACCTATTGGGATCCTATTGATGGGATTCCCTCTACTGTACTGCATCAGGATATGATGTGTATATGTTATGCATGTGTGTATATATGTTGTTTATATTTTAAGTTTTAATTTTTCCGTTGTTTTAATATATATGCTTAACGATAATAACACGATTAGGTCCTAAATATTATGGGTTTTCTTTAATGGGACTTCGAGGCGTCTCATTTGGTGGTATTAGAGCAGTTCGGTTCTGAAACGGACTGTGTTAGGGTGAACTGACCATTTAGTTGAATCCACATCGGATAACAGCTATGCTTAGAAGTTGGGTAGTGAGTGTGACGCGACATCTTTATGGCATATAGTATTTATATTCCATTTTTATGTAGTATTATATGTCATATTGATGTGGGCTAATGATTTTTTTTAACAGAATCATGGCTCGAGGTAGAGGACGCGGACGTGGTAGACGTGGTGGTAGAGCTATTGCGGGTGTTGAGGATGAGCTTCATCATCCAGAGGCAGGGATTGGATATGGAGGAGAGTCCACCGAGACTCTTCGGACTATCCGCTAGTTAGCATCTGTTCTGTCGGAGCAGGCACAACAGAATGCTCAGAGGGTGCAGAGAGAGGCAGAGTTGTAGGAGCGACGGGATAGGAGGAGAGTCGCGGAGGCTGAGGATGCAGGACTGGCTACCTTTCTCAAAGGGAAGCCACCACAGTTTGGAGGAAAGTATGATCCCAAGCGAGCATAGTGGTGGATACAAGAGCTCGAGAAGATCTTTGACACCATGCGATGCAGAGATGACAAGAAGGTGACTTACGTCGTCTTCATGCTAACTGGAGGGGCTGAGTCATGGTGGAGAGGCAAGAGGAGATTGCTTGAGGCTGAAGGTAGGTTGATCAGTTGGGAGCTGTTCAGAGAGTATTTCTTCGAGAAGTACTTCCCGTGGTTAGTCAGACGCGAGAAGGAGATAGAGTTCATGAGTCTCCAGCAGGGAGACAGGTCTGTTGGTGATTATGCGACCGGATTCGAAGCCCTGATTCAGTTTTTCGAGTTTTACCAGAGGTTTCCAGATGAGGATTGGATGTGTCGGAGATTTGAGGAGGGTTTACGGCACGAGTTGAGGAGGGTTATAGTGCCCCTAGATATTTTGAGCTTTCCAGAGATGGTGGAGAGGGCCAGTACTATTGAGAGTATGGATCAAAGACAGGCTGCAGAGCAAAGACAGCAGCGTAAGGGGGGTCCTACCCGAACAGGTCATCAGAGAAGAGGGGACAGAGGTTCTCAGTGGAGGAGAGGACCATACACTAGGCCTGGGCAGAGCGCTCAGGCATCTGTACCACCAACACCAGTTAGCAGAGAGTGCTAGCAGCAGAGAGACCCAGTATGTTTCAGATGCGGAGGTCCGCATTATCTCAGAGACTGTACAGATAGATCTGGTTGCTACATCTGTGGCAAACCAGGTCATTTTGCTAGGGATTGCCTACAGATGGCAGTACAGCAGCAACCAGCTACTGGCAGAGGAGCCAGTGGCTCTAGAGGAGGAGCTGGGAGAGGAGTTAAAACAGTAGGACGACAGACTGCAAGACCTCAGGCCATGGGGAGAGTGTTTAGGGTGATAGGATCTGAGTCCTCTCAATCTGCAGATCTTATTCAAGGTATGTGTTTACTATCTGGCAGACTCTCGCGTGTGTTGTTTGACTCAGGTGCTACACATTCATTTGTTTGGCATGAGTGTGTGGATCATTTACATATGCCTGTTTCTCAACTACCATATACTTTGACAGTATCTACCCCTACCAGTGATCCTTTGATCACTATGTCTATTTGACTACAGTGTCCTATAGTGGTTGAAAATGGGACATTTCTTGTAGATCTCATCTGTTTGCCTATGCAACAGATAGATGTTATCCTTGGCATGGATTGGCTTTCGGCTAACCATGTAGTGTTAGACTGTGCCCGAAAGACCTTATCTTTTCTTGAGCCTTTTGGCATAGTATCTGCTAATGAATGAGCAGCTATGAAGAGTGACGATTCTCAGCAGTATGTGATGCTTTTCTCTTTGGAAGCTAAGGAGACTCCGAGCATATATTCCTTGCCTATCGTGAGAGAGTTTTCAGAGGTTTTCCCTCCAGATGTTCCAGGTTTGCCACCAGAGAGGGAGGTGGAGTTCGCCATAGATCTCATACCAGGGACCGGACCTATATCAGTAGCCCCTTATCGGATGTCTCCCGCGGAGTTGGCAGAGTTAAAGACACAACTGGATGATATGGTGAAGAAGGAATTCATCAGACCGAGTGTGTCACCTTGGGGAGCACCAGTCTTGTTTGTAAGGAAGAAAGATGGAAGTTCCAGGTTGTGCACGGATTACCAGTAGTTGAACAAGGTTATAATTAATAACAAATATCCGTTTCCTGGGATAGATGATCTGATGGATCAGTTGAAGGGAGCTTTAGTGGTTTCTAAGAAAGATTTAAGATTAGGATACCATCAGATTCGGGTGAAGAAGGAGGATAAACCTAAGACTACTTTTAGGATGAGGTATGGACACTACGATCTAGTTATGCCTTTTGGTGTAACTAATGCTCCAGCTGTGTTCATGGATTACATTTGAGAGTGGTGTTACAGGTGTTGAGAGATAGGCAGTTGTATGCTAAGCTATCCAAGTGTGAGTTTTGGTTAGAGAAAGTGCAGTTTCAGGGCATATAATCAACAAGGAAGGGATAGATGTTGATCCAGTTAAGATAGAGCCAGTGATTAAGTGGGAGAGGCCTAAGTCAATGAGTGAGGTGAGGAATTTCCTAGGTTTAGCTGGTTATTACAGAAGGTTCATCGAGGGATTCTAGAAGATTGTGTTTCCAATGACGCAGTTAACGAGGAAGGGTACGACGTTCGTTTGGAAGGAAAAGTGTGAGGAGAGATTTCAGAGGTTAAAGGAGAAGTTGACAACATCTCCAGTGCTGACGTTACCAGATCCTCTAGGACAGTTTAACGTGTACTGTGACGCGTCATATCAAAGATTGGGTTGTGTTTTGATGCAAGAGGGAAGAGTTGTGGATTATGCTTGCCGAAAGTTGAGGGTACATGAAAGGAATTACCCGACCCATGATTTGGAGTTGGCAGCCATAGTGTTCTCATTGAAGGTATGGCGACACTATCTTTATGGAGCTAAGTTTAATGTGTTTAGCGATCACAAGATTCTAAAGTATCTGTTTGATCAGAAGGAGCTAAACATGAGGCAGCGTAGATGGACGAAATTCATTAAGGATTATGAGTTTGATCTTCAATACCATCCAGGGAAGGCTAATGTTGTGGCGGATGCATTAAGTAGGAAATCTTTGCACGTGTCTGCAATGATGGTGAAAGAGATGGAGTTGCTTGAACGGTTTAGAGACATGAACCTAGGTATGGATTTGACTGAGGATAGAATATGCTTAGATATGATCACCATCAGCAGTGAGTTTCTGAGAGATCTTAAGGCTAAGCAGTTTCAAGATGAATTTTTGCTAGAAGTGAGTTGAGGTATAGATGAGGGTAAGGTTTCAGAGTTTAGGAGAGGATCTGATGGTGTGCTAAGGTTTAGAGATCGGATTTGTGTGCCTGAGGACTTAGAGATTAGGAATATGATCTTAGAGGAGGCACATAAGAGTAAGCTGAGTTTTCACCGAAGAGCCAACAAGATATATCAAGATTTGAAGAAGATGTTTTGGTGGTCCAAGATGAAGAAAGTGGTGGCGAAGTATGTTCTATCATGTTTGGTTTGTTAGAAAGCTAAGATAGAGCATCAAAAGCCCGTTGGGTTGTTGTAATCTTTAGATATCCTAGAGTGGAAGTGGGATAGTATAGCGATGGACTTTGTGGTTGGATAACCACGAACTCGGAAGAGGTTTGATACGATTTGGGTTATCATTGATAGGTTGACGAAGTGTGCTTAATTCTTACCTATTGGTGAGAGTTATAGTGTTGATAAGTTGACCCAAATCTACATTAAGGAAGTAGTGAGGTTGCACGGTGTGACGTCAAGTATTGTCTCTGACCGGGATCCTAGATTCACATCTAGATTTTGGAGGCAGTTACACAGTGCTTTGGGAACAAAGTTGAGAATGAGTTCTGCTTATCATCCTCAGAAGGATGGAAAGTCTGAGAGAATAATTCAATCATTGGAGGATCTTCTGAGAGCTTGTGTGTTGGAACATGCTGGTAGTTGGGATGAATTCCTACCTTTGATTGAATTCACATACAATAACAGTTTCCATAGTAGTATCGGGATGCCACCGTATGAGGCTTTGTATGGGAGAAAGTGTAGGACTCCATTGTGTTGGTATGAGACTGGCGAGAGCCAAGTGTTGGGTCCTGATATGGTACAGTAAACCACATAACAAGTCGGGAAGATAAGAGAGAAAATAAAGGAAGCGCGGGATAGGCAAATGAGATACAGTAACAAGAGGAGGAGACCCTTAGAGTTCCAAGAAGGTGATCACGTGTTCTTGAGAGTCACTTCGAAGACCAGAATTGGCAGAGCTATAAAGTCTAAAAAGCTCACTCCTCGATTCATTGGACCATTTCAGATTCTTCGACAAATTGGTCCAGTAGCTTACCAGATGGCCTTACCGTCTAACCTTTCCAACCTTCACGATGTCTTTCATGTTTCCCAGTTGAGAAAATATTACCCAAATCCTTCTCATGTAATTGAGCCAGAGTCAGTACAACTCCGAGAGAATCTAGTGTATGAGGCTTTACCCTCTAAGATTGCAGATAGAAGGATTAAAGAACTTCGTGGTAAATAGATTCCCCTGGTCAATGTCATATGGGATAGTGTCATAGGAGATACTACTTGGGAGCTTGAGGCAGACATTTAGCAGTAGTACCCCCATTTGTTTTCAGGTATGTAAATTCCGAGGACGGAATTTCTTTTAAGGGGGGTAGAAATGTAAGATCCATTATTTTATGTATGGTTAATGTATAAGGGTTAAGGTTAGGGCTTGGATTATATAGTTGATATGTGGTTTGAGGCATAGAGACCCTTGCTTGGCCAGCACGCAACCTTTTCGAGTGAGTTTGAATGTAGAAACAAAATTAGGGTTTCCCGGTTACCATCTTTGAGACATCTGAGTGTGAAATAAGAAATTTGGAGTTAGGAATGAGATTAGATCTTTTTGATGGGTTGTGGTTGTTTATTAGGTCTTGATGAGCCTATATCTCAAATTTGAGGTCAATAGGATGTCGAACGGGCCTAGAACGCAAAGAAACACAAACCGAGTGTTTTATGATCAATTAATTAATTGAGAGTCGGAATATTAAATTAGGTAGGACCTGAGTACATTAGGTCTTATGAGTAACCTAAAATAATACAGAAGAATATCCTAACAATAGGTTACGTGGGAAAATGCGGAAGAAAATATCTGGTTGTGCTGACAGAGCAACATGCGGCAACATGTGTGGATTGCACATGTCACAATTGGACACATGACACTAAGAGGGAGGTTTCATGGGTGTGGCTGCCACCAAGAGACACTTGGACTCCACTACTCTAACTTAGAGACACCTAACCATGCTACCTATGTGACACCTAGCCCACTAACCCACCCAAATTAATCTCCTAATGACACCTAGCCTAACATGCATGCACTTAACTAAATCAAGCCACCTAAGTCATCTAAACCAAAACCAAGACATTAGCTAAGTGAAAGAAGAGTGATCATACTACACTTTACTCTCACTTTCACGCAGCATGAGAAAGAAGAGTGGAGAAGAAAATTCCCAAAGACCAAGACAACCATTACTGAAAGCTTGAAGCTTGGTGGAACAACTTCTGTAAATCCCTCACCGTACCTTAATCGACCATTGGATCTTGTTCAAATTTAATAGAGAGGTTCTACGTTGATATTAGTTCATATCCAATGTTAGAAATTTCTGTGTCATCCCCAGAGTGAGTGTTATTCAGCCTAGAAGTTGGAGTTGAGTTCAACTCGGGTAGCTCCAGACCAGTCATCTTGAGAGGATCATCCTAGGCGCATTCACTGTTGGATCGAGCTGAAATTTTGTTAGAAGATAAAGGAAAGGTAGATCTTTAATCTCACAGTTTACTTTGTTAAAAAAATGTCCGAAGTGTGAGATATGAGGCCAAATCAGTGGTGGATTATGGGTTGTTTGCTGCAGATATTGAGTTTCTTACTTTGTGTCTTTCAAAATGTGATGTTTAGGTGGGATATAGGAGATTAGGGGACCTCGTTTAGTGTGATGCAGATTCGAGAGGAGTCGAGTAAGAGTGGCCTCGTAGCATTTTCGAGGTCGTACGTTCTTCAGGTGGGGGAAAGAAATTATTTAACGTCGGAAACAGCATGGTGACGTTTAATTCGATAATGGCGTAGGGTGACCTAAACCCTACATGATTGCGAGTAACGGACAATGTCCATATCACACTGGGGACTACTTAGTAGTACCTGTGATGATATTGAGATTGTGCGTTTATCGCCGTTACGTTTATTATATATTATTTTTATAATTGTCTGCTTGGATGATTTGACTGGTTGAATTGATGTTGATAACTGCTGGATGATGATGTTATGAGTTGTGATTATTTTATAAATATGATATATTATTATTTTATTAGATTTTGATAAGGATTATTAGTTTGGGAATGATGGTTTTATGACATGTTAGTAATGATGATGCTATGACATGTCATAATTGAAGATAGAAGGATTAAAGAACTTCGTGGTAAATAGATTCCCCTGGTCAATGTCATATGGGATAGTGTCATAGGATATACTACTTGGGAGCTTGAGCCAGACATTTAGCAGTAGTACCCCCATTTGTTTTCAGGTATGTAAATTCCGAGGACGGAATTTCTTTTAAGGGGGGTAGAAATGTAACATCCGTTATTTTATGTATGGTTAATGTATGAGGGTTAAGGTTAGGGCTTGGATTATATAGTTGATATGTGGTTTGAGGCATAGAGACCCTTGCTTGGCCAGCACGCAACCTTTTCGAGTGAGTTTGAATGTAGAAACAAAATTAGGGTTTCCCGGTTAGCATCTTTGAGACATCTGAGTGTGAAATAAGAAATTTGGAGTTAGGAATGAGATTAGATCTTTTTGATGGGTTGAGGTTGTTTATTAGGTCTTGATGAGCCTATATCTCAAATTTGAGGTCAATAGGATGTCGAATGGGCCTAGAACGCAAAGAAACACAAACCAAGTGTTTTATGATCAATTAATTAATTGAGAGTCGGAATATTAAATTAGGTCGGACCTGAGTACATTAGGTCTTATGAGTAACCTAAAATAATACATAATAATATCCTAACAATAGGTTACGTGGGAAAATGCGAAAGAAAATACCCGGTTGTGCTGACAGAGCAACACGCTGCAGCATGTGTGGACGGCACATGTCACAATTGGACACATGACACTAAGAGGGAGGTTGCATGGGTGTGGCTGCCACCAAGAGACACTTGGACTCCACTACTCTAACTTAGAGACACCTAACCATGCTACCTATGTGACACCTAGCCCACTAACCCACCCAAATTAATCTCCTAATGACACCTAGCCTAACATGCATGCACTTAACTAAATCAAGCCACCTAAGTCATCTAAACCAAAACCAAAACATTAGCTAAGTGAAAGAAGAGTGATCATACTTCACTTTACTCTCACTTTCACTCAGCATGAGAAAGAAGAGTGCAGAAGAAAATTCCCAAAGACCAAGACAACCATTACTGAAAGCTTGAAGCTTGGTGGAACAGCTTCTGTAAATCCCTCACCGTACCTTAATCGACCATTGGATCTTGTTCAAATTTAATAGAGAGGTTCTACGTTGATATTAGTTCATATCCAACGTTAGAAATTTCTGTGTCATCCCCAGAGTGAGTGTTATTCTGCCTAGAAGTTGGAGTTGAGTTCAACTCGGGTAGCTCCAAACCAGTCATCTTGATAGGATCATCCTAGGCGCATTCACTGTTGGATCGAGCTGAAATTTTTGTAGAAGATAAAGGAAAGGTAGATCTTTAATCTCACCGTTCACTTTGTTAAAAAATGTCCGGAGTGTGAGATATGAGGCCAAATCAGTGGTGGATTTTGGGTTGTTTGCTGCAGATATTGAGTTTCTTACTTTGTGTCTTTCAAAATGTGATGTTTAGGTGGGATATATGAGATTAGGGGACCTCGTTTAGTGTGATGCAGATTCGAGAGGAGTCGAGTAAGAGTGACCTCATAGCATTTTCGAGGTCGTACGTTCTTCAGGTGGGGGAAAGAAATTATTTAACGTCGGAAACGGCATGGTGACGTTTAATTCGATAATGGCGTAGGGCGACCTAAACCCTACATGATTGCGAGTAACGGACAATGTCCATATCATGCTGGGGACTACTTAGTAGTACCTGTGATGATATTGAGATTGTGCGTTTATCGCCGTTACGTTTATTATATATTATTTTTATAATTGTCTGCTTGGATGATTTGACTGGTTGAATTGATGTTGATAACTGCTGGATGATGATGTTATGAGTTGTGATTATTTTATAAATAT
This sequence comes from Sophora flavescens, assembly GCA_030762895.1. Lineage (NCBI taxonomy): Eukaryota > Viridiplantae > Streptophyta > Magnoliopsida > Fabales > Fabaceae > Sophora > Sophora flavescens. Next base: position 244,740,646 of record CM061063.1, on the reverse strand, counting down.
GATATATTATTATTTTATTAGATTTTGATAATGATTATTAGTTTGCGAATGATGGTTTTATGACATGTTAGTAATGATGATGCTATGACATGATGATATTATGGTATGATGTGATGAGTGTTATAATTGTGATATTATCGTATGATGGTATGATGTGATGAGTGTCATCATCTCGATACATGAGGTTGTATTGGGGAATTCATGTTATATGTGTTAGTAATGCCTAACCGAGATGATTCCTGAGATATGATGATAATGAGATTGATGAGATGAGATTTTATTGTGGTTACCTATGAGATTAGGATGAGCGGTTAGGGCACTAGGGGGTGACCTGAAACATGGTTTGTGATATACAGGACCTGAAACATGGTCGTGTGGGGTCTATGCCTCGGAGGGAGAATTCCCGGGGATAGTCTAACGGCGGACCGTCCCAGACATGATTTTATTTTAGTTACAGCTATAGTTCATGGGTTGCATGAGCACCCTGGCGGGGTTCAGAGGTGTGCACCGGATTGTGCAGCTATAGTGCCATGACTTTGCATGGGCATCCTCCATACACGGACGTGGGTGTGCGTTGGGGACTCTGGGATGACGTGTCGATTTTATTGATGTGATATCCGGATATGGCCGATACCTGATGAGATGATTCATACAGCATTTACATTGCATCATGATGGAGGGTAGAGGAAAGATCCTAGATGTGGATTGAGGATGATTGTGTCATATATATATATATATATATATATATATATATGTATATGTATATATATAAACACTCTTGGAGACGGATGTTTAGTGTGCCGTTATTTAATTAAATGTTGCTAAATCCTTTCCACGTTTGACGTTATATTGTATCTTATCCATTTTCTTGTTGTTCTCGGATATGTTTTGTTTATGTGATCGCTATAAGAAGACTTGGTGGAGGAGCCAGCTATGGAGGAACTAGATGGAACCCCTTATGAGCTACATGATGGAGGACGAGTAGTGGACCCGAGTAGTTGAGTAGAGAGACTACGGCTAGTGCGTCTTTTTGAGGCATTTTATCTTTTGTTGTTTATATTAGTTTGTACCAGTTTGTACCTATTGGGATCCTACTGAAGGGATTCCCTCTACTGTATTGCATCAGGATATGATGTGTATATGTTATGCATGTGTGTATATATGTTGTTTATATTTTAAGTTCAAATTTTTCCGCCGTTTTAATATATACACTTAACGATAATAACACGATTAGGTCCTAAATATTATGGGTTTTCTTTATTGGGACGTCGGGGCGTCTCACTGCTCGTTGTGCCGCTCGCCGCTGGGCTGAGGGAAGACCACCGCATCGCTGTCCCTATCTGTTGCAGCATGCTTCTGCCGTGGGTGAGCTTCCCGCCGTCGTGTAGCGCCATCCGTCCACCATTCGAAGGGGAGACATCGATCATAGGTCTAGGCTAGTGGATCATTTTGTTTTGAGTTCCATGAGAGTTCGTGTGGCCACTATACCACCGCCTGCCCACACTTGTTGTTTATATCAGTTTGTACCTATTGGGATCCTACTGATGGGATCCACTCTACTGTACTGCATCAGCATATGATGTGTATATGTTATGCATGTGTGTATATATGTTGTTTATATTTTAAGTTTTAATTTTTCCGCCGTTTTAATATATACGCTTAACTATAATAACACGATTAGGTCCTAAATATTATGGATTTTCTTTAATAGGATGTCGGGGTGTCTCGTGTTTTGTGGTGCTTGAATTATTTATTTCGTGTTGGTTTATATAGTTTTGTGTAGTTTTATGTGATTTATGTGATTGATGTGAATTATTATGTTATAACTGTGATGCATGCTATAACTGTGAAGTATGCTATAACTGTATTGTATGGATTTTCTGTTGATTGAGTGGTTGACTGAGAAGCTTGATAGTGGTCAGTGCTCAACTAAAATTAAAGATGAAAGCTTGAGAAGCTTGAAGAGAAATGAAAATGATTTAATTTGGAAAATTAGAAGAAAATGTGATATAAGCATGGACACACAAAACCAATGACCTAGCATTGAAGACCTACATGGACCCATGACAAGGGAAAGGCTTAGAAGAGTCCAAGACACATTGAAGAAGGTGGTGGTTAATCACTTGACTCATATGCAACCTTATGAAGAGGGCTTCATCTTGAACCTATTATGCATTGAGCCATTGACCACCTAGTTATGGTTAGGACCTAGGACCCTTGTTTAGCTTAGACTTCATGTAACAAAGGTAGGGACTAGGAACCTTGTATATAGTAGAGTTTATGTAATGAAAAGTGCTTATTCAAAAAATAAGCACTTAGGACTAGTTTAGGGTTTGGGCCTATTGGGCCATAGCATAATAGTAGAAAGCATTAGGCCCAAAACAAAGCCCACACTTGGGTGGAAGGAGCTAAGGGCGCTACTTGTGGCTCAAGTTAGAGTAGCTTGCACTTCAAGTTAGTCTAGCTTGCACCTTAAGTAGGATGAGTCTATAAATAGGTATCATGTAAATCATTTTACAAGTTTTGAATACATTTGAGTTTTCTCACACTTGATATTGCTAGAGAGAGTTGAGAGTTCTCTTGGTTCATGAATTGAACCTTTCATTCTTATCTTGAATATCCTTATTAAAGTGGTGAATCTTCCATTGGCTTATCAAATTCAAACTTCTTCTCCAAGAAAAAGCATTTGTGGCGCCTTCCCCTTCCTCTTCATCCTATTCTATTTTCTACTTTGTTTGTTCTTAAATTCTTGAAATTTAAATTCCGCGCTTTAATTCTTGTTCTTGTCATTTCAATTCATATATAATTGTGCTCTTCTACTCCTTTTTGTTTCTCTTGATTCTCACTTGAGAATCAAGCTTCATTCTATTGTTCTAAGTTTGTGTTTGATCTTGAATTCTTAGCACTTGAAATCAAAGAAAGATCCTCAAATGTTTAGTGATCAATCCTTGATCATATCAAAATGTGGAAAAATAATATTTTTGTAACACCCCGTTTTTCGTTAAGCGCTTGGTTGTATGCTTGTAGGGTTGTTAAGTCCTTAGGACTTAGTATAGAGTTGTTGGTTAAGGTCTAATTGGGGGTTTTACCCTGAAAATACCTTTCTTGTACATGAGCACACCCGTGCTTAGGCTGTAAGCGTCTCGCTGACGGTGATGTAAGCACGACCGTGCTCAGCAGTCAAACACGTCTCGCTGACGCTAAGTTGAGCATGCCTGTGCTCAACAGTAAGCACGGCCGTGCTCGGGTTTGAGTCTATATATAGACATCAGTTTGTGAGGGTTGCGAGTTACAACCCTCAAATTGGCACTTTAGGCAACCCTAAGTGTGACGGCAGCCGTTTATTTCCCTTTTCTTAGAACCCAATTGTTCTTGGCATTCTTGTTCCTTGGGAGAGTCCTTCACGCGCTAATTGCCAATTATCGTAAGGTAAACGTCTTTCCCTTTGTGCTTCCTTTTCAATTCTTTTGATTGGGAAACTAATTGGTTAACTTTTCTATGTTGGCCAAGGCTTAAGACGATTCATCGAGCCAATCGAGGGAACCGGTTAGAACGATGTTGTTTAGAGAGGAATCTTCATAACAGGTATGGGGAGAATGGACAATATTAGGGGTGTAACGGGTCAGTTTGGTTCGGTTTTTGACAAAAAAAATGTCCGAACCAATCGAATTTGGTCAGTTCGATTTGGTTCGGTTTTAAGAGATTTTTTCCACAAAACCCGAACCAAACCAAACCAATGAAGTACGGGTTGGTTCGGTTCGGGTCATTGGGTTCACTATTTAAAGATGAAAAAATAAATACAAAAATTTGAAAAACACTAAGCCACAGCCCAGCCTAGCCCAACAGTCCCAAAACTAACCCTAGATCTGATCCATCTCCCCATTCCATATTCCTACTCAGTGGCTACCCTTTTTCTGCTTGATCTTCCTCTATTGCGCTTCTATTCCTACTCAGCCGCTACCCGAAATCCAGAGAAGCACAATAGAAAAGCTTCGACAGCATGACCTCGACGGAGCTTCTTGGACTGAGGATGGTGCGGCAGCCACTGCTTAGACCAGGAAGAAGCATAACAGATAAGCTTGGACAGAGGAGCGACGAGATCTGGTCACGAAGCACGAGTCACGATCGCCTGTGATGGAGGTGCGAGGAGCCGCTGACGACGATCTAGTCACAACTCTCTGTGGCGGCGACGGAACCCTACGTGGCCAGGTCAGAGATGAGATGGGAGAGTACAAAGATGTGATGTGATAATTGTACTACGCTTCAGAGACGAGATCTGGTCACGACGACCTGGGACGGTGGTGCGAGGAGCCGATCTGGTCACGACTATGTGCGCGGCGGCGACGGAACCACTGGTGGTCACTGGTCAGAGATGAGATGTAGTTGTGAGAGGACATAATGAGACTGAACAAACTGAGGGAGGGAGAGGCTCAGGTGCATGAAAACTTAGGGAAAAAACTGAAGTGTACAATGATCGGGACGGGTAGTCGGTTTTGGAAAATAAAATCCACTACCCGAACCAAAGCTCGTCGGTTCCTTTTGGTTCAGTTCGGGTTTTTACCCGAACCAATCAACTTCAGTTTTTTACGGTTTACTTCAGTTCGGTTTAGTCGGGTTGGTCGGGTTTACCCAGTCCACTTACACCCCTAGACAATATGAGTATGTAGGCTTGTGGGTAGCATAAGACGAAGGGTTCCCATAACCCTTTATGTTTGATAACATGACTAGATGAATATGTTTGATGATAATATGTTAATTTTAATTGATGTCTTGGAATGATTATATGACTTATGTTTTATGATATGTTTATTTGGATCATTGACGATGATGTTGTTATTATAATTATAATATGTTATGTGTTGATGCCATGATTGAATGAATTTCCATGAATTGGTTGTTGGTTGTTCGTAGTGAACATTAATGATAAACGATGTTTATTCTATGATGATAGGTTAATGAAAAAAAGGGAGGTTTTCCCCTTTGGTTAATAAGACATGAACGTTAAGGATAATGCGAGGACTTTTACCAAAAGGTTTAGAAAGACCCTAGGGAATGATTTATGCGAGTTTGAGAGAGACCAATTAAAGGATTAATTCCCTAAAAATCTATAAGCCATAAAGATCAAGCCTAAGTGATAAGATCATAGTTAATGGATTTAGTAATGCCAATAGGTTTAATCTAAGTTTTATATCAAAGGATTTAACAAGGGTCTACGACCCTCACTGCCCAGAAATAGTGCGGCATGCTCTTGAGCATGATCGTGCTTAATAAGGAGCACGCCCGTGCTCCACCACAAACCCAAAAAAGGTTATGCTCTTCGAGTACGATCGTGCTTGACTCAAGGGCTAGCATGACCGTGCTGGATAAGGAGCACGCCCATGCTCCCTTGCCCAGAACAGAAAACAGATAACAATTTAAGATAGAGGTTGTTAACCCAATCGCTTAAAAGACTTAATAAGACACCAACGGAACATGAAGACCAAAAGACAAGTGATAAGATGTTGTACCTTGGTAGCCTAGTGACCAAGGGGGCCTTGATGCATGATGGTCAAGGTGGTAATCTCTAGTGCATAATGGCTAGAGTGATGATAATGATGTATCATGGTAGCCTAGTGGCCAAGCGGGCCTCGATAGCCGAGTGGTCGTGGTGGTAATATCTGGTGCAGATCGACCGGAATGACTAAAAGACTTAATGATGAACGTTAAACGATAATCCTCGATAGCCTAGTGGTCGAGTTGATGATGGTGATAAAACTTGGGTAGCCTATGGGCCCAAGCGGAGGTGGTGATTGTGATGGTGTGTTTTTTTGACATGCATTCATGCATTGGAGATGGTAATGGGGGATGTGCAATATAGGGGAGGTTGTCCGTGAGTAAGACGATCTGGCCGTCCATGGGACCTGGTACCCCCGCGGTGGCGCATCCGTGAGTAATATGCATCGACTATCCAAGGGGTCTAACCAAGGTAAGTTGGATTGCCCCGGTGTTGGTGCCTAGTGGCCAATGTGGAGATTTAACCCCCGAAGTTGTCATCCTGAGATAGATTGGATCCAAGTGCATAGTAGAGGAGTGAAGCAGAACTGCATTGCATATCATACGCATTATGTGATGATGACCGTTATGAAATTGCTGTATGATATAACATGCTTGTTTAATATATGCTCGTCTTTCTAACTGTTTCCTTGCCATTATATTCATGTTAATGTTTCTTACTCCCCTTTGCTATGTTTTGTGTTGCATGTATTTCTCTATGTGCAGAGGATGACGATCAGCCCGTCGAGGAGTGACTCTGAGGAGCAGCTACTGGTGTTTAGGATTTCTAGTTTTTCAGTAGTTGTGTAGTTAGTTGTTTCGGTTTTATCCGAGGATTTTTTATTCCGGATTTTGGTTATACCAGCTCTGTATGTGACCACGGGGTTGGGTTTGCTTCTACGTTATGTTTTTGTTGAACCTTATGATATGTTTTTACTTCCGCGTTTTGAACATGTTACAATGAAGCAACCTCTGGTCGTTGTTTTAATTCCTTATTTAAATGAAGTACCTTTTTTACAAATGTTTATCTTTATCGTTTTTATACTTTTATATGTATACGGGGTAGAGGGTGTCACATTTAGTGGTATCAGAGCAATTCGGCCCTGTCCGGACGTGGTATAAGTCTGTTGTGAGTCTGTTGTGTACTCTTGTTTGAATTGTCTATACTTATAGCCAATGATACAATGTGTTAGAAGCCATAGCTTTTCCTACTTTAAGTTCCCTGTGTTTAACAAGTTGTCTTAGGCGTTTACAGGAACTTATGACAAGAAGAGGAGGCAGGAACGACCAGGTTATTTCTGACGCTTTGGTACTCTTTGCCAACACGATAGGACAAAACCAGAATTCCAACAACAATGGGAGACCAGCTGAGTTCTAGGGTCTCGACAAGTTCCAGTGGAAGAATCCACCGTCCTTCAGAGGAGCTTATGATCCTGAGGGTTCCCTGTTGTGGTTGAGGGAGACAAAGAAGATTTTCAGAGCTATGGGATGCAATGAACAACAGAAGGATATTTTTGGAATCTTTATGCTGACAGAGGAGGCAGATCATTGGTGGGAGAACTACCGCGAGCGCATGAAGGTTGTAGGTACTGTGGTTACATGGGACGTCTTCAAAGATGGGTTTCTAGAGAAGTACTTTCCAGCTGACATCCGCAACATGAAAGAGATGGAGTTTTTGGCGTTGAAGCAGGGTAACATGTCAGTGGGAGAATATGCTGCTAAATTTGAGGAGCTCGCCCGTTACTATACTCTATATCAGTATACGACGGACGACCACTCTAAGTGCGTCAAGTTTGAGGATGGTCTGCGCCCTGAGATCAAGCAGGCTATTAGCTACTAGGAGATCAGAGTATTTTCAGTTTTCGTGAAGAAATTCAAGACATATGACGAAGCTTGCAAGTCTGGAGGATCAGCCTCCAAGGGATCAGACAGTCAGGGTAACAGAAAGAGTGATCAAGGGAACCAGTGGAAGTCGCCACTCGTCCCAGCTGACCGGAACTTCAAGCGTGATGGCAATAAGCCCCAGCCTTCTTCATACAAGTCCAAAGAGTGGGATTCTTCTACACCTAAACCCCTCTGGTGCGGCAAGTGTGGACAGAGTCACTACACCAATCAGTGCAAGGAGAAGGACATCATCTGTTTCAAGTGTGGCAAGTATGGCCACATCAGTCGGGATTGCGGAGGAGCCAAGTCAGAGCCACACAGTGCTGGTAAGGGTCAGAAGCCTCAAGCCAACCGACTGAAGACTACAGGGAGAGTCTTTTCTCTCAGTGGAGTCGAATCCTCAAAATCCGAAGATTTGATCCAAGGTGTGTGCCTCATTGATGTAACTCCTTTGAATGTAAGGTTTGATTCGGGTGAGACTCATTCCTTCGTATCTCATGAATGTGTTAAAAATCTTAAATTGCCTGTGACTTTCCTTGAACATGATTTGGTTGTTGCCACACCCACAAATAAACCCGTTCTTACTTCTCATGCATGCAAGTAGTGTCATATTACCATTGATGGTAGAAATTTTGTTGTTGATCTTGTATGCTTACCCTTAAAGGACCTTGATGTTATTCTTGGCATGGACTGGTTATCTTCCAACCACGTCCTTTTGAATCGTTTTGGTAAGACCATAGTTTTCGGAACTCCAGTGGAGTCTAAGGATCCGAACTTACTTTCTGCCAACCAAGTGAAAGATTCGATAAAAGACGAAGCCCAAGTGTACATGATGCTAGCTTCCCTGGAATTAGAGAGCCCTCCTGATGTTGGAAGCATGCCTGTTGTGCGAGAATTTCCTGAAGTGTTCCCGGAGGATGTTTATAACTTACCCCCAGAGAGAGATGTTGAGTTTACCATAGATTTAGTGCCTGGCACCGGGCCTATATCCATAGCACCCTATAGAATGTCTCCTCTAGAGCTAGCAGAGTTGAACAAACAGATAAAGGATCTGATGCAAAAGCGGTTCATTAGACCTAGTGTATCCCCAAGGGGAGCGCCAGTGTTGTTGGTAAAGGAAAAGGATGGTAGTATGAGGTTGTGTGTCAACTATCGGCAGCTCAACAAGGTGACCATTAAGAATCGGTATCCCCTCCCTAGGATTGATGATCTCTTGGACCATTTGATAGGTGCTTGCGTCTTTTCAAAGATAGATTTGAAGTCAGAGTACCATCAGATTCGGGTTAAGTCTGAGGACATCCTGAAGACAATGTTTAGGACGCACTATGGTCACTATGAGTACATGGTCATACCCCTTCGTCTTGACTAATGCTCATGTTGTGTTCATGGACTGTATGAACAAGACCTTTCACCCTTACTTGGATAAGTTTGTGGTGGTTTTCATAGATGACATCTTAGTGTGCTCCATGACAAAGGAGGAACATGAAGAGCACTTGAGGGTTGCCTTGCATACCCTTAAGGAAAAGAAGTTGTATGCTAAGTTGTCTAATTGTGAGTTTTGGTTAGCCTCTTGGGACATGTCATCTCTAAGGGTGGCATAGTCGTGGATCCGGCGAAGATAGAGATGGTACTGCATGTTGGGAATTTGTGTATAAAACAAAATAACGTAGCGAAAAAAAAATTCCCATCGAAGGATCCTTGCGAATGGTCATGATTCATGGTTAGAAGATTTACCTCTTGAAGCGATGACAATTGATTGAAATCATCTATCACAAACACCGTACGAACGATGTCTCTAAGGTATCCACACAAGCAGATTCCGTGAACGTCCAACGTCACAAACCCGAAGCGTCTATGTCTCACAACGCTAGCTTCGAAAACCGAGACCTTCTGCTCACTGTCACTCTCTATGTGCGGCTAAGTTAAAAACCGTATAGGCACAATAGATTAAGTGGTCTACTTATAGTAGCACCTCCTTAAGTGAGATAGTGAGCAGCGTTTGACCTAAGCCCCATGTACCATGCGCTAGGCCCAATAGAAAAGTCCAACTCTCCTTTTAATGCTTCTTTTAATCCGCTCTTATGTGTGTGACCCTATAGGTTCCCAAAACATTAGTAGTAATATTAAATCCCATTTAATATTACAAACAGTGAGCGGTATCTAGCAATACATCAATGCTACCTAAGTAGTGAGAAAGTCAGTGATTTGACGAAACCTTTCTCTGACAAATATTCATGTGCATTATTATCCCTTTGTCCATGTATCTATATTGAACACAAGACATAGAATGTGTCACCCTTGTATGGTTCAATATCATGTTCCCTGATACCCGAGTGGACTTAACAACAAATGAGGTCAAAATCTCATATTGACTCATTTCAGCACGGTCATGCATTTTACAGTCTCACTCTATCAGGGGGCCCACAGATATTACTCCTGTTATGTAGGAGGGACAAATTCCATCTAGGTCACTCACATCCCTCTGCATGGCTCGCGGTATGCCCAATGACCGTCTTTATAATCATCCTATTACAGATGACGTTTGGCGATATTAAAGCACACGACTCCTCATATAGGGATCGTAGCAATTTCAGGTCGAAGGATTGCATACACCATTGTCACTATGAGAACTACTTATGACACTCACATAACGCTCCATGTAGTGTTCTCATGGTGGGTCAATCCAATACATCATTACTCTAATGTGTACCTATGTGGCGACTCGATATCTCATATCCATGACCCGTGAGATATGGTCATCAGTCTGCACACATAATAGTCTCAATTGTATTATTATTGTCCTTATTAATAAAATACTTGACTACGGATATTTAAGAATAGGATTTCATTGTTCAATAGTGTCTCACGATCAAGTCATATACTTGATATTCTATTAAACTGAAATTTCTATTCTAAGGACTCTATTATGTTTAAACAAGTAACACAATAAACTGGAATGCCTCATATCATATATATATAATAACAAGATACAAATGTAAGTCTAAGAAATACACTGGTCTCTAGGGCTTACACCAACACTACAGTGGAAAGCGCCAAAGTCAGTGACCGAGATTAGGAGTTTCTTGGGTTTAGCCAGGTACTATAGGAGGTTCATAGAAGGCTTTTCTAAGTTAGCTTTACCCTTGAACCGTCTCACCAAAAAGGGACGGTTGTTTGTGTGGGACTCTAAGTGTGAAGAGAGTTTCCAAACCCTGAAGGATAGGTTAACATCAGCACCGATTTTGGTTGTGCCCGATCCTAGTAAACCTTTTGTAGTGTATTGTGATGCATCGAAGCAAGGTTTAGGTGGAGTGTTGACGCAAGATGGTAAGGTAGTAGCTTATGCTTCTAGGCAGTTGAAAACCCATGAGAAGAAATACCCTACATATGACCTAGAGTTAGGATCTGTGGTGTTTGCCTTAAAGATCTGGAGGCATTACCTTTATGGAGCTAAGTTTGAGGTCTTTAGTGATCATAAGAGTTTGAAGTATCTCTTTGATCAGAAGGAGTTGAATATGAGGCAGCATAGGTGGATGGAGTTATTAAAGGATTATGAGTTTGAGTTGACCTACCACCTTGGAAAGGCCAATGTGGTAGCAGATGCCTTGAGTAGAAAAACCTTGCACGTCTCCGCTTTAATGGTTAGGGAGATGGATCTGATTGAGGAATTTAGAGACCTTAGTTTAGCTTGGGAAGTTACCCCTAAGGGCATTAGGCTTGGAACCTTGAAGGTTACTAACAGTTTGATGGAACAGTTTGATGCCACTAAGATGTATCTGGATCTTAATAGGATGTTTTGGTGGCCTAGGATGAATAAGGATGTAGCCGAGTTGGTGTATGCTTGCTATGTGTGCCAAAAGGCTAAGATAGAACACCAAAAGCCATCAAGAAAATTGCAGCCTTTAAGTATCCCATAATGGAAATGGGATAGTATCTCCATGGATTTTGTGTCTGGACTCCCTAGGACTGCAGTTGGTTATGAAGTAATATGGGTTGTTGTGGATAGATTGACCAAAAGGCCTTAGGAACGAAGCTTAGACTTCGTTCAGCTTATCATCCACAGACTGATGGTTAGTCTGAGTGAACCATCTAGTCCTTAGAGGACTTGCTTAAAGCTTGAGTGCTAGAACAGTAGGGTAGTTGGGACTAGTTTTTGCCCCTAACAGAGTTTACCTACAACAATAGCTTTCATTCCAGTATTAGGACGACACCTTACGAGGCTCTTTATGGGAGGAGATGTAGGACACCCTTGTGTTGGAGTGAACCTAGTGATAGTGTAATGTTAGGACCTGAGATAGTGGAAGAAACAACCGAAAAGGTGAGGATGATTCAGGAAAAGATGAAAGCAGCACAAAGTAGGCAAAAGAGCTACCATGACAAAAGGAGGAAGGCGCTCGAATTCCAGGAAGGTGACCATGTATTCTTGAGAGTTACCCAGACAACTGGGGTTGGTAGAGTAATGAAAGCTAAGAAACTTACTCCCAAATTCATCGGCCCTTACCAAATTCTTATAAAAGTCGGTGAAGTTGCTTACCAAATAGCATTGCCACCTTTCTTGTCCAAACTTCACAACGTCTTTCATGTGTCACAACTTAGAACATAAATTCATGATCCGAGTCATGTGATAGTACCCGATACAATACAGTTGAAAGAGAACTTGACTTTTGAGGTACTACCCCTTCGAATTGAGGATCGAAGGGTGAAGCAGCTGAGGGGCAAGGAGATTCCTTTGGTTAAAGTCATTTGGAGCGAGGTGATTGAGGAGAGTGCGACTTGGGGGTTTAAAAGCAATATGATGGAGGGCTACCCACATATCTTCATTCGAGGTATGTAGAAAATTTTGAGGACAGAACTTTTTTATAAGGGGGTGGAATTGTAACACCTTGTTTTTCTTTAAGTGCTTGGTTGTATGCTTATATGGTTGTTAAGTCCTTAGGACTTAGTCTAGAGTTGTTGGTTAAGGGCTAAGTGGGGATTTTACCCTTAAAATCCCTTTCTGGTACATGAGCACACCCGTGCTCATTCACCAGCACGCCTGTGCTTAGGTTGCAAGCAACTCACTGACACTGATGTAAGCACGACCATGCTCAATAGGGAGTACAACCATGCTCAGTAGTCAAACGCGTCTCACTGACTCTAAGTTGAGCACACCCGTGCTTAACAGTAAGAACGGTCGTGCTCAGGCCTGAGTCCATATATAGACATCAGTTTGAGAGGGTTACGAGTTACAACCCTCAAATTGACACTTTAAGCAATCCTAAGTCCGACGGTAGCCGTTTCTTTCCCTTTTCATAGAACCCAACTGTTCTTGGCTTTCTTGTTCCTTGGGAAAGTCCTTCACGCGCTAAGTGCCAATTATCGAAAGGTAAACGTCTTTCCCTTTGTGCTTCCTTTTCAATTCTTTTGATTGGGAAACTAATTGGTTAACTTTTCTATGTTGGCCAAGGCTTGAGACGGTTTATCGAGCCAATCGAGGGAACAAAACAATGTTGTTTAGAGAGGAATCTTCATACCAGGTGTGGGGAGAATGGATAATATGAGTATGTAGGCTTGGGGGTAGCGTAAGACGAAGGGTTCCCATGACCCTTTATGTTTGATAACATGACTAGATGAATATGTTTGATGATAATATGTTTATGTGAATTGATGTCTTGGCATGATAATATGACTTATGTGTTATGATATGTTTTTTTGGATCATTGATGATGATGTTGTTATTATAATTATAATATGTTATGTGTTGATGCCATGATTGAATAATTGCCATGAATTGGTTGTTGGCTGTTCGTTGTGAACATTAATGATAAACAATGTTTAATCTATGATGATAGGTTAATGATAAAAAGGGAGGTTTTCCCCTTTGTTTAATAAGTCATGAACGTTAAGGATAATGCGAGGACTTTTGCCTAAAGGTTTAGAAAGACCATAGGGAATGATTTGTGATAGTTTGAGAGAGACCAATTAAAGGATTAATTCCCTAAAAAGCTATAAGCCATAAAGATTAAGCCTAAGTGATAAGATCAGACTTAATGGATTTAGTAATGCCAATTGTAACACCCTCCCTTGGGCATTACTGTCTAAACTCGTTTGAAAATAAAATTAAAAGATAATTTGTTGGTGCTTTCGGAAAATAATATATATAAGTACATAAGTTTCTGAAATTGGGTATAAATTTTTTTCTTTGTCATGACTCCGCACTTAAGCCATAATCAACACACAACCTTACTATCATAGCTTGGCAAGCCTATTTTATTTAAAGAATATACTTAAATACAAGATAGTAGTTTTACAAATGATTACATTTTCACCCCAGAATTCTAGCTACACTAAATTCAACCAGACATCAGTACATAAACATAATAGTTATAGCCATAAGCTTTACAAAACCAAAAGAAATAGCTTAGATTTTCATTCAAAAGATACGCTCTCCGAGCCTCAAAAGTTCCATTATAAAATAAAGGCTCTCTAAGCCAAACTCATACATACTGTCAAAATAATCTAAGTCTTAACCCTAAGCTGGTCGTTCTAAGAGTTATTCCGCTAGTAATACCTCATCAATCAACTAGATCTAAGTCTCGGAATGACTTAGACAGACTCCTCTGCACCATCTGTGATAGAGTACCCAAGGTACAATATCGAACTTAGAAGAATCCTGAAATGTGTGTGTAAAGGTGAGACGCCAATATATGGTTTTAACCCAATAACTAAATGCTCGACACCACATAACACATATACATTTATCACACGAACATTTATAAGCTAATAGTTTATCAGTGGGTTTAACACCCCAAACATCATCCATAAAATTATGCATGACACTTCTATTCATCATCTACTTTTCGTCCTAATCTCATGAGATATCCCAACATCATATGAGTTGATCAGACTCCAAAGCCACACTGGCTAACTTGGCACTCTGCCAATAGGTCCGCGACCTCTTCCCATCTTGAAAACAACAAAGGCATACACAGCCAGGCACTCACAAGGCCAACACATTGCTAATGCCCACAATCAGTGGCTCCGCCATTAGCAAGTAAGATGGGGATCCCAAAGTCCTCCAAGGCACAATGAGATAATGCACACCGGAATTACCTTTTGCCGCTGGTAATTAATGCATTAAACCACAAATCGCAGGCACGTCTGCCAAATGCATGCAAAACACTTTTGTTTCGTTCTTTTCTTTGTGCTCACTCTTTCTTTGCCGAAGCTCAAAATGGCTTACGACTCACATAGTTTTAAAACACTTTTTAAAACTTTCATCACAACACAGGACCTCACTGTCCATAAAACATTTATCAAAACATAGGACCTCACTGTCCATAAAACATTTATCAAAACATAGGACCTCACAGTCCAAGTGCTCAATCACGACACCTCTCGACCGGTGCACCAATCGTAGGTTCGTGGCACTAGAAACATCTTCAATGTTTCAACACAGTATACCTCATGTATACAATTCATCAAAGTATACCTCATGTATACAATATAGGCCCTCAAAGTCCAAATGACTGAGTCCATCACAACACAGAACCTTAGTACCCCGACGTCTCGGTTACTAAGTTCCACACCACTATTAACACGAAATCAGTTTTGTTTTCATAAATTCTTTTTCCAAAAATTGGAAATTCATCAATAAACTCCTTAAATAATAAAACTTGGTTTTCACAAATATGAGTCACGTGAGATTTTAACTTCCTCAAAATATGTACTGCCGTTTCAAAATACTTGCCTTCTACGTTTTTCCAAATCTGTCATCATTCTTTTCCAAATCATTCATCAATTATCTGTTTTAAAGCTTCTCAAGCCAAAACTTAACTTTTTCCACTGAAACAACTTTCTAAAATTATCTTAACTTCTTTTTAACAATTAATTTCATAAAATAACTTTGTATCGTATTACAAACTTTATTACATAAAAATTAGCAGTACTTAAACATTTTCACAATTTCGCTCTCATTGTGACTCGAGTTACTTTTACACTAATAAATTATCATCATCAAAACTCCTTATTTTTCCAAACTAATACTTTTCACCACTATTATATTCCAACGTTTCCCATAAAACATTGAATATAATTTACACATCTTATTAAAGCTTTTATCTGATTAGTCGGTTGTGCACTGACCACAGTCAGGCTTCTCAAACAACACTCACAAGCAACATTCAACAGCAAATTACTAGACAGATCATGTACCATAGCAATATCATATTCAAATAAATAACTTAAAATAGATCAAACACTGATACTCAGATATACAACACAACATAAACCACATAATCAGATAACCACAACCACATTAATTACACAGAATACACAACAAGTAAATGGTCACAAACAAATGGTTATTGAGAAAAATCCATCAGGCAAGCTCCCCTTACCTCTTGAAGACTTGAACTAAATAATCTCCCGAACTCGATTCGATTCCCCTTCGTCAATGTAAATCAGCTAACTCCGTAGTTTCCTTCAAACGAATTGCAACCAAAATAAACAAATCAAACAACAACACACTTAAATCAATGGGGGTTAGGGTTCGGCTTTACCCCATTTTCTAAGTTAGGAAACTTAAAATTTGATTAACTTAGGGATTAATGATCCATAAGTTACTTAAGCATGATTAATCACTTTAACCATGATTAAGAACCAAGAACATGAACTAAAACTCATCTAGTTCCAAGAACTAGGGTTTCGGCCAAGGCTGAGTTTGGAGTTAGAAATCTCTAAAATTTCTAAACTCTTGGATTTAATCAACATACAAAACCTAGAGTTATATTCAAGTGTTACAAACAACTTTTGAATCATAAAACCAACAAGTGCTCATACCTAGGGTTTCGGTTTTTGAATAATCAAATAGGCTAAATTTAGATTTTTGATCTTCTATATACTTGAATACAAGAACTATCAAGATATAATCATGAATCAAGACATGAAAATGAAACAAAACCTAAGAACTCAAAGTTAACCTAGGTTCGGCCCAGTCCAGAAATTAGGGAAAGAAATTTCTCATGATCTTGTGCTTCTAGATGATGAAAGTAGAGATGATTATAAGATCATAGCAATTGGTTTCATGTCAAAAGGATTTTTCTAGAATTAGTTATGAAGTTTTCAATCTAGCTTCAAGAACTTTAAACAAATGAAGAACATGTTGATCAAAGGCATAAACTCAAGAATCTTATGAAGAGAAAAGCTTAGAATAGCAAGATTAAGAGAGACTACCTCTTGATGATCAAAGAAAATGATGATTTGGATGATTTTCTTCAAGAATGTCTCATGGTGTTCTTGAGAACTTAAGGGAGAAGATGAACCAAGTTAGGGTTTCAGAACAGTTTCGGTATTTTGGGTATATCTCTCAACATACTTATCCGTTTTGGATGATCTTTATGTCGTTGGAAAGAAGAGAGAAATATGAACAACTTTCATGTTAAAAGTTTTCCGATATTCAAAATGGAAACTGATCAGAATGGCTATGCAAAATCGGACGAGTTATGAACTCTTTAGAGCAAGAATCATGAATTTGGAAAAAAAATGACTTAAGGAAGGAAGTATCCTATTTAAATGAAGAAGCAACCAGCTTATTGAAGAAGGAACAATTGCTTAATGAAGAAGGAGTCAAAACTTGGAGAAGAAGGAAGCAAAACTTGTTTAAGAAGCATTCAAAACTTCTTTAAGAAGAAGTCAAAACTTAATGAAGAAGATGTCAAAACTTGATGGAGAAGAATTCAAATACTTGGAGAAGAAGACAAGGTTGGAGCCGTGTGGATTGGCAAGAGTTTTGGGTCAATTTGTCAAATGGCACTTTGTAGGAATTGTCATAAAAAGACAAGGGTATTTTGGTCATTTCATAATAAAACTCAATGTTGCCATAAATGTGCTATTACTTGCCATTTATGATAGGATAGACTTGTCAAGAATGCTTGTCAAGTTGGTCAATCCAATGTCTCTGCTACTTTGCCGACTTCCCGATCCATCTGACTCAGGCTCTGCCTAGAGACATCTCAACGTATAGGCCCGCAACAACCATAATATTTTAATTTTTTTCCACAATGTTCAAAACTTTCAGTATCATAGTAAATATGATAAAAATATTTTTCATCTCGTTAACGATCCAAAATTAGATCTTCTGAGCAGTAAACTTTTACTTGTCAAGAAAAAACACGAAAAACAATGAGACCGCTTCCGCCTGAGTTTTCAACCAAAAACTTCCCTGTAACCTTATAAAAATAAGTATAACAAGGAAATGACCTTGGTTTTTCCAAAATCATTTTCTAAGTCTCGGATATATATATATATATATATATATATATATATATATATATATATATATATATATATATATATATATATATCACCGATATTACGAAACAGCGAAAATCGGGGTGTTACACCAATAGGTTTAATCTAAGTTTTACCCTGAAGGATTTGACAAGGGTCTACGACCCTCACTGCCCAGAAATAGTGCGGCCTATTCTTGAGCACGGTCGTGCTTAATAAGGAGCACGCCCGTGCTCCACCATAAACCCAGAAAAGGTCATGCTCTTCAAGCACGACCGTGCTTAACTCAAGTCAAGGGCCAACACGACTGTGCTGGATAAGGAGCACGCCCGTGCTCCCTTTCCCAGAACAGAAAATAAAAAACAGTTTAAGATAGGGGTTGTTACGCCAAACGCTTAAAAGACTTAATAAGACAACAACGGAACATGAAGACCAAAAGACAAGTGAAATGATGTTGTACCTTGGTAGCCTAGTGGCCTAGGGGGCATTGATGCATGATGGTCAAGGTGGTAATATCTAGTGCACAATGGCTAGAGTGATGATAATGATGTACCTTGGTAGCCTAGTGGCCAAGGGATCCTCGATAGCCGAGTGGTCGAGGTGGTAACCTCTGATGCAGAACGACCAGAGTGATTAAAAGACTTAACGATGAACATTAAACGATAATCCTCGATAGCCTAGTGGTCGAGGTGATGATGGTGATAAAACTTGGGTAGCCTATGGGCCCAAGCGGAGGTGGTGATTGTGATAGTGTGTTGTTTGACATTGTAACACCCCGGTTTTTATTGTTCTTCAATAACATTAATCATATATATATATATATATATATATATATATATATATATATATGTTTATATTATTTTATTTTGAAAGATTAATTTTCAGGATGTTTAACTTTGTTTATTTTAAGGGGTTTAATTTGAGTACTTTTAATTACTCATTTAAAATGATTTTTATTAAGTGTGTTAGCACTGCTTTATTACAGTACATGCACGCTTACTAGACAATAATATTATGTTATTGACAGTATTAGTATTTATTTAGAAAAATATTTCAAATGATATGATTGAAAGAAAAATATTTTCAAATTTTATTCTATTTAATTTTAGATTTGAAAATAAACTGATTTAGAATTAATCAGATATTAATTTTGGATCATTGATTTTCTTGATTGATAAATTCAACTATCAATCTTTAATCTAATTTGAATTTTGAAAGTATATATTTGTCACTTATTGTTTTTAGATCTAAGTGTTAATATTATTAATCTTTTTCTAAACGATATCTCAACCGCACATTTAACCTATAACTAACTAAAAGAAAAGAAAAGAAAAGAAAAGAAAACAAAAGCAAAATAAAACTCTCTCTCCTGGTTATATTTTCTTTCACGACAGCCCCCCCCCCCCCCAACCCACATTTCTTCTTTCTTTTTCTCTTCTTCCTCCTCCCTTCAACTTCATATTCCTCCTTCTCATCACACCATCACGCACCATCACTAGGGAAGAGCTCCGACCGTCGTGCGTCGCCTATGGAGTGCCGCTCGCCGCTGGGCTGGGAGAAGACCACCATGTCGCTGTCCCTGTCTATTGCAGCACGTCTCCGCCTAATGTTCTACTCAAAACCCTTTTTACCCAATTTGATTTTATTAGAAATCAATTATGTTTTCTTAAATTAAATATATAATTTCCTTTGATTTTTACGTTTTGAGGATTATTAATTGTGGTTATGTTGTTCAACTGATTGAATGTGCTTGGATGCTCTCTTGACGTGGCTCGTGACTGCGCTTGTTTGGTAAACACGAATTTCATGTTAGGAAGTCGTTGCTAAGTTACTTGCGTGTGTTCCAAGATTTCAAGTAGTTAGTGGACATCCAGTCTTGCGAAGTTTCAATGGGAAGGGAATAAAACTATGAAACCTGGGATAAAGGATATTTTTCTGGTCTAAAAAGGTAAACGGAGTAAGCTTGAGGAGTTCCTAGTAGCTATATATTTAATGTTATGAATTGCTTGTGATGATATATAATGTATTGCATGACTGTGAATATTCATATGTTATATGATACTGAGATATTCGAAGTGCGTATGTCTGATGAATATGTATAAATGTTGTCATTTGTGTTTTTGAACTGTTGAGACTGGTTGAGGTATGACATTCATCATAGCTTATGTTTTGGAAAATTATTTTTGTTGAAATCATATGAACAAAGAAAATGATTTGGCTTTCGTTGGAAAGTGATTGGAAACAGGGAGGAATGGACTAGATTTCCGTACTGAGGTTTCAGATTGGATTCTGATTACGGTGAAGCCGGACTAGCATTCCCACTGTTAAGAACCTAGCGTTCCGAGACATCGGACTAGCGTTTGTTGAGAAGAGATTTTTGAAAATTTCTTAAAGATGTTTTAAATTTCTAACTGATATTAAAAGACTAACTAATATGATAAAAGTTTTTGGCAGACGTGCCGTTGCGAATCGAGTTACAATTTCAAACGAGGTGAACTGACAAATTTGATAGTTACGGACCAAAGGCATATTCTTGGGCTTTTGGGTCTTTAGGGACATTCGGGCTCAAACTCCATGTAATGCTTGGGGCTTTGCAACCTCTTGTCGTGGAACTCAGTTACCCTGCACGAGTGTGCTCAATCAAGAACTATCCAAATATTATATAGGAGAGATACGATACCCTAGAACAATTGGGGCAACGGACCCATTCGAGAGTCCACCCATACGAAACAATTGTGTTATCGGGATTATCATGACCTATCATGCTCGAAGAAGGGAAGTTAGGATCTCCAGAGATTTGTGATTTAGAAAGTCGATATTGAAGTGTTAAAAAACTTATTTTCATTCTTGTTGATTATAATGCTTTGTTACGATAATCTTTGATTTAAAGTCTTTTTGTTTGAGGTAAATATAACTTCTACTATATGAATTGTTATATTGGTTTTCCTTGTAATGTTATCAAAATGTTAAGTATATAACTGGTAAGTCTATACTCATATAATGGTAACTCACCTTTGCAATATATCTGGGTGGTATTGTGTTGTACTTTGGTACGTTACTGCAGGTGATGTCGAGGTGTTCTCTACCCCAAATCGGTGGGATTAGTCTCGACTTTTAAAGAAGGTTTAGTAACTGGAATGACCATGGAGGTCTTTTTCCAGTAAGAGTCTCAAAGTATGACCAGCTTAGTCTATCGAGTCAAGTTTAGTTTTGGAGAAGTTTCTTATTTATTTGCATTATGGATCTGAGAGTTTTTATTGGATTACCGTTATGTTTATGAATGTCTCTTAGAATGACCAACTTAGGTTTTTAAGACGTTGTTGATTAATGATAGTATGTATGTTTATGGCTCAAAGAGCCTTTATTTTGGATAGAATGTTTATGGCTCGGAGAGCCTTTCTTTTGGATGAAAATATGAATATATTAGCATGTGTTTTTGTTTGGGATGTTGAAATTACTAAGGATACTTTGTCGAAATTTTTGTAAAAGTTATAAATCTCTATTCAAGTATGTTTCTAAAAAAATAGACTTGCCAGGCTAGGATTATAAGCCAATGCACCGGTAACGGCTTAGGTTTTTGGGTCGTGACAATTTATATACATGATCGGAATCTATACAGTGATAGGTGAACATGTGGTGTTATTATCTTATAATATGTTTAAGTTCTTACCGCAACCGCAGGAAAATAAATTTTTATACCCATTTTTCTGACACCTAAGTACTTATATAAATTATTATTCCGAAAGTAAACCAGCATTTTTTATTTTATTTAATGTTTTTACGAAATTGAGTTAGTCATGTAATGACCAAGTGGGGGGTTACATTAGTGGTATCAGAGCTGGTTGAGTCTTCCGGGAACCTTGGGGAATAGGTCTGTTATGTTTTTTGTTGTGTGATCTCTGGTTGGACATCACTTGAATTGTTTCCTTGTCGAAACAAGGTGTGTTAGCTTATAAGTATGTGTTTTTATCTTGATGGGTTTCACGATTTTTGACTTATAGGAACCTATGACTAGTAAATTATGTTTCGGTCCATGTGTGACACATTTAGTTATCCTTTTTGGATTGTGTCAGACATTTGAATGGTATGCCTGTTAAGGTAGATTTTCTAGGAATGTTCACTGAGAATATCCCAGTTTATCATGTGCGAAAGGATTTTCCGGGAGTGTTCCCTGGAAATGTTCTAGGTTTGCTACTAGAGAAGGATATTGACTTTCGATCAATCTAGTTTCAAGATTCGGTCAGATTCTCTATCGCTTCGTGCAGAATGTCTCCTACAAAGTTAATCGAGTTAGATGACTTGATTTAACTGAAAGATCTGTGGTCTAAGCAGTTTGTTAGACTGAGTGTTTATCGTAGGAAGAACCAATGTGTTGTGATGGTCCGGGACACTGCGTGGATTTATGATAACTCAACAAAGTGACGATTATGAACGAGTATTCTCTAGCGTGCATAGTTGATTTGATAGACCACTTGCGAGGAGTTGTTGTCTACTCAAAGATCGACTTGAGGACAAGTTATCACCAGATTGGAGTGATGACCTATCTAAGATTTTGCACCGTCAACTCAGCTTAGGAGGAAAGATCAATTCTTCGTATGTCTGATAGATTGACTAAGTGTCTGTTATCGTGCTCGATTCATGGTGACCAGCCTAAGCGTGTCTGGAAAGACCTGTGTGCTTGTTAGAACTAAGGCGAATCGAATTGAATTTTTGACCTTAAAGGAGTGTCTCAGGATTAAGAAACTCTTTACCGTACTATTCGATTATTATGAATTTGTAAGTCGACATTTGTTTTTCGAGCCCTATGGTTGTATTAGACAATCATAGCGGTGAAGTTTGTAAGTGTTAGACATATTTTTCTGATTTTGATTTGAAATCTGTCACAACTCATGAATTAATTTTGCTAGTTCATAAATTGCAAGTTATTCCAATTGATTTCCTTGTTTGTAAGGAGTTGTACTCACACTTCTAAATAACCCTCAGTGTATTAGATATTGGAGTGGATTGATTGATAGTATCCATTGGTGTGGAATTTTCATATTTCGTTGAAAGAATTTGTTATGACTATTTCTTGACCAGTCTGATTTTTGGCCAGACTATTTTCCTTTTAAAAGTCGTTGTTTTGTAAATTCTTTATACTAAGAATGAATCCTCTTGGGATTAGGAACTATTCATCCTTTGATTTCCTAAATCCGTTGGAAGTTCTTGTGAAATAACAAACTTTATTAGAGTCATGGTTTTAAACATGTATTAGCTATGCATTTTTACACTCACGAACCTCATTGGATAATCTTTTTCCATACTGGAAGTTCCGGTATCTTTCAAATTTATGGAATTCTTCTTTATGCTTTTGTGAAAGTGAAATCAAGAAAATTTCATTTCTTTAAAATTTCTTTATGTCATCTTTAATATCAGGTCTTATTGTGGTTTGAAAGGACTTGTTATCCTTGATCAACTTTACCCTACGTATTTTTCCAAATGTAATTGACATGTGACCTATCTCATGAGTCATGAGGATGGGTATCTGGTCCATATCAAGATATCAGAGTTAGTCGAGTACAGTGAAGAAGAGGTAATTTGACAATTGAGACCTCCTTTGTTAAGATGTTGGCATCACCATGATCTTTCGTTATGATTTACCTAGGACCTCTAAGAGGTCGTAATTCATTTTGGACGATCGATGTCAGGTTAACAAGGAAGGCACCTTTATTGCAGGTTAAGATTCACTATGCAGTGGAGAAGTAAACCGAAGAATGTATCAAAGGACTATTTAGGATTCATGGAGTATCTTCGAGTATCGTTTCAAATGAAGACCCGAAGTTTACCAACGTTTATCGATAAAGTCCGCTCTAAGTGTTAAGGACCAAGTTGAGGCTAAGCCTAACAGACCATTCTCAACTCGAGTGAGTGAGCGAGCAAAATGATATGATCTTTAGGAAGTTGATTTGGGAGTAAGTGTAGTATTTGACTACGATCATCCCTTTAGCCGGATGGACAAGAAGTGACGGAAGTTTTGTTAAGGCATAGTTGTGACTAGTAAGATGTGTCCTTAAGATCAATACCAGTGAGTGGGGCAATTATTATAAATCAAATGTTGATCGAAGCAGAATACCGTTAAAGGAATGTAGGGTAATGATTAAGGTCTGTAATTGAGATTAGTTGTATGAGTTTGGAGATTTACAGGAAAGTTTCTATAGTAGTTCTCTTAAGCTGAACGGGAGCAGTAAAGAGGAGTTCTTGAGTAAAACTAAGTTGTTAGAAAAGTTCAAGATTTATGATTTTGGATAATTCAGATCGAGGTGATTCCTCTTTTATTGGAGACTTGAAATGTGTTTTGATATAATCTAGAAGAGTAGACTACGCCCAAAGGGACTGAGACTACGATTGAATACCTTGAGTATGAAGTTGATGCATGTTCTAGTAAAGTAAGTTGTTATCTTGGTAATGACTATGAGAGTTAGATGTGTAGAAACCAGTTTTCTAGTGGACCAGTAATTGAGAATATAAGTGATTAAGTTGGATTTTGCTCTTCATATGAGAGGAAAATTTTTCTAATAGATTAGTATTGAATGAAGAAGAGATTAAGTTTTATTTTTATCTTTCGTGTACGAGAGATTAAAGTAAAGTATTAATGATGGAGAGTATGAATTGAGGATAAGTGATTTGATATTGAGGATAAATAGAACGAAGACTAAGTATAAATTTAGTTATTAAGTTATGAAAGTCATCTAATGGAAAGTGAATACGGGAACTATAAAGTAGGATCTTGGGATTAAGATGTAATTACAAGATCCTGTCTAGTTTCAAGTCACGAAATTTCGAGGACGAAATTTTTTTTTAAGTAGGGTAATAATGTAACACCCCGATTTTTATTGTTCTTCAATAACATTAATCATACATATATGTTTATATGTTTATATTATTTTATTGGAAAGATTAATTTTCAGGATGTTTAACTTTGTTTATTTTAAGGGGTTTAATTTGAGTAATTTTAATTACTCGTTGAAAACAATTTTTATTAAGTGCGTTAGCACTGCATTATTATAGCGCATGCATGTTTACTAGACAATAATATTATGTTATTGTCAGTATTAGTATTTATTTAGAAAATATTTCAAATGATATGATTGAAAGAAAAATATTTTCATATTTTATTCTATTTAATTTTAGATTTGAAAATAAACTGATTTAAAAAATCGGACATTAATTTGGAATCATTGATTTTCTTGATTGATAAATTCAACTATCTATCTTTAATCTAATTTTAATTTTGAAAGTATATATTTGTCACTTATTGTTTTTAGATCAAAGTGTTAATATTATTATTATTTTTCTAAACTATATCTCAACCCCACATTTTACCTATAACTAACTAAAAAAAAAGCAAAATAAAATTCTCTCTCCTGGTTATATTTTCTTTCACGACAGCTTCCCCCAACAATTCTTCTTTCTTTTTCTCTTCTTCTTCCTCCCTTCAACTTCATCTTCCTCCTTCTCATCACACCAGCCACGCACCACCGCTAGGGAGGAGCTCCGACCGTCGTGCGTCGCCCCTGGAGTGCTGCTTGTAACATCCGTTATTTTATGCATGGTTAATGTATGAGGGTTAGGGTTAGGACTTCGATTATATAGCTGGAATGTGGTTTGAGGTATAGAGACCCTTGCTTGGCAAGCACACAACCTTTTCGAGTGAGTTTGAACGTAGAAACAAAATTAGGGTTTCCCGGTTAGCATCTTTGAGACATCTGAGTGTGAAATAAGAAATTTGGAGTTAGGAATGAGATTAGACCTTTTTGATGGTTTGAAGCTGTTTATTAGGTCTTGATGAGCCTATATCTCAAATTTGAGGTCAATCGAACGTCGAACGGGTCAAGAACGCAGAGAAACACAAACCGGGCGTTTTGTGATCGATTAATTAATTGAAAGTCGGAATATTAATTTAGGTCAGTCCTGAGTACAATAGATCTTAGGATTAACCTAAAATAATTACAGAAAAATATTCCAGTAGTAGGTTACAAGGGAAGATGCGAAAGAAAACACCCAGTTGTGCCGACAGAACAACACCCAGTGATACGTGTCGTTACCAGGACGAAGGTGGCCATGGTGACGCCACCTCACATTCCACGTAACCCTTTTGCATGTATGACACCTAATCCTTTTGCATGTGTGACACATAACCCTTTTGCATGTATGACACCCAACCCTTTTGCATGTGTGACACCTAACCCATTTTGCATGTGTGACACCTAACCCCTTTGCGTGAATGACACCTATCTCCACTACCTCTTTTGCATGCATGACACTTGTCTTCCCACTAACTTATCAAAACCTACCTAAATTCATCTATAAAAGCAAAATCACAAAAGTGACTTCATTTTTCCTCCTCCAGCCTCATTTCACTCATCCTTCCATAGCCAATTTCTTTCCCTCGCCTCTGCATGTGTTGGCTGAATAGTTAAGTGAAGGAAAGAACAAGTTGCACACTCATTCACACCCAAAAACTCATCTTATCCTGTTTCTGTAAAACCATCATCTCACCTTCTTCCACCGTTGGATCGTGTTGAAATTTCATGGAGAGGTTCTAGGCTAGCAGTTCTTCACATCCAATGGTTAACAGTTCTGTTCGTTCCCCAGAGTGAGAGTTATTCAACTCAGAAAAAGGAGATAAGCTCAACCCGAGTAGCTCCTAACCAGTCTCCTTGGGAGGTTCATCCTAGGCTCATCTACCGTTGGATCGAGCTGAAATTTTTGGATAATGTAAGGAAAAGGTAGTTATTTAATCTCACCATTCACTTTTGTAAATATATGTCTGGGTTGTGAGATATAGAGACAAAAAAGTGGTGGATTTTAGGGTGTTTGTTGCAGATTCTAAGTTCCTTACAAGGTGTTGTTCACAATGTGGTTTCTTAGGTGGACTTTCGGAGACTCAGGGGTCTAGGTCCGTGTGAGTCAGAATCGTGAGGAGTAGAGGACGAGTAATTTCGTTGCGTCTAGGTCATCGTACGACTCTCTAGGTGGGGGAACGAAATTATTTAACATCGGAAACCGCACGGTGACGTGTAATTCGATAATGGCATAGGGCGACCCAAACCCTACATGATTGCGAGTAACGGACAATGTCCATATCACGCTGGGGACTACTTAGTAGTACTCATGATGATATTGAGATTGTGCGTTTATCATCGTTATGTTTATTATATATTATTTTATTAATTTATGATTGTCTGCTTGGATGATTTGACTGGTTGAATTGATGTTGATAACTGCTGGATGATGATGTTATGAGTTGTGATTATTTTATAAGCATGATATCTTATTATTTTAATTAGATTTTGATAAAGATTATTAGTTTGGAAATGATGATTTTATGACATGTTAGTAATGATGATGCTATGACATGATGATATTATGGTATGATGTGTTGAGTGTTATAATTGTGATTAGAGTTTGAGTAAATGATAAGTTATATCGAGACATGAGGATGTAATGGGGAATTCATGTTATATGTGTTAGTAGTGCCTAACTGAGATGATTCCTGAGATACGATGATAATGAGATTGATGAGATAAGATTTTATTGAGGTTACCTATGAGATTATGATGAGCGGTTAGGGCACTAGGGGGTGACCTGAAACATGGTCGTGTGGGGTCTATGCCTCGGAGGGATAATTCTTGGGGATAGGCTAACGGCGGACGGTCCCAGACATGATTTCATTTTAGTTGCAGCTATAGTTCATGCGTTGCATGAGCACCCTGGCCGGGGTTCAGAGGTGTGCACTAGATTGTGCAGCTATAGTGCCATTACTTTGCATGGGCATCCTCCATCCGCGGACGAGGGTGTGCGCTGGGGGCTCTGGGACGTGTCGATTTATTGATGTGATATCCGGATATGGCCGATATCTGATGAGATGATTCATACAATCATCATGTGGATTGAGGATGATTGTGTTTTATTTATGTATACTCTTGGAGATGGATGTTTAGTGTATCGTTATTTAATTAAATGTTGCTAAACCCTTTCCACATTTGACGTTATATTGTTTCTTATCCCTTTTCTTCTTGTTGTTGGGTATGTTTTATTTATGTGATCGCTATAAGAAGACTCGGTGGAGAAGCCAGCTATGGAGGAACTATATGGAACCCTTTATGAGCCAAATCCTGGAGGACGATCAGTGGACCCGAGTAGTTGAGTAGAGAGACTACGACTAGTGCGTCTTTTTGAGGCATTTTATCTTTTGTTGTTTATATTAGTTTGTACCAGTTTGTACCTATTGGGATCCTACTAAAGGGATTCCCTCTACTGTACTGCATTAGGATATGATGTGTATATGTTACGCATGTGTGTATATATGTTGTTTATATTTTAAGTTCAAAATTTTCCGCCGTTTTAATATATACGCTTAACGATAATAACACGATTAGGTCCTAAATATTATGGATTTTCTTTATTGGGACGTCGGGGCGTCTCACTGCTCACTGTGCCGCTCGTCGCTGGGCTGAGGGAAGACCACCGCATCGCTGTCCCTATATGTTGCAGCACGCTTCCGCCTTGGGTGAGCTTCCCGCCGTCGTGTAGCGCCATCCGGCCACCATTCGAAGGGGAGACATCGATCATAGGTCTAGGCTAGTGGATTATTCTGTTTTGAGTTCCATGAGAGTTTGTGTGGCCACTATACCGCCGCCTGCCACCGTGAAATACCACTGCCGACGTGCCAGAAATGCTATCAGCCACCATGCCCTCTCCTCTTCACCTTGGGTAAGAGTTTTACCCCAAATCTCTTCTCTTTTGTAAATCCCTAAATTGATTTTGAAAACCCTAACCGTAGATCTTTGATTTCATACTTTAATTTGAAATTAAAAGTTGTTTTTATGTAATTGGGACTTTGAATTTGTGTTTCCCTAAGCCTATTTCATTATTCTTTGGCTAGATTTAATTTTCTCCAAATTGAATTGGAAACCTAAATTCCCAATTTTGAAACCCTAACCTAAACTGACAAATTGGGTCATAAATCCTCAAATTGATGATATTAATATTAAATGGGTTATGTCAATTTCAAATTCCCATGGCAATTGCTCAAATTCCCTTTTGATTTCGGATTCCCCAATTCTACTAAAAACCCTTTTTACCCAATTTGATTTTATTAGAAATCAATTATGTTTTGTTTAATTAAATATATAATTTCCTCTGATTTTTACGTTTTGAGGATTATCAATTGTTTTTATGTTGTTCGACTGATTGAATGTGCTTGGACGCTCTCTTGATGTGACTCGTGACTGTGCTTGTTTGGAGAAAATGAATTTCATGTTAAGAAGTCGTTGCTGAGTTACGTGCGTGTGTTGCAAGATTTCAAGTAGTTAGTGGACATCCAGTCTTCCGAAGTTTCAATGGACAGGGAATAAAACTGTGAAACCTGGGATAAAGGATCTTTTTCTGGTCTAAAAAGGTAAAGGGAGTGAGCTTGAGGAGTTCCTAGTTGCAATATACTTAATGTTATGAACTGTTTGTGATGATATATAATGTGTTGTTTGACTGTGAATATTCATTTGTTATATGATGCTGAGATATTGGAATTGCGTATGTCTGATGAATATGTATATATGTTGTCATTTGTGTTGTTGAACTGTTGAGACTGGTTGAGGTATAGCATTCGTCATAGCTTATGTTTGGGAAAATTATTGTTGTTGAACTCATATGAACACAAAATGATTTGGTTTCATTGGAAAGTGATTGGAAATAGAGAGGAATGGACTAGATTTCCATGCTGAGGTTTCAGACTGAATTTTGATTACGGTGAAGCCGGACTAGTATTCCAACTGTTAAGAACCTAGTGTTCCGAGACGTTTGGACTAGCGTTTGTTGAGAAGAGTTTTTTGAAAATTTCTTAAAGATGTTTTAAAATTCTAACTGATATTAAAAGACTAATTAATATCATAAGTGTTTTTGGCATATGTGCCGTTGTGAATCGAGCTACAGTTTCACACGGGGTGAACTGACAAATTTGATAGTTACGGACCAAAGGCATATTCTTGGGCTTTTGGGTCTTTAGGGACATTCGGGCTCGAACTCCATGTAATGCTTGGGGCTATGCAAACACTTCTCGTGGAACTTGGTTACCCTGTACGAATGTGCTCAATCAGGAACTATGCAAATATTATATAGGAGAGATATGATACCCTAGAACAATTAAGGCAACGGACCCATTTGAGAGGCCACCCATGGGAAATAATTGTGTTATGGGGATTATCGTGACCTATCATGCTCGAAGAAGGGAAGTTAGGATCTCCGGAGATTTGTGATTTAGAAAATGGATATTGAAGTGTTAAAAAACTTAATTTCGAAACATTCTTGTTGATTATAATGCTTTGTTATGATAATCTTTGATTTAAAGTCTTTTTGTTTGAGGTAAATATAACTTCTACTATTTGATTTGTTATATTGCTTTTCCTTGTAATGTTATTGAAATGTTAAGTATATAACTACTAAGTCTATACTCATATATTGGTAACTCACCTTTGCAATATATTTGTGTGGTCTTGTGTTGTACTTTGGTACGTGACTGTAGGTGATACCGAGGTGTTCTCTGCCCCAAATCAGAGGGATCGTTCTCGACTTTTAAAGAAGGTTGAGTAACTGGAATGACCATGGAGGTCTTTTTCCAGTAAAAATCTCATAGTACGACCAGCTTAGTCTATCGAGTCAGGTTTAGTTTTGGAGAAGTTTCATATTTATTTGAATTATGGCTCTGAGAGTTTTTATTGGATTACCGTTATGTTTATGAATGTCTCTTAGAACGAACAACATCAGTTTTTAAGACGTTGTTGATTAATTAGTATGTATGTTTATGGCACGGAGAGCCTTTATTTTGGATAGAATGTTTATGGCTCGGAGAGCCTTTCTTTTGGATGAAAATATGAATATAGTAGCATGTGTTTTTGTTTGGGATGTTGAAATTACAGAGGTGTCTCTGTCGAAATTTTTATAAAAGTTATAGATCTGTATTCAAGTATATTGCTAAAGAAAATAGACTTGCCAGGCTAGGATTGTAAGCTTGTGCGCCGGTAAAGGCTTAGGTTTTTGGGTCGTGACAATTTATATACATGACCAGAATCTATACAGTGATAGGTGAACATGTGGTGTTATTATCTTATAATATGTTTAAGTTCTTTTCGTAACCACGGGAAAATAAATTTTTATACCCATTTTTCTGACACCTAAGTACTTATATAAATTATTATTCCGAAAGAAAACTAGCATTTATTATTTTATTTAATATATTTTTATGAAATTGACTTAGTAATGTAATGCCCAAGGGGGTGTTACATTAGTGGTATCAGAGCTGGGCGAGTCTTTCGGGAACCTTGGGGAATAGGTCTGATATATTTTTTGTTGTGTGATCTCTGGTTGGACATCACTTGAATTGTTTCCTTGTTGAAACAAGGTGTGTTAGCTTATAAGTATGTGTTTTTATGTGGATAGGTTTCACGAGTTTTGACTTGTAGGAACCCATGTCTAGTAAATTATGTTTCGGTCCATGTGTGACACATTTAGTTATCCTTTTTGGATTGTGTCAGACATTTGAATGGTATGCCTGTTAAGGTAGATTTTCTAGGAATGTTCACTGAGAATATCCCAGGTTTATCGTGTGCAAAAGGATTTTCTGGGAGTGTTCCCTAGAAATGTTCTAGGTTTACTGCTAGAGAAGGATATTGACTTTCGATCAATCTAGTTTCAAGGTTCGGTCGGATTCTCTATCGCTTCGTGCAGAATTTTGACTACAAAGTTAATCGAGTTAGATGACTTTATTTAATTGAAGGATCTGTGGTCGAAGCAGTTTGTTAGACTGGGTGTTTATCGTAGGAAGCACCAATGTTGTGTGATGGTCCAAGACACCGCGTGGATTTCTGATAACTCAACAAAGTGATGATTATGAACGAGTATTCTTTGCCGTGCGTAGTTGATTTGATAGATCACCCGCGAATATTCTCTGACGGTGCGAAATCTTAGATAGTTCATCACTCCAATCTGGTGATATAAGCTGATGATCAAGTGGACAACCCTTCTCAACAACCAGAAACCTCCACTTCTCAACATGATACTGTTTAGAGATCTTGGTACTTCAAAAATTATCATCCACAAGATCAACTCATTGGAAACCCCAATGATAGGCTAAGAACAAGATCTACTTTCAGAAAGCAGGAAGATTCTGCATTAGTCTCTGAGTTGGAACCAAAGACAGTAGACGAGGCTCTGCTGGACGATGGTTGGATTATGGCAATGCAAGAAGAACTGAATCAGTTTGAAAGAAGTGATGTTTGGACTTTGGTACCCATGCCTAAAGACAAATCAGTTATTGGAACAAAGTGGGTTTACAAAAACAAGCTTGATGAGAATGGTAAGGTGGTAAGAAATAAAGCAAGACTTGTTGCACAAGGGTACTCTCAAGAAGAATGTATAGATTATACTGAAACTTTTGCTCCTGTTGATAGATTAGAAGTAATTAGGATTTTACTTTCATTTGTTGCACATCATAGCATTATGCTTTTTCAAATGGATGTTAAGAGTGCTTTTTTAAATGGATTTATTAATGAAGAAGTATATGTAATGCAACCTTAGGGTTTTGAGAGTGAAACCCAACCTGAACATGTATATAAGCTAAAGAAAACTTTATACGACCTCAAACAAGCACTTAGAGCTTGGTACGATAGGCTAAGTTCATTTCAGATGGAAAATGGATTTAGTAGAGGAAAGGTTGACACAACCTTATTTAAAAAGTCCAATAAGTCAAGTTTTATTGTTCAAATATATGTTGATGACATAATCTTTGGTGCTACTAATGAATCTCTATGTAAAGAATTCTCTAAGCTTATGCAGAAAGAGTTTGAAATGAGCTTGATGGGAGAACTCAAATTCTTCCTTGGACTTCAAGTTAAACAAATTATGGACGAGGTGTACATCCATCAAACCAAGTATACAAAGGAACTCTTGAAGAAGTTCAAAATGGATGATTGCAAGCCAATGAATACCCCTATGCACCCCACGTCCATACTGAACAAAGATGATAAAGAGAAAAATGTAGACTAAAAGATATATAGAGGTATGATAGGATCTCTTCTATATCTTACCGCATCTAGACCTAATATTATGTTCAGTGTATGTTAGTGTGCTCGATCTCAATCTGATCCTAGAGAATCTCACTTATCAGTAGTTAAGAGAATATTTAGATATTTGAAAGATACTACTAATTTGGGTCTGTGTTTTAAGAAAACTGAAGATTACATATTAGTTGGTTTCTGTGATGCTGACTATGCTGGAGACAGAATTGAAAGAAATAGTATCGGTGGAGGATGTCACTTCATTGGACCTAGTCTTGTCTCATGGTCAAGCAAAAGACAAAGTAACATTGCCTTATCAACTGCTGAAGCTGAGTATATTTCAGCTGCTAGTTGATGCTCACAGCTTCTATGGATCAAACATCAATTGGAGGACTACAATGTGTTTGTAAGTAGTATTCCACTTATGTGTGATAATACTACTGCAATTAACCTATCTAAGAATACAATATTGCAATCTAGAGATAAACATATAGAGATTAAACATCATTTTATAAGGATTATGTGCAAAAAGGTGTTATTGATATACAATTTGCAGATACTGACCATCAATGGGCAGATATCTTTACTAAACCTCTTGTTGAGGACATATTTACTTTTATTAGAAAGCATCTTAATATGATATATGTGGATTGATTAAGGCATCCAGCCTTGAGAATGGTGTTTTTGATATATGTATGTTCAATGCATTTCAAGCCCATTGTATGATTAAAATGCACGTCCATTGCATGCAGCTTCCATTGTATTTGTTTGCCGCGTCTACTGCATGTCGTGTCTATGCTTGCTTGCATCTTGCTTGGACCCGTCCATACACATATTTATTAATTGCATTTATTTTGTCTCAAAGACAAATTCATCTGGTATACTCTCTAATGCTGAGCCAGTTATTTCGATCAATCCTATCAAACCTTTTTATAGTTTCAAAATACCAATGTCGTTTTATCCTTAATGACATGACTTGTTAAACATTTTCTTTTTGATTTTATATCAAAATAAAAACTTTTGAAATTCAAAAACCTTTTTAAGCAAGTCTCTTCCCACTCTGAAACCTTTCGCTACCCTTCGTCTCTGAACTCTCTGCTCTCTGTTTCCAAACCCTAACCTTCAATCTTCATCAATGGCTTCTTCTTCAACCTTTAGTGTGGGAAAATTGAATCTTGCTGCTGAGCATTATTTCAATTTTGGGATTTTACAAGAATACAATTTGGATATAAGCAAGAATGTTATTGCTGCTGGTTGGGGAGGACTTTTCAAGGAGAAGGTCTCTATTTACCCTAATCTGATCAGGGATTTCTGGAGAGGTCTTCAAGTTTATGATAAAGAAGTCTTCACCACTGTGTTGGGGAAGAGAATATGGGTTTCTGAGAAAACCATTTTTGATGCCGTCATCTGCGCTCAAGAAGGAGTGGTCTTTACTGAGACATGGGAGAAGGACCTTGGTGGTTCTGAAGTTATAGCTGCCTTTCAGATGAGAGAAGACACAGTGAGAACTCATTCTTGGAAGTCAGTGGAAATGAAGGATTTGGTTCGCATTCTACATCAATTACTGAACAAGGTGGTGTTGCACAAGACTGGGTTGAAGGACAACTTGTCAGCTCTGCACAAGTTTTATCTCTGTCATCTCATTACTGAGACTAAGATTAACCTGCCCAGAATTCTGTATGGGAGATTCGGGGATGTTGTTGTTCACATGATGAAGATCTCTGCAATCCCTTACTGTCATCTTCTGTCCAAGATTTTCAAGTCTCAGTGAATCTATGACCTTCTTGCTACTAAGTCCCCTGAAGAACAAGCAACAATTCTACCTGAGAAGGGAATGTCTGCTACTGATTTTGGCAAGATGAACATTGCCAACATGAATCTCAGTACTTATGCTGCTGCTGCTCTCGCTAAAACAGAGGAATTGATGAAAATTAAAGAGGAACAAGTTGAGCAGAACAACGTTGAAGTTCTATGGCTGAAGAGAACAGTGAGAAAGAAGACTACTGTGTTAGGAAACCTTATGCAAGAAAGCCTGTTGCTGCTAGCATTGTGATAAGGGAAGCAGATACTGTTGCCCCTCAACCTGCTCCTACTCATAAGAGAACAAGGAATGTGATCCTGTCTCATAATGAAGATGAGGATGATGAGGACGGTATCCCCATCAGTGATGTTCTGAAGAAGCATAAAATTGTTGTTGTTGCTGCTGATGTTTCTGTTCCTACCAAGAGAAGGCAACCCTCAAGAAAAGTTGAGTCCTTTGTGACTTCTGAGGTAAATGTCTCTACTAGTGATCCTGTTCAATTAGTAGTAGATGCCTTGGTAGAGAGTTTAGAAAGTAGGGATGATACTGCTACTGCTGCTATGTCTATTGACACCGATGTGTATATACCCACACTACCATCACCACAAACCTATTCACCACAAACAGCCTCACCTGCCAACTCACCTGTCCAAACCTCACCAAATAGACCACACTTCCAACCTATAATACCTGTTGATGATCCTTGGTTCAATCAACCAGATGATGTAGGGATTAACCCTGGTACCCTCTTTCCCAAAATACCTAGAACCAAATTTGCTTACACTCACCTTTCAGTTCTTTATGATAGCAAAGCTGAAAGCTGGGTCAAAGTAAAAAGAAACGGGAAAATCCTCTACCATCAACATGAACCTGAACCAACTTCAACCAGACCTTTCTATCCTTTACCAGAATATGAGTATCAACCTGAGTCCATACAATACCCAAGCTAAATAACCACTCCCTATGTGCCAAACCAAAATAGTCCTCTTCCATCCACTCTACACAACCATATTGGACCTGCCCTCACTCACCTTCCAACTCACCTGTCCAAACCTCACCAAATAGACCACACTTCCAACCTATAATACCTGCTGATGATCCTTGGTTCAATCAACCAGATGATGTAGGGATTAACCCTGGTACCCTCTTTCCCAAAGTACCTAGAACCAAATTTCATTACACTCACCTTTCAGTTCTTTATGATGGCAAAGCTGAAAGCTGGGCCAAAGTAAAAAGAAACTGGAAAATCCTCTACCATCAACATGAACCCGAACCAACTTCAACTAGACCTTTCTATCCTTTACCAGAATATGAGTATGAACCTGAGTCCATACAATACCCAGGATACATAACCATTCCCTATGTGGCAAACCAAAACAGTCCTCTTCCATCCACTCTACACAACCATATTGGCCCTGCTCTCACTCATCTTCCACAAAAGAAATTCCCACCAAGAAAAATCTACCCAAATCTCATCAAATCCCCACCTTTCAAACCTTTCACAGAAGGTATGGAGAGACATATCATCTCTGACTGGTCTAAGGATCCAGCAAAGAAAGATCTGAACAATGTCATCTACAAAAGGTCAAGATCCTTCAGACATATTCCTATTATCATGGACAACAAAACCAAATGGGAGACTTTCAGACATCCAAGTATTTATGGCAGGGCTGTGAGTCTCGTGGATCACCTTATATATGTCTTTCTGCAGAATGAGTTTGAATTGCCAAGACATGTTAGGGTTGCAAACTTTGTCCCTTCGACTTGGTTGTTTCGTACCAAGAAGAAAACAAAGATTGGTTTCAGATCCACCATGATTGCTCCTAGACTACCTATGATTGATCTGAATAAAGACAAGGATTTGAAGAAGCAGAGGAGCACTGCAAAGAAACCTAAAGATACTTCCTGCTTTCTCAATGCTGACTCTGTTGAATCTTATAATCAGAATATGATAGACTTCTGGTTGTCACGACCAGTTGAAGACATTGATCAAGATTCTGCTTTTGCCATTTGGGCAAATCACATGCTGGAATGTGCTAATGAAGCTTCTTCTTCTGGTGTGAGTGATGAAGAGAAGAGAGGAGTTCCTAAAGTCAGAGGCAAATGTGCACTGTCAAATTCAAGATTCTACATTTATAAGGACATGATTGGTATTCCTGTTATCAATCCTATATTTGAAGAAGACCCTGTCCACTGGGCCAGAGAGCTGCCTCCTCCTGTACTCACTCTTTCATCTTCACCACCTCCATCTCCTCCTTATGAGCACACTGAGGAAGAAATCATAATAGAAGAACCGGATTTCAAAGCTGAACCTGCTCATCCAGAAACTGAGAATAAGGAAGTTGCTGAGTCTACTCCAAGACCGAGCACTTCTGAGAAGCACTCATCTCAACCAATGGCTCTAACTGTCGTTCATCCCAATGATCAACCTCAAACTTCCAGAGGTCTAGACACTGTTCCAAGTCAAGCACATGCTCAAGATAGTGCTGAAAGTTCAAGACCCTCATTGCCTCCGAATGTTGAAGAGATAATTGGAAGAATTATAGAATAAAGAGTAAAAGTTGAGGTCAAGGTACAAGTGAGAAAGCAAGTTGCAGAAGCCCTGACTCCAACAAATGTCATGATGAGCATTATGCAAAGTTTTCAATAGAGTCACAATCTGCCAACTCAACCTCCTCCACCTCCACCAAACCAGAACCCTCCTCCTCCTCCATCCTCTTCTTAGTCTTTATTTAATACTGACAATGAGGGTCCACTCCTTTTACCTTTTTGTCTGATGACAAAAAAATGGGAGAAAGGATAAGAGAATCAATTAAATTTTATAAAAGTCGGTTTTTGAAAGTATATATTTGTCTACATATGCATGATTTTACTTGTTTATATATGCTTTGACTTATTCTATTATATGGTCTGATACTATCTTTTGACTGATAAGTAGTTGAACTGATCTGATAAGTTATATATGATATGTGCTGCTAAGCTTGTCTTATATGTTATTCCTGTTAAGTTTGAATGCTTTGTCTTAGGGGGAGCTTTGTAAGCTCTCTTAGACTTTGCTCACCCAAATTTAATTAGTTTTTGTCATCATCAAAAAAAAAGGGGAGATTGTTGGAACCAAAGTGATTTGGATTAATAAATCTGAGTTTTGATGTTAACAAAAAGAATTAAATTTGCATGGCAAAGTTTTAGTTGAGATCTAACTTGCTTTATCTAGTCTTGCAGGAATGTTAAATATATATAAGCTATGGAAACCTTGAATAAGTTTCCTTATAAATGCTTGGACTTAGATTGTGAATCCGCGTCCATTCATGTAGACCAGCTGCTCAAAACGTTTGGTATATATATTTACTTAATATATTTGAGTAGGCGGTCAATAAAATACTCTCAATAGACGGGAACTTTAGTTTCAATGAGTAGACGAGCTTAAATGTCACGTCAGTTGTAACACCCCGTTTTTCATAAATAAGCTTAATTCATTTATATAAATTATATATATGTTTGCATAAGCATGTTAGGTTGTTCTTGATGTCTAAGTTCATGTTTGGGGAAGTTTAGCCTTAGAAAGGTTCAAACCTTTTAGAGTCATAATAACTTGTTTCACCGTTTTGACCATATCTTGAGTTCTAGATGTCTGATTGAGGTGATATTTGTGGCATTGGAAAGCTAAGAGAATTATATATAAGTCTTATGGTTAGTGTTTTTACCAAATCGGTCATATAGGGGGTCTCGAAAGGCCATATTTGAGCGCCCCGTGCTTAGAAGTTGAGCACGGCCACGCTTAGCAGTGAGCACGACCATGCTCAGGCATCAGAATCTATAAATAGAGCAGTTTCATGAGGGTTACGAGTCAAACCCTATTTTGACACCTTGGGCTGCTTTTGTGGGGCAAAAACCTCTTTTCTCTTCCTCCCCTTGAGCCCTTTCGATGCTTTGGTGTTCTTGCTCTAATTTTGGAAGGTCTTGGTTGGTCTGTGCCAGTTGACATAAGTAACGGTTTCCTTCCTCGTTTTGGTTTCCATTCTAATTTTAGTTTTGGGAGGCTAATTGGTTAATCTTTTTGCGTTGGCCAAGGCTTGGGACAATTCTTCGAGCCAAACCGAGGAAGCCAGCAAGAGTAGCGTGGTGGTTTAAGTGGAATCTTCATACCTATGTTTGATGATATGTCTTGTTTCCTAACATGTCTATATGTTTATATTGATGTGATCATATGAGTTATTTATGTGTTTATGGTATGATTTCTCAACATGTTTATGATATGATTAATGTTGATATGATTGTTGCTATGAGTTGAATGATGATGCCATGACTGTCGTATGTTACAATGATTGGTTACTGGTTGATTTGGTTATTCGTTGTGAACCATGATAAAAAGGGAGGTTTTTTCCCTTTCGGTTAATAAGACATGAATATTAATAATAATTGTGAGGTTTTGTTCAAAGGATTAGAAGGACCCTAGGGAATGATTTTTGAGAAATTGAGAGAAGCCAATTAAAGGATTGATTCCCCAAACTGTGCTGGTTAAGGGAGCACGCCTGTGCTCCCTTGCCCGCAATGTAAAACAAACGGTTTGAGATAGGGGTTCTTACCCCAAATGCTTAAAAGACTTAATAAGATACCAACGAAACATGAAGACCGAAAGACAAGTGAAAAGATGTTGTACCTTGGTAGCCTAGTGGCCAAGGGATCTTAATGCTGGATGGTCGAGGTGGTAATCCCTAGTTCCTAAGGGGCTAGAGTGATAATGATGATGTACCTTGGTAGCCTAGTGGCCAAGAGGACCATGATAGCTGAGTGTTCGAGGTGGTAACCGCTGGTGCAAAATGGCTAGAATGATTAAAAGACTTAACGATAAATGTTAAACGATAATCCTCGATAGCCTAGTGGTCGAGGTGATGATGGTGATAAGACTTGGGTATCCTATGGGCCCAAGCGGAGGTGGAGGTCATGATGGTATGATGTTTGTCATGCATTCACGCATTGGAGATGTTGATGGGAGGCTATACGACATAGGAGAGTTCGCCCGAGAGTAAGGCGTTCTGGCCGTCCACGGGACCTGGTACCCCCGTGGTGGCGCATCCGAGAGTAAGGTGCGTCGGCTATCCAAGGGGTCCAACCAAGGTAAGTTGGATTGCCCCGTCGTTGGTGCCTTGTGGCCAATGTGAATATTTAACTCTGAAGTTGCTCATCCTGAGATAGATTGGATCCAAATGCATAGTAGAGGCATGGAGCGGGATTGTATTGCATAGCATACATATTATGATGATGATCTTATGATATCGTTATTGATATAACATGTTTGTTTGTTGTATGCTCGTCTTGCTAACTGCTTCCTTGCCATTATATTCATATATATGTTTCTTACTCTCTATTGTTATGTTGTGTTGCATGTACCTTTTGTATATATGCAGAGGATGTCGATTAGCCCGTTGAGGAGTGACTCTGAGGAGCCGCTACCTATGCTTAGGATTTACAGTTTTGCAGTAGTTGTTAGTTAGTGTTTCGGTTGTATCCGAGGATTATTATTTTCGGAATTTTTGGTTATACCAGCTCTGTATGTGACATCGAGGTTGGAGTTTATGTCTTTGTTTATGTTTACGTTACGTTATGCTTTTTGAACTTATATTATGTTATGTTTTCTTTTCGCGTTGTTTATGTTGAGATGTGAAACCTTTTTATCCAAGTTTTTATTTTATTTAAATAAATGCATGTTTTTATAATCCCTTTTTTAAGTAAACGTTTATATTAACGTGTGGGGTAGAAGGGTGTCACATCAGTAGACGGAGATAAAAAATAACTCACTGAAATATAGCAAGTCCAAAGACTTGAGTTATTGGACGAGAAAAATGCCACGTCAGCAGACGAGCTCTTAAGTAAAGCACGTCTATCTCTTAGAACTAGACGCAACTATCAGTAGACGAGCTCATCTCTCTTATAAGTTAATCTTGCACATCCAAAGACCTGCGTGTCCTCTAGTTTCAAAGACGTAAACCAGTCTAAGCTTGAATGTACTTATTTCAAATGATTGTTTATTTAATTCAAAGAATATATGTCTTTTACCTTGATGCTTCTATTGTATAAAATCTTTATCTCTTGGATAAAAGAACTCCGTACCATCGAAACCATAATCCTTTGTACTCTGTCAAACTACATTGTTGTAAAGATCAAGTCAAGTACAAAGATGGTAAGTCACAAAGAAACTTTTGGTACAATAGAGAAGTGACAGTTCTACTTTGAGCATTCTTCTAATAAACAAAAGCACTTCTCAGTGAAGCATATCAAGTTATCAGTCTCAAGGGATCTCAACATTAAATGCTATCTCTAAACGGATATTTACTTAAGACCATTGAAGAAAAGATGAAGAAGTCTATATATATTAGACGACCCCAAGAGAAGAAACAACTTGATGCTTTGAAATTTTCAAAGTGCCAAATCTCTGATCTAATTTCATTTGAATATTTTCAGTTGTGTTCTTCCTGATCTTAAACTTTTATATTCTCACACATAGTGAGTTCATAGATCAAAATCTTATATCTCTTTGTTAGGGTTAGAGCCTGAAGAGGCTTGGTAAGAAATGAATACTTGTAGCCTGGAGATGTGTTGAATACTTGTTGTAATCTATTTGGAGAAATAGTGGAGTAAAACCTTCAAATCGATGGGACTGGACGTAGCTCTTAGTTGGAAGAGAGTGAACCAGGATAAAGCATTTGGGTGAATCTTCTAATCCCTTATCTCTTCAGTTTTATTTATTTATACTAACTGTGGGGATTTGAACTTGATTTTGGTAAGTTTCTAAAAGGTCATCTTCTGTGTGTGTTTCTGCCTTGTTTTCCTTGTGTGAGAAAATAGTTTTTGAAAAAGGTTGTTTCAGAAAAATTATTAACAAACACAATTCAACCCCCTTCTTGTGTTTGCCTGTGTCAACTTCACAAACATTGAAGAAATTTGCAAATAATAATGGACCTATGAAGATACATCACTAAAAGGTTTCATACCATCGGGGTGGCTCTGAGCACGGTCGAGGTGCGCGATCGTCGAGGTGGGCGATCGCCCAGAGCCCCATTGTTTTGAGGCACCAGATAACGTAAAATTTTACATAGTATATATAGATGTTATATAAAAATTTATAAATTTATATAATTTAAAAATTTTTTACATACTATCCCAGTTACTGTTGCATCAACTGAGAGAAGTTTTTCTAAATTGAAATTGTTAAAATCTTATTTACGATCTACTATGTCCCAATGTAGATTAAATAGTCTTGTTTTGATTTCTATCGAAAATGATTTTTTTAAAACCTTGATTATGATCGGATTATTAAAGAGTTTGCAGCAAAAAATGCAAGGAGGACAATCTTCAAACGATTATGAGGGTACCATTTACCTGAGTTCGCCCAGGGCACCCCAGAATCTCTGGACCAGCCATGCACACCATTTCATGATAAAAAAATGCCAAGACATCTATGTGTTTTTCCGCTTATTTCTCTTTGCCATTTCTCAGCTTCTCATTTTCTTTCTCATTTCTCTTCTCATTTTTTTCTTCTATCAAATAAACAAAGGCTTAAAATTCCACACAGCATGTTCTAAACAAATAGATTCAGGCATGAGAGCTATAGCATAAACGACCGGATAGTACATGAAATATGGGTACGTTTTTTAACAGAGAATGCAA
This sequence comes from Sophora flavescens, assembly GCA_030762895.1. Taxonomy (NCBI): domain Eukaryota; kingdom Viridiplantae; phylum Streptophyta; class Magnoliopsida; order Fabales; family Fabaceae; genus Sophora; species Sophora flavescens. The sequence goes on along the minus strand of CM061063.1, from coordinate 244,698,400 downwards.
ACTAAAAATATTTGATTGTGTCCTAGAAATATTCTATACGAACATTTGTCCGATAGATAATACAACAAAGGTATTTCTATTAGTGCACTGATTTTTTGCATATAAAGTTTTGGGTTTTAATCAATTTTCAAATTTTAAGCATGAGCCATTCACTGACTCATTCTATAATACTCACCCAAGTCAATTGTGTATGCATATCACTATTGTTGACCGGATATTATAAGTTATTCCAATTCATAATAAAGTAGTTATTTCTATTTATGTACGTATTCATCTTACAATTACTGCTATTATAAGATTATAGAATAACCCTAATATTGTCTTCTTTGAGTCAGTTAAGTTGATCAAGCTGCGGGACATTAATTATGAGTGCACAAGTTCACACTCTCAGTAATGTATTACGTCCCTTTCACATTTCCTTCTTCTTCCATCTCCCCTTCTTACCCTTGGATAAAATAAAATAAAATATATAAACAACCCTAACAGTGATTGAAAGAACCCATAACGTACTGTATGCTTGGCAGTTGCAGACATCACTCTCTCTTTGAATGTAAAATCACCTTTCCTTATTTGTGGGACAAAACACAACACAAAAGCACTACTTATGTCCATCTGGATCACCAAAAAACTTATGTCCATACAAATTGAAGTCAGAGAATACATTTAAAGACTTCAATCAACATATGAAGGCCTGCATTTTAAGGATTGTTTCAGATATTGTAGATGCAAATAAAAGCAAAAAAAAAAACATTTGTTGAATAAAAAAAAATAGCTAACAATGGTCAATTTAAATATAGTTAGTATTTACATTCTCACGTTCCACTCTAACAGTAGTGGAAGCTTAACAAGGATAAAAAATAGGTGTTGTTCTTTATGTGTTTGTGGTACTGTCTTTAAATTGGACAAGGATAAAGCTGAAAGTTATCAAGGAAAATGATAAGATCAAGTAAACAATGAGTAAAACCCCAATTCGGTCCCTCACATTTACAAAATTTCAAATTCGTCCTCGAAGTTGTCAACGCGAATCAACTTGATTCATCCGCCAATCCTTGTTACTTAACAATGTTAACGGCACTGATGTGGCACGTTAAGTGTCTGGATGACACCCATGTCAATGGACAACTGGTCTCCATGTCATTGGACCAAATTGCAAGTTGCAACCATATTTCAAGGACCTCTTTGAGACTATACTAGGTTAATCTTTTTTCCCCACCCAACATCTCATTCTAATGCCCTATTTCTCCCTCTCCTTCATTTAAAAAATGCCCCCTTTCTTCTGCAATCCTAACAACCCAGACCCTGAAATCACTAACTTAATATCAAAACAGACCACTGAATAGCTAACTTAATATCATTGTCACCTTTGAGCGATTCTTCTTCCAAATTTGGTGTGGGTTCTATGAATTTGATGAAAATGGACGAATGGCTAAAGCTTTTGGTCAAATGTAATAATCGGTTGAAATCCCAAAAGATTGAAATTTTGTATGATGCAATATGAGAACTCCTTCAAGAGCTAGCATAAGGTGATGACTAAGGTTATGAAGGGTGAATAAGAAAACTAAAATGAGAGAGAAGAAATTATTGGCATTTGTACTGCACATGCGTACGAATTGTAATGGATTGTTTGAGCATGGGAGCTCCTATGGATCGAGTTGAAAGGGGTATCAGGTTTCTCTATTAAGAGGTTACATATCAATATTGTTTGTGGTTATTTTTGTTTGTAAATATACTGGTATATTGTGATTGATATGGCCTGAACCATATTGTAGATTTTTGGAATGAATCATATAATAATTCTAAAATACTTTGAATTGATGGTTGTTATGTCTATGGTCATGCTTATATAAATGGTGTCCATTTGTATCGGGTTATATTATGATATGACAGTGGCTTGGAGCCCCTCGGGGCTAGGTAGACAACTTTAGCCCTGGTCAGTCATGGACGCCAGATTTGGGTCGTGACAAATACAAACTAGGTTGGCACCTCAAAATTATCAATCATTTGCAGTACACCTAAAATTTATTAATAAAAAATGGAAACATAAATCATGGGAGGGCATTGTCCTAACCCATGGATACATAATTAGATTAAAATAAAATTTGAATTCAAAATATTAAAACAAAGAGAACTTCAAATTAACATGTCTTTTTAAGAAGAGAACAAAAAGAAAGAGAAGGGGCATTGTACTTCAATTTTTTTTTGGATTTTATGGGCCAATGGAAATTTAAATTGCCATTAGATTTTATTTTGTTAAGAATTTAGATATGACTGATAAGCCTCTGGCTTATCTAGTTTTATAACTAGTAAGGCCATGGTTTGTGTGCTAATTATTCGAGTTTAATCTCGTTTTCACCCAAATTTGGCTTTAATTGTCCTCAAGCAACATTTTTAGTCTCTTAAGTAGTTTTTAGGATATTTTGGTTAATTTTGAGTCAAATAAACCATTTAATGCTCTTTTATATTTTCAGGTTAAAAGTGAAACTCAAGGAAACTTGGAAAATTGAAGAAAATAAGAAAAAGGGAAATTTCAAGGTCTCGCCCCGCGAGATAGTGCTCACCATGCGAGCCAGAGTTGATGCTATGCAAGTAATTAGGATCTTTCAGTCTCGTCCCGCGAATATTCAAATTTGTTACAGCCGAAGTCACTAAAATTATGAAGGAGTCCACATGATGGTTTTGAAATCAATTTGGATTTGAATTATTATGATTAAAAGATAATTCAATTACCATTAAGATAAAAGATTGGATCCAAATCAATTTGGATTTGGTTAATAATTGTCTATCACAACAGATAAAAGATAAAAGATAAGATTTGACAATTGAATTGCTCCAGAGAGAAAAATATTGTTATTATCAATTCAAAGTTAAGTCATTTGAATGGAATATATTGCCATCAAAAAGCAAGGATCCCATGTGAGGCAATTTGTTTTAGAAATTGGAAGAAGGAAATTTGGCTTATCCTACTCAAAATATCACGTGAATCAGGGGAAGATTTCATGCAATTGAATTCTAAAGGCCATGACTTTGGTCATGGTGAAAATGGCGTGGGACCATATGAAGCAAATCTGACTTTGCCAATTTGAAGTAAACGGCCCACATGATGAGGAGCAAATGGTCTAAACCAATCTTGTACAAGGATAATAATATTTGGCAGCCAAGGAAATTAATCTAGGGTCCCACGTCAAATCTCAATTTAGAAAAGATCCGGATTTGATAATTAGAAGAAAAGATAAGCATCAAAGTAAAAGATTGCAATTCTAAATTGTAATTTATTGTGTTTGGATAGAACTAAACTGATGGAGATTTCAAATTGGATGAGGAGAAGAAGGCTTGCACTATATAGCCACAGTAGCGCAGAGGTGGAGAACCAAGCAGGGGGCTAGCGCAGCAACACAGCGCATAGTCCCAGTACCACATCATCTTCTTTTTCTTTTCCTTGTTTCTCTTGGAGTTGTGTCTCCTTTAGTTTAGGATTATTTTCCGTTCTCTTGGGTAACTTGCTTGATAGGGTGGGTGGATTTATGACCTTAGAGCTCACTATCATAATCTAAATAATTGATTAGATAACTCTTTTTTTATCTTGCTTTAATTTGTATGTGTTTTAGATAATTAATTTATCCCATCGAACTCTCTCCTTCTCTCTCATATTTGACTTGACCAATTATTAGTTATCTTATTCAAATCTAGATAAATTGGTGTTGCAATCCTTGTGTTCGATCTCGGTATTTACTTAACGTATTTTTCTCGAAACGATACACTTGTCGGATCGTCAACAATGACCACTTCATGTGACCAGGGAAAAAAAGTGGTTTTATATTTTCAAAGAAGGTATGGTATTACACAGGGTTGTAGTTTTACACAAAAAGTAATGGACACCTTAAGGATCCATATTATACTATTACATGCCAAACAATCTAGACCACAACAAGAAAAAATTTCTACTCAAAGACAACATAGAAACAAAAGAAACTATACATTACTTACACAAATATATAACACACCTAAGCCTCTGAACTTCTTATATTCTACTTACTACAACAAAGCATCACGAAAAATCTCATGCATGAATGAGAGAAGCAAAAGGCCTAGGATAAACAAAAACTTTTTCGGAGCATCTGCACTACCATTGCCAGCAGAGACCTAGGTACCATACCCTTCACTTTCTATGGAGAAAAAAAAACACCTCAAACTCCTCTATACGCAGAAAATTCTGTCAAGCACATACAAGCAATCCTGATTTCTGATCTATTCATCGAATGAAGCAATACCTTTACCCCCGAGAATCCAAGCCTATTATCACTCATTCAAACTCTCCATCTTCACCCGTCGAGCTTGTGGGTCCACTTACAGATCTGGTCGAGCTTCTAGCATTGCCGGTGGTCGTGATCTTGAGGAGGCGATGGCGGGATCCTCTGGACAGTGGAGGGTGAGGAGTGGGGGTAGAAACCTTCGACGATGGGTGAGTAATGGGTGGGCGGGGTCCTCTACCTTACCTTCACCGCACTCTGTCGTACTCCGAGTTGTCTTTCAGTTTGGTGGCAAACTAGATCCAAAAGGGGTGGTGGTAAGGAGGTGAGGTGGTGGTGAGAAGTAGGGGTAGAAACCTTCGACAGCCAATTCGCACTCTCCGGCTTCTGGGATGGTGAGCTTCACATCTGGGACCTCGCCGCTGGCAGCTCCGCCTGTTGTTGTCAGCTGTTTGTCGACGAGCCGCATTTGTCGGCTATTGGGGCGTACCAGCGGGGTGGAAAGGAAGGTTGTTGGTGGAGTGGGATAAGGTAAAATGTCATTTCACATTACTATTAAGTGTCACATGGGAGAGACACTTACTTAGATACCTCACCCTAGAATCCACCACAAATTTAATAAATTATTATGCTGTCTAAGGCGATTAGGTGGTTCACAATGAAGCACCAACTTTCAAGTTAATAATAGGTTATTTTTATTTTTATTTTCAATACCAATTCTACCCCCACCAACCCCACCTTCCTCCTCACCCCATCAACCACCAGACCTTCCTTTTCTTCATTTTCATATTCCAAATAGTGGCAAAAAATAAAAACCAAAAACTTCGATCCAACGATTAGTTTTTCATTCAAGCTTCTGGAATTACCCGTATCATTCCTTTTTCCTTCAAGCTTTTGGAATTACCATTTCCCTGTTCCATTTCCACTATCTTCGGCACCGAACCTGTGGCATATGTAGGATTATCCTTCTAGCTTGATGGGCTCCACCCTTAAGACGAAAAACCTATGGGAAAATGCTAAATTTCATACCCGAATTCAACAAATTGATTTGCTTTAAAATAGGGTGCCCATGAGAAAGAAAATCAGGGGAAGGTAGAAAATGTAGAAAGACACTAACAAAGTGAAAAATTCAGCAGTGATAACCATCCAAAGACATGGGAACCCTCTATGGAAGAAATTGATGGTGAATACTGGCGAATAATCGAGCAAGCAACAGACGGGGTTGTTGCTGGTGTGGATGGCGATGGAATGAGGTTGATGTTGTAACATCCTGATTTTAGCAAGTCAAAACAAGATATCTTAATAAGTTTTGGATGAGGGTTAGATAAACCAAAATCATATTTAAAAATCAGAATATATATGTAAGTTTAGAATAAAATTCAAGCACCTCAACATTTTTAATAGACAAGCACCTCAAGCAAGCATGTCAAAAACCCGTATTGGAAGCACCTCAATTTACATCCTTAATTAACGTGACTTATCATTAACAAAATTAAAATATAATTAGCTATATATATAGATCTTAGTTATAGCTAATTAATTATGATTAATTTACTAAAGTTTTATTAATCATTATTTGTTGATCTTTATTAATTATACTCTAGTTACAACTTTTAACCTAGTTAAATTAATTAAATGATTTTTTTATCCTATGAATATATATATTCACGACACTTCAGAACATTGGGGAACATTGGAATGATCATTACAAGTTTCTTTTCATGGTTATTAAGTTGCCATGCTTCATGTTTATCATCCTTATAACCTTATTATTATTTTTATTTCTTTTCTTTCTTTATCTTTAAATTGACATAACAGGGACCTAAGAGTGCTTGGGTGAGATGGCAGGGATCTCTTCCAGCTTAACTAGAGGTCTCGAGTTCGAATCCTGGCCCTGGGAATGCAGTAGTGTTAAAACTTTTGAGGGAGAATTTTGCCGCCGTTGTGGTCCTACCTGGCTCGAGGGATTAGTCTCCGCAGTTGCGCGGGGAGGATACCCTGGAAAAAAAAATTTGACGTAACAGGGTAAGGTATTTTTCTTTCACATGGAATTATTTCAAAGAAAGAAAAAACTGAGGTATAGAGAGAGATAGAGAGAGAGAGCGAGGGGCCATGAGTGAGAGAAAATTTTGGAGAGAGTTTTGATCAATCTGTTCGTCCTATTGAGGAACCGACTATACCGTTGTGATCCTCGCAACGCCTACTTCATTGTCCTATATTTCTTTTCTTGATTAGGCTAAGGTAAGATTATGTCCTTTTTATGCCGAAATGCCGTTGGCGACGGTATTGAGGTTATCTTTCAATCCGTTTATCAGTTTCCAATTCCGTCTTCATATTAGGGTTACCTATAACACGTGCTTCATGAATATATATTCAGGTGAATTTTTGGAGCCCCGGAGGTAGGAGAACCTCACGTGGCAGATTTGAGGATTATTGGAGTGGGTCCATTTCATTGCTCAAAAGCTAGCCTACGACACTTCAAGTAGGAGAAAGAAGTCTCATATCGTCGAAAATGGCTAAGTAGCATATTTTACATTAATGGTGTAGGGCGACCTAAACCTTAGTAGTGTGCGAATAATTGACGATGTCAATATCACATTGGTGACTATTTAGTAGTATCAATTATGATATAGCGATTGTAGGTTTATCGTCATTAGGTTAATTTTATGATATTTGAGGTTGTCTGATTTTATTGTATTTGAGCTGCTTGCATTGTGCTGTTTGGATTAACCTGTTAATTATAGTTTATTATATTTATTTGAATATGTTATTATCATTATTTTATTATTATGATTTTATTATGATTTTGTTATTATTATTTTATTATTATTTTCTTGTGATTATGGTTGATAACATGTATTGAGTGATAATATGTTTTATTTGCGATGATATGCTTAGGAGGCATCTAGGTGATGATATATGATATTTAAAGTGATGCATGTTGGGGGAGAGTATGATATGTAATCTATTTGTGCCTAACCTAATTAATTAATTAATTGATTGATATTTTATGGATGATGAGATTGATGATACGATGAGATTTGAGATACTATATGAGATGATGATGAAAGGTTGAGGCACTAGGATTGACCCGGGACGAACCAGTGAGACACATACATAGTTTGCATGATGTTGCATGTTCACAACCGTGTGTTTGTGACACACGAGGTCAGAGTATCCGCTTACGGATACCATATGTCACGGGTCAGTTCCCTAACAGGAATGGGGAAAACTACCGTGATACCCTTATAGTTCTAACCGAATCATCCCATATCCTAATGGGAATGGGGATACTTTTGTATTGTGCAGCTATTCCCTAACGGGAATGGGGGAATAGTGTCATTCTTTGAATAAGTGCCCTAACGGACACTCCGCTTGGACGATTGACTTATATTCCTAATTAGATGAGGGATGACTGACATGATTAGGTTATAGTCAGATCAGTATACATGATCATTTGCAAAAGTGCGAAGGGTAGAGGATAATGATATATTTCGGAGGATGTTTGTTATATTGATATGTGTTATTTGGTGATGCATGCCTGTGTACTATTACTGTATATATGTTATGTAACCTTTTCTGCTTATGATGATTGCATGTTTCTTATCTCCTGTTTTCTCTATATTGTGTATGTTTTATTTATGTGACGCTATGAGAAGAACCTGCAAAGGAGCCAGCTATTGAGGAGCTTGATGGGACCCCTTATGATCCAGATGCTGGAGGACGAGCAGTGGACCCGACTAGTTGAGTAGAGAGTCTGTGGCCAATGCATCTTTTTACGGGTTGTTGTATCTTCTATTATTTTGTCAATTTATACTTTCGGGGCCCTACTCTGATGTGGTACCCTACACAGTACCCTGTACCTTTATGTATATGTATATCTATGTGTGACGGCTATGTTTCCATCCTTTATATTTAAAGTTTTAATATTTATGATTTTCTGTATATATGTCTATCCCTAATATCACGATTAAGTTTTAGTTAAATTAAGTTTTTCTTTAATGGGACATCGGGGTGTCTTAGATGTCGCCTAGAAGGTGTGGACGGCCAGATATGGGAGGTCAATGGCCTTGTCTCCCTCTCGTCTAGAACCTGTGCTCGACTTGTTCGATGGATGTCTAGTTGGAGAAGACAACCAGCATGCAACGGCTCTCTGGTCCAACTCTAGGGGATAGGGTGTGGGGACAGGGACAAAGTTATAATTTGAATTTTTTTGCTGCCTTTAATGCAAAGTAGCAAGTATTAATTTTTTTTAACTATGACATCTTAACCGTAGATTTATTTTAATAATATATCTAACTGTTAAAAGTAATGATTCACCAGTGCATCATCTATTCAGGTGCTTCATGCTAGAATCCACCATAACTTATAGATTTATTCAGAAAAGCAACAACTTAATTCTAGATATATTAAAAAATTACATGAAATAAGGGATAACATCTAAGGTGGAGAATTAAACATGTGATTCATGGGTGGTGCGGGTCATTTCCATTTTTTTATTATTTTTTTTTATTTTTATTTTATAAATTCCATTGTTACCCGTTTTCCCTCGTCACCATCCCATCCTTATCCCAATCGACCGGTCAACCCACCTCTTGTAACCGTGAACCCCACCGCCACTACCTAGCTCCGCCGCCAAAACCCCACCACCCAGATTTGGCCACCACCAGTAACCACCACCTCCACCTCTCGTAACAAACAAGTAAGGTGCAGAACCATGTCAGGCTACGAATGACAACAAGAAAGAAAAAAGAAGGCGTGATATCATAAACAATACATAGCTCTATTTTTCATAAAATAAATAATAAAAGCTCAGGATTTTGCATTGTACTTAATCCATTCGTAATAATAGTAGAAAAAGCCAATCCTACTACGTAACCTTTACCCCCCACACGACAAATCCATCTTTTTAAAGGTGCATTCTATGTTGCATCCGGAAAAAATTGGTGCAACCTTGCACCATTTTGACCAACTAGCATGAACTAATAGAATTCACAGCTAGAGTTTTCTTTACTTTTGTATTTTATCCAATCAAAGGGTGTGTGTTGTTTTAGTATTTGCAACCTTGTACTCTGTATATGATGTTTACCCTTTCAGAATTTTCATTATCATCTCCAAATCCCTAACCCCCTATCTAGTTTCCTTTATATATGAAATCAGTTATAATCTGTAACTCTTTGTATGTGTATCTCTTCACTCTGCCAAATCCCATAGCCAATAAAGTTCCATTTTTGCTTTCAAATGGAATAGGAAAAAAATCAATATTATCCAATAAGATTTCAAGCTTCCAACACTTTAAAAATCAGAATAAATATTCAAAAGCAAAAGGATAAAGTAGAAGAATAAAGAAAAAATAAGAGCTGAGATATCAAACAACAGTACGTTTCTATCATTTTATTTTTGATTTTATGTTGAGACTTGAGAGAGGAAGAGAAATGGAAGGCAGGGGACGGTGTGTCGGCGCCGATGAATGATTTCCATTAAAAAAAATATCGAGGAATGTGTTTTGAACATAAAATTGGGGACATCATATAGTGTCCTCTTTGTTTTTGATGTGTGTACACAAAGATGATAAAAAATAAGTGAGAGATAAAAAGAAAGATATACAGTGTCATATATGATATCTAATATTTGTGTTCAAATAATACAACTCAATAAAATACCTATGTATACAAATTATATATACGGCCATAATACATTTGACCACCAGTATATTCACTGATCGATCAAATTCCGATGTGTCCAAAAGAATGTACGCTATTGGTCAATAAAAAGTAGAGAAAAATTACACTAGTTTTTTTTCTTGTGCAACTTAGACAACACCAATTTTTAATTCTCTCTCACCATTAGGCAGACTTGCTTAGTTGCCTTTCCTTAATTTCTATTCTCAATTTGTCATATTGGAATTATCTTTCTTTCTTTCTTATTTACTGTTTTCACATCAAATATCTACATGCCATTTAGTTGTGTGATTTGATCGTGTATGTATTCGATTTCTTCCAAACAACCTTTTAATTTTTTTTAAAGAAAAAAGTGTCAGGAGGAGCGACAGGTAATAATGAAATTCATAAAATAAAAAAAATTGGGTAAAGTACGGTGGAGAAGATGATCGGAAGGTAAAGGAGAGAGAGGAGTGAGGGATGCGTCGACAGAGATGAGAATAAAATTGTCATTGAATGTTTTTGTTTTTGACTAGTTGATTAAGTATTCAATTTTACTTTCAGTCATTCAAATATTTTAATATTAAATATAATGACTAAAACCTTGTGCGCCCCGTGGACCACAGGAAAAGATATTTCACCCTATATGCTTCCGAAATAAACAGTAAATTTTGTTTCTAAATTGTTTACAATTTTCCTTTTAGTAACATATATTTTGCATAACCTTTTTTTATGTAACACCGTATTTTTCTTGTTAAGCATTTAAGTATTTGTGTGTGTTATATATATTAAGTTTGACCTTAGGAGTGTTATGAAGGGTTAAGTGGGATGTCGAGGCTTAAAATTCCTTTCTGGTATATGAGCACGGTCGTGCTCATGTATCAGCACACCCATGCTCAGGCGCGTGTCTAGTGGCTGCCTGAACCACAAGTATGATCGTGCTCAGGGGGAGCACAGTCATGTTGGGAATACGAGCTTTGTGACATGAATGTTGCAAGCCCATGCTTAAGTGAGCACGACCCCGTGCTCATGTTAAACACGGTCGTGCTTGGGTCAAAGAGTTTATAAATAAAAGAGTTATGTGAGGGTTGCGAGCCAAACCCTCAAATTGGCACTTTGGGCAATCCTAGTGTGACAGAACTCTCTCCCCTTTCCTTTTCCTTGAACCCTTTGAAGTTCTTGGTGTTCGTTGTAACATCCCGATTTTTCGACTTTCTAATATCGGAAATTATATAAATACATTTATATATTTATCTGAGACTTAGAAAATTCTTTTAAATAAACTGAAACCTTATTCCTACTCTACTTAATGGTAGAGAGTTACGATTGAAATTTAGGTTGAAAAGACAGGCGAAACCCGGTCTGTGAATTTCACTGACAGTATGATTATATTGATTAAAAGACCTAATTTTGACTCATGAACGAAAAACTTAAGGTTTTTATTTAATTTCCAAAGTTTTTGGTTATTTTGAAATATTTCACTAAAAAGTGAAATATTATATTTTATTCGGGCGTCATATTGAATCGGGGGAGGAACAGTGATAATGTGATTTTACATCATGTTTTATGTATACTTTTGTATGCATTTTTCATATAGATTAGGCATTCTTTATTTGATTTTAGTTAGATTTTCCTTGGAACGGGTGAAGCGGTGTCTTGGTGTTGTTTTGCAGGAATTCAATGTAAAAATGATCAAAATCAGCCATGGTGGAGCTTGGATGAAATAGAGCTTGAAAAGTGAAGAATATGAGCCAAACAGAGCCCATCACGGCTTGGCCGTGATGACCATCACGGCCGTGATCAAGCAGAGAAGAAGGCAAAAGTCAGAAGCTGTCACGGCCTGCCCGTGACAGACATCACGGCCGTGACCTACCAGAAATTCAAGTTTCGCGTCGCGAATCCAGGGCTCGCCTCGCGAGAGTTAAAAAGTGAAATGACGCCCACTCCAGAACGCATCACGGCCGTGACGCGCAGCAGACCTATAAATAAGAACGCAGCAGAAAGAAGAAAGGAGTTTTGAGGTCTGGAGGGAGGCATTTGGAGGCACTTGGAGGCTGTGGCTGGGCTAGGGTTTCAACCCTAGAAGGGAGCCAAGAGAGGTTGCTTTGAAGAAGAAGGAAAGCTCACATGGAGCCTCTTCTCTCCTCTTCTCCTATTTCTCTGGTTTGGTTTTCTTTGTATATGAGTAGTTAAATTCCCCCATTGTTGGGGTTAGATGTAGCTTTTCTAAACTTGTTTGTATTTGATTTGGTTTTAATGCAAGTCTCTATTTCTTTATGAGTATGTGATTCTGTGCTTAATGCTTTCCTTGGATTAGCTACCCATAGGAATGATATGTTGCTTTGATAGATGACTGGAAGGTTGGTGTTAAGGCATGCTCATGAATCATATGCCAAGTAGTTCAAGAATCTAGACATAGGTGTTGACTGCTTGCAATCTTATAAGTCTTGACTTAATGCAAAATCACAGATTAATCCACCTAAGACATTAGGGTTTGATTTGGGGTTTTAGGCTCAATGCACCTAAGACATTAGGCTTGAGTATTTTAGAAAAGGCTTGATTGTCATAATTGAAGTAGGACTTGTGTTGATAACCATTTCATTTCAATTAAGGGAGGATTAGTGTAGTCTAACCCTAACAATCTTCGCCACATCTCTGTTTGCATACCAAGTGTTCGATAAAATTCCCAAAAGACCAAAAATATTTTATTTCTTTGTTTTATGATCTTTTCATACTTTAGTTTTGTCTAGATAGTTGTTGAGTTTGCGAATTGGTAATTGACAACCGATCCCTGTGGATACGATAACCGGTCTTACCACCGTATTACTTGTTTGCGACAAGGTGCACTTGCCTTTATTCTAAAAATACGCATCAAACAGAGCAGATTACGAGATTTCCAGGAGCCACTAACGGATAATATTAATGAGTCATATAAGATGACTCACCCATGTGAATGCATTTATGATGCACATGGTAATGATGACAATTTCTTTGGAAATTGCATTTTGGTCCTTAAACTTTATCTTAATTTCATTTTGGTCCCCAAACTAGTTTCCATGACACACTAAGTGAAGTCGATCAATTTTGGGCTCTTTTAAATCTTGTTGGGCTGTGGTTTTGGAGGCCCAAAACCATGGTCAAGAGTTCATTTTGCATGAAGCAAATTTCTACGCTTAACTTTCCTATGCCTTTGTTATGTCTTAAGCATTTTTATGCTTGAAAATTCAAGTAATGGACTTGGACTCCTCAAGTATGTTTTGCAAGGCCCAAGCCCAAATCCTTGGCTCATATACTCTTGAAGAGTCAAGAGGACTCTAGCTCATTCTAACACTTTCTATCATCTCCAATCTTCTCCATTCTTCCATTTCTCTCTAAACTCCATAGCCTTAGTTTGTGAAGGAACTTAGTGATTCTTGCACATTTATTCAATTCCAAGAGCTAATCTATGATCCTCATCATCTTTAAGCTATAGTTTCTTCAATTCATTTCATGATTCAATGCCTTGTTCATCATTTCAATTCCTAGATCTAGAAACTTTGAAATTATCTAGAAAATCATAGAAAAATCCTAAAAATATGAAACCAATTTCTATGATCTTGTAATCATCTATGTTTAGTATCCAAGAGCATGAATCAAAAGAATATTTCCTCCCTATTTTTCTAGTGTTGGCCGAACCTATGCTCTAGGAAGCTAGGATGAACTTTGTTTCAAATTTTGAAAGTAACACTTGATTTGATCTATCTAGTACTTCTACTTGTTAAATCCAAGAGCTTGATGAATTATAAAATCTCTAGCCTATTTTCTATGTGAAAGCCGAATCCATGTTCTTGAGGACTTGGATGATTTTGCTTTGATATTCAACTTATGATCATTGCTCTTAACTCTATACTACTCTAAGGTCATGGATCTAAGAGTATGTGAAATTTTGAGACCCCTAGCTAATTTTGAAAATCATGGCCGAAACCCTAACTATGTTGGTTAGGTGAGTTTGATCCAAAATCCTTGTCAAATAAGCATGGTTTATGTCTTAGTCTTGCTTTAGGATCATTAATCCATAAGTTGAGAAAAATTGAACATACCTAGCCTAATGATTTAGTGAGGGACGAACCCTAATTTAAGTGAGTTTTGTTTGATTGTGTTAATTTTGGTACAACAGAAACTGGACTTGGATCGGGGAAAACATTTTAAGAAAGGAACTTAAAATCTTCAAGAGGCAAGGGGAACTTACCTGAGGGATTTTTTCCAATAACTGTATGTGATTAGTGTGTGGTACGTATTATTTATCTGTGGTTTTGGTACTTGTTTAATTTTGTTCAAGTTGTTTAAGTTATGTTATTTTTATCTGTGATGGTTTATTTGCATTTAAATTGTTTATCTGCAATTATATTATAATGTGTTGTGATGCATGATCTACCTGGGAATATTTAAGTGATATTGTTGTTGATTGTTGTTTGAGAAGCCTGACAGTGGTCAGCACCCAATTCAATTAATTGGATAAAAGCTTTAAGAAGCTTTATAAATTATATTCAATGTTTTAACAATAAAATATTGGAATATAATATTAATGGAAAATTTTATTTGGGAAAAATAAGGAATTTTGGAAAATATCATTATTTTAATGATTTATCGCTGTAAGAGTGAACTATGAGTCACAATGAGGGCGTAACCGTGAATTTTTTTTTGTACTGCTAATTTTTACGTAAGAAATTCCGTAATATTATAAAATGTTATTTTATGAAATTAATTGTTGAAAATAATTTAAATATGATTTTAGAAAATAATTTAAGTGGAAAAAGCTAAGATTTTGCTTAAATGACTCTAAAAATGTTAATTGACGGCAATTTGGAAAAGTATCGACGGCAAGTAATTCTAAAGCGGCAATACGTATTTTAAACAAATTCAATCCTCAAGTGACCATCTTTTATGAAAACTAAATTTTTAGTAACCGATGATTTTATAAAGGAATTTCCCATTTGAAATGATTTTCCGAAATCAAGTTTTCTCGACTGTGTTAAAAGTGATATTGAACTTAGTAACCAAGACGTCGGGGTACTAAGGTTCTTAATGTGTTATGAACGTGGTGTCCTTTGGACTGTGAGGTCCTGTGTTATTAATGAAAGTTTTAAAGATGTTTAAAACTCTGTTTAGTCGTAAGTCATTTTGAGCTTCGGCAAGGAAAGATTGAATACAAAGAAAAGAGTCATGAACAAAGTGTTTTTGTATGCATTTGGCAGACGTGCCCTTGTGTTCAGGCCGCGTGCCTTTGGTTCTGGCTGCGTGCCTATGGCTGTGTTCCTTTGCCTTGTATGGTTATCGAGCCTGGTCAACTCACCACGGTTGGGATATCTCATGAGATTAAGGGCGATTTGTAGATGATGTATATGAAGTGTTCGTGCATAAATTTTCAAGCGATGATGTTTGGGGTGTGAAACCCATTGATTAACTATTGCCTTGTTATAAATGCTTATGTTTTGATGAAAATGTATATGTGTATGTTTTCTGTTATGTCTCACATGTAGCTATTGTGTTAAATCCATATATTGGTGTATCACCCTTACAAATATATCAGGTTTATTCTAGACTATGGTAGTACTTTGGTACACCAGTACGTATGAAGCGAAGGAATTCACTAAGTCATTCGAGGACTTAACTTCTAGAGGTTTGAAGAAGTATTTGTTAGTGGGAATGTCACGAGGGTATTTCAAATAACTGTCTTGTAGAGTGACCAGCTTAGGAATTTTGGTTGAGTTGTATAATTAAAAAGGTATTTGATAGTGAGATTGTAAGTTAGTCTTCGTTATAATTTTCTCTTTTGAAAATGAGATTCTTTGGGAAAAAAAGTGTATGTCGTGGCAACCTTGTTTTGAATGTGTAAAGATATTCAATATGACTTCACTACTTTAATTTGTGTATCATGTTTCTAGAGCTTTCCGTTAAAGAAAATTTTTACACCCTAGTTTTCTGCCTTATAAGAAAATATTATTTTCCGAAAGCAACCAGTAAATTATGTAACACCTCAAGATTCACCCTTATGTTTATATGTGTTAGTTCTGGCATATATATATATATATATATATATATATATATATATATATATATATATATATATATCTGTGTGTGTGTGTGTGTGTGTTATTGCATATGATAATATGTATATTAATATGTGATTATTTGCATTAATATGAGATTGTGTCTCTTAATGTTTGATTTTTATATGTTAATATATGAAATGTGAATTTATTACTAATAAGAAATTAAGAATGATATGATAAGATATCGTGTGATTTAGTATTTAAATAGAGATATTGTTATTCTTAGATTTTTAGCCCCTCAACCAATCAGATTTGAGTCATTATCAATATAGGATCGTCCTCTTTTTCTTTATATCTTAAGACCTTATCATAATCTCGTAAGGATCCTATCTAGGAATAACTACCAAATCTGTCGCTAAATTTCCATCGAACTTGTAACCATAAGAACGTTTCGATCGGAAACTTGTAGCTCAAGTTAGGGTCAAAATACCGAACTGTATACAGTTTGTGCTGAAATAGGAATCCGTTATGACCCAAACTCATATATATACTATTAGACTCGACCTAAACCTAGTTTACATGACCCCAACACTCAGAAAACTGCCTCCCTCCTTCCTCTTTGAAACCTTATGGTTTTTCTCCCTAAAACTCTCTCTAGGGAACCTGTTCTTGCACCGTTCTTTACTGCTTCTTGATAGTAGAACATCGCTACGAATAGGGGTTCATTGTGCTTATTGTTTGGGACTTTAGAAAAGGTAAAATTCTTACACCTTGTCCCTTGTGTTCTTCCTTTCAAGTTCTTAATTGATCTCTTCCTTTTGATTTCTTGATCGTAGAGTTAAACCAAAGTGTCTTTTTGGCATCCTTGAGGTCGTAGACAAGCGCTAGTGAGCAGGACCCTAGTGGATCTTCTTTCTTCTTTTGAAACGCAAACCTCGTACCACGTATGGGAGAAGAATACTGTATACACTAGGCTAGGGAGTAGCATAAGATGAGGGGTTCCCATAGCCCCGTTTATTGTCGTAATAATGTATTGATACCATGATCTGTCTGGTTGTATGGCCGAATTGTTTATATGTTTAATTGGATTAATTGGTATGCCTATTTGTTATAATTGTTGAGTTGTTCATGATGTGGTATGCCTATTGAATTGTCTTATGCCATGAGTTTTGGTTTAATTGGTATGAATACCCATGATTTTGAATGTTGTTGTTATGACATGGATTATGTTGATCACAGTGACTGGATATGTTGTTGATGGTTGTAACACCCGGTTTTTCACTGTTTACTATTTTTATATCAGTAAAATAAAAATAAATGTTTATAATTTTATTTTTAAACCTAGAAAATGATTTTGGATAAACCAAGTTCATATTCATACTCTACTTTACTGTGGAGAGCTACGATTTGATTTTGGGTAAAAAATTCAGACGAAACCCGGTCTGCTATTTAATGACAGTAATAATTTTATTGCTCAAATGATCTAATTTTGACTTGTGAACGAAACACTTAGGGTTTTTATGAATTTTCCAACTTCTTTGGCTATATTAAAAATTTTCACTTAAAAAGTGAAATAATATATATTATGCGGGCGTTATACGAAATCGGGTAAACGACGGAGCTGAAAACGGGATTTGCGGGACCCGATAACGGATAAAGGACATGTCAAATCATGATGAGTCACAAGGGGTGAGTCACAAGATGACTCCTCATTGTCATGATGGTTTTAGGAGGAAAAGACTAAATTACCCTTTATGTTGGTTTTATTTACAAGTTTGCCATTGTACAAGATTACCATTATACCCTTGAAATTTTGTGTTTTGGACACAAATACCCATGCTTCCCCACGGCCCAAACCAGCCCAAGAGACCATTCCCACTTCTATAAAAGCCTAAGTCATCTTCTTCATCCAAACTTTGCCATTTTTCACCATTAAAACACTAAGTTACCAAGACTTGATTTGTGCATGAAGTAGGAGATTTATTGCTCATTTATTGATTCCAAGAGGTAAACCAAGCTCATCTTCCTTGTTTATCATCATGTTCTTCAATAAGTTTTTCATTTTGAAGTCTTTTTCAATATGATGCATTTTAGGGTTTCTAGATTCAAAAATTCATAGAAAATCATAGGAAAATCCAATGAGCATGAAACCAATTTCTATAATCCTATTATCATCCCTATATTCTAGATCTATAACCTTGCATCCAACAAAAATTTCTAACCTATTTAACCTAAGGAGGCCGAACCTAGGGTTTTGTGAGACTTTTAGTTTCGACACATAAAATGGTTGCAAGTATTCATGACGTTTGCATCACTGTGCCTTGATGGATATATGACCACGGAAACCATGTGCTATACGTAGTCACCACTTTGCCTCGTTTTGGACTGTGGAATGATTATTTGAACTTTACCATATCTGGCATTGATTTTGCCTTATTTGGCAATTGGAGCTTGATCATCTCATTTAATTGTTGGTTGGAGCTCTGGAGATTAGGTCTCAATGTTAGTTGTTGAATATTGAAGTGTCATGTTTTTTAAAACGGTTACGACTGTCGGGTATGAAACCCATTGATAAATATATATTGTTTATCTTTGAATATACATGTTAAGTGGTAATTGAGAGTCGTACATGTGGTTATCGTTTTAAAATCCATATATTGGTTCTCACCCTTGTATGTTTTATTGTTGCTCTTCTTTCTGTATGGGTATGTTAGTATCTGGGTTTAGATGGATCCGACCATACCGTTAGCCCATACGGGGGTTTGAAGCCTCCATTTTGAGGATGCAGATAACATAAATGCGTGGGTGATGCACCCGGGAGCCCATGTCGTTCGTTATGCCGGGCATGTACACACTATAGAGGGCACGATTGAGACGGGGCCCTAGAGGGAGCATAGGTCTATGGAGATGATTAAGGTATCTCTACCTCCTTTGTGGCTACTTGTACAACATCTGATCGATCATGGACAGCTTGAGGCTCAGCCCTTAGCTGAGGCAGTACCGAAGCTAGCTCCAGAGGAGATTGTGGTGGAACCGGAGGAGATGGTTATTGATCCCGAGGAGGATCCAGAGGAGTACGTGGAGGATGTACCTGAGTACATACCTTTGGATGATGATGACAATTCACCCGATGAAGGTGTTACTGTGTCTTCACCTGACTCGTCGGCAGGGAGTGGGATTGACCCTGGTCTTCCCAATGGGTACCATTAGTTTATGACCAGCTGTAGGTAGTCTCATTTTTGGGGTAGTGATTCCGTCAGTCTTTCTGGCTACTGAGAGCCATGATTTTTGTATATGGCCGTAGATGTTTCACTATGTGTCCTTATGTTTTTATTTCCTTTCTCAACTTGAAGAATGGCTTGTTCTGATAAAGGTCCTATATAGTTTATACCTTGTACAAAAATGATGATAAAGGCCCTAAATGTTGTTGTATGATGTTAGATGTTGTCAGTTAACAAGAAAAGGAAAAAATTTTATCACCAATCTTGGAATTAAGTGAAGTATTAGAAAATGTTATTTTCCGAAAGTAACCAGCATAATTGAATTTTATTTTCTGCAACGTGTTACTGTGTGATGACCCTAGAAGGGTTGTCGCAATGATGATGTTACCGTTATGTTGAATATGTTAATAAGACTCTATTTGACTTAATTACGACTCTTGGTTAACATAGGAATTAAGGGATTAATTTCCCCAAGCTTCATAAGACATGAACTGTGTTAGTAAGGGGTGAAGTTTCATGCCGAATGTTTTAGTTAAGACCCTAGGATCTGGTTTGAGAGAATTGAGGAGCCTAAACTCCAACAACACGTTAAATTCTGCCCATAACAGTATGGCCCTGCCCAGGTACACGGCCGTGCTGAACAGGGAGCATGACCGTCCTCCCAGTTAAATTCTGGAAAACAGGTCGTGCATTGAGCATGGCCGTACGGGACTGTGAGCACGACCGTGCTCCACTTAAGTGGCAGCACGATCGTGCTGGGGGTTTAGTACGCCCGTGCTTCCCCCTACTGGTCAGAACTTAAGATTAACGAATTAAAGGGGTGTTTACCCCAATTATCCCCAGATGATGTAATAATACACTAATCAAATGATAACAAGTTAGATAACTAATTAAAGATTATTTAAGATAACAAAGACTGATAAGCTGGTTAAGCCGGTACCCGATAGGTTACCGCACGTTGTCACGCTTTGGTGCTTTTTGGCCAAAGTTTTCTTAATGCTTTTTGGTCAAGATGTTGTTATGCTGGACCTTGGTGCTTTTTGGTCAAGGGGGTCTTGACCCCACGATGTCGGTCTAAGGTGTTGATGTTGATGTTGGTGATAAGTCTTGGGTGCTTTTAGGCCCAAGCAAAGGAGGTGGTTGAATTGTGTATTGTTGTGCCATTTGCATAGAGCATTGGAGTTGATGTTGAGGGTGATGTTCAACATAGGGGAGGTCATCCTAGTTATGATGATCTGACCAATTCTCGGGTGGTTCACCCATGGTTTGTTGAACCGTGCGCTCCCGAGGTGGCATATCCAGTTATGATACGTCGGCTATCCTAGGGGTTCCTCCATGGTTTGGGGAACTATCGCTGTTGGTGCTTTTTGGCCAATACGGATGTGTAACTCCGAAGTTGACTTCCTGAGTTAGTTGGATCCACATGCATTGATGGAGTAGTGGAGTAAGGTTGCATTGTACTGCATAGCATATGTTGGATGATTAACATGTTGTTATGGTATTATATGATGATATATAAATATTGTATGTTGTTATATTGCTATGCCATGCTATGATGTATGTTCATCTTATTCCCTATTCCCATACCGTTGTGTTTACATGATTTCTTACTCCCTGTTTTCCTGGTTCTGCTGTTGCATGTATTTCCTTATGCAGAGGACAGTGATCAGCCAGTGAAGGAGTGACTCTGAGGAGCCACGACTATAGTTAGAATGATGAGTTATAGTTGTTTGTTTTGTTAGTTGTTTAGTTTGTTTCCGTGATGTATCCTGATTTTGGTAATACCAGCTCTGTATGTGACATCGGGGTTGGGTTTTTCTTTATCTATCTCGTTTATGCTTTACTGTTTTAAAACTATATTATTTTCGCGTTGTTTTTGTTGAGATGTGAAACCTTTTTATCCAAGTTTTTATCTTTTTCAAATAAATGCATGTTATATAATTACCTCTTTTAAGTAAATGTTTTATATTAACATGCGGGGTAGAAGGGTGTCACAAATTAATTTTGAATTTATTTCTACAAGTGTTTACATAGTAATGCCTAAGGGGGTGTTACTTTCGTAAGTCCGTTTGGGAGAGAAGTCACGCACGCTAGTGCCACTAAGGTAACGTGTTCATCCCTCTATTAATCTCTTATTCATTGTTTCTTGAATCTAAGATTAATGTTTGCCCTTTTTGTGTTGGCCAAGGCTTGAGGAACTTATCAAGCCACTCAAGGGAACTAGAGTAGTTACGCTTACGTTTGTCAAGAGGCTTAGATCTCCATACCAGGTATGGGGAGAAGCGATTGTATGAACATGTAGGCATTGGGGTTAGCGTAAGATGAAGGGTTAACCCATGACCCTATTTGTTTGCTATTTGCTTAAATGATATTTGTTTGTTATATAACTATTGTCAATGTTCTCTACTTGTTGGCATGCTTTAATTGCAAACTGTTATGATGATGTTATTGCTATGAATGAATGATGATGTTGTTATGTTGTGAATGAGTGTTTGGTTGTTAAGGCTGTTATGCCAACATTGATGTTATTAAGACTCTAATTTAATAATAGGGCTTATTAATGATGTTAAGACATTAAAAGATGTTAACAATGATGAATCAAATTAAGGGATGTTTTCCCAACGTTCTTAAAGACATGAACCGTAGTAAAAAGAAGTGAGACTATTGCTCAAGGTTTAGCCAAAGACCCTAGGATTGATTGTTGAGCGTTTTAGGGATACTAATAATGAAGCTGGAATTAAAGGTTTAATCCCCAAGAAGTATAAGACATGAAGATTAAACAAGAGTAATGAAACTGATGCTTGATGGTGTAGTTTAAGCCAATAGGTTTGATCTTCGGATGCCCTAGGAAGCTTAGCAAGTGTTCCAACCCTTTCTGCCCAGATAGTATGACCATGCTCCAGTAAGCAATGTCGTGCTCAACAGTCAGCACGCCCGTGCCGGGGGAAGCACGACCATGCTCCCCTAGACAGAACATAACGCATAAACATAAACAGGGGTGTTTCACCCCAAATGTCCTCAATGATGTAATAAGACGTCAAACAAAGTAAGGACAAGATAGATAACTCAATGAAGACTCAATGAAGATAAATAAATAACAAAAACGATAAGATGTTAAGATGGTAACGATGTGTTACCGCACGTTGTTGGCCAAGGGGGGCTTGATGCTCAATGGTCAAGGTGTTGATGTTGTACCTTGGTAGCCTAGTGACCAAGGGGGCCTCGGTGCCAAGTGGTTGAGGTGTTGATCTGGTGCTTATTGGCTAGAGTGTTAAATCAAATTAAAATATTAAATATGAAAAGATATTATTGAACCTTGGTAGCGTAGTGGCCAAGGGGGCCTCGATGCCAAGTGGTCAAGGTGTTGATGGTAATAAAACTTGGGTAGCCTAATGGCCCAAGCAGAGGTGGTGATTGTTTGATTGTGTGCTGTGTTGCTCATGCATTCACGTATCGGAGATGTTAGTGGGGGATGTTCAGCATAGGGGAGGTCATTCGAGAGTAAAAGGATCTGGCCATCCACGGTTATTTATCCAAGAGTTAGGTGAATCTAGCCCCCCGTGGTGGCACATCCTAGAGTAAGGTACGTCGGTTATCCAAGGGGTTCACCGTGATTTAGTGGACTGCATTACATGCATGTTTATGTTGGGGCCTAGCCCAGCCTAACCAATTCTCACCCCTAACAACATGGACATGAAAAAAAATACATGTTTAAATTTGTTTGGGCTAACTAAGAATAGCATTGATGTACTTCCAAGTTTGCAGAGTTGAAGAAATTACCTTTTATATTTATTATGAATAGACAAAAAAAATGCACAAGTTATTAATAACATTAATTTGTTATATTATACATTTCTAAATATATGTAAAAAAATATATCAAATCTTTAGTAAAAAATCCCTATCAAAAAAGGAAAATTTGTTTAAATGTATTATTTTACATAATTTGTTAAAAATAAATAAAAAATTTGGAAAAAATTTATCATTTATCAAAAGAAGTGTTAAATCACTATAAGAATTTTGCCATATACATACGAACATTTTTAGTGACACTCACCATAGGTATAAGTGTCATATACCTACAAATATAAGATTAGTTGTGGGTATAGATCTATAAAAACAGCTACAACCCAAAACCCATATCTCCCATTCAAATTTGCATAAGAAACGTAAAGCCCAAAGCTACAAAGTGTTCCATTCTCTTTCGGTCCTTCAATTCGTCAAGGCCAAATTATCTTTCCTTCAATCAAAAGCTCCCTTCTCTCATCTCTATTTGTGTGTTGTAGATTCTCTAGATTTCGTTCGTGAATTTCTCCATAATTGAGCAATTTGTGAATCTGAATTCATTTTTCAAAGGTAATTCAAACTTCGTGATATATGGTTGCAATCTCATTTTCTAATTTCTGAATTTGAGCTTCATCTTCTTCCTTAGGGTTTGCACTCTGCTTCAAGCACTGAACTGTTCCCAAAGGCGTCGTTTGATTCTTTGCTCTTTGGTTCGTTATGTGTCTCTTGTTTTCGTTTTGATATCTGACGATTTTTCTTTGATTTTTCTGTTTGCATGTTTTTAATGTTTGTGTATGTTTAATTGGTACTTGTTGATGTTTATGATTAGATTGGTGCTTATTAGCTTGGATTCTCAATTTTTTGTCATTTCAACTTCTTCCTGTTGTGCTTATAGATATGACAATTTGAGAAGTTTGATGCCTTTATTTCAATGTTTATGATTAGATCTGACGATTTGATGCTTTGAATCTTCTTGCAGTTTTTCTTTTAGGATAGGTTTTTCAAAAACAAGCAAGCGATTCGACTAAATGTTGTTTGAGTTGGTTTTGTACTAAAACTAGTATGGTCCATTGGTAAAAGTAAAATTTCTTGTAGTGAATGCTCAATTTTAATAAATTATTTTGAATGAGAAGGGTTTGCGGCATTCAAATAATTTAATAGAGTTGGATTCAGACATATTCATTCATAGTGTTTGCAAATTTCAATTGAAAAAAGGCACCTCTATGCTAGGTATTTGAAATATCTTTAGGCGAAGAAATGATGAGAATATTGTAGTAAAAATGCCTTAGATTCAAATCCAATGGGCCAAAACATTTAAACTATTTTAATGAAAAGTTTGACCTATTAATTATTTATAATTTATAATTAACAATTACAGATGAATCCCAAAACACTAAAAATATCAAGCAATAAGGAAAGTTGTTCACGGTATATATAGTGATTTAGTCTCAAAGGTAAAAAATTTATCTTTAGATTCGATAAAAATTAATATGCCTCCTTCAAAAAATTCCATGTATATCCAACAATTAGGAAGGTCTACATAAAATGGTATACTTATTTATTATGTTTCCATGCAAGTTGAAATATTAAAATCGTAAAATTAACAAAAACCTGTATTTTCATATACAGGAGGTTGCATACATGAACGTATTTAAGAAGTGATTAACTCTCTTAAATATAAATATATATATATATATATATATATATATATATATATATATATATATATATATATATATATATATATATATATATGCTCAATACTAAGAAGCATCAAAACACCCTCTTGATTGAAATCTCATATTGATTTTCGTAGAAGTATGTCAAATTCACAACAGAACATAACTCAAATCTCTAGTGATGACTCTGAACTCACTATGCCAATGGAAATGGTGGTTGATGTGGTTGATTATCAAAACCCGGCTCTTCACAAGGAACTGCATCGTATTTTCAAAACCATGGTCTTTGTAAGTAATGTATTCCAATCTTTTCTTGAGTGTTAAACTCTTAAATTTATAGTGGAAATCTATTATGTATACCATAAGTATATATTTTCAATATTCGTAGTTCTTTTTTATTTGTGATAGCAATCAACATCCGCAATAAAATTAATACCAGAAGTCCCAATATGAAAGAGAACACTTTTGAGCAAGCATCGGAAGATGTTTTCAAATCAACCAGTGAGTCAAAAGAATTAACTTGATACCAATGTTGCTACCCCTGGCCCAGTAAGTACATATATATATATATATATATATATATATATATATATATATATATATTAGCCATTTATTCAAACTCTACATACAATATTAACTTGGTTCAATCTTAATTATAAAAGCAATGTTAGCATCACACTCTTCATTTCAGTCATCTTCATATATCTTCTATTATTGGTAAATTTCATGTGGGACCGTGTATTTTATTTTGGTAGGTCTCACATGAAATCCACATGGGTCTCACATGAAATTCACCTAATAATAAATTGTATGTTTAAGAGTGTGTGATAAAGAGTGTGTTCTTAGTATTTTTTCATCTTATAATCACATATAATAATTACCAACATTTACAGGTTATTACATACAAGAAACCACGATTGACAACGAGCATCATCGTGATTGACAAGCGAACTATTACCTTTGAACTACCTAAACCTTGTATTGTTGATCAAATAGACATGGACAAGGTACCCTCAGTGGATCGAGAGAATAGTTGCGTTGATGTGCCTATGCCCCGGCTTTCATTTAGAGAGAGGCTAGAGGGATGGAGTATTGAACGCAGACAACATCAAAATAAGTCACATGATTGGGTAAACATTGATTCTTTTGACATAACTTGAAATGCATAGCATAATAATTCATTTAACGCTTATATAATTAACTTTTAATTTGATATGTAACATTCGATGCAGTTTTATAATCACCCAAAATCAAGCAGAATGTTTCGATCTATCCCTGAAGTCGTCGACTTTCTCCTCAATGAGATTTACCCTGGCACCATTAAGAAAGAAATTAAAAGAAGTTCATGCTGGTAGAAGATTCAGTGATTGATTCATGGCTGGCATCTTGTATATTTGGTATTTCTTAGTGATACTATAATTTAATACATGACACTAACTTTATCTTTACTCTCTTGTATAGGACAAGGAGATGACACCGACAATGAAAAGTTTATGCTTGTCAACCTCTAGTGATGATCATAAGAGTGAACAAGAAATTGCAAGAAATATTGTGGAGGAATTCCTTAGCGATTGTTACAATAATTTGGTCAATTATGGCAGAAAAAACCTTGCTGAGAATAATGATACCAAGTCAGAATAAAAAAAGGTACATATAGGGCATGAAGTACTTATTTTCATCAAGGATACTCATTATATATGCACCTCTTTGGGAAGATTGTGTATACATCACTGTCATATAGAAGCCATTGAATCTCTTCACAATTTATATATGCTCAATATTTTGCTTGCAACATCACAATAATTTTGACAATTCCAAAATTTCTAAAATATGATATTTTGTTTCCATTTCCTCTTGTTATTAATATTATAAAAAAAAAACACAAGCCCCACATTGACTAGAGATAGTGTCTAATAAGAGATTATAAGTAATGGACAATCATCATCCTATGAACTAGCTTTTGGGATTAAGTTGGTCCCAAAATTTAATAATTAATATTTGCAAAACTGTCACACTATTTTTATTTTTTTTCCTATATAAATCTATGAGAACAGAAAACACGAAACAAATCAAATATACCAAATGTTTTTTCATACATAACTTTTGTTGATTTTTTTAAACATAAACCATAGAAAATCACGAGAATTTTAAGAAACAAATCATATCCTAATTGTAGTGATACAAAGTAAAATCCACCACTGATTTTGTCTTTACTATCTTGTATAGGACAAGCATATGACAGAAGATGCACCAACAATTGAAAGATCATGCATCTCAACTTCTAATGGTGATAGGAGTGAACGAGAAAGATTATGGACAAATATTCCTTTGATAATCTGATGAATTATGGCCGCTAAAGGCTTGGCCATATAATTAGAATGCTCTAAATAGAATAAGATGGTTTATTTTATTGTGTGATGGTTATAAATTCTGGTTATTTTACTTTGACTTCTATTAATGATGGATATAGATGTTGATTACTTATGCTCAAGTGGAAGTGATAGTGTCAATTGGGTGTCCTGGCGGGTCTAAATTGAATCATCTGGATTGTTTTAAAATGTTTGTGGTGTGCTGTTAATTTGTCTTCAGTGCTCTTTCATTGGTAATGCACCTACTTCTATCAGATGTTATTGGCGTTGGAGTTGTGACACCCTCTACCCCGCATGTATTCAAAAGGGATAACACGGATATAAAAATGGAAAGAATACATGCAAATGTATATAATATCAAAATCGGGCATAGGCTGCCGCATTGTAACATAACGCGGAAATAATCAAAACATGTTTATAAAGGAAACATAACATAACTAAAACATAAACGAACCCAACCGTGACGTCACACTACAAAGCTGGTATAACCAATCCGATAAAACAACTCGGATACAACTGGAAACAAACTAAACAACTACTGAAAGCGGGAAATCCTACCTACGAGTCGCGGCTCCTCAGAGTCACTCCTCAATTGGTTGCACATTGACCTCTGCATAAACAATACATGCCACAAACAAGAAACATAGAGATAGGGAGTAAGAACCATATATATAAACATAACGGCAACAGGATAGTTGGCAAGATGAACATCCAACACATAGAAACATACCAACATAGCATTTACAACATGGTCATCATACCAACACAACAAACATATGACAATATAACATTAATCATACAATGCAATGCGAAACACTACTCTGAATTCATGTGGATCCATCTACACCAGGGGTACGACTTCAGACTTACATCTCCACATTGGCCAATAAGTACCAACGCCAGGGCAGTTCACCTTACCATGTCACTACATGAAAATAAGTGAATAGTGACGAAAATAAAGCGGCGGTTACATAAACCGCCGTCGGTTAATGGATCATCACCTAAATTAGAGGCGGTTTTAATAAATGCCGTAATTTTCGCGGCGGTTTGTTTTGAAACCGCCACAATTATTATTGAATTCTCGGCGGTTTACGTGAACCGCCGCAATAAAGAGGCACTTAGCGGCGGTTTGTTTTGAAACCGCCACAATTATTATTGAATTCTCGGCGGTTTACGTGAACCGCCGCAATAAAGAGGCACTTAGCGGCGGTTTTATTTGAAACCGCCACAATTGTTATTGAATTCTCGGCGGTTTATGTGAACCGCCGCAATAAAGAGGCACTTAGCGGCGGTTTATGATCAACCGCCGCAAAATCAATATATTTTTTTAGTTTTCAGAAAATAACCCACCTAAGAACCCTAACCTAACCCACGCAATTTCTTCTTCTCTGCTTCCGTGTGAAGGCGATATCGCTTCTCCGAGCCCAGTTCCTCCCTCCTTCTTCAAAGCAACCTGAAACCTGTCCTCCATTCCAAACGGCGACGGCGAGAGTGATTCTGCAGGGCGGCGGCGAGAGTGAAACCTGTCCTTCACTCTCTCTTTCTCTTCACAGGTAACCCCTCCCTCTCTCTCGCTTGCATAGGGCACACTACTCGATCTGTTGAAATTTCAAACTATATCTTCAAATTTCGTCTCCATTTCATGCTCCTTCAGATCATTGGAAAATCCGTTGTTTTGGGGATACTTATTTTTTTATTCAATTACTTTCGATGGGTTTTCTGCACCTGATGTTGCTTTTCCCTTTTCTGTTATTACATTTCTTATTTTTATTTCTTCTATTAGGTGTTTGTAGTTTTATGCGATTTTTTTGCGATTCCGTAATCTAGTATCGATCAACCATCACACGAATTTTTGTTTCACTTTTTCAAATGCGAGATTTGGTGAAAAATGATGTCTAAAACCTTTGCTTTGTGTTATTTTTTGCACTGGGTTTTCATGAGCACGAAAATCTAGGGTTTTTATACTTTTCATGGATTGACAATCGTGTAAAGTGAATTGTTATTTGAAGCTTGAATAGTTGCTTGAATAATAGTTAATAATATATGTAAAATTTTGTTTTTTATACAATTGGGTTGGACACACACAATAGAGTGATTTTGCAGTTGTGGTTTGAAATTCATAGCGCTGTAGATTTTGCAGTATAGAGTGATTTTGCAGTGGTTGGACACACACACAGTATAGAGTGATTTTGCAGTGGTGGTTTGAAATTTCCAGTCAATTCTGATCTCTCCTGCATCAATTCTTGTTCGTGAATCAACCCTAATCCTTCCTCCTGCATCAAGTATTTATTTTCTACAAATTCTAACTCCTGTTACAAAATTGATTCTTACTTTTGTATATAAACTCAACTAATTGCTTTTGTTTTGGTTGGTTTTTTGTTATTTGAGTAGATTGATCACCGGTAGGGGAAGCATGCAGTAGCTTTGATTGCCAACTATCGCTTGTTATTGCTGAAGATTCTCTACAAAACGGATTTGGTACCTAGTTGCAAGGTATAGCGTTCATTTTTGTTTTTGTTTTTCATATTGAACAAATTTTAATCATGTTTTTTGAAGATTTTTTAGTAATCGAAGTGTTTATTTATTAATTTTGAAGGTCCTGTCATGGTAGCACCATTTAGTGTAGCTTAGTTTAGCAAACGAAACCGGATAGTTGCTTAGATTATTATTTGCATTGTGCTTCTTTGAAACAGAGGTCCCAGCATCTGCATATTCTTCAATGTTGATTTTCTTAATTCTCTTGTGGATTTGTGAATTTATTGTTATGTATTTGGCATTTGGGTTTATGAATTTTCTATTATCTTCAATGTATTTGTTATGTAGTTGCTTCCTCAGATGCAAGTAAATTTCCCGTGAAGTAGGTCGTAAAAGGTAAGACGAGTGGGGTTCTAAATTTTCTTGTATTAGCTCTTATTTGTCACATTCTCAAGGTAGAATTCTGACCGCAATTATCCTCCTACAAATTTCAGATTGGCTTGATTAACTTGGAAATTGAGGACTTCATCAATACACTAGTGGAGAAAACTCAGCAATTACAGGTAAGCAATTCAACCACTGAAGCTACTAGATTGGTTTCTTAGTGTTGTATTTGCACGGTCTTCATTTTCCTTGTTCACATTAGTTCATTATAGCTGGACAAGCAATTAAGGATAGGAGTAGAACTATTTCAATGGAGATTCATTCAACTTCAGGGCTGATATGATATCTCCTGATTTGATTATTCTCTTGGTAACAAGCTATCATAAATTTAGTGAGTAGAGGTTCCAGTTGATAGTAAGAAGTTGAATTCCATTGACTAGTAAATTGACTCTACTCAAGAGCCTTCCTTCCTTATAAAGAAGTTAGCTTATATCTTCCCCCAAGCCTTAGTAGGGAAGCAAAGTAAATGTTAAATATAACAAGCTGGGCATGATTCACAAGTTCTTTATTTTCAAATTATATATTGGGCCAATTTAAGCTTTAGCATTGGCTGATTTAATTAGACTAGAAAGATTTTTAAGTAGGCATATCCTTTGCAGCAGCCAGATGTGCTATAGAGGTTCACTTGAAGCTTCCAATTTTGTTCTATGATCAATAATATAAATTAGTGCTTCATTCACATCAATTAATAACATAAACTCTGATCTTGCAAATGTTTTTGATGTTATTGCTTATCAATATAAAATCATATTTCTTTCATTTAGAAAAAAAAACCTTACTCAGTTGAGCATTGGCAGCAAGAGTAGATTACTATCCATTTGATGATGAAACTGACTTTTAGCATACATGTTTCAGCTTAGTATCTTAATACACCTAATATTGTTATGGACTCCAAATTTGTCAATTCTCCAGTTAAAATTCATTTTAAAAAGACAGAGCATAAGGTCATTATGCATGTGTAATTTGTTTCAATTTTTGCAATATTTTAACCATTTTGAATTGCTGCTGCTGTTAATTAGTGGAGAAAGTATTTCTGCTCTTTTAGGAACTCAAGTACTCAACGCAGGTATTATTAGTACTTAGAGGCTATCCTGTCATGTTTTGGATATAATGAGAACATGCAACTTGAAGGAAGATTATTGAGTTAGTGTCTGAGACTTGGGAACCCAAACTACTTTCAAATATAATGATCATGGTCTTATATCATGGTACTTGGAAATTAAAATCTCTTTCCCATTGCAGCAGTGAGCTTAAGTATATGCATTTTGGTTCAGTATGCTCTAGCCATTTAAACCTTTCATTTGCATAAGAGAAACTTGGGGTTAATCTGGCAGAACCTTGCAAATTTGTTTTTATGTAGATTGATTTTTCTCAGTAAAGATGCATTTCAAATACTTGCCCAGATTGTTGAAACACAATGCATTTTAAAACCTTGGTTCCAGATATGCTGCCATATATCAGAAGTCATATTGAATGGGTACTCATTAGGTAGTTTGTCCCCAAGTTCTTTGAGGAACACTTCTTTAAGATCAGGTAGTTTGTACTTATTTTGGCATATCAGATATTTGTTTATTCATTTTTTGAACTTGGTCCTGTTGTTTATTCACTCAAGCTGAGACACATAAAGGCAATATATGGATATTTATGGAAGCATTTTTTCCCCAAAACTACAAGTGTCACTGTCAAGTATATATTTGTAAAAATATTTTTTAATATTCTTTTTTAGTGGCTTGTACGGTTGTACCTTCTTCAAAATTATTTTCTTTTATATTTATAGAT
The DNA here is from genome assembly GCA_030762895.1 of Sophora flavescens. Taxonomy (NCBI): domain Eukaryota; kingdom Viridiplantae; phylum Streptophyta; class Magnoliopsida; order Fabales; family Fabaceae; genus Sophora; species Sophora flavescens. Next base: position 244,666,709 of record CM061063.1, on the reverse strand, counting down.
ATTGAAGCATAAGGAACTGAATGGATTTTGTTGACAGAACTACAATCATATTTTGTATCTTCATTTACCCATTGGCGTGGCTTTGGTACTTGGAGTTTCAACGGAATTGGTTGTTTGCTTGGAAACTTAGAAATTGCCCCACTTCAGGTCAGTTTTCTTCTCTGTTTCGATTCTAGCAGATTAGGGTTGTGGATTTTCTTTATTTGTTGTTTAGAAATTTGTATCTTCAAATAAACGAATCTTATAAGTGGATAGCAAAAGGGTGAGAGTGGTTATTTAATTAAGCTCTATTTGCCACAGGCCCACAGCTCACACGGAATAAAGTGATGGAGAGTACCACTTTATTATGGTTAATTATAGGTCATTAGAGGTAGCCTTTTTTATCCAGCGAAAACTGAAATATACCTCAGTTTTTTGTTAGGAGGTGCATATGATGCCCTTTTGCTTTGGATAGTGGAGAAAGATGTGTTTGTTGATAGGTGGAACATATACCATTTCATATTCACCCTTGCTTGGAAAATTCAAATCAAATGATTAGTTTTTTAAGAGAAAATACATATCATAATAAATAAATAAATATAATAAAAGGAGGATATAGAATATATAGGTAGGAATAGGATAGGTGATATCATCATGATCCCATTTTAAAGTCATGGTTATGTGTAGCGGCTACACTCCCTGAGAACTAATTGAAAATTATGTTATAAGTTTATTGATTAGATTAGAGTTATCTTCTTGAAAGAGGTGTACAGTAGTTATCAGTTTTTTAACAATGATGACATTACCTACCCATAGATTGCATTTTACAACATATATTATGTTTGAGTGTTTCTACCTGTTTGCTTCATTTGATGTACTTTCTATCTTTTACTATATTTGTGATTGAGCCTATTTCTTAACTTCAATTCTAACACAAATTTAACTAATAATTATTGACTTTACATAGTACACTTGAATTTATAATCTTACTTTGGTTTTGTTAAATATTGTATGGTGGTATTGTCATCTTAGTTCCCCACTTAACATGTATTAAGATACTAAGCTGAAACATGTATCCAGGGATTGGAACTTTGAACTCCTTGTCAATGTTGGGCCCAATTTATGTACAAAAATCATTTTCCTGCATACATATAGTACTAGAAGACCGACCAAAAAATCATTTCTATATGTATGCAGGAAAATGATTTTTGTACATAAATTGGGGACACCATAAGTTGTCTCCTTTGTTTTTAGAGTGTATTATCAAAAGAAAAAAACAAATTAAAGCAGTTGACAAATAGTTTAATTGCTGTACAGAAGGTTCTTTCTATCTTTGGAGTTTTCCATTACATCCTTCACTTTTGAGGTTAATATGTTATTAATGTTACCAACTTACTAACTTTTTATTACTTTGTTTAAATTTAGAAGGAAAGTTCACAAGTAATGGATAAATCATGGATTACAAAGCCGCGAAACTCTGTTGAGTATGAGCAAGGGGTTAGGGGATTTATTGATTTTGCTTTTGAACATCGTTCAGTTAATGACACATCAATATGCCCTTGTAAACGATGTGGTTTTAAGAAACGACAAAGTAGGGATGTGATGTACGATCACCTAATATGTACACCATTCCCAGAAGGATATTGGTCGCGCTGTCGCGAACGCGCCAAAAAGGACGAGCGGGTTTTGAAAATGTAGTTTAGGGCGACAACTCGGATGTCGTCTCTCAAGGACTCTTAAAATGTTATTTTCCACAAAAATAAGTTTTTTGTTGGGGGGGGGTTTGGATTGAGATGTAATCAGAGAAAACAGAATAATAAAAACAGAGCAATTGAAAACAAGCAGTTCAAGGAGGTTATCAAATGGCCAAAAATAGATTGATCTATTGTTCTCAATTTCCTAACTATCATAGATTCATGCAATTTCCAAGCCCTAAGCAGATTCTAATCCCCTCCCGGTTGTAGTAGCAATTTACAAGCGAAACCACTACTACAGATACATATCCCTATTCCCGAATTAAGCAAACGGGGTTAAGCCCTTCGTGAACTAAGCGAACACGAAATGTACACACGCAAATTAAGCAGATGCGATTAATTATAGGAACATGACATCACCGGAAATAAATCAACACAATACAGTATACTCCTGAATTAAGCAAACAGAAATATAAAGCATGGCATTGAAGAGGGAAAAGCATACAAAACAGGGAAATACAAGAACCTCAAGTGTATGGAAATCAATTACAATAGATCAATCCTAGAACTTAGTTCTCCATAACACAAACGAAATCACACAGAGAAAAACTTAAAAACAGAAAAATGGAGAAGCAAGAGTCTCCCTAAACTGTTCAGAATATCAATTTATACAAGTCAGAAATAAAGCTTATTCGCGAGGCGAAGCCTCTCTCGCGACGCGAATCCTGCGAACAGTCTGCAACCTTTGGTATTCTCGCGAGGCGAACACACCTTCGCGAGGCGAGTCACTGAAGAGTCTTCTTATTACGCCCGTTATGAATATCAGGGGCCAACCGTGATGCTCTCTGACTTCCAGGCTCGCGAGGCGAATGTATGCTCGCGAGGCGAGACTCTTCAACTTCAAAACTGCCACGGCCGTGACCTTCAACACGGGCAAGCCGTGATCGTCTCTGACTTTTCAGGGTTGCAAGACTCGCGGGGCGAGACCTTCTTCGCGGGGCGAACCAGAGACCTTGCATTTTCTTGGAACAGTCAGGCTTCGGGGTCGCGTGGCGAGTAAGCATTCGCGGGGCGAACCCCCTGTTTCCTTATTCTCTTGACTTTCACTTAACCTGAAAACAAAGAAATAACTATAAGTGTATTATTTAACTCAAATCTAGCTAAATTAACCTAAAACTACTCTAGAGACTCAAAACCTTGCTTGAGGACAATCTAATCTAAGTTGGGTGAAAATAGGATATAATTTGCACAAAACCCTGGTCATACTAGCCATAAAACTAGATGAGCCAGAGGCTTATCAAAATACCCCAAACTTAAACTTTGCTTGTCCCCAAGCAAACTAAGACTCAAAAATCAAAAAGACTCAAGACCTGGCAAGCTTAAAAGATTCAATCAACATTGCACAAATTCAAGCAATACATCAAAACAGTTTTCTTTAATGTCCCCCCTTTTTAAACAAAGCAATCCCCACATTCATTTATTCTAAACAGTTGAGAATTTCATCATGAAAACAATCAGAAATCTAAGAAGGGGATCTAAGTTACACATACAAGGGAGATCACCAACTTCAAACAACTGCCTTCCTCACAAGGGCATTTAGTATATCACTCAGTCACTCAGTTTATGTCAGGCTAACAACTTGCACTCAGCTTCACTTTTAAAGAACACTTCCCAAAAATTTGCTTTTCATCTCAAAATGGCTCCCACAGAAAACATGCAAGCAACATCAAGAGGTCTTTTATGGGTTGTAATGGGGCCTGGCTAAGGGTAGGATATACAAGAGGAACTAGGCTGAAGACCCTAGGAACTAAGAGAGTATGAACTATATTTACACTTTGAAATTCACTCAAGTTCCTTTCTTTATTTTTTCTTTACACTTCTGGGTGACTACAGCCTTTTATTTCAACACTTTTTATTTTATTGTTTTTCTCTCTCTCTCTGTTTTTTTTTATGTTTATACACTGTTTCTTTCATAAGCCTTTGGCTCCAACTTTTTTTCTTTTTTATTTATATATATATATATATATATATATATATATATATATATATATTTTCAATCCTAACAACATATTACACCTTGCAGCCACCCCAAACTTAGTTTTTTTTTTGCACCCATTCTAAGATTACATGCTCTCCTAATCCTAAGATCGGGTTAACATGGTTTTCCAGATTTTTGGGCTTATAACATTAGGTTATCAAGAATTAATCAGGCTAACAGGCTCAAAAGGGCTAACTAGGAAACATGCATTAGGAATGGTTTATTTTAGGCTAAGTAGCTATTTACAAAGAAAATGCCTAAATAATTTGCTACACACATATAATCATGCAAACCAAAAAGAGATTCAATCAAATTCAGGGAAGTGCAACTTGAAAGTGATTTTCACACAGTCAAAAATATGTTGGAGTCTCAAAACCTCACCTGGACATTCATGCAAATTGTTTGAAAGAGATTCTATCCCTAGTGTGTGTTCCCTATCACCCCAAACTTATCATAAATCATGCCATCATAACAAAATCCCAAAGTTCAGTTTTCAATTTCACATGGGAATCACTTTTCAAAATCAAAAAAAAAAAAAAAAAATTCAGCCTAGGGGGAATCATCACATATCAATCATGCAAGCAATCTGTGCAACATCAATCAAAATCTAGCAAACTTGCCAACAAAAGACTCAACACACAAATGCTCCTGAGCTTCTCAAATTATTCAGGAGCTTTATTCAAAGAAAAGGAAAAACTACAGCTAGTTCCCTCCCCTACACTTAAAACATGCATTGTCCCTAATGAACAACAGAATTATACAATCAGAGTGAGGGAAAGGAAAAGAGTACTCCCTGATCAAGTGCAGTGTATGTGGAAGCTGCCACCTGGATCCCATTTCTTGTAGTCTAAGGCCAAAGATGTAGAGTTCATTTCATGGTCCCATAACTTGCAGCCTTGATATATGAGTAAACACTTGACACTTTTGGTGACCGTGCTCAGTGCGGCGGACTCATCACCTTCTTTTGGGTCAAAGACGACCGCTTCATCAACAAAGTCCTCCCAATAGAATTTGGCTTCAATCCCTTGAACCATCCATGGTGCAAAATCTATTTCCTCTGGTGGCTTCACAGGGGGAGGTGGCAGATAGGTAGGGAGGGCCTCCGGTGCTGCTTCATCTTCTTCTTGTTTCTCATCCACTGCATTGACAAATTCATCACCTGCTAAATATGCAGCAATCTCAGCACAAACCACACAATGGTTAGTGTTAGTACAATCAGGACAAGAAAAAATATCATCACAGCCAGAATTAAGTGGAAAATTAGAAAAAAAATTCCCATGGGTGTCCTCAATAGTCTCAGAGATCAGCTCTATGTGGAATACAGAGTGCTCTTCCACTGGATGTTTCATAGCATCAAATATGTTAAACTTTGCAACTATATCCCCAAACCTCATAGACATGGTCCCATCATCCACATCAATGTTAGTCTTAGCTGTCTTCATGAATGGTCGGCCCAGGATGATTGGTGATTTACTGGAATGTGTCTCGCTTTGCCATGTCCGAGGATGTAGAAGTCACCGGGGAAGATCGGATCATCAACTTGCACTAGCACATCTTCCACCATTCCCATGGGGCGGGCACTGGTCCTGTTGGCCAACTGAATGGTGATACCTGTATACTTCAAGGGACCAAGATCAAGTTTGTTAAAGATGGAGGTAGGCATGACATTGATAGATGCTCCCAAGTCCAGCATGCAGTTTTCAAACTTCTTGTCCCCAATAGTGCATGGGATAGTGAAGGTGCCTGGATCCTTGCACTTCTGTGGTAATGCCCGAGTAGGGGCTATAACAGCAACTCTTTCTGGTTTAGACTGGATAAGCGCTGAGACATTCATTCCCAAATCAACCCTCTCATTATTCTTCATCTTCCTCTTGTTGGTGCATAGGTCCTTGAGAAATTTGGCATACTTGGGCACTTGCTTGATCACATCCAACAGAGGGATATTAACACCTACCTTTCTTAAAACATCAAGAATTTCCTTCTCCTTGTCTTCACCACCACTCTTCAAATTTTTCTGTAATCTGTGTGGGAACGGGATTGGTGGTCTGTATACCTTCTCAACTTCAACCTCAATAGGCTCAGGAGTTACCCCAACAGCTGCTTCATCTTTTTTAGAGGTGGCCTCAACAACTTTTCCAGACCTCAGAGATATGGCACTCACATTAGGGTTGGAGGCATTAGGATTTATCACTGGCTGTGCTGGCAGCTGGGTTGTTCTTTGAGCTTGCTTTATGTTATTTATGTCTGTGGCCATCTTTCCAATCTGTGTCCTCAAATCTTGAATGTTAGCACTTGTTTGTTGCTGATACTGTGCCTGTGAGGCCTGGAACTGTGCCTGGAACTGTCCCATTTGCTGATGGAAAAGTGTAGTCATTTGTGCATTCAATTGTGAAGTTATTTGCTTGCACATGTCATCAACTGAAGGTCCGGAAGGTGCAGAAGTGGTCACTGGAGGATTCTGAGGTGCCATCGGTTGTTGTTGGGATGAGTTCCCATACCGCAGATTAGGATGATTACTCAACTGGGGATGGTACCTATTTGTTGAGAGATCTGGAGTGCTGTATCTGTTCTGGTTATTGCCCTGATTATACGGATGGACTGCAAAGGCTTGAGGTGATTCAGTAACTGATCCTCCTTGCAAAATGGGGCATGCCTCATATGGGTGCTCAGGAGAACTGCACATGCCACACAACACCGCAGGCTGAACCCTATCCATTGCCAATTTCTCTACCAAAGAAGTGAGCCTATCAATTCTATCATCACGGTCATGGCTGGAAGAGGAAGTGCGGACCTCATGTACACCTCTAGTCTCAACAGAATTTCTTCTGGTAGTGAATTGCTGAGAATTCAGTGACATGTTCTCAATGAGTTGCTTGGCAGCAGATGGAGTCTTGTCAACCAACGCTCCCCCACTAGCAGCATCCAAAATATTCCTATCCATTGGCAGTAGCCCTTCATAAAAATATTGGATGAGGAGCTGTTCAGAAATCTGATGCTGGGGGCAACTTGATGTCAACTGCTTGAACCTCTCCCAATACTCAGCTAGCGACTCATTTCCTTGCCTAATTCCACAGATTTCTTTCCTGATTGAGGCGGCTCTGGAGGCAGGAAAATATTTCTCTAGGAAGAGCTTCTTCAAGTCGTTCCATGTGGTAATGGAATTCGGCTCAAGGTATAATAGCCAATCTTTTGCAGCTCCCCGGGTGAGGAGAACGGAAAAGCCTTCAACTTGATATGATCCTCAGTTACTCCTTCTGGCCTCAAAGTTGTGGAGCAGACAACTTGGAATTCCTTCAAGTGCTTGTGTGGATCTTCACCTGCAAGACCATTAAATCTTGGCAACAAATGGATTAGACCAGATTTTAACTCAAAAGGAGTGTCAGCACCAGGATATGCAATGCACAAACCATTGTAATTCACATCAGGGGCAGCAAGCTGCCTCAATGTCCTTTGGTCTCCCATGTTTTCAAAAACAGACTTGGAATTAGAATCACTACTAGAACTAGCCCGAAATTCTCTACTGAGTGTATGCAATGTTCTTTCTATCTCAGGATCAAATTCACACAGTTCAGGCGGTTAGATCTAGTAGCCGGACTAATTCAAAACAAAAACAAAAATAAAAGATAAAAAAACAGAAAATAAAATGCGAAAATAACAAAACAAGAGTCCCCTAAGCAACGACACCAATTTTTGGTCATATTTGTCAAGACGCGCGCCAAAAAGGACTAGCGGGTTTTTAAAATTTAGTTTAGGTATACAACTATGATGTAGTCTCTCAGGGCCTCTTAAAATGTTATTTTCCACAAAAATAAGTTTTTTTTGGGTGGGGGGGGGGGGGGGGGGGGGTTGGATTGAGATGTAATCAAAGAAAACATAATAATAAAAACAGAGCAATTGAAAACAAGCAGTTCAAGGAGGTTATCAAATGGCCAAAAACAGATTGATCTATTGTTCTCAATTTCCTAACTATCATAGATTCATGCAATTTCCAAGCCCTAAACAGATTCTAATCCCCTCCCGGTTGTAGTAGCAATTTACAAGCGAAACCACTACTACAGATACATATCCCTATTCCCGAATTAAGCAAACGGGGTTAAGCCCTTCGTGAACTAAGCGAACACGAAATGTACACACGCAAATTAAGCAGATGCGATTAATTATAGGAACATGACATCACCGGAAATAAATCAACACAATACAGTATACTCCTGAATTAAGCAAACAGAAATATAAAGCATGGCATTGAAGAGGGAAAAGCATACAAAACAGGGAAATACAAGAACCTCAAGTGTATGGAAATCAATTACAATAGATCAATCCTAGAACTTAGTTCTCCATAACACAAACGAAATCACACAGAGAAAAACGTAAAAACAGAAAAATGGAGAAGCAAGAGTCTCCCTAAACTGTTCAGAACATCAATTTATACAAGTCAGAAATAAAGCTTATTCGCGAGGCGAAGCCTCTCTCGCGACGCGAATCCTGCGAACAGTCTGCAACCTTTGGTATTCTCGCGAGGCGAACACACCTTCGCGAGGCGAGTCACTGAAGAGTCTTCTTATTACGCCCGTTATGAATATCAGGGGCCAACCGTGATGCTCTCTGACTTCCAGGCTCGCGAGGCGAATGTATGCTCGCGAGGCGAGACTCTTCAACTTCAAAACTGCCACGGCCGTGACCTTCGACACGGGCAAGCCGTGATCGTCTCTGACTTTTCAGGGTTGCAAGACTCGCGGGGCGAACCAGAGACCTTGCATTTTCTTGGAACAGTCAGGCTTCGGGGTCGCGTGGCGAGTAAGCATTCGCGGGGCGAACCCCCTGTTTCCTTATTCTCTTGACTTTCACTTAACCTGAAAACAAAGAAATAACTATAAGTGTATTATTTAACTCAAATCTAGATAAATTAACCTAAAACTACTATAGAGACTCAAAACCTTGCTTGAGGACAATCTAATCTAAGTTGGGTGAAAATAGGATATAATTTGCACAAAACCCTGGTCATACTAGCCATAAAACTAGATGAGCCAGAGGCTTATTAATATACTTTTTGGTACTATCATGGGGAGATCAGGATAGGAGAAACTAGTAATGTCTCAACTAGTAATGCTCCAAATGTAGTTCAAGACAACATGGTTGTTGAAGATCCTATTCAGAACATGATCAACGATGCTTTTGGAGTTGATAGACACCATGCAAACGAAGTACCTGTTGCATCAAATATAGAGGTTGGCGGGGATGGAGTGACACCGAATGTAACTCAAGAAGGGCACGGAGATGAGTAGATGAGTAGATGGAGTGACACCGGCCGTGTAAATGATCACCCTAATGATATACAGCCTCAATCACGAGTTTCTGAATTTTTTCCTCAAGTTGGAAAACCGGTTGGTGGCTATTCATATTTTACCCTTACACCCATTGAAAAGCTACAAGCTCATAGACATGTCTTAACCAACTGCCCTGCAGTTGATTGTTACCTTCGGTGAGTAATTCTAGCAATTGTATAACTTAAAAAGTTTTTGTTTTAATAAATCTAACATGATACATCTATATAGGCAATATAGAGATATTGTACGAAAGCAACTAAGGAGCCGTACAAGGAATGCTTCTGAGATAGACAAAAAAGTTCATAGAGAGTTTGTTCGTTGGTTTGCCAATCGTGTGAGTGAAAAAGTTTGTTAAATTTATATATTGCATTTATTTTGGTGATATGCATGCCACTAACAATAGAAATTGTTGTTTCTAGATTGCCAACAAAGTTGACAGTCTTATTGGACCAGATAAAGATGTTCTTATTAGTCTTGCTCAAGGTCCTTCCAACCAAGCTAGAAGGTTCACTGCATATAATGTTAATGGATTCAAGTTTCGAACATTGGAACGAGACAAATGCTTAAAAACTCAAAACAGTGGCGTTTTTGGCACATTTGGAACAATAAGTTACTCAAGCAATAGTGATACCCAGATGAGGTTTGGAGGGGTGCCTTATTATGGAAAATTGATAGACATCATTGAGCTTTACTACATTGGCTTCACAATGCCATTGTTTAAATGCAATTGGGCTAATACCACTAATCCTAGATGTATGAAAACAGATAAGTTGGGTTTTACCTCGATCAACTTTGCAAGATTAATACATACCGATGAACATGAAGATGATGAGCCATACATTAAAGCTTCTGAAGCTCAAATGGTTTATTATGTGGAGGATGAGAAGGAAGACGGTTGGAGCATACCAATTCATTCGAAGCCAAGAGACTTGTACAAAATGGGTGAAGATGATGAAGAATTTATGCCATCCAATGAGGCTTGCCCGTCACAAAACTTAGAACAATTTTTCTCTGATGATACTACACATATACAATTGGCAAGAGTGGCTATAGATGATGAACCTCAAACTTCAACCATTAATGAAATTGTTGAGGATGATAACAATGATATGAGTTTATGATTACTACAAGTAAAATTGTTTTAGGTTTCAGTTCTTTTTTATATATTGTAATAAGAAGTTTCCATCTTATTCTATTAGTTTAATATGAATATTTGTATTTATGCATATGATGTTGTTATTATGTGAATATCTATATCTTGCACTTTCATTTACAATTATATGCTATGGTTTTTGAATTAAAGTTATTGACATTAATGGTATTATAGGCATGCTTCGGAAAAAAAGGCTTGTTCCTCCTAATCTATCAATATCAAATCAACATGTATGATATTTGAGCACTTCCCAACCTACATCTATTAGTCCAGATTCTGCCACTCGATCAGTAACTCAGTCTGGATCTGAAAATATTGGACATTGTGAACCTGAAGTGGCTCCAGATTCTTCATCGATAAATCAGAGACTGCCTCGTACATGTTGGATAGTGGATGTCATTGGTATGTGATTTACATCTTCCTAGTTTCTCTAAATTTTTTTTAATCTTGTTATACTTTTGGATAGCAATAGTTTGGTGTAATTTGTGTTAGATGATGAAGGCATTGTTACACAAACACGGTTGAGAATTAAGGATGTGTTTGCACTTCATGATGGGAAACGAGTTGTGACCGAGTGGAATGCAGAATGTCAACCTGTAGGGGACTCTGGTGGTTTTCTGAATGGATTTTTGGGGTCGATAGCGAGCAATTTTGACCATTTCCCCATTATATTTGAAACTTGGCGTAAAGTTCCCAATCAATACAAGCTAAACATTTATGATGGATCTATAAAGGTATCAATTTTTTCTCTGAGTACTTGTATTGAAGAACCTTCAAGAATCAATGGATTCAATGCAGTAAAGCTTATTGTTATCATTTTGTTATTCTCTTAGTCTAGCAACATTTAATATGGGAAGAATATTATACATCTACCAGATTCTGCTTTATTTAGATTCTTAAAGCCATATTCAATCATCTGTTGTTTCCTTGATCAACTCTTACTTTTCTCTCGTTGATTTTGCTAGTTTGGTAGGGGAAATAATTGTTTGGTTTGGCCATGTTCATGACTTATTTTTTTTGAACATTCATGTCTTAATTGTTGTTTTAAGAATTGGGCATTGGGTGTGACTTGGGTTTCCAAATGTTTGATACAATAACTTTTAAGTGAGTTTTGATTTCTTGTTTATATTATTTACTAACAATAACTTTTTTTATGTTTGCCTTGAAGACTAAATTTGTTGTTGATGATTCGGGTCACAAAAGGTATATCTTTGCTAGCTTGGGGAATAAATGGAAGGACAATAGGTGCAAAATGTTTAATAACTTTTATAATCGGGAGCTTAGTTTCGACCAAAATTGTCGAGTTGCACCCACCAAAAATCCCCCCCGACCATTGGGTTGTCTATTTGCAATATAGACTAAGTGAAAAATCTCTGGTAATAATCATAAATCTGATTTTTTTTTCCTAACTCAATATATCATTTATTGATTGTCATTTTTGTTAACTATGCAGGAAAAAGCTGAAAAAAATGCAGCAAATCGCCAAAAACAAGTGATTCATCACACATTAGGGTCAAAGTCACTTCCAAGAAAGAAAGATGAAATGGTATAATCGTATATATTGTTATGATGTTGAATAATTTTTGGAAATGAAGTGATTTTATTATAACATTACTGCTTGTATGGTACAAAAACTTAGGAAAAGCAAGACAAGCGACCCTATAGTAAAGGTGATATGTATCCTATCGCTCATAAAAGAAAGGATGGATCCTATGTTAGCGAGGAGGCAAGATTCAAAGCAGTAAGTTTGGATGGAAATTGTTTTCTTTGGATTTACTGTTACATATTATGAACATTGTCCAGTTGCTTATATGTAGGAACAATTACAAAATGAAATTAATAACTCACTGCGAGAATGAGGCTTTTGTAAAAGTTTTTGGACCAGAGCATCCTGGACGACTCCGTGGTGTGGGATTCGGGGTGAACAAAACTCAAATATATGGACCCACTAATCGGTCTAGTGACTTGGAAGCAGCTAATGCCAAAATTCAAAAGCTAGAATCAGAAGTTGATGGGTTAAAGGCACAAGTAGTTGAAATGGATTCATTAAAGGCAAAACTTGTTGACTATGATGACATGAAAGCCCAAGTTGCTTTTCTTATGCAAAATTTTAAGGGAAATCAGGTAAATAGTTATGGTTGCAACTTGCTGAATTTGGATGTCTTTGTTGTGAAATTAGTTATTCGCATCTAATTTGTGATTTTATCTTTCAATTCCAGGTGGCAGATTTATAATCGCCTAGAGAAGTGAGACGATCTTCTGCCTCTAGTCATGACCCTGAAGATCATGGAACTTCATCGTCACACAGACTTAATTAGATATATTATATGTAAATGGTGTCAAAAACAAAAACTTGTATTTACATATGTTTTTATGTTAGGATAATTTTGAATAATATTTTGCTTTTTGCAGATTATTAATAATGTTTTTATCATTTTAATGATTAGGTTTTGAAGCATTTTTGTGTATCAATTTAATAAATTTATTAGTTCTTAGTATAAAGTTTTTATTAAAACAGGGATATTAAAAAAATTAGACAAATAATGAATTGAATCAGTTAAAAAAAAACAAATATTTAATATTTTGTGGCGGTTTAAAACCGCCGCTATATTTTTTTTCTACTATTAATGTAGTAGCTTTGGCGGCGGTTTCAAACCGCCGTTATAATTTCTGTATATTAAAATATTTAATATTTTGTGGCGGTTTAAAACCGCCGCTATATGTTTATCTACTATTAATGTAGTAGCTTTGGCGGCGGTTACAAACCGCCGTTATAATTTCTGTATATTAAAAATTGTGATATTTTGTGGCGGTTTAGAACCGCCGCTATATTTTATAGGTAATTCAAAATATGTTTTTTTGTGGCGGTTTAGAACCGCCACTAAATTAGCGACCGTAGTGCCAGCGGTTGTGAAAAACCGCCGCAAAACAGCTTCGCGACGGTCGCTTCTGAGGCGGTTTCTAAACCGCCGTAAAATTTGTTAGCGGCGGTTCAAACCGCCGCTATTTGACATATAAAACCGCCGCAAAACACCATATTTTTTGTAGTGTGTGTGGACCCCTAAGATAGCCGACGCACCTTATTCACAGATATGCCACCATGGGTGTACATGATCCTTTTAGTCTCGGATGAATAACTGTGGATGGCCAGATCGTCTTACACTCGGACGACCTTCCATTAACTATCGCAACTCCCCCTGAAACTCCATGCAAGATGCATGCACACAACAAACAACCGTTATCCACCACCTCCATCAACACCATTTATTATGGCTTAACCTCTTTGGCTAACAAGCACCAAAGGTAACATTGTCTTTAGTCTTTTAACTTTAAACGTTAAACAACACTCTGGCCAAAAAGCACCAGAGCTCAACCTTGACCATTAAGCATCAAAGCCCCCTTGGCCACTAGACTACCAAGGTACAACATCAACAACACCTTGACCATTAAGCATCAAGGCTCAACATCATCTTTTCACTTGTCTTTGATCTTCATGTTTTGTTGGTATCTTATTAAGTCTTTTAAGCGTTTGGGGTGAAAACCCCTATTTCAGCATTTCCGGTTCTGTTCTGGTGAGGTGAGCACGGGCGTGCTGGACCTGAAGGCAAGCACAACCGTCATTTCATGCAGAGCCAATGGTAAAATCGTCATTTCAAGGCAAAATATTCCTTTGTCATAAATGCGCCATTATGGCCGTTATGACGTGGATAAGCTCGTCATAAATGCCGGTCACATCGGTTAAATCCATCACTTCATCCCCATTGCTGACTCCCTGGTTCATCTGACGCAGGTTTCTCCTAGAGATATCTCGACGTATTCGCCCACAGCAAATATAATATTTTAATTTTTACGCTAAAATTTTCAAAACTTCCAGTATCGTAGTAAATACGATAAAAACATTTTTCATCTCGTTCACGAGTTAAAATTATGTTTTCTGAGCAGTAAACTTTTAATGTCAGCGAAAACACAGAAAATGGCAGATCGGTTTCCGTCAGAATTTTCAACCAAAAACTTCCCCGTAACCTTATGAAAATAAGTATAACATGGAAATGACCTTGGTTTATCCAAAATCATTTTCTAAGTCTCGGATAAAAATATATATTTATATATTTATTACCGATATTACAAAACAGCGAAAATCGGGGTGTTACATTACTACCCCATTAAAAAAAAATTCGTCATCGAAATTTCGTCACTCGAAACTAAACAGGATTTTGTAACCTCATCTTAACCTTAAGATTTTACATTGCCCTTCACATTGCTTCATTTCTCTTATTCCATATTCCATAACACAATTCATTCTTATGTCATTTCTACATATCCGTACTATCCTCAAAATTTCATCAGAGTCTATCACACTCGAAAAACAAAATCAAAACTTAATCACTTCTCTTATCAACATGGTTCCACCAGAAACCTTATTGCAATCATCTAACTCTGAATATTATCACTAAGACCAACAATGTCTTCACAGCACTAGGCATCAACTCCTTACTCAAAATATTTAATCATAGTCTTAGTTCCTCTTCATTATGATTCACCACTCCAATTTGATATTACCTAACACATCTCATCCTCAAAATAACTTCATTGCATATCTTAATGCAATTAAACCAAAAGGGATTATATAGAATAGAATTATCTAATCCTTAGCTTTCGAACTTTTCTATCAACTTAATTTTTACTCAAGAACTTATCTTTTCTGGTCACATTCAACTTAGGTAAAACTACCATAGACATCAATTCCTTTCTTACTTATCCATCGAATTCATGATGGTAAGCTGAACATTAACTTCAACTTGGCTCTTAACGCTCGATGTAAACTTTGCCCAACACTTGAAGTAAGTTTTTCGGCTTCATTCAGAACGATGTTGGAAGATTCCTTATCAGGTTGGATCAGTCCTCTAAAACATACCTCTGTTGGTTTTTCCACTACAGAGTGGACCTAAGCAGGTAAAAAGGTGTCGACTTCATCAGTCTACTCACAATAATTTGAAAAGAGGTTTTCAAGACAAGAAATTTCTTGATTTTGCTTTCACAAGAAAGCACAAAGAATAATTTGACCAATCTGAAAGATACAAGTGTCCAATATGTAAAAAGATTCTTCAATAGGTTCGTGAGTGTAAAAATGCATAGCTAGTACATGTTTACAAACATGACTCTAATAAAGTTTCTTCCTTCACAAGAATTTTACTACAGAACGAATTAAAAGAACATCAGTCCGACAAAATTCAGACTGGGTCACTTCAACCAAAAGTAAAAGTGAATCGACTAAGTCTCATCAAGAAACTTCTTTTATCATGAAAGTGTCTATCCTGAACAAAAATAGGATAGTTCCCACATATAAAATTCCACAAAAATTGGTTCAGCAAGGGGTTTTGAAACGATCACATCATATGATAAGGAATAAACAGACAACTCAAATGTTTCACACAATCTATCGAGAAAAGAAAAAAAATTTGCACCGCACCTGAATTTAAAAGTTCAATTAAAGGATTACCAGCGATGTCAAAACTACCTTAAATGAGATCGTCAGAATTTGAAGCTTCGGCACCACTCATGGTATAAACTCTCCCCTTAGCCGTTGGTTTATTGGTTCTTGTTTTATTGGCAACTGGTCCACGCCTTGGTGCATTACAATCCTTTGATAAGTGTCTTATTCGATCACAATTGAAACATTTCCTTTCTTTAAAAGGGCAGTTATCTGCCATGTGATTTGAATCTCCACATTTGAAACATCTCCTGCCTTGGCCTTTGCTTTGGTTCCTTTGGCCTCTACTACCTGATGCAGAAACAACTAGACGATATAGTTGTTGATTCTGGTCATTTCTTGGTGGTCAGAAATATGGTTTTCTCTGAATTTGCTTCTCCTCCTGATTCTGATTTTGAAACTGGTTCTTGATTCGAGAGGGGCTTCCAACATTCCCTCCATTATCTCTCCCTTTCCTCATCAGTTCTACTCTTCTACATTTCTCAACTAAAGCTTGGAAATTCTTGATTTCCAGTGGCAGTACCGACTCCTTGATTTCAAATCGTAGTCCTCCTTCAAACCTTTCACACTTCCAGTCTTCATCCGGGTTATTTTCGAAGAAGCGAAAATACTTGGCAAGTGACTCAAATTTTTCCGTGTATTCCCCAACAGACATATCCTCCTGCTGCAGACGCAAAAATTCTTGCTCTTTTTTAGCTCGAGCACTCTGAGGAAAATACTTGTTCAGAAACAAGTTCTAAAATATCTCCCAAGTAATCTCCTGATTTTCTGCTTCCAGTAGTTGCTTAGTGCCCTTCCACCAATACTCAACATCTCCGAACAGCAGATAAGTAGCATAAGGCACCTTCACTCCTTCTGGACTATGAATCAACTCAAATATTTTCTCTATCTCCTGAATCCACAAATCAGCTTTTGTAGGATCCACATCTCCATGAAATTGTGGAGGATTCTGGCGTCTAAAAGCAGTAAGACCTATGCCCTCAGCAGCCCGTTCAGCTCGAAGTTGTTCCTGTAAATTCTGGGCAACCATTGTAGCAGTTTGTTGTGCAATAGCAGCGGCAACATCAGCCATTGCTTGTGCATCATAGTCCATGCCTCCGGCTTCCTCATAGTTCTCTTCAAAGTTACCACGACCGTTAACATGACCACCTCTACGGCCTTTGCCACAGCCGCGTCCACGTCCACCTTCTGGTTCCATAACTGACCTACAAGACGCAATCAGTTAAATGGCAACCAGAAACTGAAATGTATACTTACGTGTTTAAAACACATTACTTCTAAGAAGCAATTCAACCAATGTACCATCTACTATCCATGGTTTCTCATAACCTCTTAACCAGATCAAAATCAAAATCCATCAAAACACACCTTCTTGTGTGTCAACACACATTGTTTCGGCAAGGAAACAATTCAAGCAAGATCCAACCAGAGATCACACAACAAAATCACAACAGACCTATTCCCCAAGGTTCCCGAAAGACTTGACCAGCTCTGATGCCACTAATGCGACACCCCATTTTCAGGGTATCACATTTAAGTAACCTGTTGCGGAAATACACTCAATAAAAATAATGTTGCTGGTTGCTTTCGGAAAATATAGTTTTCTAGTTACTCATCCCTTTCAAAATTGGTGATAATTTTTTTTCCTTTTTCTCCTTATACAATCCAACACCATTAACATAATATACAACTATATAACATATATAGGTATCATAAGAGATTTACACTTAAACCCTCACATAACAGGTCATCTCCCGAAGTCATAACATAAGAAAATAAAGACGTAAGTGTAACGTAGTGGTAATCTGGAATCACAACTCAAAGGAATGACTCTCAATAGCCAAACATCCAGACTAGCCAAGTACCACTACTTTATAAGACACCACAAGTCCTATAGCTGGTCACTCTACAAGACAGTTATTGGAAATACCCTCGTGAGATTCCTACTAACGAATACCTCTTCAAGCATATAGGAGTTAAGTCCTCAAATGACTCAGTGAGTTCCTTCACTTCATCCGTACTAGTGTACCAAAGTACTACCTTAGTTTAGAATAAACCTGATATATTTGTAAGGGTGAGTTTCCAATATATGAGTTTTGATAAGACACCCCATGCATAACACACAACTAGCATATACCATGTATTCACAGCATACAAAAATTATTCAAAACAGCTGAATGATTTAATTCAAAGGGTTTCATACCCGACAGTCATCGTCGTTTTATAAAAATGCACGACACTTCAATATTCAGGCTCTATTTTGATACCTAATCTCCGGAGATCCCATAACTTTCTTTAAATGAGCTGATCAGGCTCAAAAACACTTCATCTCAACCTCATGTGACCATTGCTCAAACAGCTAATGCAACTGTTCACATGACTCCTCTGTGACAACCACTCAAACAGCTATTGCAGTTGTACACAGATTACATTGTTGGATAATCCACCTCAACCTCAGGTGACCATTGCTCAAACAGCTATTGCAATTGTTCACACGACCCCTCCGTGACAACCACTCAAACAGCTATTGCAGTTGTACACAGATACAGAACCACTCAAACAACTATTGCAGTTATGTATAGAGTCACTTGTGCAATAGCCACTGAAACAACTATTGAAGCTATGCACAAGTATTATCCGACCTCGTATGATAGCCACTCAAACAGCTATTGCAGCTTAATCATACGACCCCCTGTGACAACTATCCAACTATTGTTGTAGTCATACACATGGTAACTCATTGGTCCACACAGAACACAATGATCATAACACATGGCATGTCTGCCAAAAATGCATGAGAAAAACTTTTATTCTCGTTTTGTTTTCTTTGTCATAATAATCTTTCCTTGTCGAAGCACAAAGCTAACGACCATGCTTAATTTCTTATTAAGACTTTACCCTTAAACAAACACAGGACACACAGCCCAAATGTTTTAAACTCAACACAGGACACACAGTCCGAGTGCTCAATCATAAGGCCCTGAAACCGATGCACCAGTCTTAGGCTCGCGGATATAGAACTCACAATTTCCACATCAACTTAGGACACACAGTCCACAAAATCATTGCAGGACACTCAGTCCAATGACACAGATCCCTGATCTACGTGTCCACAGAACACTAGAACCCCGACGTCTCGGTTCCTAGGTTCATTTATCTGCTTGTAAAACATTTCGCTCAGTGAAAAACAAATACAAAACAAAATCTCCGAAAACTTATCCAAGTTTAACGGAATAATTTCACTGAATAAAAATACTTTTACAGAAATCCTTTTCTGTTAAAACGTTTGATAAAATCTTAAAATCATTGATAAATTCCTTTCATTTCTAATTGTTTCACTTCAGAAATTAATTCTCAATAAAGGTCAACTTTAAAAAGAAATTAATAAATTAATTTATAATAATTAAATAATTAAATATTTAATATTAAATAATATTAAATAAATAATATTAAATAACTTATATCACTTCTCTGTCAGAAGTAATTGTTTTGACTGCTATAAAATATTGTTTTCGGAACTTAACCACTTTAAATAATATTTTATAATAAAATTGAATTTATTTTATAAAAATTAGAGCCTGTGAAAAAATTTTACGGTTTCGCCCTTACTGTTGCTTATTTGCACAGTTTCCACAAAATATTATTAAAATAATAATTTTTTTCATTTTTCTCAAAATCTCCCAAATTAATCCCTCTGATTAATTATCCAAGCTTATTAAGTTTTTTTTATCCTTCATTAATTTTTTTTAACACTGACCAATGTCAGGTTTCTCAGTCCAACACTCAACAACAGATAAATTTCAATCACAGAATGGCATGGCATATACCAATTCATGACATGCATCACAATTATAATATAACCAAATAATTATAATCATGTAAATCCATACATCACATCAATTCAATTACTCATAAATATCACATCAATCCAACAATTAACCGTAAGCAATGCAAGATAATAAAATATTTTCTACAGAAAATTAATAAATGACTCCAACAATAAGCATGTGATTATCTTAAAACTCCTCAAGCATACTCCCCTTACCTCTTGAAGATTGAACTAACAGTTCCGATTAATCTCCTTATCCCAATCCGATTTTTGCTCCGTCAGCTTAAATCAGTTAACTTGGATATTTCCTTCAATCGAATTGCAACCAAAATAAATCAAATCAAACAACAACATACTTGTCTCATGAAGGTAGGTTTCGGCCTCAACAAATTTTCTAGGTTAGGAAAGTTAAAATTTTGTTAACTTAGGGATTTATGATCCATAAGTAACTTAAACATGATTAAACACTTAAACCAAGATCATGAATCAAAACTCATCTAGTTCCAAGAACTAGGGTTTCGGTTTTCTCAAGATCATAGGCTAGAAGTTTTTAAAATTTTCTTAACTCTTGGATTCAATCAACATACAAAACTTAGAGTTGGATTCAAGTGTTACAAGACAACTTTTGAATCACAAAACCATCAAATATTCATAGCTAGGGTTTCGGCCTTTATGAAACAAATAGGTTAGGTTTTGATTTTTGATCTTATATTTACTTAAATACAAGAACTATCAAGGTACTAAGAGATTGAATCATGAATCAAGACATGAAAATGAAACAAAACCCATGAACACCACTTTTTCATGGATTCGGTCCAACTCAGAAAATTGGGAAGGAAATTTATCATGATCATATGCTTCTAGATGATGAAAATAGAGATGATTATGAGATCATAGAAATTGGTTTCATGTCAAAAGGATTTTTCTATAATTAGTTATGAATTTTTGAAGAAAGCTTCAAGAACTTTGAATCATATGAAAAACATGATGAACACAAACATAAATCCATAAAAGTTGTGAATAGAAAAGCTTAAAATAGCAAGATTAAGAGAGACTACCTCTTGATTATCAAAGAAAATGATGATTTGGATGATGTTCTTCACAAAATCATCTTGGTGTTCTAAGTGTTCTTGAGAAGCTTAGAGAGAAAGATGAAGATGATGAAGATTTTGAACAGTTTCGGTAATTTGGACATATCTCTCACTATACTTGTCCGTTTTTAATGATCTTTATGTCGTTGGAAAGAAGAGAGAAATAGGAACAACTTTCATGTAGAAAGTTTTTCGATATTCAGAATAGAAAATGGTCAGAATCGCTATGCAAAAATATGGCGAATATGAACACTTATGGTTGTTCTTGAAGTTCTTAAGAGAACATTAAGTTTGGAGGAAGATGACATAAAGAAATGAAGAAATTTGCCAAAGTGTGTTGCTAAAGAGGGGGAGCCGTGGGTTTAGGGGCAATTTGGTTCAAATTTACAATGGCATGTCTTGAAAAATTCATGAAGAGCCAAGGGTAAAATCGTCATTTCAAGGCAAAATATTCCTTTGTCATAAATGCACCATTATGGCCATTATGACACGGATAAGCTCGTCATAAATGCCGGTCACATTGGTCAAAATGGCAGACCGGTTTTCGTCGGAATTTTCAACCAAAAACTTCCCCGTAACCTTATGAAAATAAGTATAACATGTAAATGACCTTGGTTTATCCAAAATCATTTTCTAAGTCTCGGATAAAAATACATATTTATATATTTATTACCGATATTACAAAACAGCGAAAATCGGGGTGTTACAGGTTGCTTTCGAAAAATAAAATTTTCTGGTATACTTAACCCTACTCGAAAATGGTTATGATTTTTTTTTTCTTTCCTTCCTTCTCCATACAACAAACATCATATATATATATATATATATATATATATATATATATATATATATATATATATATATATATATATATATATATATATATATATATATATATATATAATCATCATTATCATCATCTACATTCAAGACCTTAACACAAACAGGTCATTTCCCAAAGTCACAACATAAGAAAATAAAAACATAACTATAACTTATTGATATGTCTGGAACTACAACTCAAGAAAAATGGCTCTCAGCTGTCAGATATATAGAAAGGTTTAAAGAATAATTCTGATGTATATTATTTAAAGAATAATGTAGTATATATATGTACAAGGGCCCTATAATTCCTCATCTATTAAAGGAATGACAGCTGCACAAATTACCTCACAGTTGTAATAATACCTAAGTTACAGCTAACATAATATTTGATTGCCTAATATTAGCTAGTAGAATTTTTGACATATCTTAACACCCCCACTCAAGTTGGTGCATGGACATCACACATTCCCAACTTGAATAGAGACTCATTAAACACTCTGCTTGACACTCCTTTGGTGAGAACATCAGCCAACTGCAATTCAGATCTTACAAAGGGAAAGAAAATTATTCCAGCTTCAAGCTTCTCTTTGATGAAATGTCTATCAATCTCCACATGTTTTGTTCTATCATGTTGGCCAGGATTGTGAGCAATTGCTATAGCCGACGTATTGTCACAGTACAAACTCATAGTATCATTTGGTTTGAAGCCCAAATCTAATAGCACATTTTTAACCCACAAAAGTTCATATACACCGAGTGCCATGCCTCTGAATTCTGCTTCAGCACTAGATCTTGCACCTACGGGCTGTTTTTTACTCCTCCAAGTTACAAGATTCCCTCCTACAAAAGTAAAGTATCCAGAGGTAGATCTTCTATCATCTTTTGAACCTGCCCAATCTGCATCAGTGTACCCTTCTACCTTTAAGTTTCCATGATTTGAGAACAAAATCCCTTTTCCAGGAGTGGACTTCAAATATCTCAAAATCCTCTCAACAGCATCCATATGAAGCTTTCGTGGGTCATGCATAAATTGACTAACAACATTCACTGCATAGGTAATATCTGGACGTGTATGGGACAAATAAATTAGTTTTCCCACCAGCCTTTGGTATCTCCCTCTTCTATGCTTGCTGAATTTGAGCATTGAAAGAGTTTATAATTTTGTTCAATTGGTGTATCAACTGGTTTACTCCCAAGCAGCCCAGTTTCCGATAGTAAGTCAAGAGTATATTTTCTTTGGCATAGAAAAATACCATGTTTTGATCTAGCTACTTCAATACCCAAGAAATATTTGAGGTTTCCAAGTTGTTTCATCTTAAATTCAAATGCAAGGTATTGTTGCAAACTAGAAATATCATCTTGGTCATTTCCTGTAACAATCATGTCATCTACATATATAATCAAAGCTGTAATTTTTCCTTTTCCTCTCTTCAAAAATAAGGTGTGATCAGAGTCACTTGCTCTATAGCCAAAAGCATTCATAGGCTTGGTAAACCTTCCAAACCATGCTCTTGGGGATTGTTTTAATCCATATAGAGCCTTCTTTAATTTGTAAACCTTCATTCCATTTGAATCTGTCATGCCTGGTGGGGAATCCATATAAATTTCTTCTAAAATTTCTCCATGTAGGAAAGTATTTTTCACATAAAATTGTAGAAGAGGCCAATCTTGGTTTGCTGCTAGCGACAGAAGTATTCTCACTGTGTTGAGCTTGGCTACTGGTGCGAACGTCTCTTGGTAATCTACACCATAAGACTGAGTGTAACCTTTAGCCACAAGTCATGCTTTATACCTCTCAATAGTTCCATCAATTTGTGTTTAATTGTAAATACCCATTTGCAACCCACAGTTTTCTTCCCTCTTGGTAAGGACACAAGATCCCAAGTGTTGTTTATTTCTAAAGCTACCATCTCATCAACCATTGCTTTGGTCCATCTAGGATCTGCCAAAGCTTCCTGTATATTACTAGGAATAGAAATTGAAGATAATTGAGATACAAATGATGCATATGACTGGGATAACTTGTGAGATGACACATATTTACTAATGGGATATTTAACTTTGGCTTGGAGGTCTGGTTCATATTTAGCTGGAGGTTGACCATGGTTAGAACGGGGTGGAAGATTATATTGGACAATAGTAGACTCAGTGTTTGGTGTGCTAGTGGTCTCAGGCAGACAAGGATCAATTTCATGATCGGTTTCATCTAAATTAGTATTATCAAGGGTAGGATCAAGAGAAAGAATTTCATGATCAGTTTCATCTACATTAGTATTATCAGAGATAGGATCAGAAGGTACCTCTGAAGAGTCAAGCCGAACCTGTGGAGAAGATTGAGCCAATTGGTCATGATCAGAAGGCACTGTATTATCCAAAAAAGAACTGTCCATATTTAGGATTGGCTCACTTCCTGCAGAATGATCCTCACACGATAATTTATCTTCACAATATAATTTCATATCTGAGATATCAAACATACTAACATCATGATTATGCACTTCACTTTCATGTCCTCCCTGAAGTGTAGAATCAACATAAAAAAATTTATGCTCATTAAATGTCACATCCATAGAGATATAAAATTTCTTTGATAGTGGATGGTAAGCACGATAACCTTTTAGAGTTGTTCCATACCGAACAAAAACACATTTGATAGCTCGTTCTTCAAGCTTTGTACATTGATGTGGGTGTAAGTGAACATATATAACACATCCAAAAACATGAGGTGGTAAATAAACCATGGAAGGAAGGATACAATGATAAGACAACACATCTAGAGGCCTTCTAAAGTTAAGCACACTAGAAGGGGTTCGATTAATCAAATAAACTGCAGAGCTCACAACCTCACCCCATAAATGAGATGGGACATTACCATCTATCAAGAGTGATCTTGTCACCTCTAATATATGTCTATTTTCCCTCTCAGCCACTCCATTTTGTTGTGGTGAATAAGGACATGCAGTTTGATGCAAGATGCCATCAGAGGTCATGAACTCTATTAATTCAGTCTTAAAATATTCCCCTCCATTGTCTGATCTAATGACTTTAATATATGTGTTAAATTGTGTAACTATCATCTGATGAAAAGAAAGAAACACATCACACACATCACTTTTATGTTTAAGCAAATACACCCAGGTTACCCGAGTACAGTCATTAACAAAACTGATAAACCATTTTTTTCCATTATGCGTAGATTGTGGGGCAGGGCCCCAAACATCTGTGTGAATTAATGAAAAAGGAAAATCAGTTTTATTATTGCTTAAAGGAAACACAGAACGATGGATTTTTGCCATTACACAAGTTTCACAAAGAAAACCAGAAATATTGCATTTATGAAATAGTGATGGAAATAATTTTTTTAGATAACCAATAGAGGGAGGTCCCAATCGTCTATGCCATAGCCAGATTTCCTTTTTGTTTTTATCTTGTATGTGTTCATTCGCAAGACAAGCCAATTCTCCTTTATGGGTTTGTTGTGAGACATTTTCCAGATAATACAGTCCTTCACTCTCTCTACCACTGCCAATCTTCTCCTTGGAATGGATGTTCTG
Organism: Sophora flavescens; assembly: GCA_030762895.1. Classification (NCBI taxonomy): domain Eukaryota; kingdom Viridiplantae; phylum Streptophyta; class Magnoliopsida; order Fabales; family Fabaceae; genus Sophora; species Sophora flavescens. The sequence goes on along the minus strand of CM061063.1, from coordinate 244,641,731 downwards.
AAAAAGACAATGGGATGGATAAAATGAGGCAACACAAGAATGTGATTTGGTTAATTTGCTGACAGAGAGAAGATTACAATTCAATGTAGGAACAAATAAAACATCAGGAATCGATAAGGAGGGTGAGAGGGATACAGTACCTACACCTTCAATAGGAGATGAGACCCCATTGGCATTAATAATAACAGTTTTGGAACAATTAGGGGAAAAATTAGTAAATTTATGAGGATCACAAGTCATATGATCAGCTGCACCTAAATCGATTATCCCATCACTACCCCTAGTAACAATAGAAAGATTAAGAGCAGAGTTAGATATACCTGACTTGGTCACAAATCCGGCAGCAGTAGAAATATGGCTCTTGGAAGTAGCTTCTACCTTGGTATTGGGAGTAGTTTTGCCTTTTGGAAGCCAATCCGGATAGCCATGGAGTTTAAAACATGTCTCCATGACATGATTATCCCCATTACAGTGGGTACACATGCGGATTCCTTTCTTAGAATAATTCTTAACAGCAAAGGCAGTCCCCATAGTAGACTCACTATCAAGCATAGCCTCTTGGCGGTTTGCCTCAGTACAAGCAATTGCATAAACCGATTGAACATTTGGAAGGGGAGTGGTAGCAAGGATACGACCACGAACTGCATGCAAATGTGAATCCAGGCCAGCCAAAAAGACATAAACTCGTTGAGAATTAATCATGTTGTTATACTTCTCAACATATTTAGGGCATTCCATGGTACAATTCATGATAGTATCATACTCCAGCCATAATCTTTGCAATTTACCAAAGTATGTAATAACAGATCCTCCATTTTGCTGAGTAGAGATTACCTCACGATATAATTGATATGATCCGGATGCATCCTGGTTGACTGAGTATGTTTGCTGCACAGTGTCCCATATGTCCTTTGCCGTAGCTAAACGAATAAAGAGGGATCTGATTTCTTTCGTCATGGAGTCCAGAAACCAATACTTGACCAGGCAGTTTTCATCTTCCCATGCCTCATATTCATCAGATTTCTTGTTTTCTGGTGCATCCTTTGCTCCAGAGATGTAACCCCAACGTTTTTTGCCTCTGATCTTGTTCTGCGCGTTCAACAGCCACTCGACATAGTTGGTGCCGTCAAGCCGTTCAGGGGTGAGCGCTTCGTGCATATGGGCAGCAGGGGAAGTCCCAGAATCATGTTTCTCCGATTGATTTTTATTGGAAGGAGCCATCAGAAATATTCAAAGAAATAAAGAAGCATTGATTCCTATATTGGAGAGGATGTCGGTGTTCAATTCTGATACCATATAGAAAGTTTTAAAGAATAATTCTGATGTATATTATTCAAAGAATAGTGTAGTATATATATGTACAAGGGTCCTATAATTCCTCATCTATTAAAGGAATGACAGCTGCACAAATTACCTCACAGTTGTAATAATGCCTAAGTTACAGCTAACATAATATTTGATTGCCTAATATTAGCTAATAGAATATTTGACATATCTTAACAAGATATATGGACTACCCTCAATAGGGTATAAAAGAACAGTGTTGGCGTTGGTGCTTAATGGCCAATGTATATATGTAACTCCGAAGTTGACATTCTGAGGTAGATTAGATCCAAGTGCACAACGGAGTAGTGGAGTAGTGCTGCATCACATAGCATACTTTGTTTGAGATGATGAGAATGACGTTGATATGTTAGATGTTATTATGTTTTGATATGCTATATGTATATGTGTATATGTGACACATGCTCATCTTGCTAACTGCTTCCATCTTTGTTGTTTACTTTGCATGTTTCTTACTCCTCCTGGTTACGTTCATCCACAGGGTCTTCTCGTATGGTTCCACAAGGAGACAAAATACAACATACAGAAATATACATGGGATAAGAAACAGTTCTATCATCAAAAGCGGAAAAGAGTCATAGTAAACTATACAGTAATTATCACAGACACAACATCAGTCAAGTCATCCGTCTTCCATAAAATTCTTATATCCATCCTACCCTCACTCCTGCAACTAAAACTTGATACTGAAAATGGCTATGGTTTCCCTATCATAGTTATGGTTATCGGTCAGTCTTCCAAGCGACACGTCCCATTCCTGGTGCACATCCTTGGTCATGGTGAGAATGCTCATGCAAAGCAATGACACTATAGCTGCACATTAAACCCGGTGCTACACCCCAGACCGTGGGTGCTCATGCAAAGCAATGACACTATAGCTGCACGATTATCCCGGTGCACACCTTCACCATGGTAAGAACGCTCACGCAAGGTGTGACACTACAGCTGCATGATGATCCCGGTGCACACCTCGTCCACTCCCAGAGGTGCTCATGCAAAGCAATGACACTCGTAGCTGCACAAGTTAAGTTTATCCTTTGGACGGTCCCACAAGGACTTCGGGTCTTGTATGTGTCCCACATACGGTTATAGAAACAACACAACTTATGAACCTCGCAGACTCCTATGGTCATAACCTTGTGCCTTAACGTCTCATCAAGACCTCAACACATGCTCTATGTCACAACACCTCTTTAACATATTTCAGGTAGGTTAGGCACCTCTAGAAATCATCATGATCCTCATGGCCAAAACTACTCATCTCTTAGACCGCATATATATCTTCGCTTAATCCACTAAGCATAAAGTAAATACCACACAGATCATGCATAACATCAAGTCAATCAAAGATATTTCAAAACATCAACATAGCACTAAATCTTTTCAATAAAGGGAAAAAAACTCAAATCAACCATCAACAGTATAAACATCAACCTAATATCGATCAACTTACAATCCCCGAATCACCACGGATGTTTTATAAAAGCAATTTAAAGCGATTCTGGTCTTGTCGATTATTTGACTTCTAGTAAAGTTTAGGTCGCCCTACATAATTACTACATAATCTACTACTTATCAATTCCGACGATAGGTTGATTCTTTCCCCCACCTGAGTTATCACCGAAAGCTCGAATTCCCAGCTCCTCGTTATCTGACAACGAGGTGTTAACACCACCTTCAACCAAACAACATAAAAACAACTAAATCAAATAAACTCATCTATATTCTCATTAGGTAGGTTCGGCCATTTAAATCTAATGAGAGTTAGGTTTCATTTCACACTCTAAGATTTTAGATACTCAATTCTTAGGTTCTAGGTTATTTAGATAATTTATTATAACTTGAAAATATTGAATAAAATCATCCAAACTCTTAGGTTAGGTTTCGGCCTTGTATAGTAAAATAGGTTAGAAAACTTTAAACCTTCCAATCTCTTATATTTTGCATCCCAATGTATTTAGGAGCTCAAATCCATGATCATATTGAAAATAAAAGAAAACAAAATATCCTAGGTCCATAAACCTCATAGGTTCGTCCATCATAAGATAACTAGGTTAGAAATCTCTAAACTTTCCAATCTTTTAGACTTATCATCCTAATGTCTTAAGGATCTTCAAGTCCATGATCATTTTGGAAAATGAAAACTCAAACATCCTAGCTCCAAAACATTGAGTTGCGGCCTAGCCTTGGAGAATGAGGAAAAGCCTTTTGTTTGATGAAAACTCTTAGGTTTGGCATCACAAAGTATTAAGAGGTCTAAATCCATGATCATATCCTACAAAAAAAAAGGTTGTTTAGCGACCGAAAATAGTGACCGAATTTTTCGGTTGCCTTTTACGACCGAACTGGCGACCGATTGTAGGATCTACATGAAGTAGTGATTAGAGATAATACTGCGACCGAAATTGCGACCGAAATAGAGCGTAGCAGGGTTATCGGTCGCTATTTCCGTCGCTAAATAAAGGAACTTAAAAGTCGGTAATTTTATCCCTTCTTAGCGACCGAAATAGCGACCGAATTAAATGCAACGGTTGAAAGTCAGAAATTTTATGTATTATTAGCGACCGAAATAGCGACCGAATTAAATGCAACGGTTAAATTTTATTTACATTTGCGACCGATTTGAATTCGGTCGCTAAACGACGCGTAAAAAAATTAAAATCGCGCGTGTTAGCGACCGATTGAATACTCCGTCGCTAAATTTATGAATTCAAATTTCAAATTAACTCATCCCGCGACCGAATTTAGCGACCGATTTTTATTTAAGTGATTGGAGACCGATTTAGCGACCGAGTATTTCGGTCGCCAAATTATAAATCCATAAAATCATGAAATCTTTCCCTTCTTCCTCATTTCTGCCTTCTCTTCCTTCCTCCCTCACCCATCTTCGATCTTCTCCTTCGCGTTCAGGCCGCCACCACCGTGCAGTGGGCACCGCCACCACCGCCGTCTCCGGTAAGCCTCCGTCCTCCTCCTCCTCTTCTTCCATCTCTTCCCTCTTCCTCTCCTCTCTTCCTTTCCCCTCTTCCTGCTCTGTTTTTAATCCCCCCCTCTGTTTCAGGCCGCCATACTCCGCCCCCTCTGTTTCAGGCCGCCATACGCAGCTCTCCGGTCACCACGCATACGCAGAGCTCCTCCTACCCTCTTCTCTCCTCATTTTGTGCATTCCCTGCTCTGCCTTGAGGTAACCTGCATGGACTCTCTATGTATCATTTTTTATTTTGCTTCATTGTTTCATTGCTTGCTTTATTGCTTACTACTGAGAAGAGCTACTTGTGTATTTCATGTGAGTTGTGAGTTGTGATATAGGTGACTGTGATTGAGTAGAACACCTTACCATTGTTTCTAATGTAAGTTGTGATTAATCTTGATGTAAATTCCTATTTAAAAATTACTGTGGTTTTCAATTTTCGTTCATATATTTATATCATGTAATGAATATTAAGATACATATAATAGATGTCATTATATGAGATGTGAGATTTGTTTAAAATAAGAAACCAAGTATATGATAAAGATTGCTTGTAGAAAGTAAGATTAATTGTGTGGAGAGCAATTAGTTTTGCTTTGAGTGCAATCAGGTTTTGGTTTTAATCCATTTTATGTTGATTATAGAATGGACCGTTAAGTGTAATGATGTATCGGGTTATTAGAACACTTCTTGTACTCTTATGTACACGACTTGCTTGTTTATAAAAAAAAATTATGGTGGTTAGTGGTTACTTGTCAAGTTTAATTCTTATGGGTTATAAATACTTGTTTGGGGGAATTGGTAAAGGTATATGAAGGGGTGACATTAATTGAGATGTGTTGTAGAGATGTAGAGATAATGGCAAGAAATTGTGGATAAAAGAGATTGGGACTGATATTACAGACATTAATTTGTAATTAATCTTGTTAATAGATTCATATCTTATATTTAATACTGAGATTTGTGGAAGATATGTTTTTATATGAGATATGTGAGATTTGTTTGAACTAGAAAATTAAGAATATGATACGGGTTGCTTAAGAGAAGGTAAAATTACAGGGAGATCAAAGAGTTTTGACAGGAGAGTAAGTGTGGCTACTTTGCCAATTACGTTTTTTTTGTTGGATTTGTCAAGTAAAGTTTTGTGATTTATAAATTTTAATATTTGTATTGGGAAATTGGTAGAGTGAGAATGAGTGTGAAGATCAAGGTTTTAAATTGTGGACTGCATCACGTGATGCGGCCGCAACATCTCGGTTGCGGTGGCCACTGAAACTGCATCGGACCGTGATTGCGGACTGCATCGACCACAATATGTTTATCTTTCCATATCTTGGCTGAATTTATGTCTTTGAATATCTCACAATAGTATGATCTATAGCCTCTGTGATGCAGCTGTTTACTTGAATAATTTCATATCGTATTGTACGTGTATGCATTCTGATTGTATTGTATTTTGATTCGTTTGGAATCCATGAATTTGTTGGTTCTTGTCTGAATCTGTTTCAAAAATTTCAAAAGAGGGTTGTAGGGATTTCAAGTTCTTGTTCACTTCTTTGTAAACAAAAAAATATTCTTTGTTGGGGTATGAAATGATCTAAAAACATTATTGTAGCCTGTAATTCCAAAGAGAGCTTTTCACTCATTTTGAATCGGATTCATTTGGTAATTCTACTTATCTCTTTTCTGTTTGATGATGTAAATTTATTGAAGGCTGGTACTTATATCTGAGCATGTTCATACATTTGGATTGCTATGAAGAATAGTTTATTCTCTTTAAAATAAAAATCTTTCAATAACAATGAATCAATGTAATTAGAATAATTTGATATGTATTTATTGATAACTTGTTTGGAAATGATTATGGAATCATATTTGTATATATTTACATTATAAGCATTGGAATGAATTGATAAAGTGTTATTAGTTCGTAAACGACATGACTTTGTTGTTGTTAATATTCATTTACTAATTTAAAGTCCATGAGCTTAATTAGAAAGTCTCTTCTTGAAGCCAACAAAAGCGAGTCTCTTAGATAATGAAGGATTAAGCATAGGGTTAGATAAAATGAAGGGCTAGGCACAGTTTGCCAGGCACATGCATGACGTGCCGTCATCATTAAAACATTATTCACATTAGAAAGCAGCTTTGTACACAATATTATGAAAAAACTCTGGTTTTTTACTCATTTGTTTTATTAGGAAATGGAGCTTTCCAGAAATAGTTGTTGATGACCATCCTTACTAGGTTATCTAGGCACTTCCGGTAGGAAAAGTCCTCTCTATGACCATCCTTCAAAATGACGTAAAAGCATCTGCTTTCCTGTAAACTACTATGTTTGCTAATATGTAAAGTTGCATGTGAAGTTGCATTTCTTTGTTCGATTTTAACATGATAGTATGCTACATGGATATTTCCATCTTTTCTTATTATCACTTGATGAAGTTTAGACATATGACTTGTTTTCCTTATCGTTTTATCAGAAAATGGACCCGACTAAATGTTTTGAGACAGCCATCCATATAGAGCAGGTACAGTATCTCATCAACTTAAGAATAACGATCGGATTCACGTAATGATGGTTAAGGTATAAACTAATCATTTACTAAATTGTTCTTGTGTATTTGCAGGATTTGATTTCAATCCCGCGATCATTCTACCGTCGTTGGGGACAACAAATACCGCGTGTTGTGACTATTGAAGACAAAAGCGGAAATCTGTTCAATGGGAATATAGTAATCCATGAGGATCGCCCATATTTTGCAACAGATACAAATGGTATCAGGGAGTTGTATTTGTTGTCCACTGGTGCATTGGCAAAGTTTAAGTACCTTGAGGGTTCTCGTTTCTACATGTTCATCCCTTTGGAAGATTGATGAGTTTTGATATTTTGATTAGTACTTATTGACTGTGGTGTATTTTTATGTTTTGATTTTTAATTAATACATATTAAACTTTTTTTTATAAACCATTATTAAACTTGCGTTAATTAATGTATATGTTTTCTTGATCATATTGACTGTGGTGTTTTGGATCGTTAGTACATCATATTTATGTTTTCTATTTATTTAAAAAAAAATATTGGTGTATTTTGTTTATATCAGAAACTAAAAATCAATGGGGTAATAGTTGAAAAACTATATTTGGTCGGCAGGATCGTTACAGGAAAAAAAAAATCAAAATTTTGCGACCGAAATAGTGACCGAATATCGGTCACCAAATTAGGCGAGCTGGGTATGCGACCAACTATACGGCGACCAAAATATATACTTTTGCAACCGAAATATCGGTCGCAGATTTGCGACCGAAATATATGTTCGGTCGCTAAACATTTAGCGACCAGGGTTTCTGCTACCCCCTTAATTCGGTCGCTATACAGTTTAGCAACCGAATTATCATGTTTAGCGACTGAAATATTCGGTCGCTAAATAGGTTTTTTTTTGTAATTAGAAAGTTGAACTCAAGCATCCTAGGTCCAAAACCATATAGGTTTGGCCATCCTTGGATAAATAAGATAGAGATTTTAAAACTTTTCAAGACTTTAGATTTAAGATCAATAGGGATCTAGAAGCTCAAATACATGATCATCTTTCAAAAAGTTGAAACAAAACTTCCTAGGCCACCGTGTATAGGTTTCGGCCATCCTTGGAAATAAGAGGTAGAAATTTTTGTTTTACACAAACTCTTAGTATGTGAAAATATAAGTTAATACAAGACTATAGAAAGTGGTTTCAACTCAAAAGGATTTTTCTACAATTTTCTAGAGATTTTAGAAGTTGAAAACTCATTAAAAACACTTAAAGAAAAAGTATAGTAAACCATAAGGTAAAAGAAGAAACTTGCAAAAAGATTGACATAAGAGTATTACCCTTGATACAAGGAACAACTTTTGTGAAGAACTTGAGTTGAAAAGATGAATAAAAATGCAAGCTTTATGAGTATGAAGTTTGAAGAGAAAGGAAGAAGATGTAGAAATAGTGTTTTTGGAGAAGAAAAAGTGAGTTGAAGAAAATGAAAGTGTGATATACAAGGAGAGAGAGAGCGCCACGGTTTTGAGGGAGAGAAATGAGTGCTTGGAGGCCAAGTTTTGAGTTATGTCATGTTTAGTTGGCAAAAGTTGAAAGGAATGGCTTAATTGATTATAAAATAGTAAATTTTGAAAAAAAGTAATGATCGTATTTTTATGGATGTGACATAAAGCTTCTACAACCATGCCTTCTTTCCCTAACAAGTCACCTCATCTCTTTTGTGTCCCCTAGTCTACTCTATTTCTTACCCGGTTACAGTTTCAATCGTATATTCCCGACGTGTTCACCCGAATAGAATATTTTATTTTATTTTATTTTATTTTGAACGAAAATTTTTAAAATAACCAAAGTTGAAGGAAACATGATAAAAGCACTAACCGTCTCGTTCACGGGTCAAAATTAGGTTTTTTGCTCAATAAACTTATACTGGCAGTGAAACGCAGACCGACTTTCGTCTGAATTTTCAACCGAAAATTTTACTGTGACTTCATATGATAAGGTGGATTAGGAATATGATTTTATTTTATTAAAACAAAATATTTTCTACTTTCATATTAAAATATAATTACTTATATTTTAATTGATTAAACAATATAATAAAAATCAGACGGTTACATTACTATCCCTCTTAAAAGAAAATTCCGTCCTCGGAATTTACATACCTCAGAAAAGATGTGGATATTGTTGTTGCATATCCGCCTCGCGTTCCCAAGTTGCATCTCCAATAGTTTCATCCCATATGACCTTAACCAAAGGAATCTATCTACCACGAAGCTCCTTAATCCGTCTATCTACGATCCTCACAGGTAAGGCCTCATGCTCTAGGTTATCTCGCAGTGGTATCGACTCAGACTCAATCACATGAGATGGATTAGGATAGTACTTTCTCAACTGAGAAACATGAAAGACGTCATGAATGTTGGAAAGATTTGGTGGCAAAGCAATTTGGTAAGCTACTGGACCAATTCGTCGAAGAATCTAAAAAGGTCCCATGAAACGAGGAGTAAGTTGTCTTGATTTGATAGCTCTGCCAATTCCAGTTTTTCGAGTAACTCTCAAGAATACGTGATCACCTTCCTGGAATTCTAATGGTCTCCTCCTCTTGTCACTGTAGCTTCTTTGCCTATCCTGTGCTTCCTTCATCTTTTCCCTTATCTTCCCGACTTGTTCCGTAGTCTGTTGTCCCACATCCGGACCCAAAACTTGGTTCTCACCAGTCTCATACCAACATAATGGGGTCCTACACTTTCTGCCGTACAGAGCCTCATACGGTGCCATTCCGATACTACTATGGAAACTGTTGTTATAAGTAAATTCAATCAATGGCAAGAACTCATCCCAACTGCCAGTGTGTTCCAACACACAAGCTCTCAATAGATCCTCCAATGATTGAATTGTCCTCTCTGATTGCCCATCGGTTTGGGGATGATAGGCAGAACTCATTCTCAATTTCGTTCCCAAGGCATGTTGCAATTGTTTCCAAAATTGAGAGGTAAATCTAGGATCTCGATCTGAGACAATGCTTGATGGCACACCATGCAATCTAACCACTTCGCTGATGTAAATCTGGGTTAAATTTTCTAATTTATCACCTTCTCTAATAGGTAAGAAGTGAGCACACTTCATCAACCTATCAATGATAACCCAAATCGCATCATGCTTCTTAGGAGTTCGTGGTAATCCGACCACGAAATCCATAGCTATACTATCCCATTTCCATTCTGGGATATCTAAAGATTGTAACAATCCTGCTGGTTTCTGATGTTCAATCTTCGCCTTTTGACACACCAAGCAAGATAAAACATACTCTGCTACTTCCTTCTTCATTCTGGTCCACCAAAACATTTTCCTCAAATCTTGATACATCTTTGTGGATCCAGGATGAAAACTCAACTTACTCTTGTGTGCTTCTTCCAAAATCATCTTCCTAAGTTCTGCATCCTCTGGCACACATATCCTATCCTTAAACCTTAACACACCATCTGCTCCCCTAGTGAACTCAGAAACTTTACCCCCGTCTATCCCCTTACTAATCTCCCGAAGGTATAGATCCTGAACTTGCTTATCTTTAAGATCTTTCAAGAAATCACTACTAATAGTGACCATACTTAAGCAAACTTTATCTTTCCGTAATTCCATTCCTAAGCTCAGATCTCTGAATTGTTCAAGCAATTCTAACTCCTTAACCATCATTGCGGATACATGCAAGGACTTCCTACTTAAGGCATCTGCTACCACATTGGCCTTACCAGGGTGGTACAATAACTCAAAATCGTAATCTTTTATGAACTCCATCTACCTCCGCTGCCTCATATTCAATTCCTTTTGATCGAATAGGTACTTTAGGCTCTTATGGTCACTGAAAACATTAAACCTTGCTCCATACAAAAAGTGTCACCATATCTTTAATGCGAACACTATTGCTTCTAACTCCAAATCATGAGTCGGATAATTCCTCTCATGAATCCTCAAATGACGGGAAGCATAAGCGACAACTCTTCCCTCTTGCATCAGAACACAACCTAAACCTTGGTATGACGCATCACAGTATACATCAAACTGTCCTAGAGAGTCTGGTAAGATCAACACATGTGATGTAGTCAACCTTTCCTTCAACTTTTGAAAACTCTGCTCACACTTGTCCGTCCATACAAAAGTTGTATCCTTTCTCATTAACTGCGTCATGGACAACGCAATCTTAGAGAATCCCTCTATGAACCTCCGATAATATCCAGCAAGTCCTAAGAAACTTCGTACTTCACTCACTGACTTAGGTCGTTCCCATTTAAGAACTGCCTCAACCTTAGCTGGATCTACGGCTATTCCTTCTTTATCAATCACGTGCCCAAGGAATTGCACTTGTTCTAGCCAAAACTCACACTTGCAAAGTTTGGCATAAAGTTGCCTATCCTTTAAGACTCGCAATACCAAACTCAAATGTTCCTCATGCTCTTCCCACGTATGAGAATAGATAAGAATATCGTCGATAAACACAACAACAAACTTATCGAGGAATGGTCTAAAAATTTGGTTCATGTAATCCATGAACACGACTGGCGCATTAGTTACACCGAAAGGCATGAATAAATACTCACAGTGCCCATACCTCGTCCTAAAAGCCGTCTTGGGTATATCTTCCTTCCTTACCCTGATCTGATGATACCCAGATCTTAAATCAATCTTCGAGAATATTGCTGCTCCCTTCAACTGATCCATCAGGTCATCGATCTGAGGCAACGGATACTTGTTCTTAATTGTCACCTTATTCAACTGTCTGTAATCTGTGCACAGCCTCACACTTCCATCCTTTTTCTTAACGAACAACACCGGTGCCCCCCAAGGCGAAACACTCGGTCTGATGAACTCTTTCCCCATCATATCGTCCAATTGTTCCTGCAACTCAGTCAACTCAATCGGTGACATCCGATAAGGTGCTATAGATATAGGCCATGTCCCTGGTACTAGATCTATAGTGAATTCCACTTCTCTTTCCGGTGGCAAACCTGGAACGTCTAGAGGGAAAACTTCAGGAAACTCTCTCACGGTAGGTATAGAATCTATGCTGGGGATCTCATCAGCCTCCATTGCACAAAGCCTCACAAATTCCTGAGAGTTATTACTCCTCAGAGGTACTCCTTCATTGGCAGACACTATACTAGAAGGTTCAAGAAATGATAAGGTCTTACTAGAACAATCTAGCATTACATGGTCAGCCGAAAGCCAATCCATGCCAAGGATAACATCTATCTGTTGCATAGGCAGACAGATAATGTCTACAACAAAAGTTTGATTTTCAATCACTATAGGACACTCTACCCCACTTCTAAACATAGTCTAAATCCGATGTGGATTCAACTAGACACGTCCAGTAACAACACCCTAACTTTTAGCAGTCCGATCAGAATCAAACTGCTTTTATACCAAATGAGACACCCCGTTGTGTCCCTTTATGTCATTTAGTTTAAAACCTCATTATTTAATTACTTAATCACACGCTTAACGTGAAAATTACATAAAAATTGAAACTTAATTTCTTAAGCAAATAGATTCATATAGAACAGAATATGAAAACATAAATATATTAAACATACTTAAAGCATCAGAGTTATCAAAACACTGTTTCAGGGCATCCCATCAATAGGATCCCGAATTGGTGCATAGTTATACAAAACATAAGCAGAAAGATAAAGCTTCACGACACATACGCGCTGGCCATAACTAACTAGACCCTCATCACCATGGGTCACAGCTCGTCCTTCGGCATCTGGTTTGTAGGGAGTTCCATCCAACTCCTCCTGGTTATGTTCATCCACAGGGTCTTCTCGTATGGTTCCACAAGGAGACAAAATACAACATACAGAAATATACAGGGGATAAGAAACAGTTCTATCATTAAAAGCGGAAAAGAGTTATAGTAAACTATACAGTAATTATCGCAAACACAACATCAGTCAAGTCACCCATCTTCCATAAAATTCTTGTATCCATCCTACCCTCACTCCTGCAACTAAAACTTGATACTGAAAATGGCTATGGTTTCCCTATCATAGTTATGGTTATCGGTCAGTCGTCCAAGCGACACGTCCCTTTCCCGGTGCACATCCTTGGTCATGGTGAGAATGCTCATGCAAAGCAATGACACTATAGCTGCACATTAAACCCGGTGCACACCCCGGACCGTGGGTGCTCATGCAAAGCAATGACACTATAGCTGCACGATTATCCCGGTGCACACCTTCACCATGGTAAGAACGCTCACGCAAAGCGTGACACTACAGCTGCACGATGATCCCGGTGCACACCTCGTCCACTCCTAGAGGTGCTCATGCAAAGCAATGACACTCGTAGCTGCACAAGTTAAGTTTACCCTTTGGACGATCCCACAAGGACTTCGGGTCTTGTATGTGTCCCACATACGGTTATAGAAACAACACAACTTATGAACCTCGCAGACTCATATGGTCGTAACCTAGTGTCTTAACCTCTCATCAAGACCTCAACACATGCTCTATGTCACAACACCTCTTTAACATATTTCAGGTAGGTTAGGCATCTCTAGAAATCATCATGATCCTCACGCCCAAAACAACTCATCTCTTAGACCATATATATATCTTCGCTTAATCCACTAAGCATAAAGTAAATACCATACAGATCATGCATAACATCAAGTCAATCAAATAAATTTCAAAACATCAACATAGCACTGAATCAGTTCAATAAAGGAAATAAATCTCAAATCAACCATCAACAGTATAAACATCAACCTAATATCGATCAACCTACAATCCCCAAATCACCATGGATGTTTTATAAATGTAATTTAAAGCGATTCTGGTCTTGTCGATTATTCGACTTCAAGTAAGGTTTAGGTCGCCCTACATAATTACTACATAATCTACTACTTATCGATTCCGACGATAGGTTGATTCTTTCCCCCACCTGAGTTATCACCGAAAGCTCGAATTCCCAGCTCCTCGTTATCCGACCATGAGGTGTTAACACCACCTTTAACCAAACAACATAAAAACAACTAAATCAAATAAACTCATCTATGTTCTCATTAGGTAGGTTCGGCCATTTAAATCTAATGAGAGTTAGGTTTCATTTCACACTCTAAGATTTTAGATACTTAACTCTTAGGTTCTAGGTGACTTAGATAATTTGTTATAACTTGAAAATATTGAATAAAATTATCCAAACTCTTAGGTTAGGTTTCGGCCTTGTATAGTAAAATAGGTTAGAAAACTTTAAACCTTCCAATCTCTTAGATTTTGCATCCCAATGTATTTAGGAGCTCAAATCCATGATCATATTGAAAATAAAAGAAAATAAAATATCCTAAGTCCATAAACCTCATAGGTTCGGCCATCATAAGATAACTAGGTTAGAAATCTCTAAACTTTCCAATCTTTTAGACTTAGCATCCTAATGTCTTAAGGATCTTCAAGTCCATGATCATTTTGGAAAATGAAAACTCAAACATCCTAGATCCAAAACATTGAGTTTCGTCCTAGCCTAAGAGAATGAGGAAAAGCCTTTTGTTTGATGAAAACTCTTAGGTTTGGCATCACAAAGTATTAAGAGGTCTAAATCCATGATCATAGTTAGAAAGTTGAACTCAAGCATCCTAGGTCCAAAACCATATAGGTTTGGCCATCCTTGGATAAATAAGCTAGAGATTTTAAAACCTTTCAAGACTTTAGATTTAAGATCAAGAGGGATCTAGAAGCTCAAATACATGATCATCTTTCAAAAAGTTGAAACAAAAGTTCCTAGGCCGCCATGTATAGGTTTCGGCCATCCTTGGAAATAAGAGGTAGAATGTTTTTATATACAAACTCTTAGTATGTGAAAATATAAGTTAATACAAGACTATAGAAAGTGGTTTCAACTCAAAAGGATTTTTCTACAATTTTCTAGAGATTTTAGAAGTTGAAAACCCATTAAAAACACTTAAAGAAAAAGTAGAGTAAACCATAAGGTAAAAGAAGAAACTTGCAAAAAGATTAACATAAGAGTATTACCTTTGATACAAGGATCAAATTTTGTGAAGAACTTGAGTTTAAAAGATGAATAAAAATGCAAGCTTTATGAGTATGAAGTTTGAAGAGAAAGGAAGAAGATGAAGAAATAGTGTTTTTGGAGAAGAAAAAGTGAGTTGAAGAAAATGAAAGTGTGATATATAGGGAGAGTGAGAGGGCCACGGTTTTGAGGGAGAGAAATGAGTGCTTGGAGGCCAAGTTTTGAGTTATGTCATGTTTAGTTGGCAAAAGTTGAAAGGAATGGCTTAATTGATTATAAAATAGTAAATTTTGAAAAAAAGTAATGATCGTACTTTTATGGATGTGACATAAAGCTTATACAACCATGCCTCCTTTCCCTAACAAGTCCCCGCATCTCTTTTGTGTCCCCTAGTCTGCTCCATTTCGTATCTGGTAACAGTTCCGATCGTATATTCCCGACGTGTTCATCCGAATAAAATATTTTATTTTATTTTATTTTTGAACGAAATTTTTTAAAATAACCAAAGTTGAAGGAAACATGATAAAAACACTAACCGTCTCGTTCACGGGTCAAAATTAGGTTTTCTGCTCAGTAAACTTATACTGGCAGTGAAACACAGACCGACTTTCGTCTAAATTTCCAACCGAAAATTTTACTGTGACTTCATATGATAAAGTGGATTAGGAATATGATTTTATTTTATTAAAACAAAATATTTTCTACTTTCATATTAAAATATAATTACTTATATTTTAATTGATTAAACAGTATAATGAAAATCAGGCTGTTACACCATGCCTAAGATTACATCTAACTGTACTAAAGGCAAACAGATCAATTTTACAAGGAAATGTGTATTCTGAACAATGATAGGACAGTTTAAGCAAACAGAGTTAACAGTCACAGGTTCAACAGTTGGGGTAGAAACAATCAGATTATTTGGCAAGGAAGAAACAGGCAAGTATAGAATTTTCATACGATCCATCGAAATAAAAGAATGAGTTGCGCCTGAATCGAAAAGTACAGACAAAAGATTACCAGCAATGTCGCACTTACCTTGCACAAGATCAGCGGAGTTCGATACCTCAACACCACTCATGGTATACACTCTTCCCTTAACGGTTGGCTTGTTTACTCTGGCATGGTTGACAGAATGCTCCCTCTTCGGTGCATGGCACTCCTTTTCCAAGTGTCCCACACGGTCACAGTTGTTACAGTTGTAATCCTTTTTTGGGCAAGCATTGGCCAGGTGGCTCGGATCTCCACACCTGAAACATCTCCTTTCTTGGCCTTGATCGTTGTTTCTCTGGCCTCCACTTCTTGTCCCCGAAACACTGGGACGAGCTTGTTGTTGTTTCTAGTTGTAGCTAGATGCCTGGTGATACGGTTTCCTCTGGTTTTACTTCCATTTGAATTCTGGCCTTGATTCTGGCTCTTAGGACGAACAGGTCCTATTGCGCTTCCCTTGTTATCCCTTCCTCTACGCATAATCTCAATTTTCCGGCACTTCTCCACTAGTGCTTGGAAGTTCCTGATCTCCAACGGCAATACCGATTCTTTAATCTCGAAGTGCAGACCGGCTTCAAACTACTCACACTTCCATTCCTCACTGGGATTGTCTTGAAAGAAACGGAAATACTTGGCAAGGGATTCAAACCTCGCCGCATACTCCCCTACTGTCAGGTCCCGCCGACTCAGCCTCATGAACTCCTGCTCCTTCTCTTTCCGGGCACTCTGGGGAAAGTACTTGTCTAGAAACTTGCCATGAAATACACCCCAGGTGATCGCTTGGTGCTCAACCTCCAACAATTGCCTGGTGCCCTTCCACCAGTACTCAGCATCACCCACTAGCTAGAACATGGAATGGGGTACCTTAGATTCCTCTGGAGTGTGTACCAGATCCAAGATCTTCTCTAGCTCCTGAATCCAAAGATAAGCCTTTATTGGATCCACGTCTCCATCAAACTGTGATGGATTCTGATGTTGGAAAGCGTCCATATGCCTTCCCTCTGTAGCTTGTTCTGCCCTCTGTTGCTCCTGTTGGTTCTGGGTAGCAGCATTAGCCGTCTGAAGAGCTATGGCAGCAGCCACGTTAGCTAGCATTTGGGCAGCGAAATCCATTCCTCCGTAGCCTCGTCCACGTCCACGAGCACCTCTCTGGTTCATACCGACCTATACCACACAAGCAGTCAGATAATAGCCAGAAAAGGGATGTGAACCACGGGTTACCACACATTACCTCAAAGAAGTAATTCAACAACATCCAGACAGAGAAAAACACAACTTCAACACAACAGACCTAAACCCAAACATTCTCGAAAGACTCGACTAGCTCTGATAAAACCTAACGTGACACCCTAAAACCTGGCATCACATGGTTACCCGTTGGGGAAAAGAAACCTATTTAAAACACTGGTCGCTTTCGGAAAAATAACCTTTTATATATGGTTACTGAAAAAGGGTACTCAATTTTTTTTGTTAAAAGAAGTTAAGAAAAGGTGATGAACACTCAGAACAAGAAAATAAACATCATTCATATAAATATAACTTTCCCACTTGGGATCTTAGGTTTGATTACAAAACAGGCCTTGTCGAACCGGCCAACAGACACTAAAATAGCTACTGAAGAAACAGGTAAAAAGAGAAACATCAAACCGGGGATAGGGAACTGGGTACAAGACTCAAAAGATGGCTCTAAAGTCCTCGGGACTATTGGGACAACTCCAAAAGCCCACGAACGATCTACCAATGCCTCCTGCATGCAGAGTGACCACAGACGCTACCCCCAGACGAGATATCAGATGCCGATTCGATAACGCCACCACCATCATCGATAGGGACGTCGTCATCTTCGGGATCCTGCGGATGGTACTATGGCTCCTTCTCCTCCTCGTCCTCGACCTCTATCAGCTCAAGAGGCTCTTCCTCGGGATCCGCTTCGGGATCCTGCTCCACTGTATCCTCCGCAAGCGGTTCAACTGGATCAAAATGCTCAAGAAGGAGACCGGTGACTTGTAGCGTATGAAGGTAGTACCATGGTGGTGGAAGCGTCACAGTCCTCGTCTCGACGGTATGAACCCTTCGTACGGGCCCTCCATTAGCATTCGTCTCGGTAGTCGTGACTGGTCCTCGATACATCGCAGTCGTCGCACCCTCATGTATAGTCCAGTTCCCTGTCATCCCAGCATGATCAAACACTTCGCTCCTCGAGCTCGACTGTTCCAAGGGAACGTTTGGATCCATCTAAAAGCACGCGCATACACGTTACAAGATGAAAAGAACAGAACATACAGATATGCAAGAGTGAGATACCATCATAAGATATATCCCACAACAACCATATACATAATACATACATCACATAATCATATAAGCAGTTAAGTCATGCATATACATAACATAACAATGTTATATCAAAGGGTCTCAAACCCGCACAATCAACCTTTGGAAATATGCATGGCACTTCAATATCAGGCTCTAACTTAATCTCATGAGATATCAACACCGTTTTCCACTGGAGAAGAATTAGAGTTGGTCAATCTCTAGCCCACCGGGCAGTTGCCTCCATACCCTCATGCATTTAAGGTCTTGGGACGAGCAACGTCACATGTGCCTCTAAACCGGTCACATGGACTGATTCCCAGATACCACCTTGTATCTGATATGTAAGAAAGCACGTCTGCCTGGGGAAATGCACATGAGAAAATATTTTATTGAAAAGGTTTTCTTTGTGTTCATTCTTTTTCGGTGTCGCGGCTCAAAGGTAACGACTTAATCATCATTTCCCTATCACTTGAAAACTCAAACATAGGACACACAGTCCGAATGCTCAATCACAACGCCCGAGACCGATGCTGCAGTCAAGGGTTGTGGTCATATAAATCATTTATGCTTTTATTCATGTTTTGAACTTTTCATGATAAGGACAATAGCCCACAACAACGAAATCAGAATGCACTGTCCTCGATTTCGAGAATTGGACTCTCAGTCCAGAACATCATGAATAGGACTCATGGCCCCGAATTAACACTGATCCAAGATCGCGTGTGTATAACTGAATACTAGAGGTGACGTCTCGCTTACTAGATTCTCTTTCTTAAGTACTTATTTTTCGTTCAGTGAAAATCAAATTCAAAACCGAATCCTCGATAACCTATCCATACTATCGGAGAGTTTCTAAAACATTTAGGAGAAAACTTTTTCTTTGAAAATATTTTATAAAGCATTTTTGAAATGCTTTTATCTTTGAAAATCCCCAATAGGATACTGCCAAATAATCTTGAAAGTTTTCACTTGAAGTCACATAGTTCGAAAAGGATTTTTCTCTTGTATAACAATAGTTCACCAAAACCATTTCAACATTTAAAACAAGTACTTTAAGTTAATGAGCTTTTGGAAAAGAACACCAATCCTTTCATCTTCAAAGTTTATTAAGGTTTTTAATCCTTATAACAGTTGAGCACAGACACAAGTCTGGCTTAGCAAACTTTCAATCAACAACAGTATATAGTCTCAATTCAATGCTAATATCACAGTTGAAAGCAGTTCATCACAGATATGCATTATAACATTTAGAACAAGCACAATTCAACATCAGATAATAGCATATCAGTTCAAGTACATTAGATAACCAAGTAAGCTCAATCAACATATAAATATCCAGTTAAACACATACACACATGCATACAGTTATTGAATATCTTTAGGAAATCCCCTCTTACCTCACGTCGGAGTTAAGAGTTTTGGATTTGAAAAGAAGGTTCACAAACGTCCTCGCTTCTCCGGCGATGGAAGTCTAAGGTTACCAACATAAAATCATGAGTTAAAAAAAATCTACACGAGAACACTAACCACAAGGAGTAGGTTCGGTTCATACAATAAACTAGGATTAGGGGTTTCCGAAATTTATGTGACTCTTGGATTTATGATCCTTAAGTGCTAGAAGTTCATAAACAACAATCTTTTAACAAAGTTGAATTGAAAATCCCACTAAGTACTTGACTTAGGGTTTCGGCCAAGCTTATGTAAATAGGCTAGGAATTTCTAAACTTTCCAATCTCTTTAGGTTACATCCATACATAGTAAGGAGCCTGAAACCATGATCATTTCGGAAAATGGAAAAATCAAATGTCTTAGACTATGAACTCTTAGGTTCGGTATTAACAAGTTTGTGAGGTTAGAGATCATTAAATCATCCAATCTTTTGGACATAACATACTTTATTATGAAGGAGCTTTAATCCATAATCATCTTGGAAAACAAAATAAAATAACACATCCTAGGTCAAATGTTACATTCGGCCATCATAGGAAAATAAAGCAAGAAAATATTTTAAACTTTACAATCACTTAGACATAGCATCCTTTAACATAAGGAGTTTTTTAGTCCATGATCACTTTGGAAAACAAAACTCAACATCTTTGACATAACTATTTAAGGTTTCGGCCTTTTCAAGAAATATGGGTTAGAAATCTTCAAATTTTCCAATCTCTTGGACTTAGCATCCTTCTACATCTAGGAGTCTTAAAACTCATTGGTTTTTGTCTTTACATAAAAAAAATAGGGTAAAAATATTTAAACTTTCCAATCACTTAGACATAGCATCCTTTAACATAAAGGGGCCTTGGTCCATGATCATCTCGGAAATGAAACTCAAATACAAACTCATACATGTAAAAGTTGAAACAAGATTCACCTAAACCATATACATGGTTTCGGCCTCCTTAGGAAGAAGAGGTTAGGAAACTTTGTTTTACACAACCTTTTAATATGTGATAGTATGAGTAAATAAAAGAATATAGAAAGTGGTTTCAACTCAAAAGGAGTTTTCTACCATTTTTGAGAGGTTTTAGAAGTTAAAAGCACATAAAGGACATATGAAGAAAAATTTGAAACAAATGATGAAACTTTGAAAAAGAAATACATATAAGTATTACCCTTAACAATATGAACAAATTTGATGAAGAACTCTAAGAGAAAAACTTGATAAAAATGTAAACTTTGTAAGAGAGAAGAAGAGGAAGAAATGTAGTAAAGTGTAAATGTGAGAAATGGAGGAAAGTGATGAAGTGTGGAAATGAAGAGTATAGAGAGTGAGAGGAGAGGGTCATGGTTTTGGGAGAGGAAGAAAGAAGAGAAGAAAGAAGGTGGGTTGCTTGTAGAGAGTATAAGGAGTTAAGGTGATGTGATGTGATTGGAGAGAGAAAGATGAAAAAGTGAGATTTTTGAAAAAAAGTAATGATTCACCTTTTTAGGTGTGTCATAACCTTCACATCAAGTCACTTCACGTCTCTTCATCCTCTTGATACTCTGCTCCATTGTGTATCAGATGACTTCTCCGATCGTATTTCTCGACGATTTCGCCCGGGAAATCCCTAAGATTTGGCCCCGGACAAGATTTTTCGAAAAACTCCAAACCCACACAAAACATCCTAAAAACACTAACCATCTCGTTCACGAATTAAAATTCGGTCTCTAGCTCAGTAAACTTGTACTGGCAGTGAGAACCCAGACCGGTTTTCGTCTAAATTTATGACCGAAAATTTTACTGTGACTTCATACGGTAAAAAACACAAGGAAATGATTTTATTTTAAATAAAATCATCCTCTGGATTTTATAAAAAATAAACACATTAAAGCATGTATTTATTGATAAAGAAGCATACAAAAAACAGGGTGTTACAGAAGTCCTCACTTTCTTGATGAGACTCAATGAACATTTTTCAAATGTTAGAGGTCAGATTCTTGTTGTGGATCCTTTTCCCTCAATTGAAAGAGTTTTTGCACTTGTTCTCCAAGATGAACAACATCGATCTGTTACTTCTATGACCTCAAATGAGTCTCAAGTTGCTTTTGCTGTCAAGCAACAATCCAACAATTCCAAAGCTTCTGGTAATGGAAAGAAGGAGAGACCTACTTGCACTCACTGTGGCCTTATTGGTCATACAGTGGATTGATGCTACAAAATCCATGGATATCCTCCAGGATACAACAAGAACAGATCCAAGAATCCTGCTCAAGCTGTGGTCAATCAAGTCATGACTCAGCCAAATACACAATCATCAGTGCCTCTTTCCTCTGATCAGTGCCAATGGTTGATCTTTCTTTTGTCATCACACACACAAAGACCTGGTGCTGTTATCCTAGAGTCCTCGGGTTTGGTCTTGTCTGCTTCCTCTTTAAGAATTCATCCTAGTTATGATTCTTAAACTTCTTGGATTTTAGATTCCGAAGCCACCTGTCACATAGCATGTTTTTTGCACTTCTTTAGTCATCACATTCCAGTGCACAATTCATTTGTTACATTGCCTGATAACTTTTCTATACCTGTACATTCGGATGGAACGGTTATCTTAAATAGCGAGATTACTCTTAACAATGTTCTTTACATCCCTAGTTTTCATGTTAACCTCATTTCAGTTAGTGTACTTCTTTCAGTTAGTAATATTTCTATAAAATTCCTAGCTGACTCATTTTCTTTTCAGGACAACAGTAGCTCGATGATGATTGGGAAGAGTGACTTGCTCCAAGGACTCTATGTCTTTAGTTTTCTCCCATCAGCATTACAGCTTTTATGCCTCTGTTAATAAACACCACACTTTGTACACCTATAGTTCCCTTAGCAAATAAAGTTTCAGCTGCCACATGGCATGCTAGATTAGGACACTTGTCTAATAAAACTTTACAATTAGTCAATGATAAATGTCAATTGTCTTTACACAATTCTGAATTTGTACATGATTGTAATATCTTTCCATTAGCTAAACAAAGAAGACTTCCTTTTGTGTCTCACAACCATTTTTCAGATTCAATATTTGATCTTGTTCACTGTGATGTCTGGGGTCCCTATCACACTATTACACATGATGGTAAAATATTTTTTTTTGACCATTGTTGATGATCATAGCAGGTTCACTTGGACTATCTTATGCAGCATAAATCAGAAGCTCCTAAACTAATTAAGCAGTTATTTGTGATGGTAGAAACTCAATTCAAGACCACCATTAAACAAATATGATCTGATATTGCCAAAGAATTGGTTTTAACAGACTTCTTGCAATCAAAAGGCACGTTGCACCAATTCAGTTGTGTGGAAAGACCTCAACAGAATTCAGTTGTTGAAAGAAAGCATCAACACTTGCTTAATGTGGCCCGATCACTCTATTTTCAGTCTAGAGTTCCTATAGCCTTTTGGAGAGAGTGTTTGAATGCTACTCCCTTTCTGATAAACAGAATCCCTGCACCGAATTTGATGCAGAAATCCCCTTTTGAGTTGCTGTTTGGGAAGCTTCGAAACATAAAAGACTTGAAAGTCTTTGGATGTCTAGCATTTGCATCCACCTTGCCATCAAAGAGAGATAAATTCACTACAAGAGCCATACCTACTATTTTTGTTGGTTATCCAGTAGGGTATAAAGGTTACAAGTTGTACAACCTACACACACGTACCTTTTTTTATATCCAGAGATGTAAATTTCCAAGAACACATATTCCCTTTCCATAACATTTCTCCAACCTTACCTATACCTGACCTTTTCCCTAACATAGTTTATCCCAAACCAATACCAGATACTTATCAAAACCAACTTCCGGCACCAAATCCGCCCACCCAAAACCCTGCACCAAACCAACTCCCTGCACCAAACCGAAATCCTGCACCAAATACAATTCCCATTAGAAGGTCAACAAGATCATCTAGACCACCCACATACCTTGATCATTACCAATGTAATTACACTACACAACACCCTTTAGCAAATCACATTTCTTATCATAGACTATCACCTTCTTATAGAGAGTACATCAACCAAATCTCTGCCTTTTATGAACCCTCCTTTTACCACCAAGCTGCTAAATTCCCAGAATGGCAGCAAGCCATGAATGAAGAGCTGCAAGCCATGGAGTCAAACAACACGTGGACTGTAGTTCCTCTTCCTCTAGGTAACCACACCATTGGTTGTAGATGGATATACAAAGTAAAAACCAAGGCAGATGGCAGCATAGCTGCTTAAAGCCTGATTGGTAGCCAAAGGCTACACACAACAAGCAAGAATTGACTTCAATGACACCTTCTCACCCGTGGCTAAACTCATAACAGTCAGGGTCCTTTTATCTTTGGCAGCTATCAAAGGGTTGAAATTCTTGCAAATGGATGTACATAATGCGTTCCTCAATGGAGACCTATTTGAGGAAGTATATATGACCCTTCCTCTTGGCTATAAGGTTCAGGGGGAGAACCTAGTATGCAAGCTGAACAAGTCCATCTATGGACTCAAACAAGCATCTAGACAGTGGTTCACCAAATTCTCTACAGCTTTAGTACAAGCCGGTTTCAAACAATCTTGCAGTGATTACTCCCTCTTCACTTTGGGTTCTGGTTCAGGTTTTGTTGTACTCCTAGTCTATGTTGATGATATCATCATAGCAGGCCCTTCTCCATCAAGGATTCATCAAGTTCAATCCAAACTTCAGGCATTGTTCCAACTGTCATTGTTCAAACTATGCAGATCAGTACGACCACGCTTCATTGAGCACGGTCGTGCTTTATAGGGAGCACGACAATGCTGTAGTTTCAAATTCAAATAGGGCGCGCTGCCTAAGCATGCCCGTGTAGAACAGAAGCACGACCATGCATAAGAGCATGGTTGTGCATGAAAGGAAGTATGACCGTGCTTCACTTAAGAGGAAGCACGCTCGTGCTGACAGGGAGCATGCCCGTTCTCCCCGATCAAGAACTGAAAACAGAACAGTTTAAAGTAGGGGTGACTCACCCCAATGAGTTTGAAAGGACTTAATAAGATATCAACGAAACAAGAAGACCAAAAGACAAGTGATATGATGTTGTACCTTGGTAGCCTAGTGTCCTCTCCAAGTGATGAGATGTTGTACCTTGGTAGCCTAGTATCCGCTCCAAGGGGACCTTGATGCATGATAGTGAAGGTGGTAATATCTAGTGCCTAATGGCTAGAGTGTTAATTAAAGATGATGATGTACCTTGGTGGCCTAGTGTCCGCCCCAAGTGATGAGATGTTGTACCTTGGTAGCCTAGTGTCCGTACCAAGTGATATGATGTTGTACCTTGGCAGCCTAGTGTCCGCTCCAAGGGGACCTTGATGCTTAATGGTCAACGTGTTGAGGCTTTGTTACTTTTTGGACAGAGTGTTGAGGCTCTGGTGCTTTTTGGCTAGTGTTGAGGGGGGAGGTCATCCGATAGTAAGGCGATCTGGTCGTCCGCGGGATTCGTCCGAAAGGGGATCATGTATACACCGTGGTGGCACATCTGAGAGTAAGGTGCATCGGCTGTCCAAGGGGTCCACCTATGGTTTGGTGGTATGGCCTAGCATTGGTGCTTCTATGGCCAGTGTGTAAATGTAACTCCGAAGTTGTACACATGCATTCAGAGTAGTGCTTCGTATTGCATTGTATGATTGATGATTATATTGTTATACTGTGATGTATTGTTGTGTTGGTATAATGATTATGTTATAAATGCTATGTTGCTATGTTTCTATGTGTTGTATGATCATCTTGCCAACTATCCTATTACTGTTAGATTATGTTTAGTTTAGTTGTTTATTCGAATTGTTATCGGATCGGTTATACCAGCTCTGTAATGTGACATCGCGGTTGGGTTCGTTATATATTTTTCTGTTATGTTTTTTTTTTATAAACATGTTTTGGTTATTTTCGCGTTATGTTACAATGCGGCAGTCTCTTCCCGTTTTTTGATAATTATATATATTTGCATATGTTCTCTCTCTTTTATATATGTGTTATCGCTTTTGAATGCATGCGGGGTAGAGGGTGTCACACTTTCTAAGTGTTACACAAATATGGAAAGAACACTGCCCAAAGCCAGAAAAGCATATCTGCTATACTTAGATGTCAACAAGGAATCTCCTACGTTCTTCAAAGCATTTATTATCAAGTCAGAACGGCTATTTCCAGAAGAACAAAGCTGAAGACTCTCAAATGCGTCTCAACGAATCTTTATGATCAATTATAAATAGAAGAAGTCGAAGACTGAACGATAGTGATGTGATACAGTGATAAGCAATCAAAGAAATTACTCATCGGTTGAAAAGCTATATTACTCAAAGAACAGTACTTATCTTATCATATCAATAGTTGAAAGCTCTCATCACTCA
Source organism: Sophora flavescens (assembly GCA_030762895.1). NCBI lineage: Eukaryota > Viridiplantae > Streptophyta > Magnoliopsida > Fabales > Fabaceae > Sophora > Sophora flavescens. Next base: position 244,615,734 of record CM061063.1, on the reverse strand, counting down.
CATATCTTCTTCACACTCTGAAAAATCATTTGAAGAAGAACTCATCTGCAACTCACCAAGTTCCAAGTTCATATTCACTATCTGTAGTGTTTAAAGATTGGTTGAATTGCTTTGTAAATTTGAAGTTGTGCTTCAAAACTCTCTGAGCCTGAAGAGGCTTGTTTCAAGAATACTTGTTGAGCCTTAAGAGGCTAGGTGTGCAAACAATTCTTGTGGTTGAGCCTGAAGAGGCTAGATGTGCAAACAATACTTGTGGTTGAGCCTGGAGAGGCTAGGTGTGCAAATAATACTTGTCTGTAACCTTAATCAGTTATAGTGTTAAAACTTGGTAAAGCCAAGGACTAGATGTAGCCCAAGGTTTGTGGGTGAACCAGGATAAACCTCTGAGTATACTCTCTCTATCCTTCACTTTATTTTTCAGTTGTTTAACTACTTTTAAGTAACTAACCTGGGCATGTTATATAGTTGTTGATCAGTGTGTTGTGAAAAGCGTCGTATAACACCCTGAATTCCACCTTACGTTAATAAATGTTAATGTGTTAGACTTAGCCTATATATGCTTGTTATGCTTGTTCTTGATGTCTATGTTCATGTTGGGAAGGTTTAGCCTTAGGAAGGTTCCATTGTCTTAGAATCCTAGTAACTTGTTTCACCGTTTTGTCCATATCTTAAGATCTAGATGTCCGATCAAGGTGATATTTGTGGTGTTGGAAAGTTAAGAGAATTATCTACAAGTCTTATTTCATGTGTTTTGGCCAAGTTCGACTGTTTTGGCCTCGCCCCGCGAGCATTTTCTCACCGTGCGAAAATCTAAAATTCAGCTTTGCACTTTCGAGTTCACCCCGCTAATCCAACTGACAGAAATTGGTTCTCTAGCTCACCCCACGAATGGGAGTTCGCCCCACGAATACGTGCAGAACCAGAAAACACATTTTAGGTTCTTTTCAAGCCCAAATCGTAGTCTATCATGTCCCAACACTCAGAGTTACCTTCCTTAAAAAGGGGGCGGTGGCAGTTTTGTAAATATCAGACTTCATTAATTCAATTTTAACGTCAGTTGTTTTAAGGACTGACTTTAAAAGTGAAGTGACTCACTTTTAACGTCAGTTCAATAAACAACTGACGTTAACAGTGAACGTTTTAACGTCAGTTCTTTATCGAACTGACGTTAAAAGTGAGTCACTTCACTTTTAACGTCAGTCCTTACATCAACAGATGTTAAAGGTTATTTTAATAATTTTTTTATCTAGTATACGTACCCTTCCGCATTGCCTTCCTCAAAGTTTCAGTTTCACAATTGCTTTGATGTTTTGTGTTTCTGTTTTGAAAACTAAAATATATGTGCGAAGTATAATTCGAATCAATAACCCAAACCGTATCTCATTCATGAAGTGTAATACTGATCGATCAGGAAGATTGAAAGGGTTTAAAATCCTATAAAAAGTTACATTGAAAGGGTTTAAAATCCTAAACATTAAAGCTACATCCCATCAGAGAGTTTTATGAAATATGCCAAAGGGAAACTATACTCCGAAGGGTGCACTCGATCTGTTTTAGCAATGGTCTTGGAACAGTCACTTGCATCCTTTAACACCTCAGAAAACTGGGGGGCATGAGAGAGCTCAAGAGAGGCAAAAACAGATGCACTAGATCTGTTTCAAGCAAAGGCAGTGGTTCTAGAGACTTCCATGACGGTCACTTGCTGCCAAAGCTGAGGTTTTGGAACTGTGACGCCCGAGCACCTGATTTGCCCTCCAGCAGCTGATTCTCCGGAAGGATGATAAGGTGAGCAACTCACATTACGTGGTTTACACAAGCTTATCACCCATGTTACGCGATTTACACAACCTCAGAAGTTGTTTGACCATTAAGACAAAGATCTTTGAGTCTAGGAATAGGAAGAAAGAGTGATGAAGTTAATCTCCATGGCAGAGCCATATTGTGAAGCCGAAAATTAAAAGGATGGAAGGAAGCTATTTATAGGAGCAGGGGATGAAGTTACTAAGCTATTCTGATTTTATTCAAAACTTATCTATAAACTTAATGCTCATTAAGAGGATTAAGTTACAAGGTGCATGGGTAGGTAGCACAGTAGTCAAAGGAATGAATGTTTTTGCAGATATCTATACACTTTTAACGTCAGTTGTTTAAAAAAACTGACGTTAAAAGTGTTTTTAAAATAAAAAATATTTATTGTTAACGTCAATTTTTTATACAACTGACATTAAAAGTGTGATTTTTACTTCAGTTAAATAAATAGCTGACGTAAATAATCCTATATATTATAAACGTGCAGAATGAATATTGGAAATAATGTAATTAATATACGGGAACTTGGCAGTCATAAATTAAGTTGACGTTAAAAATGAGGTGGTGGCAGTTTGTAAATATTAAATCACTATTTGCGTCAGTTCTATAAATAACTGACGTAAATAATTATGAAACTCATTTCATTGGTTGTCATGTCCCTGTTGTCCCTCTTAACGCAGATCACTCCATATAGTGCAGTTTATTTCTAAACCTTTTTTTTAAACACGTTTATTTTTAATTTTTATTAATTAGCTTGAATTAGTAAACAAATTCTTGTGCAAATTAAAATAAATAAACACTTAACATAAAACAAGTTATATGTATAATCAAATTGTATCTCATTGAAGCGATTCATAAGTTAAAATTACATGATTAAAAGATAAAAAATTTCTGCAACATAGCCCTAAAATATAAAAAAGTTTCTACTTCAACATCATTTTCTTCTCAGTCCTGTCATCATAAACTCCAATGGATGCATCACCTCCCTCACTTGAATTCCATGATGCAAAGTAAATCCTCAGTCACTAGCAGCGAAAGCAAAGTGAAATGGATCTTTGCATCTTTCTTCTTCACTGGAATTCCTTGATGCATCGTCTTGAATCCACAGTCACTTGCTTCCAAAGCAAAGTGAAAGGGATGACGGGGATGAAATAAAGTGAGAGAATCACATTACGTGATTCACCCAACCTTACCATCCATGTTATGTGATTTACACAACCTCAGAAGTTGTTTGACCATTAAGACAAAGATCTTGGAGTCTAGGAATAGGAAGAAATAGTGATGAAGTTAATCTCCATGGCAGAGCCATATTGTGAAGCAGAAAAAATTAAAAGGATGGAAGGAAGCTATTTATAGGAGCAGGGGATGAAGTTACTAAGCTATTATGATTTTCTTGAAAACTTATGTAAAAACTTAATGCTCATTAAGAGGATTAGGTTACAAGGTGAATGGTAAGTAGCACAGTAGTCAAAGGAATGAATGTTTTTGCAGAAACTAATAAACTTTTAACGTCCGTTGTGTAATACAACTGACGTTAGAAGTGTGAGTGTTGTTAACGTCAGTTTCTTAAGATAGCTGACGTTAAATATAGGACCTTTAACATCAGTTTTTACTAACAACTGACGTAAAATGTTGTTTTATTTTGATATTAACGTTTACACCCGCGCGCCTTCTGCACTTCTCTGTACGTCTCTTTTCTCTTTTCATCACGCCCAACCCTCACTCTCAACACTCACTCTCACTCTCACTCTGCCCTAATCGCAAGCTCATCTCCACCACAACCACTGCGAGGGCTTCTTCGCCACCACCGTGAGGTACACTCTTAACCCCTAACTCTGTCTTTCCCGCTCATTCTTTGCAATAACTTGACATCTCTCTTTCCCCTTCCCGCGCACTAACTCTCCTTGTCCCTCTGCTCTCAGTAACCACATCGAACGTTGGCCACCACTCGAGCTTCCCACCCACCACCACGCGAGCGCCTATTTCTGGTGAGTCTTTAGGGCACATTTTTTTATTTTTGGTTTTGAGTGTATGTTGAAACTGTAGTCTCAGTAGTTGAAACTTGAAACTGTGAGTTTGAGTTGTTTGGAATGTCTCTATTTTTGGTTTTGAGTGTATGTTGAAACTGTAGTCTCAGTAGTTGAAACTTGAAACCGTGAGTTTGAGTTATTTGGAATGTCTCTATTTTTGGTTTTGAGTGCATGTTGCTCTACTGGTTGATCTGTCACGGCCGTGATGCTCATCACGGCTAGGCCGTGATCAGTTCTGCCCTTGAGGGTCTGGTTCTGTTGGCACGTTACGGCCGTGATGGACATCACGGCCAGGCCGTGACCAGTGCTTGGCAATATTCAAAAACTATAGTTTTCAATCTCCCGTATTGTCCTTATATTGGATAGATGTTTTGTATATCTACAGGACCTATCTAGTTATTTTTATTTATACTTCTGTATTTATTTTGAGTTATAACCTATGCTAATACATATATATTGTTTCTGAACAGGCATACATATGGATCAATCGGATAGCCCACATGCACGGGAGGACACTGTGGGGGCTTCGCAGGACCTGATCACGCCTACGCCTGATTCTAGTGTAAGTTTACATGTTATATACTATCTTTAGTCCTTCTTTTTAATGTAAGTTTATAATGTTACAACCCTCTATTTTATCATTTTTTTTGTCCATACAGACATCACAGGCTCATAGGAAATGGGGTAGAGGAGCCACCTCATTGAAGAAACTAGAGAAGGACAGGCAAAGCGGACAGAAGCTTGAGGTGTCCTTCGATGCTAATCTAAATGCCCAGGGACCCTGTGCTAAAGAATTTAATAAGTGGGTGTTTCTACAAGCGAAGCAGCACGTAAGCATCAACTACAACCACTAGAATGACGTTCCACAGAATGTTAAGGATCAGATTTGGGAGGCTATCACGGTATTTTACCTTTACATTCGTTTGATTTACATTATTAGATAGTTATCCGAGTTATAATCCATCCAGTTGTTATGTATTTAATGTGTAGGCAGCTTGGACTGTGCCAAATGACGAGGATCATCGTCATAAATGTATGAAAATGGCATCAAAGCGTTGGAATGGGTTCAAGCATGATCTTACCAGGTACTATGTATCTGGGAAGAAGCGGCTTGATAAAATGTTCTCGGATTATCCCTGGATTGATCAGGATACTTGGGATATGTTTGCCAGGAGTCGACAGGATGGAGAATTTCAGGTTGGTTGATTAGGTTAATTTTGTATGCTTATTATAAATCATTTAACTGTATTTAATTATGTGTTTTTGTTTGAATAGGCTAAGGCAAATAAGGGTCGGCAGAATCAGGCGAAGAACGTCCACCACCACACCATGTCTCAGGGTGGGTACCAGACTCGGATCAAGCAGATGATGGCGGATAGGCTGAGGGCGAAGCAGGAAGAGCACTCTGCTAGGATTGAAAGAGGAGAGGTGCCTGAGGGCACACCATTAAGTCCTCCGTCGAACATCGACCGCGAGGATGTCTAGTTAGCCGGCCACATGACAAAGACAGGATCTTTTAAAGTTGATGCCACTCGCGAAGTGGCAGATAAGATTGTAAGTAAATAATTAACTTGATTTCAATTGATATTTGTATAGATATTTGCAACACTTTTCACTTGCACGTTTTTTCATTTTTTTTCATTGTAGATGGATCTTAAAGCACAATCCTCCCAGAGCGCATTCATTCCTTCTGGATGGCGGGACGTCTTGATGACTGCTCTAGGCAAGAAAGACCATCCTGGTCGGGTTCTCGGTGTTCCTGGGAACATGAGCATCAAAGAATATTATGGCAAGTCTGCTTCACGAAACTGGGTGGTCGATGAAGCATCAATTTTGGCTGACATTACTCAGCACCTCATGTTCAACCCAGCTATTACAACACATCTGATGCAAGGCTTAATATCCAACTCAGAATTCAAGCAGGCGCTTGCCAGAGAGCTTTCCTCTGTCGGTACATCCCAGGACATCGCAGGGCATGCCAACCTTTCACATGTGAGTACAAAAGAGAGTTTTAGTAGGGCACATGTGGAGGATGATGAGTTGGCAGCTAGGGAGCGGGTGTTCGAAGTCCAACGCCATGATCATGAGTTGGAAATGAAAAGGCGTGAGCTTGAGTTGGACTCCAAACGAAGTGAGCTCGAAATGTTAACAAAGGTATGTATTCATTATTAATATCCAAATTAGTCAAATAATTACTTGTGTTTTTTTTAATTATCAAAAACTTATCTATTTTATTTTTCCTAAACTGAAGGCCAAGTCGACGTCGGTGTCGCTGTCACCTATCACTCGTTTGTTCTCACTTGGTGAGGATTATGCGTTTGAGATTTTTGAATGTCCATTGGAGCACGATGGATGGGTGGCACGCCCAGATCAACGGAGGATATTTACCTTCTGTGGTGACGATCTCGGGAACACCTGCAGAAATAACGTCTGGATGAACAGCAATGTTTTCAATCTCTGGTGCACGTAAGTTAATTTAAATTTTATAACTTATTTATTTTTGGTATTTTTACATTTAATAATTTATTTTAATTTCAATATATATATTATGTAATTAACATCCACACCTTTTCATATCTTAGGTATCTCCATCGTCTTCAGCTTGATAAGGGCGTTGCATCAGTTTACGGTTTCTTAGATCCGTCAATCCTTCTACCCGATTTCTTTGTTGGCGATGCATTGAGTAAATACTTAGGGAACTTGTTGGGAGAGAATCCGAAAGAATTATATCTGGCTCCCTACTGTATGAAAAGCCATTGGCAGTTGTTCGTACTTCACCCGTCTAGGCATACTGTCATATTCTTCTGCTCTCTCTCCACCAAGATCCGCCAACGAAGGTGGTGGAAGCTGTAAATAAGTAAGTAACTAATCTTAAATTTAATTTAAGTTTTAATATCAGTTGTTTTTAGTTTATTACACACATGATATATGAATTTGTTAATTGATCGACATGATTATTTGTTTATGATAGCGCGTTGAAGGCGAGTAGCATAAGTTGCGCCAACGGGAGAAGTAGGACTTCTAAGGCTAAAGCAAATCCTGTATGGAACATCCTCAAGGTTTGGTATTTTATTTATCAAATAATTAATATTATAATTACTAATTTATATGTATATTCAACTGACGTTGAAATTAATTTTGTTGGTAGTCTCGATTTCAAATTGATGGGTGGTTGTGCGGCTATTATGTGATGCTTCATATGTTGAACATAGTCTCCGCATCTATTATGAATAGATGGAATAAGGTAATATTTAAACAACTTGTTAAATTATATATTATAGTTTTGAAGATGACTTGCATTGATGTTATTGTTATTATTTTAACGTGTCTAGGCATTTATCGACCAATCGCCTATTCAAGAAGATGTGTTAAAAGACTTGAGGATGCGCTTCGCTGAATTATTCTTCAAGTATGCGGCTGAAAAAGGAATTGACAGGATACCTCCGCAATACTTAGATAAATAGTTTTTTTGTTAGACTTTAGAAACTAATTAACAACATGTATATATATATCCTTAGATTGGTAGTTTTGTTTTTTAGACATTGGAACTAAAATTTATTTATATATATACATGGGTTTTGGTTTTAAGTCCCCCCATTGTTCCATTTTTCCTTTTCAATTCTGTAATGTGTGTGATATTCTGTGTTACTGGGATATTTACTGAATGCAGGGATAGCTGAGGGGAGTGATATTTTAAAACTGAATTAAAAAAAAAAACCTATTAACGTTAGTTGTATCAAACAACTGACGTTAATAGTATTTTATAAAATATACAGTACACTATTAACGTCAGTTGTTTATTACAACTGACGTTAAAATTAAACCTTTAACGTCAATTCTTTATAACAAATGACGTTAGTTTTAACAAAATTAACGTCCGTTGTATTAAAGAATTGACGTTAATAGTTTTATGTTTAACGTCAGTTGTTTAAAAAACTGACGTTAATTTTTACAAAATTAACGTCAGTTTTGTTAAAGAACTGACGTTAATAGTTTTATATTTAACGTCAGTTCTCAAATGACGTTAAAATATTAACTATTAACGTCAGCTGTATTTACGTCAGTCAGTATTCTGACGTAAAAAATCAATTTTAACTGATGTAAAAAGCACTTATTGCACTAGTGTTTTCTCAATTTCCATCAACCGTCTATAGAAAACTCTCTCAAGGTAATCCATTCTTACACCATTCTTCACCATTCTTTGACAGGAGAGCATCGCTGTGAAGACGTGATCATCGTATTCGCTGTTTAAACCTTCAAACAAGGTAAGATTCGTATACATCGTCCCTCTCGTTCTTTCCCTTTTGATTTCTTGGCCTAAGAGTCTAATTAAGGTGTTTCCTTGTTGTTCTTGAGGTCGTAGATAAGTGCTTGTGTGACGAGACCCTAGAGGACCCTCTTTCTTCTTTTGAAACGCAAACCACATACCAGGTATGGGGAGAAGGGTAGTGTATTCATAGGCTTGGGGGTAGTGTAAAGTAAAGGGGTTCCCATAACCCCATGTTGTTTTATATGTATGTATGAATAACATGCTGAATTCATTGTTTGGTGATAATATGTTCTTGGCTATTTTAGTATGTTATTTATATGTGTTTCATGTTCATGATATGTTGTAAATATTTATGTTGGTTGCCTTGATATGAACATGATGGTATGTTGATTGTCGTTTTTATTACGATGTTGGTTGTTGATGTTATGTTGGCTGCATAGTTGATGCAATGAACGTTGATTCGATGGTTAAGATGTTTCAACCGTTAATTGGTTAAATTAGGTCCTAAAACGAGTTAGAGATTAATAGGTTTAAACACCCTAAAAGTTGACTAAGTTTCGAACTCAGGTTCTGCCCAGAACAGTACAGTCGTGCATTGAACACGACCGTGCTAAACAGGGAGCATGACTGTGCTCCTAGTTGAATTCTGGAAAGTGGCCGCACATTTAGCACGGTCGTGCAAGACAAAGAGCATGACCGTGCTACTGAGCATGACCGTGCACTATAAGAAGCACGCTCGTGCTTCACTTATGTGACCAGCACGTCTGTGCAGGGGATCAGCACGCCCGTGCTCCCCTACAGACCAAAGGTGGAATTAAGAACTTTTAAGGGGTTTCTAACCCCAAATCCCCAACGATGATGAGATAACACAATCAATTAAGGCGATGGATTAGATAACTCGGTTAATGGTTAAAAAAGATGATCAAGAAGATGAGATGGTGAGATATTGAGTCAGTCAAGCCGATATCTGTTGGGTTACCGCATGTTGGTAACTTTGGTGCTTATTGGCCAAAGTGCCCTCGATGCTTATTGATCAAGGAGTTGTTGATGTTGTACCTCGGTGATCGAGAGTTTACCCCAAGGGAGCCTTGACCCAGTGGGGTTAAAGGTGTTGTGGTAGATTCCTTTGGTTAAAGGTTTTGTGGTAGATCCCGCTGCGGTCGATTCCGTTGAAATCTTCGGTTGATTCCGTTGAAGCAAAGGAGGTGGCAGTTGTCATTGTTTGTTGTTTGCTCATGCATCATTGCAGATGTTGTTTTTGGGGGATGTTCGACACAGGGGAGGTCGCCCAAGAGTACGATGATCTGGTCATCCACGGTAGATTGATTCTCCGTGCGCCCCCGTGATGAGGCATCCATTGGTTTGATGCGTTGGCTCTCTGATAAGCCTCTGGCTCATCTAGTTTTATGACTAGTATAACCGTGGTTTTGTGCCAATTATATCTCGTTTTCACCCAAATTAGGCTTGATTGTCCTCAAGCAAGGTTTTGAGTCCCTTAAGTAGGTTTAGGGTTATTTAGTCAGTTTTTGAGTCAAATAAAGCACTTATGGCTATTTCATGTTTTCAGGTTGACTTAGAGTCCAAGGAATGAAGGAAACAATGGAAATTGCAATCTGGAAACACTCGCCACGCGAGCAGATACTCGCCCCGCGAGAGTGAGGACCAGCCAGTGCCAGAAAAGTCATGTTCTCTGCCTCGCCCCGCGAGCTATTGCTCGCCTCGCGAGCCGGAAGTCAGCAAGCATTACGGTCATCCCGTGACACCCATCACGGGCGTGAAGAGAAACCCTTGGAAGACAGAGACCATCACGACCTGGCCGTGATGAAGGTCACGGCCATGACAGATAAGCACCCGAAGACAGAGACCATCACGGCCTGGCCGTGATAGGCATCACGGCTGTGACAACCCAGGTTTTGAATACTCGCCTCGCGAGAATCACGCTCGCCTCGCGAGAATACAAATTCAAGAAGGCGCCATTTTAATATTCGCCTCTCGAGACTGCGCAGTTTCTGAAAGTTATAAATAGCTGTTTAGGGCAGAACATAATTATCTTTTGCTAATCCTTGTTTTCGAATTTCTCTGGTTGTATTTCATTTTTGATGGAGAACTAATCTCCCTAGGTTGATCTGCTGTAATCGGTTTCCGCCAACACTTGAGGTCTTGTAATTTCTGATTTAATTCTCTTCTCTCTTTCAATGCTATTCGTTATTCTCTGTTTGCTTAATTCAGTTTGTATCGAATTAGTGTTGATATATTTTCGATGATTTTATATTCCTAAACTTAATCGCGTTTTCTTAATTCGCGTGCGTTCAATTCGTGTTTGCTTAATTCACGAAGGGCTTCATCCGTTTGCTTAATTCGGAATTAGGAATATATGTCCCGTAGCGTCGGTTTCGCTTGTTAATCGATGCTAAAATCGAAAAGGGATTAGACTCCGCTTAGGGCATGGAATTACATGAACCGATGATAGTGGGAAACGAAACAGCAGATTGATCGTCTTAGTCTTATTTGATAATCCCGTAATTTGCTCTGTTTTTATGCTCTGTTTTCATTCTGTTTTACAATCAATTTCAAAACAAACACCCCCCAAGAAAACTGATTTTCTGCGATAATAGCACTACAAGAGTCCTTGTGATACGATACCCGAGTTGTCGCACACTAAACTACATTTTTACTAACCGCTCATCTTTTGACGCGTGCGCGACAGCGCGTCAAATTGGCGCCGTTGCCGGGGACTCTTGTTTGTTGTTCTCGCTTTTTGTTTTTTGTTTTTGTTTTGAATTAGACTGGCCACTAGCTCTACTTGTCCTGACTTGTGTGATTTTGACCCTGAAATTGAAAGAACACTGCACACACGCCTTAGGGCAATACGGGCAAGCACTAGTGGTAATTCTGATTTCGAACCTGTTTTTAATAACATGGGTGACCAAAGGACATTGAGGCAGCTTGCTCGCCCGATGTTAACTACAATGGGTTGTGTATTGAGTATGCTTGGTGTGGTTGCTCCTTTTGAACTTAAATCTGGTTTAATACACTTGTTGCCAAGATTTAGTGGTCTTGCGGTGAGGATCCACATAAGCATTTGAAGGAATTCCAGTGTGGTCCGTTCTACACCCTTGAGGTGGAAGGCATTATCAAGACCATATCAAATTGCGAGCCTTCCCATTCTCCCTTGAAGGCGCTGCAAAGGATTGGCTATATTATTTGGAGCCAAATTCTGTTACAACTTGGAATGATCTGAAGAAGGTTTTCCTGGAAAGATACTTCCCTGCCTCCGGTGCTTCCATCGTAAAAGGAGATATGTGGCATCGTGCAAAGCAATGAGTCATTGGCTGAGTACTGGGAGAGGTTCAAAAAGTTGGTATCTAGCTGCCCTCAACACCAGATTTCTGAGCAGCTACTTATTCAATATTTTTATGAGGGATTGCTCCCAATGGACAGAAATATTTTGGATGCCGCTAGTGGAGGAGCACTCGTCGATAAAACTCCAGCTGCTGCGAAGCAATTGATTGAGAATATGTCATTAAACTCCCAGCAGTTCACAACCAGGAGCAACTCTGTCGAGACAAGGGGTGTAAATGAGATCCAAGTTTCATCTTCCAACAAGGCACTCGAAACCAGAATCGATGAGCTCACTTGTTTGGTGAAGCAACTGGCAATGGAAAAGGTTCAGCCGGCAAGGTTGTGTGGCATGTGTAGTTCTCCTGAGCATCTGACCGACACGTGCCCTATTCTGAAGGATGGGTCAATCACTGATATGCCTCAAGCTTATGCAGCTAATCTCTACAATCAAGGCAATAATCAGAACCGGTATGGTACTCCTGACCTCTCCACAAATAGGTACCATCCCAACTGGAGGAATCACCCTAATCTGCGGTATGGGAACTCATCCCAACAACAACCGGTGGCACCACCACCGAATCCTCCTCAAGTGACCACTTCTGCACCTTCCGGACCTTCATTAGAAGACTTGGTCAAACAAATGGCTGCACAAAATCTCCAGTTTCAGCATCAAGTTGGACAGTCTCAAGAATAATGATGCTAGCATTCGAGATTTGAGGACACAGATTGGACAGCTTGCCACATCCATAAACAACTTACAGCAGGCTCGGGGATCGAGCCAACTACCTGCACAGACAGTGGTGAATCCCAATGCCCCCAATCCCAATGTGAGTGCCATCTCTTTGAGATCCGGGAAAGTAGTAGAGGGAGCCCCTGAGAAAGATGAAGAAACTGTTGAGGCCATTCCTGAGCCCTCTGTTGTTGTTGAAGCTGAGAGAGTGTATGTGCCCCCGATTCCCTTCCCACAAAGAGTGCAGAAAAATAAGAAGGTTGATGGGGAAGACAAGGAGAAGGAGATCTTAGATGTGTTCAGAAAGGTGGCGGTAAACATTCCACTCCTAGATGTGATTAAGCAAGTTCCAAGGTATGCAAAGTTTCTGAAGGATTTGTGTACCCACAAGAGGAGGATGAAGGGTAATGAGAGAGTTAACTTAGGGCGAAATGTTTCAGCCCTCATTCAGCCCAAACTTGCCCCTGAGAAGGTTACAGTTTCAGCCCTCACTCAGGCACTGCCACAGAAGTGCAAGGATCCGGGCACTTTCACTATTCCATGCACCATTGGGGACAGCAAATTCGACAATTGCATGTTGGATTTGGGAGCCTCCATAAATGTCATGCCCACCTCCATTTTCAACAACCTTGATATGGGCCCTTTGCAACATACAGGACTTACCATACAATTGGCCAACAGGACCAATGCTCGCCCCATGGGAGTGGTAGAAGATGTGTTGGTACGAGTTGATGATTTGATTTTCCCTGCCGACTTTTACATCCTGGACATGGCAGGGGAAACCAATTCAAGTAGATCACCAATCATCCTGGGCAGGCCGTTCATGAAGACGGCAAAGACGAAGATAGATGTTGATGATGGAACCATGTCCATGGAGTTCGGTGACATTATTGCAAGGTTCAACATTTTTGATGCCATGAAGCATCCATTGGAAGAGCACTCTGTTTTCCAAATAGAGTTGCTCTCCGAAATTGTTGACGACACCTATGATGACTTGGTTGCTGATTTTCCATCCATTTCTGATTTTAATGATGTTTATTCATGTAATGACTGTACTAACACTAACCCTTGTGTTGTTTGTGCTGAGATTGATTCTACCTTGCAGGGTGATAGTGTAAGTGAAGGTCATGCATTGGCTGGAATTCTTGATGCCCGGCTGCTCCAAACATACCATCTGTGGAGCAGCCACCCTCCTTGGAGCTTAAGCCACTTCCCTGGCAATCAAGTATGCTTACTTGGAGAGGAATGAAAAACTCCCGATTATCATTTCCTCCAACCTTGACTCGACCGGAAGCTAAACTCTTGGAGGTTCCCAAGAAGCACAAGAGAGCAATTGGATGGACCTTGGTCGACATTCCAGGAATTAGCCCCTCTAGATGTATGCATAGGATTCTATTGGAGGATGGGGCTAAACCAGTTAGGCAGCCGCAGAGGCGGCTAAATCCATTGATTCTGGATGTGGTAAAGAATGAGGTAACAAAACTCCTGCATGCGGGTATCATATACCCCATCTCTGATAGTACTTGGGTCAGCCCAAAGGCAAGTTGTGCCCAAGAAATCTGGCCTCACAATGGTAAGAAATGAGAATAATGAGCTTGTCCCCACTAGAGTCCAGAATAGCTGGAGAGTCTGTATTGACTATAGGAGGTTGAACCAGGCCACTCGAAAGGATCACTTTCCTTTGCCGTTCATCGATCAGATGCTCGAGCGGCTGGCCGGTAAATCCCACTACTGTTTTCTTGATGGCTTCTCCGGATACTTCCAGATCCACATTGCACCGGAGGATCAGGAGAAGACCACTTTCACGTGCCCTTCGGCACGCTTTGCCTATAGGAGGATGCCGTTTGGCCTTTGCAACGCTCCTGGCACTTTCCAGAGATGCATGATTAGCATTTTTACTGAATTTATTGAAAATTGCATGGAAGTGTTCATGGATGATTTCACAGTATATGGCTCCTCATTTGATGCATGCTTGCATAGTCTGAATTTGGTTTTAGAAAGATGTATTGAAACTGATCTTGTGTTGAACTATGAAAAGTGTCATTTTATGGTTGAACAGGGGGATTGTTTTGGGGAATGTTATTTCTAGAGAGGGTATCTCAAGTAGATCCTGCTAAAATTGATGTGATTTCCACATTGCCTTACCCATCTTGCGTTCACGAGATTCGTTTCTTTTCTTGGTCATGCAGGTTTCTACAGGCGCTTTATTAAGGACTTCAAGAAGATAGCTCTCCCTCTCAGTCGAACTTGCTGAAGAATGATGCCATATTCAGCTTTGATGATAACTGCAAGAAGGCGTTCGACTTCTTGAAAAAGGCATTGACCTCTACCCCCATCATCCAGCCCCACCGACTGGACCCTCCTTTTGAGCTCATGTGTGATGCTTCTAACTATCTTGTGGGGCGGTCCTGGCACAAAGGGTAGGCAAGTCTGTACATGTCATTTACTATGCTTCTAGGACTTTAGATGCTGCACAGTGTAATTACACCACCACTGAAAAGGAACTCCTAGCTGTTGTTTTTGCTCTCGATAAGTTTAGATCATATTTGCTAGGTTCCAAGGTTATTGTTTTCACTGACCATGCAGCTCTGAAATACTTATTGAAGAAGCCTGAAGCAAAGCCGAGGTTGATTCGGTGGATGTTGTTGCTCCAAGAGTTTAACGTAGAGATAAAGGATAAGAGTGGAGCTGAAAATTTAGTGGCAGATCACTTGAGTAGGATAGAGAGGGATGAGGATCCTTCCCCCATTCAGGATGACTTTCCTGATGAGCAGCTTTTGCAGTTGCATGGCGTTACCCCTTGGTTTGCCGACCTTATGAATTACCTAGTGGCTGGTGTCTTTCCGACAGAAGCAACTAGGTCACAAATCCACAAACTAAAGAGCGACGCCAAGTATTATGTTTGGGACGATCCATTTCTTTGGAAGTTTTGTAGTGATCAGGTGATTAGGCGATGTGTCCCCGACTATGAGATTGAGTCTATTTTGCACTTTTCTCATGCCTCTCAAGTAGGGGGGACACTTTGGGCCCAGAGAGGACTGCGAGAAAGGTCCTAGATTCTGGTTTTTATTGGCCCACCATCTTTAGAGATGCTTATGAGGTGTATCGGACTTGTAAGGAGTGTCGGGGCAAATAGTGACCATCACTCGCAAGAGTGAAATGCCACAAAGAGCCCATGCTCTTCTGTGAGGTGTTTGACGTGTGGGGGATCGACTTTATGGGTCCTTTCCCTGCATCTTTTAGCTTTCTTTACATTCTCTTGGCTGTTGACTATGTTTCAAAGTGGGTGGAAGCTATCCCCACTAGGACTAACGATTCTAAAGTTGTTGCAAATTTTGTTAGGTCCAATATTTTTTGCAGGTTCGGCATACCTCGTGCCATCATCAGTGACCAGGGCACTCATTTCTGCAACCGCACCATGGAGGCTCTACTCCGGAAGTATGGGGTTGTGCACAGAGTCTCCACTGCTTACCATCCTCAGACCAATGGCCAGGCTGAGATCTCCAACAGGGAGATAAAACAAATCCTAGAGAAAGTTGTGCAGCCGAATAGGAAGGATTGGAGCCGCCGTCTAGAAGACGCACTTTGGGCTTAGAGGACCGCTTTCAAGACGCCAATAGGGATGTCCCCCTTTAGGCTTGTATTCGGCAAGGCATGCCATCTCCCTGTGGAAGTTGAGCACCGTGCTTATTGGGCGGTCAAGTGCTGTAATCTGGAAATGCAAAAATCTGGTATTGAAAGGAAACTCCAGTTACAGCAGCTTGAAGAGCTTAGGCTAGAAGCCTATGAGAGCTCTCGGATTTATAAGGAGAAAACCAAGCACTTTCATGATAGGTTGATTGCTAGGAAGGGATTCTCTATGGGTCAGCGTGTTTTACTGTTTAACTCCCGCCTGAAATTGATGGCTGGGAAACTTCGGTCCCGGTGGATTGGACCATTTGTTGTTACTAATGTTTTTCCTCATGGTGCAGTAGAGATTAAAAGTGCAGGTAGCAACAAGGCATTCAAAGTTAACGGGCAGCGGCTGAAGCTATTTCATGAGAGCTCGGGACCTGTGGATGCTACTGTTGAGGAGCTCTCTTTGAGGGAGCCCACCTACACTGCAACCTGATCAGGGAGCACCCTTTCCTTTCCCTCACTCTGTTTTGATATTTGTGTTGTTCATTGGGGACAATGTATGTTTTAAGTGTGGGGGAGGGAACCATTTGTTTTGTTGTGTTTTGTGTTTTGTTGTGTTTTCTTTTCGCTCTTGAATAATTTGAGAAGCTCAAGAGCATGTGTGTGAGTCTTGTGTCGGCAAGCTTTGTAGGTTTTGGTTGATTTAGCACAGATTGATGGCATGATTTATGTTGATGATTCCCCCTAGGTTTTTGAAATTTGGAAATTGTGATCCCCATTTGAAAAATTGAAAACTGAACTTTGAGATATTTTGTTGTGAGAGCATGATTTATGATAAGTTTGGGGTGATAGGGTGCACACACTAGGGATAGAATCTCGGTCAAACAATTTGCATGAATGTCCGGGTGAGGATTTGAGCCTCCAACATGTTTTTGATTGTGTGAATCACTTTCGAGTTGCACTTTCCCGAATTTGCTTGAATCTCTTCATGGTTTGCATGTCTATGTGTTTGCATCAAATGATTTAAGCAATTTTCTTTAAATTAACTACTTGGCCTAAATTGAACCAGTCCCTAATGCATGTTCCCTAGTTAGCCCCTTTGAGCCTAATTAGCCTATTGTTTCATGATGACCTTATGTTATGAGCCTGAATCTGGAAAAACCATGTTAACCCGATCTTAGGATTAGGAGAGCATGGAAGCTTAGCAAGAGAATGGTTGCAAGAAACTAAGTTTGGGGTGGCTACAGGGATATGATGTGTTGTTGGGGATTGAGAAAAAGAAAAAAAATAAAGGTTGGAGCCAAAGGGCAAAAATAAATCTCTCAAAAAAAAAAAATGCAAAATGTCAAGAAGGGTATTAGAAGAAAAATGGCTGTAGCCACCCAAGGCAAAGAGAAGAATAAGAATAGGAACTTGAGTAGGGAATTCAATGTGTAAACAGCTTCATTCTCTCTTAGTTCCTAGGGACTTCAGCCCAGTACCTTTGTATATCCTTCCCTTAGCCAGGCCCCATTACAACCTTAAAAGACCTTTTGATGTTGCATGCATGTTCTCCGTGGGAACCATTTTGAGATGAAAATCAAATTCATGGGAAGTGCTCTTAAAAGTGAAACTGAGTGAAATGTTGTTAGCCTAGACAAACTGAGAGATTGAGTGAACACTAAACCCCTTTGTGAGGAAGGCGATTGTTTGAATTTGGTGATCTCCCTCTTGTGTGTAACTTAGATCCCCTACTTAGATTAATGATTGTTTGATTGATGAAATTCTCAGATGTTCAGAATAAATGATTGTGGGGATTACATTGTTGAAAAGGGGGGAACATTGAAGGAAAATTGTTTTGATGAATTGCTTGAAATTTGTGCGAAATTGGTTGAAATCCTTCTAGCTTGCCAAGTCTTGAGTCGTTTTGAGTTTTAGTTTGCTTGGGGACAAGCAAAGTTCAAGTTTGGGGTATTTTGATAAGCCTCTGGCTCATCTAGTTTTATGACTAGTATGACCGTGGTTTTGTGCCAATTATATCTCGTTTTCACCCAAATTAGGCTTGATTGTCCTCAAGCAAGGTTTTGAGTCCCTTAAGTAGGTTTAAGGTTATTTAGTCAGTTTTTGAGTCAAATAAAGCACTTATGGCTATTTCATGTTTTCAGGTTGACTTAGAGTCCAAGGAATGAAGGAAACAATGGAAATTGCAATCTGGAAACACTCGCCACGCGAGCAGATACTCGCCCCGCGAGAGTGAGGACCAGCCAGTGCCAGAAAAGTCATGTTCTCTGCCTCGCCCCGCGAGCCGGAAGTCAGCAAGCATTACGGTCATCCCGTGACACCCATCACGGGCGTGAAGAGAAACCCCTGGAAGACAGAGACCATCACGACCTGGCCGTGATGAAGGTCACGGCCATGACAGATAAGCACCCGAAGACAGAGACCATCACGGCCTGGCCGTGATAGGCATCACGACTGTGACAACCCAGGTTTTGAATACTCGCCTCGCGAGAATCACGCTCGCCTCGCGAGAATACAAATTCAAGAAGGCGCCATTTTAATATTCGCCTCGCGAGAGGCCACTCGCCTCGCGAGACTGCGCAGTTTCTGAAAGTTATAAATAGCTGTTTAGGGTAGAACAGAATTATCTTTTGCTAATCCTTGTTTTCGAATTTCTCTGGTTGTATTGCGTTTTTGATGGAGAACTAATCTCCCTAGGTTGATCTGTTGTAATCGGTTTCCGCCAACACTTGAGGTCTTGTAATTTCTGATTTAATTCTCTTCTCTCTTTCAATGCTATTCGTTATTCTCTGTTTGCTTAATTCAGTTTGTATCGAATTAGTGTTGATTTATTTTCGATGATTTTATATTCCTAAACTTAATCGCGTTTGCTTAATTCGCGTGCGTTCAATTCGTGTTTGCTTAATTCACGAAGGGCTTCATCCGTTTGCTTAATTCGGAATTAGGAATATATGTCCCGTAGCGTCGGTTTCGCTTGTTAATCGATGCTACAATCGAAAAGGGATTAGACTCCGCTTAGGGCATGGAATTACATGAACCGATGATAGTGGGAAACGAAACAGCAGATTGATCGTCTTAGTCTTATTTGATAATCCCGTAATTTGCTCTGTTTTTATGCTCTGTTTTCATTCTGTTTTACAATCAATTTCAAACCAAACACCCCCCAAGAAAACTGATTTTCTGCGATAATAGCACTACAAGATTCCTTGTGATACGATACCCGAGTTGTCGCACACTAAACTACATTTTTACTAACCACTCATCTTTTGACGCGTGCGCGACAGCGCGTCACTCTCCAATGAGTAGATCCTCCGGCGTTGAGTAGATTCTCAATGTGGATATTTAACTCTGAAGTCGTTCATCCCGAGTTTAGTGGATCCACATGCATTGTTGGAGTAGCGGAGTAGTGTTGCATTGCACTACATAGCATACTGTTATCATGATGATGATGTTTAATGAGATGTTGTTATGCTAGTTGTTGCTATGCTTGTTGTTTACTTTACTTCCTATCTCCTTGCTAAATATGTTTACATGATTCTTACTCCCCTCTTTCTGTTTGTTTGTTTGGCCTGATTGGCATCTTGCAGAGGATGACGAGCAGCCCGGAGAGGAGTGACTCTGAGGAGCTGCCACCCATAGTTAGGGCTTGTTCTTGTTTTTAGTTATTTTGTTTTCAGTTGTATTCCGGTTTATTAGGAATGGTATATCATCTCTGTTGTGACATCGAGTTGGGTACGTTTGGCTATTTGTTTATCTTGTTTAAACTTGGTTTTATATTTTCCGCGTTGTGAAGTCGTTCATGTGGGGTTTTTCTACCCATGGACAAAGTTTTTATTTATTCAGTAACGCATGTTCCGTTTTTATTTTATTTATATGATTTATAACATGCGGGGTTGAAGGGTGTGACATGTCTGCTCTAAGAGTCACTTTCATTCACTGATTTTGTTTTGTGCTTCTTAAACTCTGATTTTCTAAAATACTATTCAACCCCTCTTTTAGTGTTGTTTTATTCCATTTCAGTTGGTATCAGAGCTCAGCCTCTAGGTTGAGCACCTCATAGTGTAGAGGAAAAGATTATGAAGAATGGCAAGTTAAGCAGCCTCAAGTAATAGTATGTACAATCAGGGTACATATCTCAGCAAACCACCCATGTTCAGTGGAAAAGACTATACGTACTAGAGGACTAAGATGAGAATGTTCATATAGTCAACTGATCTAGATCTATGGGAAATCATATCTCAAGGTCCTTACAGTCCAATTGATGAAAATGGAAATGCTATTCCAAGTAGTAGATGGACATCAGAACACAAAATATGGTTCAACTTAATGCCAAAGAAAAATATCTTCTTGTATGTTCTCTTAGCATGTCTGAATATGTTAAAGTCAGTAGCTGTGAAATAGCCAAAGATATCTGGATCAGACTTGAAGAACTATATGATGAAGATCTCTTTCACAAAATAAACATCTGAAGAAAAATCAGTTAACAATGTTGACAAGCTTCAATCTTCATATACACCAATAGATCAACATTCTCAAAATGATGATGAAGATGAAGAAGTTTCTGAAGCAATCAGAAAGATGAGAAGATTCTGGAATAAAATAAGAGCTAAGAAAGTAGCAATCAGTACAGCAGGTGATAGAATGCCACCTCTCAAAAAGTTGATCACTTGGGAAGATCTGGACAAAGAATCAAATGAAGAGCTCAAATGTCTACTTGGAGACACTGACTCAGATTATGAGGCAAACTCTGAATTTGAGGATTTACAAGATGCCTATCATGAACTTCTCGGTGAAGCTAACTGTATTCTTGATAAGTTTAAAGTACTTAAGAAAAAGTATGTGAAGCTCACTAAGGAGCATGAACAGAAAAATCTTGAGGTCAATAAACTCATCTTAGAAAACAGAAAGCTCAAGGTAGAAATGCTTAGAGCTGAGAACATTACTGAAATATCACCATTTGAAGAAGTTGCGAAACTTCAACAGAAAGTGGATGAGCTCACCAATGATCTTGATAGATTTGTCAATGGTATGAACAACCTGATGAAACTTCTCGGAAGTCAAAGGTCTAGTTTTGACAAAACTGGCATTGGTTACATTGAAAAGAATCATGATAAAGTATCTGACAAACTCTCTGTAATGTGAAAATTCCTATTAAACCCTCTTCTAATACATCATGTACCTTTCGTGGTAAATCTGGACATATCACGTCCAAGTGCTTTCACAAAAGAAAACCAAGTCTTCACAGACCAAAATAACAAACAAAAGTGGACCCAAAAAGGTATGGGTACCAAAACACCTTATAATTCCTCTTGCAAATTTATTGAGCAGAACAAAGAAGACTCCTTTAATAGAGATTGGAAAATGGACTCTCGCTAATCACAATTACAAAAGAGTATATATTCCAAAGCCTCCAATTTAAGCAAGAGCATCTCAGAGAAAAAGAGAAACAATAAAAGAGGTCAGTGATTTTTGAGACAAATCACTTACAAGTAAGTATTTAAAATCTTATTTTAAGAAATTTATGTGTGAATATTTGATTAATACCTCTGTTAGTTTAAAACATGTCTGATATGACGTGGATCCTCTTTAAAGACTGAGAAAGACACAAATAATTTCAAAATTCTCGAATGATTAAGTGGGAAGTTAACGAGAAAACATTTCACTCCCTTCGGCTAGTTTCTCTCTCTGCACGTCAAATTCGTAAATGCTAAAGTGCTTTTCTTTAACCTCTCCCTCATACACAAATGTTCACCTTCAGACTCCTTTCTCTCTAAAGTTTCTACCTTTCGCCCTTCTTCTGCCCTAATCTTTCTTCACCTTCGTACCTAAATGGCTTCAAGGAGATCAGTAAACCCTTCTGCTATACCTCAAATGGAAGATTATGAAGCGAGGAAGTTGGATATAGAACACATAATCAAGTTCCAAGAGATCAAGGATGCTGGCTTGGATGTTTTCGCAGAACTGGAGTTTGCTGGATGGATGAACTTCTTTATGATTAGAGAAAATGTCTACCATCACGTTGTTAAGGAGTTTTGGAAGAACTCTGCCTCATCAAGGCATGCACACTTATTTAGTTTTGTTGGAAACGTAAACGCCGTGAGACACATGTTTGACATCTGCGACATTATTCAAGCAGTTGTTTATCCAAGGGAAGGAACAGGAATGTCAGACGATTGGGAAGAGTATACAAGGAAGAAGTTAATCTAACTCTTTTCGGAGACAGATTCATGGAAGGCAAGTTTATTCGATATCTTCTACCAAAGGCAAGGTTTTTACATCTTCTCTTAACTAGGTGCGTGACTCCTAGAAAAGGTTCCTTAAATGTCATTTCTAGAGATGATAAGTATGATTTATATCGACTACTTCAGTTTAGGAAAGTAGATATATATGATCTTATCTTCAATCATATGCTTAAGATAGTTAGTGGAAATAAGACATGCTATCCTTATGCTATGCTCTTGATAAGATTGATAAGGAATAAGGGAACCGTCTTAAGTTCTGAAGTTATGAATCAGATTCATGTTATTTCAGTAAGAAATCTTATAGAACTGGAAATGAAGACTGAATCTGGAAATGATTTCATAATTACTGGAAACCATGTTGAAGAAATAGCCCCTGAAAGAGTCTCTGAGGACTCAGATGATGACATGTCCATAGCTTGTATTGTGAATAGAAAAAGGAAGGAAGTGTTTGTAGTTGAGAACAGTAGGAAGAAGAGAAAAGTAAAGAAACCAAAGTCTGGAGAACCATCAGTCTCAGTAACTAAAACTGTATCTGAATTAGTTTCTGGTATGTCTGATTGTTTCAACAAAAAGAAAAGATTACCAAGAAAAAGAAAAGGAGGAAGGATTGACAAATAGGAAGGAAGATTAAGTAAACGGATCAAAATCTGTGAACCAAGGAATGAAGAGATAAGGCTATCTGAATAAGAACAAGAACAAGAAGAACAAGAAGCAATGCAACAAGAAGAGATTGTCGAAGAATCCGATGAACAAAGAAGAAAAAGATTGAATGAGTTTGACCAAAGTTGGGAAAAGTAAAAACATGTCTGGTGCATGAGGTACATACCAACTCAAGATACTACACCACAGCCAATGAAAACAATTGGTGAAGCTTCTGAAAAAAGATTTTGAAGTAGCAACGGCCAAGGGAAAGAAGAAACCTGTTAAGGCAAGGAAATTTATTGCAAACGATACTTATGTCCCCATTCCAAGATTTCTTCTGGATGACACTCAGGAAATATCTCAAAATAAAAATTGATAAACTAATATGAACTCCAAGGCATGTGGCTGTGTATCTATAAGACGAGAAGGGTTGTAACACCTTCCTTGGGCATTACTTCTTAATACGTGCGGAAATAAATTAAAAGTAATTTGCTGGTTGCTTTCGGAAAATTTATTTATTTTAAGCCAGAAAACTCGGGTGTAAAAATTTTCTTCTTGAATACTTCAGCAAAGCGACCCACACATCACAAAAGTGAAAACACATTATACTTGCCGATACACATAAACTGGTTTTATTCATAAATCAGGCCACCACAACATATAAGTTTTCCCGAAATTATGATCATACTGAGAAATTACAAACCATACCAAGGGTTTTCAGAATCCAATAAACCGATTTTTCTCAAAATTACACAATGCAAAGAAAAATCCTAAGCTGGTCACTCTATAAAACACCTAATGGAAGAACTATGTACTTCTAGCCACTACTACCAACCTCTTCAAGGATCGAGATTAGGATCCCCGATTGAAGTTAAGACTTCCTCTACACCATCTACTACCAGTACCAAGGTACAACGGCAAAAACGATTAAAACCTGATATATTGTAAGGGTGAGACACCAATATAAGGATATAAGCACGATAACTGCATACGTGACACACGAAACATCATATAAGTATATAAAGTCATACATCATAAACTTCTCGTAGATAACAAGTACTTTGCCAATGGGTTTCATACCCGAACAGTCATTGTCCTTTATAAAAGAGATTAATGACACTACACAGTTCAACATCTAATCTTTATACCTAATCTCCGGAGATCCCAAAGTCGTGTAAAATGAGCTGATCAAGCACTTGAATGGCACATTGTCAACAAAAGAACAATGGTCAACATCCAAAATGGCACATTGTCCAAAATCTTGGTACAATGGTCAACATCATAATGGCACATTATCCGAACTCCCAGCACAATGGTCAACAAAATAAATGGCACATCGCCCAAACTCTCGTCACGATGGTCAACAAAGAAAATGACACATCTCCCATTTAGGCACAATGGTCAACTTTAAATGGCACATTGTCCATTAAGGCACAATGGTCAACATGAAGCATGAGTATCACCATGATGCCATGACTAACAAATACATCTTTAAGTAAAACTCGTTTACAGAAAATCCTTTCTGTTGTAACTCCTATATAAAACAACCAATCATATTGAATTAATCCATTTTCTTTTGGAAACTCCTTTTCTCGAAATAACGTCGTATCTTTGTAAAATCATTTCAAATATAAATTCCTTTATAAAATCATCAAATTACTAGGAAATTCATTGTCTTCTGAAAATCTTTCTCCGAAAAACTCTATTTCTAAAAAAAATGATCTTTAACTAAATCCATGTGTGAATGATTACTGCTGTTTTTAAGAATGTATTTCGTAAATATTTTCGAAATTAATAGTCGTTTACCATTTTAAAAGCATTTAAGTCGAAATTTGACTTTTCCTCTTAAAATAATTTTCTAAGATATAAATAAAGTTATTTTCGAAGATTATTTTCTCAAAATAACTTTTTATAATATTTTGAAATTTCACACATAAAAATTAGCAGTGCAAAAATAATTTCACGATTACATCCTCACGGTGACTCATAGATCACTCTTATACCGTTAAATCATTAAAATAATAGTATTTCAACCGTTTCTCATTTTTATCAAATCAAATATTTAAATAATATTTTATCCCAATGATTCTCAATTAAATATTGAATATTCTTCATGAAACTCTTATCTGATTAATTAAATGAGCACTGACCACTGTCAGACTTCTCAATCAACAATCAACATCAATAAATATTTCACATCAATGCTACAGCAGATGCATTAGACATATTATAACACATAACTTCAGATAATCAAACACAAAAAATAACAGCTTAGCACAGAATTAAACAACCACCACGAATCTCAATCAAATATTACAAATCATACACTAAATCACACATATAATTATCTGGAAAAATCCCTCAGGTAAGCTCCCCTTACCTCTTGAAGTTGCAGTTTTCCTCTCGAAGTTTTCCTTCCGATTCGTTTCCGATTGCTCCTCGCAACTTAGTACAATCCACAACAATTATCCTTCATAGTAAATCACAACACAATTAACATAATAAAACAACAAAATCCTCCTAAACACTCATGATGAGGTTTCGGCCTACATGGTTTAATTATGCTAGGAATGTCAAAATTTCACAACCTCATGGATTAATGATCCTTGAGTGTTAAAATATACAAGATCTATGATCATAACCCCAAAAATTAAAATGAAATCTTCCAACTCATCATGAGGGTAGATTCGATCAAGGTTAGCAAAATAGGCTAGGGGCTCAAAATTTCACATACTCTTAGATTTATGATCCTAAAGCATAATAGTGTTTAAGAAAATTGTCTTAAGTTAAAAATAAAATCAAAGTGCGACACCCAATTCCCAAGGTATCACATTTACGTAACGTATTGTGAAAATCAAACTTAACAAAAATATTAATTTGCTGGTTTCCTTCGGAAAACAAAATAAATTTACTAATTCCTTATTCTTGTCAAAATAGTGATAACATTTTTTTATTATTATTATTTTTTTATTTCTTTTTACTGTACACACACCCAAACATCAGTAACATAATATACATCACTATACATATATATATATATATATATATATATATATATATATATATATATATATATATTTTATATGCATCAAAGTTTTACAGAAGACCTTTTTCCTACCAGGTCACCATCTACTGTTACACATATATTACATCAAACTGAAAACAATATAACTATGTCATAGTGGAAGTCTGAAAACACTACACAAAAAGATGGCTCTCAGTAGCCACTAAGTCAGAATATCTAAAATCCCACTCTACCCAAAAAGACTACATCCTACAGCTGGTCACCACTACAGAAACTCGTTGGAGAGTCCAGTATAAACTCCCTCACCTCCAGGAGGTGTATCTGGAGAGGATACACCAACCCCCTCTCCAACATCCAAGACTACTCCATCATCAAGAGGAACATAGTTCGGATCAACCATCGGATACTCCTCAGGATCCTCTTCCATCTCCACCTGTACCTCCTCTAGGATCAAGACTATAGGCCCTAGAGGTGACTATGGGGCTACCCGCTGTAAAGGTTGAACGTAAGGAGGTGGTTGATGCTCTAAGCCCCCATGTTGTACCATATATCGTATGATCATCCAAATCGGAGGTAGTGAAACCTCGATCATCTCCCTGCTATGAATAAGCTGTTGTGGTCCGTCTGCTACAGTCCCTCGGAGTGTCCTCATCGGACCAGTATAGGTGGCACTCCGAGCCCCTGGGTTGATCACCCAGGCATTCCCTTGATCATCATTATCAAACATAAGGGCTCGGACCCTAGAGTAGTTCAGATCCGTTGCGCCCGGATCCATCTGAATGCAAGATATATATATATATATATATATATATATATATATATATATATATATATATATATATATATATATATATATATATATATATATATATTCCACATAGTAGAGGAAACAACAAAAAAATATGCAAGGGTGAGTTACTAATATATAAGTTTTGATAAGACAACCCCATGCACGACACACAAACAGCATATACCATATATTCACAGCATACAAAAATTATCCAAACCGTAGAAAATTTTTATCCAAAGGGTTTCATACCCGACAGTCATCGTCATTTTATAAAAATACATGACACTTCAATATTCAGGCTCTATTTTGATACCTAATCTCTGGAGATCCACAACTTTCTGTTTCGTTTTGAGCTGATCAAGCTCTGCACATGGCCCATTGTAAAAGGAAATAAAACAATGTCCAAGAGAACACATAACACACTGGTAACTCTCAGTACACCAAGGTTATTGTTCAAAAATGTAACTCATTTGCTCACACAGAATCCCAATGGTCACTGCGATCAATGGAGTTTATTGTCCATAACATATTGCATCACTCCGAACCTCAATAGTTTTCGCGTAAAATTTGACACACAGTCCAGTAAAGATACATTGGCTCACACAGAATCCCAATGATCAAATGGAAACATAGTCCATAACTGATACATTGATCCACTCAGGACTCAATGATCATAACACATGACACGTCTGCCAGCAATGCATGAGAAAAACTTTTATTCTCTGTTCGTTTTCTTTGTCGTAATAATCTTTCCTTGTCGAAGCACAAAGATCACGACCATGCTTAATTTTATATTAAGACTTTCCACTTTAAACAAACACAGGACACACAGGACAAATGTTTTAAACTCAACACAGGACACACAGTCTGAGTGCTCGATCGCAAAGCCCTAAACTGATGCACCAGTCTTAGGCCCGCGGATATGGAACTCACATTTTCCACATCTAACTTAGGACTTACAGTTCACAAAACCAATGAAGGACACTCAGTCCAGGAATAGATCCCTGATCTACGTGTCCACAAAACACTAGAACCCCGACATCTTGGTTCCTAGGTTCATTTATCCTCTTGTAAAACATTTCCCTCGGTGAAAAACAAATACAAAACCTAATCTCCGAAAACTTATCCAAGTTTAATGGAATAATTTCACTGAATAAAAATCTTCTTACATAAATCCTTTTCTATTAAAACGTTCATAAAACATGAAAATCATTGATAAATTCTTTTTTTTTCCAATCACTTTATTTCTGAAAATGGTTCTCAATAAAAGTCAACTTTCAAAAAAAAAAAACTAAATAAAATTCATAATAATAAAATAAAACCTTTTTCTCAGAATTTTTTTAATAAAATTCTTTTTATAACTTAAATAACTTTTCAGTCAGAAATAATTGTTCTGACTGCTATATTACGTTATTTTCGGAACTTAATCACTTTAAATAATATTTTATAATAAAATTGAACTTATTTTGGAAAAACTAGCGCCTGTGAAAAAATTTCATAGTTTCGCCCTTACTGTCACTTATTGACACAGTTTCCAAAAAATAATATTTTTCCACTTTTTCTCAAAATTCCCCAAATTAATCACTCTGATTAATTATTCAAGCTTATTAAGATTTTATCCTTAAATTAATTTTAAACACTGACCAATGTCAGGTTTCTCAATCTAATGCTCAATAGCAGATAATTTCATCACATAATAGCATTACATATATCCAATTCATGACATGCATCACAATTATAATATAACAAAATAATTATAATCATGTAAGACAACATATCTCAATTACTCAAGTCATCATATAATTAATCCTACAATTAACAGTAAACAATTTAAAATATCAAGATATTTCTACAGATAATTGAAAGACAACCCCAACAATAGGCATGTGATTATCATAAACTCCTCAGTCATACTCCCCTTACCTCTTGGAGATTCGAACTAACAGTTTCTAGTAATATCCCGATTTCGGTCCAGTTTCCTCCGTCGGCTTAGATCAAAACAACTCGATCGATTCCTTCATAACGAATTCCAACCAAAATAAATCAAAATCAAACAACAACACACTTAATCAAGAGGGTTAGGTTTCGGCCTCTTCAAATTTTCTAGGTTAGGAAAGTTAAAAAATTTCTAACTTAGGGATTTATGATCCTTAAGTAACTTAAACATGATTAAGTCCTTAATCTAAGATCATGAACTAAGAACTTTGAATGAAACTCATCTAGCTCCAAGAACTAGGGTTTCGGTTTTCACAAGATAAAAAGGCCAGGGATTTTGAAATTTTCTCAACTCTTGGATTCAACAAATATACATAACATAGAGTTGGATTTAAGTGTCATAAGACAACTTTGAATCAAAAATTCATCCAACACCCAAAGTTAGGGTTTCGACCCTTTTGAATAAAATAGGCTAGGGTTTAGTTTTTTTTATCTTCTAATTACTCACATATAAGAGCTATCATGATATTAAGAGATTAAATCATGAATCGTGAATTAAAGTTGAAACAAAATCCAAGAACAACTATTCTACATAGGTTCTGCCTAGCTTAGAAAAATAGCGAAGAAATTTATTTTGATCATATACTTCTAGATGATGAATATAGAGATGATTATGAGATTATAGGAATTGGTTTCAAATCAAAAGGATTTTTCTACAATTAGTTATGAGTTTTTGAAGAAAGCTTCATGAACTTTAAGAAAAATGAAGAACATGATGATTAAAGGCATAAACTCAAGAAGTTTGTGAAGAGAAAGACTTAGAATGACACGATTATGAGAGGTTACCTCTTGATGATCAAAGAAAAGGATGATTTGGATGATGTTCTTCACAAAATCACTCTAAGTGTTCTTATGAGTTCTTAAGAAACTATGGTTGTTCATAAGGAAGATGATGCCAAATGAAAAGAAATTTTCCTAAGTGTGGTTAAGTGAAGGGAGGCCATGGGTTTTGGGGCATTTTAGTCCAAAAACCCTATGGCAAAGCTTCTAATTTTCAACTGAAAATAGGGGCAAATTTGTCTTTTCCATGCAAAAATATCTAAATTTCATAAATGTGCCATTATGGCCATTATGACTCAGATAGGATCGTCATAAATGCCCGTCACATCAGTCACATCAGTCATCTCAGCTCCGTTGATGACTCCCTGATTCATATGACTCGGGTTTTCCTAGAGATATCTCGACGTTTTCGCCCGCAGTAAATATAATATTATATTTTTACGCTAAATTTTTCAAAACTTCCAGTATCATATCAAATACGATAAAAACATTATCCATCTCATTCACGAATTAAAATTAGGTTTTCTGAGCAGTAAACTTTTACTGTCAAAGAAAATGCAGACTGTGTTCCGTCTTAATTTTCAACCCAAAATTTTATCGTAACCTAAGATATAAAACATGAAATAAAAATGACAGTGGTTTACCCAAAATCATTTTGAGTCTTGGATAAAAATATATGCATTTATATATTTATTACCGACATTTGAAAGCAGCGACTAATCGGGGTGTTACACAAAACAACTCAACCCCATAAAAAGTCATTTTCGGCCATGATAAAAAAAATGAGCTAGGGATTTCATTTTGATACAACAAATTGGATTCAATATAAACATGAACTATAAGGACTGAATCATGTATAACTTAACAAAAAAATTAAACAAAACTCCTCCACCCACAAAGTTTGGGTTTCGTCCATGAATGGAAAAGTGGGGAGGAAATTTTTGGTTGATTCATGCTCTTGGATTATAAACATAGAGATGATTATAAGATCATAGCAATTGGTTTGAAGATCATAGGATTTTTCCACAATTTTCTGGAGATTTTCAAACTTCTAGATCTAAGAATTGAAAAAGATGATCATGACCTCAAAACAAAAAAAATTATTGAAGAACATAGAGATGATCACTACAAGAAATCAGGCTTTTAGAGACCGCAAAATCGGTCTCTAAGAAGAGCAAATCGGTCTCTAAAATGGTCAGCAACCAATTTAGCGACCACCTCAGAGTGGCGACTACAACATTGGTCACAATCTAATTTAGAGACCGATTTGTAGGTGGTCTCTATTTAGAGACCAAAACAGTGGTCGCCAAATCCGTCACTAAATGTGGTCAGCGTGCATGTTATGGGACCAAATTAGAGACCGATTTGTTTATTTAAGGGACGGAAGATTCGGTCTCTATTTCTTTTAACGACTATATTTTTAGCGACCCAATATGTGGTCCCTAATTCTAGCAGCTAGTAAATAACGACTAATGATGTGGTCACTAATGCGATCTCTAGTTTCCATATATATATATATATATATATATATATATATATATATATATATATATATATATTAAAATAATATATAATCAAAAAATTAAATTAAAATTAAAATAAAATGCAGATTTTAAATAACATCTAAAACAAAACAAAATGGAGAATAATCAGTAAGCCAAATAATAAAAAAAATATAGAACACAAATTATATATATAATCCAAAGTTGTAACACATTGTCTAATCCATAATATAACAAAATACCACAGAAGAACATCATCCCCATATATATAATCCAAAGTTATAACAGATTGTCTAATCCATAAAGTATAGCAAAAACCTAAAAAGAACAACATTCTAGTCATGAGGGACAACACAATGTTTAATCCATAAAATATAACAAAAACCACAAGAAAATAGCATCCTACTAATCACGAGTGGGGGAGGGTAATGAGCTAATAAAATCATCAGCATTCTCATCATCTGCATCCTCATCAGCAACTGCATCATCCTGCTCCTGGTGGCCTAAACCCGAACCAGAACCACTCGCCTGCAACATCTTGAAAAGCCTATCAATCTTAGCATCTTGTGCATCCAGTCAAGTCCTCATCGTCTGAACCTCATCAATCTTCTCATCTAGCTCCCCATTCATCTTCTGGATGACCTCTCGACAATCCACAGTAGTAGTAGGGCAAGGTTCAGACTGAGTACATGCTCGACAATCGACAATAGTAGTAGGGCAAGGTTCAGACTGAGTACATGCCATTGTTGAGGCCACAAAGTCATCCGACATCCGCCCTAATCCATAAACATAGTCTTTCTTATTTTTCTCTCCAGCTGCTTTCAAGAAGACGGTGTTGTCAAAGGAAGTAGAATGCTCATGTCCCTGACTATCAGCCTCTTCTCGGAGGCGATGAAATGTCCCCTGCATAATATCACAGACATTAGAATTTACAATTACTAAAAATAAAAAAAAAATTAATTTGAATAAAACAAAATAATACTTGCAGCAACTTCAGCAGACTTGTCGTTAATCCACACCCCATTCTTAGTTTTCTTGGTCTTCTCCATGATCTCATACACAGTGGGGTATCTTTGAAAATCATGCTTTTGCATATATAAAAGTAACACTTAATGTTTGTAGTAGTAAATAAGAGTGCAATAAGAAAACAAAAGGAAACAAAAATAAAGGGACCAGCTGAATGCACCACTTGTGGAATTCCAATGCCAGACTAACCGTAATAGTGGACAAATTAGCATATAGTCTAAATGCAATAAAATCACAATTGAGACCATAAAAGGAATAAAGACAAATCCACATAAGAACCCTGCAAAGCCCTTGCCCAATCCAACATAGATGCATGTATCCTTAGCACCCCAAAGAAACCAAATCATGAGCAGAAAGAAGCCCAACAAGAAGTAGCCAGAAAAATTGACATGAATATAGACAAAATCAATGATTATAGTTGTGCACAACACACCACCACCAAAACAAAATCCCACAGCAATGTTCCACAACCAAAAATAGATTATACCAAAACAGAAAACTATAAAGAGCAGCAAAAAAGACAACAATATTGAAGCACCCTTTACTTAAGAAAGAAGCCAAGAAGACAACAATGCGCAGACCAACACTATAACACCCCGATTTTTACTATTCTTCAATAATAGTAAATATGTGTATATGTTTATTTTTATGTGATTTGGTTTGAGTAATTTTAATTACTCATTTAAAATTTATTTTTGAGTGCGTTAATACTGTCTTATGTCAGTGTAGGCACGATTACTAGACAATAATATTATGTCATTGTCACTAGAAGTATTTGTTTACAAAAAATATTTTAAATGTTATGATTGAACGAAAATTATTTTTCCATTTGACTCTATTTAAATTTAGATTTAAAAATATGTTGGTTTAAAATTAATCTTAGATTAAATTTTGGACCGTTGATTTTCTTAGTTGATCAGTTCAACTATCAATCTTGACTCTAATTTAAATTTTGAAATCATATTTTTGTCACACATTATTTTTAGATCCAAAAGCCAAAAACATGTTTATTTCTAGGCTCAATATTTACTACTCATTTTGTACCTACTACTATTAATAAAAAATTTTCTTCCTTCCTCTCCACTCTGTTACGCGCACGGAACCCCCCACTTCTCTTTATTTTTCTTTCTTCTTCACAAGAATCGAAACACACATCTCCTTCTCTCCCTTGGCTGTAACCTTCTCTCCTCCTTCACTCTTGCTCAGACCGTGACCCCTCCACCTGCAGCCACCATCTGGCCACGCGACGCTACCGTAGGGACGCTGTTCAGCCGCTGCTTGACACGAGAAGACCATCACACGTTCCTAGCCTCTGTTCCGCACGTCGTTCTCCACCGTGGGAAGCTCGTTTTTGGCCTTACCAAGGGAGAAGACGATTGCACACCTCCGCTGGCTACCATACATGTATTGTTCTGTTTTGTTCCACTTCGTACCACCGTCGTGCCACGCGAACGGAGCTCCGCCGTCCGGGGTCGTTCACCGCCATGCCGGAGCATGCCATTGTCACCACCTTTCATCTCCTTTGGTGATTATTTCCCCTCTTTTTCATTCTCTTTCAATTTTCCCTAAATTGATTTGGAACCCTAAGTTGCCATTTCAAACCCTAACTGTTAAATTAGAAACTAAATCCTTAAATTGATGGTATTGATTTAAAATTGGATATGTCAATTTCAAATTCCCTATGATAATTGCTCAAATCCTCTTTAAATTTGGATTCCCCCAATTTCACTCAAAACCCTAAATTTTAATTTTTCTCTAATCATGAAATTGATTCTGTTTTAGTGTAATTAAGGCTCTTGATTAATGATTTCTAAGTTCAATTTCATGATACTCTAACCAAGTCTGATTTTTCCAAATTTTGTTTAAAACCTTAATTTCCCAATTTGAAACATTAGTCAAATTATGTTGATTTCTCAAATTTGATTATGTTTTAATGTGATTAAAGTTGTTAATTTATGATTCCCTAGCTTAATTTCATATTGATTTGATCAAACTTGGTTTTCCTAAATTCCTAGTAAACACTAAAACCCCAATTGGTTTTTAAGTGAAAACCAATATTGTTTCTTTAGTTGAATCAATTATTTAAGTTGTCTAAACTTATTTTTTGGGATGATAATTTCTGATTTGTATTGTGTTGGATATTGGTTTTTATGATGGCCGATTTTCTATCTATGTGTATGTGATTGTCATAATTGAAGGAGAACGGGGAAAAAGGTTGGAGCTGTCTTGGAATTTCCTAAATACGTGGCCAAGTGTTAGAGTAATCCAGAGCGCCATGTCAGTTGAGGTGTAATTTAATGCTACTTCGTTGTGAAGGAAACAAAATGTTGGAACGCTAAAAGACTGATCTTTAGTTCTTCTGCTATAGGTAAGGGGAGATTGCCTGAGGGATTTTCAGTAACTGCATGCTATTTGTGTGTCGTATTTGAGTTTATCTATTGTGATGAGTGGTTTCAAATTAAGTTGTTATATGACTGTTATGGGGTTTTTGATGTTTTCTGTGAAAGCATGATTAAACTGTGATGTATAGATATTTGCTATATATGGATTATCTATTGGTTGGTTGATTGACTGAGAAGCCTGACATTGGTCAGTGCTCAATTAAATTAAAGATAAAAGCATTGAAAAAGATGAGGAGAAATTTAAAGGATTTGATTTATGGAAGAAAAATATTGAAAGTATTTATATTTAATGATGTTTTGGAGAAAAGAGTGATTTATGAGTAAATAGTGAGGACGACATCTTGAAAATATTTCAGTTACGTTGTCTTTTCCAAACAAATTCAAAGATAATTTTATTACAGTGTTGGAGAAATTACTTTATTATGAAAGTCATGTTTTGACCTAAAAACGTTTTAAAACGGCAAACGATAGACAATTCTGTCAATATTTACGAAAGTATTTCTTAAAAAGGGTAATATTGAGTAATACTGAGAATTTGTCTCAAATGAGGTGTCCAAGTTCAAATTAATGAGTTTTGAACAAAATGAGTTTTAAGGGATTTTTGACACGTTTACAAAACGAATTTCCAACGTAAAAGGATTTTTGGTAAACGAGTTATTTCCGTCAACTTGGATAAGTTGAGGAAACTTTGGTTTTGTATTTCACAGAATGAAAATGGTTTAAACAAACCTAGAAGCCCAGACGTCGGAGTTCTAGTGTTCTATGATATGGGCCCGGGTTCGAAAGGTGAAGTTATGGACTAAATGTCCTATAAACCGTATATTTGATTGTGAACTAAAATCTACATATCTAAGACTGGTGCATCGTTCTAGATTTCGTGGTTTGCGTACTTTTGACTTGGAGTCAATTATAGTTTGAAAGAGGTATTAAACTTGAAAGTTTAAAATGGTGATGTGGTCGTGAGACTTTTAGCTCCGACACATAAAGATTGAACACAAAGAAAACAACGAGAACAAAACGTTTTACATGCATTTCAGGGCAGACGTGCCTTTTCATAAGTATGCGAACTAATCACATATATTGATTTTCCGAAAACTAAATAAGTTTATAAATTTCCTCACAATTACCAGAATAAAATATAATAACATTTTCAAAAATACTTTAAACCTAAACAACTCAAAATATAACAACAACATATATTACACACGACATCGAAGCTCTGAGTCTTCATAATTATCTTCTATCATTTTCTCAGCAGCACTTAGTCCTTCCTCATCTCTTTTACGCTCTTCAAGTGAGACTAATTGTATCCAACAAGAAACAAAGAAGAAAAGAAATACAAATAGAGGAGGTAAAATTCTACAATAGGTTAGTAATGTAGATATGGGCATGCACGAAAACAAACAAGCATTCAAGTAGATATATATAGGTGTGTATCCAGGGATACATTTATAAAATATGTATAATACGTATATAGTTTCAGAAAAAGGTCGAGACTCGAATGCATGCCTAGGACTAGACCTAACTCTACTCCATGGAGACTATTGTTGTCATAGTGTTCTGTCAGGATAGCATTCAGGTAATATGTGTAAACAACTAGTTGCACAAGTCCCGATTGGAGTACGCTAACAGCCATCTCCACAGTCCTTTCACACGAGTACTTAACATCTGAATAATATTTAGTTTAGTGGAGTGTCAAGATAGCCCTGATGTCCAGGTCTCCACTGACGCAGTGCAGTTGTACACTGAACCATTGGCAGGATCCACGTCTGACTATCCCCAAGGTCTCCGTGGCCCCCACACAGTCCCCTAATATCCTATGAATAGGTGTCTATGCTTCCAGAATGACAACGACTATGATTAGGCTGAAATGTTGTCCGAAGACAAACAAAGTAGGAACTGAGTTCCAAAGCGCTGGTATCAATTTAAAAAAGAGTTATTGTTAAGAATTGGGCTCGAATAGGCCATTAACGAAAATCATTATTTTCAATCACAAATTTATTTGAACACTTAGAATTAAGTAAAGCATACTTAGGCTAGAATTAATTTTATAATATTTAAAATTAACATTTGATACCTAAAATCAAGTACGAACCGTAGATTTAAAATGTCATAAGACTAAGATTTTGAATGTTTTTAACTTTCCAACATTTGGTCTATTCATTTCATTACAAAATAACATATCTCATATTAACTTCAAGCCCAAGACAACAAAACATGAATAAGGATGAACCTTGAACTTGAATTCATAAATTCAATAAATAAGAAATTGGTACCAACTAATAATAACATTCCAACACCTCCCGAATCTAAGTTCGGAAACAAATGCAATTCACACAAGTCCCTAAGCGACTTAACGATTATACTGATAGGCTTACACTTAGAGCCTAATTATAATGAATTCGAATTGATGCTCAACGTCCAAAAATCAAGAGTAAGGAAGGTTCTCGAATTCGAACCTTATCCAAAAATTTGCAAAGGATATCGCATCATAACTAAGGCAATTACTTGCTACAATAATATGACACAAAGAGTTAAACTCAACAAATCATGTATCCTTTCCCATTCACACTATCTTATACTTTCAATTCCTTTTCCCACTTATAACTCTTAATCATTACCTTACTATCACTTTTTCCATGATTCATGATTGGCACTAATCCGACATGACTATATCATCCTTGTTCCTTCAATCTAATTATCATAATACATCATCCTAATCCTACATATAATACAAAAAACCATTTTGCCTTTTTTATTGTCCATCAACATACATATATCCAACTAACTATAATATTATCCTTTCAATTCACCATTTTCATAATTTACTAAGATTCATTCCAAATTATCACATGCTTTTCATTAGTCTCCTTTACCCCTCAACTCATTTCATTCACTTAATTTCTAAACTAATTTTCTTGTTTTATGTTTTCAGTATTATAGTTCGTTCATTGTAGAGAAACCACATCATGCCCTACACTTAACTTGTAATTACATTCAATATATATAGATCACAATCCTAACAAGAATTTCATGACCTATAGATGCTATACCACACATACAATTAGCTGTACATCCATTTAGGCAATTAGCCAATATTAGGTGTTTAACTATACTTATTCTAAGCATCATGTTAATCATCCAACTTTGTATTACTTTTTTGGCTCCTATAGATGTTGCTCCCTAGTTCACACTACAACCTTTGAGGAGACGTCCATCAATTTCTACAAGTATAAGGTCATCCATGACATTCCACAATAGCGCTCACTCACGCGTTACACAAGAAGGATTCTCACAATACTATTCCAAATGGCTAAAAACTCATCGCCTAGAAGATGCAGTATCAAACTTATCTGTATCTATAGAAGTGCAAAAGCAATCCATTCAAACAATCGAGACTTAACACCAATTTCATAAAACTATTCAAATACAATCTAATCATAATATCCTAGAACACCAATAGTCCATCACTTGATAGCAGGTGAAGTCCCAATTATAAAAAACATATAATCCACACAAGTAATCAACACAATTAAAATCAAGTAATTTATAACAATCACCCCCATATAATTTCCTATGAAGAAATACTAAAACCCGCATCAAAACCCAAACTACACCTAAAGTATTATCTTCCCCCACCTAACATGACGTTCCAAGTTCCTTTGGCGCTTCCCAGAATGCACAGGTAACTCCTGTTAGCTCCCAGAAATTCAAATCCTGCTTCCCCAAGCAAGCACAATCACAATCAACATCCCAGAGAGGGAGTCCAAGCATGTACAACAGCTAGATAAATCACGAAATCAATTACTCAACATCAACACTATATATTTAACTCACTAATATATTTAATTTCTCAAAAAACCACCCTAATTTAAATCAAAACAGATTTGAGGGTTTTTAGGTTCATGAAGAAAATTTGATAAAAATCAAATTAACAAAAGATTGACAAAATTGGCTCAGGGAAACACTTAATCATGCTCCCAATTTCAGGAAAACATCAATTAATTTAAGATTTTGACAACTAAAATCAAAACCTAGGGTTAGGGTTTGATGAAACAATTGGGGTTCTTGAAAATTGACAAAGGAAGTGAGAAAATCACTCATCCAAGAAAGAAGACGAACTTGTGGTGATGCTGTGGTGGCTGGCACGATGGTAACAACGATGGTAGTGGTGGTTCGTGGCGGTTCTGTTTCAAACAAGAGATAGAGTAAGATTAAAGGAGAAGAAGAAGAAAGAACTAAAATGAACTCACATGGTGGATAGCCACCATGAGAGCGGCGGCTCGCAGTGCTTACCGCAGTGGAGGCGAAGTTTGCGTGGCGGTTGTGCTGGTTCCACGCGAGCAGGCTACCGGAGTAACATGCAGGAACTGAGACACGGTGGTCGCGGCTTTGGAGGGTGGTGGTGCGATCTTGCAACAATGTGGAAGGAGAGGAATGGAGTTTTGAGAGAGATGAGAGGAAGAAGGAGAGAGTTGAGAGTAAAAATGTGTGTCTGATAGAAAAAAATGAAGGCAAAGTTAAAAGCAAGAACGAATAATATAAAAAAATGAGAGGAGCACGTGGTTCTTTTGCAACCAGGAAGAAAGGATCGAATTTTATTTTACTTTTCGTGTAAATGAAATTTTAAGTGATTAAAATTGAGTCTAAAAAAATAATAGATTTTTGGCTCTTGGATCTAAAAATAATGAGTGAAAAATATATGATTTCAAAATTTGAATTAGAGTAAAGATTGATGGTTGAATTTATAAACCAAGGAAATCAATGACACAAAAATAATCTCGGATTACTTTTAAACTAACATACTTTCAAATCTAAAATTTAACAGAGTAAAATTTAACGAGCATGCATACACTACAGTAATTCTGTGCTAACGCACCGAATAAAATATTTTAAATGAGTAAATAAAATTACTCACACCAAACAACATACAAATAAACAAAAATAAACATCCATATAATTAATCACTTCCATAAAGCAGTTAAACATATAAGCAAAAACAGGGATGTTACACCAGCTTTGATACCACGATGTAACACCTTCCTTGGGCATTACTTCTCAATACGTGCGGAAATAAATTAAAAGTAATTTGCTGGTTGCTTTCGGAAAATTTATCTATTTTAAGCCAAAAAACTCGGGTGTAAAAATTTTCTTCCTGAATACTTCAGCAAAGTGACCCACACATCACAAAAGTAAAAACACATTATACTTGACGATACACATAAACTGGTTTTATTCATAAATCAGGCCACCACAACATGTAAGTTTTCTCGAAATTATTTTCATAGCGAGAAATTACAAACCATACCAAGGGTTTTTAGAATCCCATAAACTGATTTTCTCAAAATTACACAACGCAAGGAAAACTCCTAAGCTGGTCACTCTACAAAACAACTAATGGAAGAACTCTGTAGTTCTAGCCACTATTACCAACCTCTTCAAGGATCGAGATTAGTATCCCCGATTGAAGTTAAGACTTCCTCTGCACCTTCTACTACAAGTACCAAGGTACAGCGGCAAAAACGAGTAAAACATGATATATTGTAAGGGTGAGACACCAATATATTGATATAAGCATGATAACTACATGCGTGACACACGAAACAACATATAAGTATATAAAGTCATACATCATAAACTTCTCAGTGATAACAAGTACTTTACCAATGGGTTTCATACCCGAACAGTCATTGCCCTTTATAAAAGAGATTAATAACACTACATAGTTCAACATCTAATCTTTATACCTAATCTCCAGAGATCCCAAAGTCATGTAAAATGAGCTGATCAAGCTCTTGAATGGCACATTGTCAACAAAAGAACAATGGTCAACATCCAAAATGGCACATCATCCAAACTCTTGGTATAATGGTCAACATCATAATGGCACATTATCCAAACTCCCGGCACAATGGTCAACAAAACAAATGGCACATCGCCCAAAACTCCCGGCACGATGGTCAACAAAGAAAATGGCACATCACCCATTTAGGCACAATGGTCAACTTTAAATGGCACATTGTCCATTAAGGCACAATGGTCAATATGAAACATGAGTATCACCATGATACCATGACTAACAAATACATCTTTAAGTAAAATTCGTATACAAAAAATCCTTTCTGTTGCAACTCCTATATAAAACCTCCAATCATATTGAAATCAATTTTCTTTTGGAAACTCCTTTTCCCGAAATAACGTCGAATCTTCATAAAATCATTTCTAATATAAATTCCTTTATAAAATCATCAAATTACTAATAAATTCATTTTCTTATGAAAATATTTCTCCGAAAAAATATGGTTCTAAAAAAATGATCTTTAACGAAATCCATGTGTGAATGATTACTGCTGTTTTTAAGAATGCTTTATGTAAATATTTTCGAAATTAACTGTCGTTTAGTATTTTAAAAACATTTAAGTCGAAATTTGACTTTTCCACTTAAAATAATTTTATAAGATAGAAATTAAGTTATTGTCGAAGATTATTTACCCAAAATAACTTTTTATAATATTTTGGAATTTCACCCATAAAAATTAGCAGTGCAAAATAATTTCACAGTTACGTCATCACGGTGACTCATAGATCACTCTTATACCATTGAATCATTAAAATAATAGTATTTCCACTGTTTCTCATTTTTATCAAATCAAATATTTAAATAATATTATATCCCAATGTTTCTCAATTCAATATTGAATATTCTTCATGAAACTTTTATCTGATTAATTAAATGAGCACTGACCACTGTCAAGCTTCTCAATCAACATCAATAAATATTTCACATCAACGCTACAGCAGATAATACAATTTATATCATGCACTGCAGATAATCAAAGACAGATAAAATAACAGCTTAGTACCGAATTAAACAACCACCACGAATCTCAATCAAATGTTACAAATCATAAACTAAATCACACATACAATTATCGGGAGAAATCCCTCAGGTAAGCTCCCCTTACCTCTTGAAGTTAAAGTTTTCCTTTCGAAGTTTTCCTTCTGATTCGTTTCTGATTCCTCCTCACAACTTAGTACAATCCACGGCAATTATCCTTCATAGTAAATCACAACACAATTAACATAAAAAACAACAAAATCCTCCTAAACACTCATGATGAGGTTTCAGCCTACATGGTTTAATTAGGCTATGAATGTCAAAATTTCACAACCTCATGGATTAATGATCCTTGAGTGTTAAAATATACAAGATCTATGATCAGAAACCGAAAAATTAAAACCAAATCTTCTAACTCATCATGAGGGTAGATTCGGCCAAGGTTAGCAAAATAGGCTAGGAGTCTCAAAATTTTACATACTCTTAGATTTATGATCCTAGAGCATAATAGAGTTTAAGAAAAGTGTCTTAAATTAAAAATAAAATCAAAACAACTCAATCCCTCAAAAACTCATTTTTGGCCATGACAAAAAAAAGAGAGCTAGGGATTTCATTTTGATACAACAACTTGGATTCAATATACACATGAACTATAAGGATTGAATCATGTATAACTTAACAAAAAATGAAACAAAACTCCTCCACCCCAAAGTTTGGGTTTCGGCCATGAATGGAAAAGTAGGGAGGAAATTTTTGTTTGATTCATGCTCTTGGATTATAAACACAGAGATGATTATAAGATCATAGAAATTGGTTTCATGATCATAGGATTTTTCTACAATTTTCTAGAGATTTTCAAAGTTCTAGTTCCAAGAATTGAAAAAGATGATCATGACCTTAAAACATAAAAATTATTGAAGAACATAGAGATGATTGATGATGAGGAACAAGGTTTACCTCTTGGAAAAAGAAGAAAAGCAAGAAATCTAAGAGTTGCTTCACAAACTTGGCTATGGAAACTTAAGAACTTTGAGAAAAAGATGAACAACCTTCATGAAGAAGATGAAGTGTTCCTTAAATAGCAATGAAATGGGCTCAAAATGTGGGTTGGGCGGTGGGATTTGGGGGGCAAAAGCGTCCAAGCCATAAAATTTTAGGGGCAAAGAAGTAATCTTACAAAATGGCAATTTTGTGATATTCAGACAACTTAAGGACATAATGGTCATTTCCCAAAAAGTCATCATGACAAACTTGTGGTGAGTATTGGTTGGAGATGTGACTGATTTGTGTCCACAAATTGTTGGGACAAACTTGGCATTTCAATGGAAGTTCAAGGGTAAAACAGACCAAGGGCAAAATGGTCTTTACACTATTTTGAAGAAATATCTAGATATTTGCTAAATGTAATCATTACATTGGTGAGTCACCCTGTAATACCCACACACACAAAAAAATTAAAATTAAATAATTAGCGCCGATGGTCAAAATTAAAAGTTATTTATTAAAGAAAAAAATAATAATAAATATTTGTAATAAGGTATAAGAGATTAGCGTAGTAATATAGAGTTATGAGATAGATAATTTGAGGGGTTTTTTTTACCCCTAGTGTGGTGGGACCCTTCTGTAAGTGTAATGATTAAGAAATAAAATAAGGGGAAAAGAATAAGAGTGTTTTTAGAACCCTAACTTCTAAAATCAGTTTTCTCTAGAGAAAAGGGGAAGAAGGCGCGGCGGCTCAAGATCATAGAGACGTGCTCTTATCACAAGGAGTCAATTTCAGTCTCTCTTTCCTTTCTTTTTTCTTCGATTCAGGTGAGGGGATGTAGGTTCTATGGGTAAATTTTAATGGGTTTAATTGGGGTTAATGATAGTATGTGATAAAGCAAGATTTGCTGAAAAATATTGATGATTGTTGACAAATCTTTATTCTGAGATTTTAAATTTTGTGATGCTTCTGTTTGATTTATCACCATTGTAACACCCCGATTTTCGCTGCTTCCTAATATCGGTAATAAATATATAAACATATATTTTTATCCGAGACTCAAAAAATGATTTTGGGTAAACCACTATCATTTCTATATCATGCTTTATATCATAAGGTTACGATGAAATTTTGGGTTGAAAATTGAGACGGAACCCGGTCTACATTTTCACTGACAGTAAAAGGTTACTGCTCAAAAAACCTAATTTTAATTCGTGAACGTGATGAAAAAATGTTTTTATCGTATTTACT
Source organism: Sophora flavescens (assembly GCA_030762895.1). Lineage (NCBI taxonomy): Eukaryota > Viridiplantae > Streptophyta > Magnoliopsida > Fabales > Fabaceae > Sophora > Sophora flavescens. The sequence continues at coordinate 244,572,457 of CM061063.1, read as the reverse complement.
ACGATACTGGAAGTTTTGAAAAATTTAGCATAAAAATTAAAATATTATATTTGCTGCGGGCGAATACGTCGAGATATCTCTAGGAAAAACCTGTGTAAGATGAACGAGGGAGTCAGCAACGGGGCTGAGGTGACAGATTTGACTGATGTGACGGGCATTTATGACGATCCTATCCACGTCATAATGGCCATAATGGTGCATTTATGACAAAGGAATATTTTGCATGGAAATGATGATTTTACCCTTGGCTCTTCATGAATTTTTCAAGCCATGCCATTGTAATTTTTGACCAAATTGCCCCTAAAACTCACAGCTCCTTCATTATCACACACTTAGGCAATTTCATTCTTTCATTTCATGACATCTTTCTCTCCAAAACTCACACTTTTCTTTCAAGAACATTAGAACACAAAAGCTTGATTTTGTGAAGCAAGTCCTTGGATTTTCACTTGTTTTTTATCTTCAAGAGGTGAATCCTATTCTCCTTGCCTAATCATGTTTATGTTCTTCAATAAGTTTCATGATTCAAAGTCTATTTCATCTATGTTCATCACTTTTAAGTTTCTAGATCTAGAACTTTGAAAATTCATAACAAATTCTAGAAAAATCTTATGATGTTGAAACCACATCCTATGTTATTATAATCATGTATATTGTATGTATCTAAGAGCATGTGATGATCAAAAATTTTCTTCTCTTGAAACCCATCTTGACCGAATCCTAGAGGAAAGGATGGATGGAGTTTTTGTTCTTGCTTTTGATGTATGATCATGTCTTTCATCATACATACTTGTATACTTGTTGAATCCTAGTTGGTTCATTAAACTAAAAACCCTAACCCTATGTCCTTGTGTTGGCCGAATCTACCATTTAGAGGATTAGGATGGTTTTGATTCTTAAACTTTGTTGTTTAGCCTTAATCCATTTTCTTAAGTATATTAGGATCATTAATCCATGACTTAAGCAAGTTTGGAGATTTTGAGACACAAAACTCTAAGGAGGTCGTGACTTATTAGAAAGGATTAGGTGTTTGTTTTGCTTGTTTTGATTGATTGTTTGGATGTGTTGTTGAAGGTTAATTGTTCTACGGCGTACGAGGGTTTCCGACAACCAACAGAGTTTTTTTTTTTAATTTCACTGAGGAGATTCAAGAGGTAAGGGGAGCTTACCTGAGGGATTTTCTCAATAACTATTTGCTTTTAGTGTGGTTTATATGATTTATATGTGGTTGTGGTTATTTATAAAAGAAATATAAAAAAAATATAAAAAAATTATATTAAAAAAAGTCAAAGTTTGACTTAAAAACTTTTTCTTGGAAAATGATAAACGACGACAAGTTTCGAAATTATTTACGGTGAAAGTTTAAAAACAGCAGTACTTATTTTGAGAAGAGATTTAATCTGAATTGATTTAATTTTTAGAGCTAAAGTTTTAGTAAAAGAGTTCTTGATGATTTGACGTTTTACAAACGAATTTCAAGTAGAAAGGATTTTCTGTAAATGAGTTTACTCAATAACGTATTTTCGATAACTTGGATAAGTTGCAGAGATCTTATTTTGGATTTGTTTTTACAGACAAAAACGATGTAAAACGATGATATGGAACTTAATAACCGAGACGTCGGGGTATTAAGGTTCATTGTGTTGTAGACTGGGTATCTACTTAAAGAAGTTAAAACGTTTTAAGATGTTTTCTATTACCACGAACCTAAGACTGATTGCAAGGTCTAGGGGCTTCGTGATTAAGCACTCGGACTTTGAGGTCCTGTGTTGTTAATAAAAGTTGTAAAGATGTTTAAAATGATGTTGAGAAAAAAAGTGTTTTCTTGCATGCATTTGGCAGACGTGCCATGATCAAACGAGTGATTACCTTGCGGCGTCATGGTAGATCATACCAACGATGTTCTTATTGTGCCGGGTGGACAATGAGGCCCCATCTACGTTGTTATCACCTGTGCCACGATGTTGGACAGTGTGTGATGGGTTTTGGTTGTGTGCCGGTAACTATCGAGTCTGATCAACTCATCACGAGGTTTGATATATATAATGAGATTAAGTGTGAATGTTTAGATGATGTATTGAAGTGTTCATGCATAGTTTTCCAACGTTGATGTTTGAGGTGTGAAACCTATTGATAAATGATGTGATATAATATGAATGAATACGTTGTTATAAACATGTATATGTGTATGTGCCTTCTTTTGTGTTGCACATTTAGTTATGGTGATAAATCCATATATTGGTGTCTCACCCTTACAATCATATCAGAGTCGTACAAGGGGTATGATCCCTACAAGAAGAAGAAGGTTGTCTAGTTCGAGGCATGTTGTGCTGCTCCTATTGGCTGTAGTGTCTGTTAGTTACGACCAGCTTAGGTCCTATTATGATATATTGTGTTTTGAGGATAAAACTGATTATGATTTAGGTGGGAAAACATATGAGGCAGTATATTTGTATGACTTATATACATTGTGTATTTAAGTGTGATTTGATTACGTTGTTATTGTTATGAGGTCAAAAGAAAAAAAAATTTATCACCATATTTTGAAAAGATGAACGTTGAGAAAACATTATTTTACGAAAGCAACCAGTAAATTAAGTTTTATTTCCGCAAACGGGTAACCATGTGATGACCCGAGTTAGGGTGTCACAACCGTTATTGTATGATATACCTTTTGAGCTCTTTTGCGTGAATGGTCGCTGGCTCTGGGAGCTTGGTTTCTATATTTTGGAACTACAGTTTTTGTTTGAAAACGTGCGTGAAGGAATTGCATCTTTATGTTAAGTTAATTGTTTCTTGATCATTTAATTTGATGTACCCTCTATCATGTATCACATTTGCATCAGCATCAATGGGCAAACATTAAATTGCTGCCGTGGGAACACAGAGCACAAGGACATAGCTATAGGTAATAGGTACACGCTATATAGATAGAAACTTTATGCAGAAAATAAGTATATTTTTTTTAGTATTAGGAAACTATAAACATAATGAAATTTTTAAAAAAAAAAAGCTGTGCACTCAAAACAAAGGTGGAGCGTACATATGTGTGTGTCTATATATATATATATATATATATATATATATATATATATATATATATAAAAAGGTTGTTATTATTATGTTTGTTTAAGGCACCTGTTATGTGTGGTTATATATATAATATTATATTAAAGTTTATTTTTATTTTTATTTTTCTTCTCTTTTAGTTTGTTTTATGAAAAACTTTTTATGTGAGGGACTCTAGTGAAAGAACCCCGGTGTTTGGAGGGTAGTTACGCAGTGACCGAGGTCACTTGCCGGTCAGTGGATCCGACCGGGATACAAATGCGGCCGTTGGAGTGGGAGACTTTAGTGAACAACTCCAAATGAAAAAAAAGCATCTTACTCAATGGTTAAACGATTGTAATGCAACTTTAGAGTTGCAATGATGATATGGTTTGAGTACGTTGTAAAGTATGATAGGATATATATATATATATATATATATATATATATATATATATATATATATATATATGATTGCGTTTTTATACCCTCACTGAGTTCTGTGACTCACCCCCGCCCTTTTGGTTCAGCTTCAGGTACTCCACGAGGGGATCCATCTCAGGGAGCCCATGCACAAGAGTAGTGTGGCCAGTTGCTGCCGCTTGGTTTTTTCGTAGTCAAATGTGATACTTCTTCAACTGTTTGAATTTTTTAACTATTTCATTTTTTGGCTGTAAACCGTTACATTTCATTTAAACTCCGGATGTAGACTCAGGACCACATTGGCTTGTTATTTGGAATAATCATTTACTTTGATATTTACGTTGGTATTATATAATTACCTATGTTACGCTGTGGCTTATATGTGCTTGATAGGCCTTGGGAATGAGACATCAGGGTCTCATTCTGGCTGGTCAGGAATGCCTAAGTTGGGTCCTGACAAAGTGGTATCAGAGCCAATGGTTATAGGTCCTGAGCAAGATTAGAAACTAATGAATTCCGTAATCATTCTCGAACCCGGGCATGAGTTGTTCTAGAACTCATTAGTAACTAATCTGCGTTTATTTGAAAGAAAGCCATAAAATAGTGAGGATCTCATATGACTATTCGAAAGCAGCGACCTGAGATGGATGGTGTATTTGCTTTGATAGGGGGTTGATGCAGGGTATTTAAGTGTAGAATTAACATTAAAAAATTGAAATATGATGTTTGCTTTCCTTTTAAAGGATGGCAAAAGGTAGAGGAAGAGGAACTGCCAGATCCCGTGGAGGCAGTGCAAGGCCTCCTCGAGGCAACCCTACAGCAAATAGCATAGGGGATTGCTTCGATACAAGGGACCTTAGCAGGAGGTGGTGGCAGAAGAACTCCGACTCCATCACAAGGTGGGGTTCCCCTTTCATCACCTTCCACGACACAAGAATCTCATGAGTCTTATGCGAGTACAGAGGATGGAGGTAGGAGGATGCAACACCTAGGCCGAATCAGGAGGCCATCCTTTTTGCTTCATTGACTGAGTTCCGTAAGATGAAGCCACCCACTTTTCCAGGAACTGGTTCTGATCAAGACCCATCCTTTTTCTTAGAGGAGGTGGAGAGATTGTTGAGGGCTATGGGATGCTCATCTGAGAGATCCATGGAGTTGGCCAGTTTTCAGTTTAACGGTGCTGCTCGAGAGTGGTACATGGCATACAGGGCGCAGAGAGAATTGGATTTTGAGAATCTAGAATGGAGGCATTTCGCCACTGCTTTTATGGAGACCTTTTTACCCATAGGTGAGCGGGAGAAGAAGGCTCGAGAGTTTGAAGTGTTGAAACAAGGAGAGAGGACTGTGATGGACTACCGAAATGAGTTCTTGTGGTTGTCTAGGTATGCACCACATTTGGTGAGTGACCCTTAGCAGCGAGTGTCACGATTTTCTTATGGACTTCGGTTCAACATTGGAAGATCTGTACCGATTCTGGAGAATGCCACATTTGAGCATGTAGTCAGCTTGGCCATCAAGGCCAATTTTTTTTTGAATGAGGTTAAAGCTGAATTCAAGCAACAACCGAAAAAGAGGAAGATAGAGCATAGAGACGAGGCCTACGGGGTGAGTTCAGGACATCATCGGGGTGACCGGTGGACACATTCTGGTAAGGTGAATAGTGCACCTACTCATCGCACCCTCCATCAGCATTCATCATTTTTAGGGGTACCAGCAGGAGGTCGCAGTGTTTGGAGCATCTAGTTACCCCACTTGCAGCCACTGTGGGAAACGACATGATTAACCGTGTACTAGGAGGGGAGAACGAGTTTGCTATACTTGTGGGCAATCTGGTCATTTCAAGAGGGAGTGTCCTATGAATACGGAGCCTACAACAACCTACAGTGCTCCAGTTGGATCATCAGTACCGAACGTGAACCAGATGTCAGGAGGGAGAGGAGGAGCTTCGTCTGGACATGGACGTGGAAGTGGCAACCGCTCTACCACCCGTGTGTTTGCTCTTAGCCAGTAGGAGGCTCAAGCTGACCCAGATATTGTTACAGGTACTTTACCATTTGGTCCTTCACATGCTAGGGTGATGTTTGATTCTGGTGCTTCTCGGTCATTTGTGGTCAGGCATTATGTACGGGTTACGGGAATGCCTTTGGAGGCGCTTCCGCACCCTTTGACTGTTTCTACCCCACTTGAGAGTAATCATATGACGTACAATTATGTTCGAGAATGTGAGGTTAGAGTGAATGGTTTGAATCTTCCAGCTGACTTAATCTTGTTGGGTATGCTTCAAATGGATGTCATCTTGGGCATGGATTGGTTATCTAGGTATGGGGCTAAGGTGGATTGTAGGGATAAACTGATTACTTTGCGGCCGACTGATTCCGACACCATAGAGTTTCTGGGCGACTGCAGTTTGGTATATCAAAATGTGTTGTCCTCTCTTAAGGCAGAAAAGTTGCAGCGGCATGGATGTATATGTCTCTTAGCCATGGTGACTGTGGCAGATGAGTCCAAAGGTGATGACTTGTCGATAATTCCGATAGTTCGAGAGTATGTTGATGTATTTCCCGATGACCTGCCGGGAGTACCCCCACCTCATAAGATAGAGTTTTCCATCGACTTGGCACCGGCGATGTAATCCATTTCTATACCCCCATATAGGATGGCCCCAACCGAGTTGAAAGAGCTCAAGGATCAGCTAGAGGACTTGTTGAGCAAGGGATTCATATGCCCTAGTTCGTCACCTTGGGGAGCTTCAGTGCTATTCGTGAAAAAGAAAGATGGGTCATGGAGGATGTGTGTTGATTATCGAAAACTCAACAAGGCAATGATAAAGAATAAGTATCCATTGCCGAGAATTAATGATTTGTTTGATCAGTTGCAAGGGGAAATTTTTTTCTCCAAGATTGATTTGAGATCAGGTTATCACCAGTTGAGGATTAGAGAGCCTGACATTCCGAAAATGGATTTTAGAACCAGGTATGGTCATTACGAGTACCTTGTCATGTCCTTTGGTTTGACGAATGCCCCAGCAGCTTTCATGGACCTCATGAACCGGGTGTTTAAACCATTTATGGATAAATTTGTGATTGTATTCATCGATGATATTCTAGTATATTCTAAGACAAAGGACGAGCATGATAAACATTTGAGGGCAGTGTTGGAGACCCTTAGAAATCACCAGCTTTATGCCAAGTTTTCGAAATGTGAGTTTTGGCTCACAGAGGTATCTTTTCTTGGCTATGTTGTTTCTTCAAAAGGGATTTCGGTGGATCCGAAAAAGGTGGAGGCGGTACGAGATTGGCCTAGACCTTCTAGTGTTTCGGTGATACGTAGTTTCTTGGGGCTAGCCGGTTATTATCGAAGGTTCATTGAAAACTTTTCAAAAATAGCGGTTCCATTGACTCGCCTAACTCAAAGGAGTTAAGTTCGAGTGGAGTTTGAAATGTGAAGAAAGCTTTCAAACATTGAAGGATAAGTTGACTATTGCTCCAGTGTTGACTCTTCCTTCAGGTATAGGTGGCTTTGTGGTGTATTGTGATGCGTCTCGAGTGGGTTTGGGTTGCATGCTAATACAGAATGGAAAAGTAATCGCCTATGATTCCCAGCAGTTAAAGAAGCATGAACACAACTACCCGACTCACGATTTAGAGTTGGCAGCTGTAGGTTTTGCCTTAAAGATTTGGAGACATTTCTTGTATGGTGAGACCTGTGAGATATACACCAATCATAAGAGTCTCAAGTACATTTTTGATCAGAAAGAGTTGAACCTGAGGCAGAGGAGATGGTTGGAATTGTTGAAGGATTATGACTGCACAATCATGTATCATCCGGGGCAAGGCTAACGTGGTGGCAGATGCTTTGAGCCATAAGTCAATGGGCAGTTTGACACATTTTAGTTTAGAAAGATGAGCGATAGCAAATGATTTTCATATGAGCATAAATGCTTTGGTGGCTTTCGAACCAAAGGAAAATGGCATTTTACTAACACAACTTGGAGTCAAATCCAATGTGTTGGAAAAGATTAGAGCTTTCCAAGAACGAGATTCTGATCTAGTCATGTTGAGGGATACTATTAATACAGAGAGTGAAAAGGGTTATTGATAGTGTGATTTTACATCATGTTTTCCGCACACTTTTGCATGTATTTTTCATATAGATTAGGCATTCTTTATTTGATTTTAGTTAGTTTTTCCCTTGGAACGGGTGAAGCGGTTTCTTGGTATTGTTTTGAAGGAATTTAAGGAAAAATGCTCAGAATTAGCCTTGATGGAGCTTGGATGAAATAGAGCTTGAAAAATGAAGAAAATGAGCCAAGCAGAGCCCATCACGGCCTGCCCGTGATGACCATCACGGTCATGATCAAGAAAACTGAGAAGATTGAAGGCAAAAGTCAGAAGCTGTCACGGCCTAGCCGTGATGCCCATCACGACCGTGACAGACCAATTGATGAAAACAGAAGCGATCACGGCCTAGCCGTGATGAGGCTCATGGCCGTGATGCTCCAAATTTGAAAGCGCGCCTACTCCATAACACGTCACGACCTGGCCGTGATGGCCATCACGGCCGTGACGCGCGACCTCTCTATATATATGAGCGCAGAAGACAGAAAAAAGCATCTGGATTCTGGATTGGAGGATTCAGAGCTGGGAACCCTAGTGGAGACCAGAAACCATCAGAAAAATAGAGACCTTGGAGACTGCGGCTAAGGAAGGATTGGAACCCTAGAACGGAGTTGCTGAGAGGGGCTGCTGTGACGATAGTGGAAAGCTCCCATGGAGTTTCTTCTCTCTTCTTCTCCTATTTCTATGGTTTTTGCTTTCTCTTTTATGAGTAGCTAAATCCCGTTTTTTGGGATTAGATGTAATCAAACTGATTATTATGTATTTGCCTTGACTGATTATTCTATGTTCATGCCTTCGTATTAGTGATTAATTTTCCATGCTTAATGCTTGTTGTGGCTAGCACCCCCATGACTTGATTAGTGTTTTGATATGCAATTGGGAAATTCGTATTAGAACCGGAACTGAATTTAATAACCTAGTAACCCTTGCATCTAGGAATGGAGTTTGGTTTACTAGTAATCGCGTAATCCCTAATCCTAATGCGAATTCACTAATCTAGGCCACCTAAGGAATTAGGGTCTATTAGTGGATTTAGGCTCTTGTCATCCGAGGAATCGGGGCTTGAGTAATTTAGTGGATTGATTTTAATATCTGAAGCATGAATGGGAGGTATCTAGTCCTGATAGTACATGAGCTAGAGGTTTGGTGAAGTCTAGTCCCAACATATCCTTTTCGCATTCCAAGTGCTCGACAAAAATACAAAAAGATTTTTATTCCTTTTGTTTTGTTTGTTTTGAATTCTATCCATAGTCTAGATAGTTGCTGAGTTTGTGAATTGGTAATTGACATCCAATCCCCGTGGATACGATAACCGGTCTCACCACCGTATTACTTGCACGACTGGGTATACTTGCCCAGAACCGTCAACAGTTATACAGTGAACGATGATGGGATGCTTCGATTTAGAGGACGGGTGGTAGTTCCTCCAGTAGCTAGAAGGAAGAGCATGGAACTTGCTCACTCCTCTTCATATACGATGCACCCTGGATCTAGAAAAATGTATCAGGATATGAAGCGATTGTATTGGAGGACCGGTATGAAGCTAGACATAGCTGATTTTGTTGCTAGGTGCTTGACTTGTCAGCAGGTGAAGGCGGAGCACCAGAAGCCAGCAGGGCTTATCCAGAGTCTGGATATTCCGGAATGGAAGTGTGATCACATTACCATGGATTTCGTGGTGGGTTTGTCCAAGACCAGGGCAGGTTATAATTCCATTTGGATGGTGGTGGACCGTTTGACCAAGTCTGCTCATTTCCTAACTGTAAAGACCACAATCACGACAGAACAATATGCGAAGTTGTATCTTCGGGAGATTGTTTCCTTGCATGGAATTCCATAATATATTGTTTCAGATAGGGGTTCACTGTTCGCCTCTCATTTCTGGAAATCGTTTCAACTGACTTTGGGAACTCAAGTGCATTTTAGTACAGCTTTTCATCCACAGACGGATGGCCAGTCGGAGAGGACTATTCAGACTTTGGAGGACATGCTTCGAGCATGTGTACTTGAGTTTGAGGGCTCTTGGGATGAACATTTTCCATTGATAGAATTCGCATATAACAATAGCTATCATAGTAGCATTCAAATGGCACCGTTTGAGGCTCTTTATGGCAGGAAGTGTAGAACCCCAGTGGGATAGTTTGAGACGGGTGACCATCAGTTGTTGGGCCCAGACCTGGTTCAAGACTCAATAAAGAAGGTTAGGATGATCAGGGAGAGACTTAGATTAGCGTAATAAAGACAAAAAAAATATGCCGATGTCAGGCGACGAGAATTAGAGTTTCAAGAAGGTGAGCACGTTTTCGTCAGAGTGTCACCCTTTAGGGGAACTCTGCATTTTGGTATGAAGGGAAAGTTGAGCCCAAGGTATGTGGGACCATACCAGATCACTCGAAGAGTGGGAAGGTTGGCATATGAGTTGGCTTTACCACCTAAGTTAGCCCAGGTGCATCTTGTATTTCATGTCTCCTTGCTGAGGAAATATCTTTGAGATGATACTCATATGCTACAACCACAGCCGGTTAGGGTAGACCAACGATTAGCTTTTGAGGAGGGTCCATTGAGGTCGAAGGAGGTACCATCAGTGAAGGTTGCTAGGGAGCATCCTCGCGGTGAGGAATTCACTTGGGAGTCAGAGCAGATAATGATGCAAAAATATCTACACCTTTTCGAGCAAGGTACGAAGTTTCAATTATAATCATTTATCGAATTCGAGGACGAATTCCTTTAAAGGGGGGAAGAGTGTAATACCCACACACACACAAAATTAAAATTAATTAATTAGAGCTGATGGTCGAAGTTAAAAGTTATTTAGCATAGTAAAATAGAGTTATGAGATAGATTATTTGAGGTTTTGTTTGTTTTTTTACCCCCTAGTGTGGTGGGACCCTTCTATAAGTGTAATGGTTAATAAATAAAGGGGAAAATAATTAGAATGTTTTTAGAACCCTAATTTATAAAATCAGTTTTCTCTGGAGAAAAGGGGAAGAAGGCGTGGGGCTCAAGATCATAGAGACGTGCTCTTAGCACAAGGAGTCAATTTCGGTCTCTCTTTCCTTTCTTTTTTGTTCGACTCAGGTGATCGAGGATGTAGGTTCTATGGGTAAATTTTAATGGGTTTAATTGGGGTTAATGATAGTATGTGATAAAGCAAGATTTGCTGAAAAATATTGATGATTGTTGACGAATCTTTATTCTGAGATTTCAAATTTTGGGATGCTTCTATTTGATATATCACCGTTATTGTATGATATGCCTTTTGAGCTATTTTACGAGAATGGTCACTGGCTATGGGAGCGTCGTTTCTAATTTTTGGAACTGTAGTTTTTGTTTGAAAACGTGCGTGAAGGAATTGCATCTTTATGTTAAGTTAATTGTTTCTTGATCATTTAATTTGATTTACCCTCTATCATGAATCACGTTTGCATCAGCATCAATGGGCAAACATTAAATTGATGCCGTGGGAACACAGAGCACAAGGACATAGCTATAGGTAATAGGTACAGGCTATATAGATAAAAACTTTATGCAGAAAATAGGTATATTTTTTTTTTAGTATTAGGAAACTATAAACATAACGAAATTAAAAAAAAAAATTGTTGTGCACTTAAAACAAAGGTGGAGCGTACATGTGTCTATATATATATATATATATATATATATATATATATATAAAAGGTTGTTATTATTATGTTTGTTTAAGGCACCTGTTACGTGTATGGTTATATATATAATATTATTTTTATTTTTATTTTTATTTTTCTTCTCTTTTTGTTTGTTTTATGAAGGACTTTTTATATATGAGATACATATATATTTTGTTTGTGGTATTGTTAATGAGGAACTAAGGTGTAAATGAATGATCGCGTGATTAATAAATGTATGGGAAATACATGTTGATTATATGGCTAACAGTTCTTTTGATTAGAATGGATTCAGAGAATACAATTGTTACATTGGGTAAGACTTGGTGTACCCGACCGGTCATCGGAGTCGACCGGTATATAAATATGACCGTCGGAGATGAGGGACTCTAGTGAAAGAACCCGATGAAGTTGACATAGGCAAACACAAGAAGGGGGGTTGAATTGTGTTTGTTAATAATTTTCAAAAACAACCTTTAAAACAGTTTTTGCACTCAAAGAGATTTGAAACAAACACACACAAAGACAAAGATCCTTTTTAAAAGACTTTAACAAAAGCAATATCAAAACCCTACAGTTAATATAAGCAAATAAAACTGAAGTGTTTAGGGATAGAGGATTCACGCAAAAGATTTTATCCTGGTTCACTTTCTTCCAACCAAGAGCTACGTCCAGTCCCTTCGACTTGAAGGATTTATCCACTATTTCTCCAAATAGATTACAACCAAGTATTCAACACATCTCCAGGCTACAAGTATTCCTTTCTTACCAAGCCTCTTTAGGCTCTAACTCTAACAAAGAGATTTAATGTTTGATCTTCTTAACTCACTATGTGTGAGAGTATGACAGTTTAAGATCAGTTGAATATTACAAAAATGTTCAAACTAAAGAATACATACTCTTGCTCTTGAAAGAATAATGGAATGAGTGATTATCAATCGGCAAAAGTTCAGTTAACAAGATTGTGCAGGCAAGAGTTGTTCTTCAGTACCCGAGGTCTTCAATTTATAGTGACCTTCTTCTTCACTTGTATTTCTCCAACTGTTACTTTGAATAATCCCGTTTAGAGATAGCATTTAATGCATGATATCAATTGTGACTGATAGCTTGATTGTAGAAATGCTGAATAGTACTCTTGTTTATCGAGGTAGTGTAAAATTGGAGGTTTGCACCTCTGAGTATTGTAGCTTGAGCACTTGTTGTTCCTTTTTTTTGTGTATAATCCAGCTTTTTCAATCATAAAGTTGTCATCGTACAGATCGTTTTGCAGTATCTTATTGTACAATTCTGCTTTTTGTATTTCTTGATTGTACTATGTTTCTTTTACAACAAGGTGAAACATTAAAGCAGATAAAACAAATGTGAAGAACAAATATTCTATTGAAATAAATATCAATCATTTGAAACAAATATAAGAGATTCGGATTGCATTTAATTCATTCAAATATAGAGCTCGTCTACAAAGAAACTCCGTCTATTCATTCATATGAGAGTCAACGACTGTTCTATATTTTACTTAGCTCGTCTGATGATGTGGCATATCCTCTTATCTATCAAGTCTTCGGACTTGCTATTTCTTAATGAGTTATAAAGATCTCCGTCTAGTGACGTGGTGGTTAGAGCTCGTCTACTAGATTACTTTGTGTTTGAGTTCATTTTCTTCAACTAATTACTTCCGTCTGCTTACATGGCAAGATGGACTGATAGTGTGATTTTACATCATGTTTCCTGCACACTTTTGCATGCATTTTTCATATAGATTAGGTATTCTTTATTTGATTTTAGTTAGTTTTTCCCTTGGAACGGGTGAAGCGGTTTCTTGGTGTTGTTTTGCAGGAATTTAAGGAAAAATGCTCAGAATTAGCCTTGATGGAGCTTGGAGGAAATAGAGCTTGAAAGTGAAGAAAATGAGCCAAGCAGAGCCCATCACGTCCTGGCTGTGATGACCATCATGGCCATGATCAAGAAAACGAAGAAGTTTGAAGGCAAAAGTCAGAAGCTGTCACGGCCTAGCCGTGACGCCCATCACGGCCATGACAAGCCAGACAGAACTGATCACGGCCTAGCCGTGATGACGTTCACGGTCGTGATGCACCAAATTTGAAAGCGCGCCTACACCAGAACACGTCACGGCCGTGACGCGCAGCAGATCTATAAATAGAACCGTAGCAGACAAAAAAGAGAGGCTGGGAACCCTAGTGGAGACCAGAAACCATCCTAAAAACAGAGACCTTGGAGGCTGCAGCTAAGGAAGGATTGGAACCCTAGAACGGAGCTGTTGAGAGGGGCTGCTGTGACGATACTGGAAAGCTCCCATGGAGTTTCTTCTCTCCTCTTCTCCTATTTCTCTGGTTTTTGCTTTCTCTTTTACGAGTAGCTAAATCCCGTTTGTTGGGATTAGATGTAATCAAACTGATTATTATGTATGTTCCTTGATTGATTATTCTGTGTTCATGCCTTCATATTAGTGATTGATTTTCCATGCTTAATGCTTGCTGTGGCTAGCACCCCCATGACTCGATTAGTGTTTTGATATGAAATTGGGAAATTCGTATTAGAACCGGAACTGAATTTAATCACCTAGTAACCCTTGCGTCTAGGAATGGAGTTTGGTTTACTAGTAATCGCGTAATCCCTAATCCTAATGCAAATTCATTAATCTAGGCCACCTAAGGAATTAGGGTCTATTAGTGGATTTAGGCTCTTGCCATCCGAGGAATCGGGGCTTGAGTAATCTAGTGGATTGATTTTAATACTTGAAGTATGAATGGGAGGTATCTAGTCCTGGTATTGCATGAGGCAGAGGTTTGGTGAAGTCTAGTCCCAACATATCCTTTTCGCATCCCAAGTGCTCGACAAAAATACAAAAAGATTTTATTCCTTTTCTTTTGTTTGTTTTGAATTCTCTGTTTAGTCTAGACAGTTGCTGAGTTTGTGAACTGATAATTGACATCCAATCCTCGTGGGAACGATAAAAAGGTTTCACCACCGTATTACTTGCACGACTAGGTATACTTGCCTAGATCTGTCCAACAAGTTTTTGGCGCCGTTGTCGAGGATTAGTTTTGCCAATATCATTAGTAACAAAGGTGGCAACTAATTTAGACATTTTTATCTTTTATTTTTCTGTATATATATTTGACATTTTCTCTGTACAGAGTTGATTTTTTTTCTTTTGAGTGTTTGTTTGTGCAAGGATGAGGAAACACATGGACTATCATTACCATCCAACTTGGGAAGCTCAACTTGACTGGATCGTGTTTGATGGTATCACTGTTAAGCACGTAAAGATATACTCCAAGGAGGAATGGAAGTCCTATTTGTCATCCTTGCAACCACCACCACACTTCGAGATGGATACTGATTTTCTAGAGATTCTTTGGGATATAGATGCTCATCCTTTGAGCTTGAGCATAGAGCGTATCCAGGAGGAAGTTAGTTCCATGATTCAGAGGGCTGAGATGCGAGTAGGGAAAAATGCTAGTAATATAGTGGCATCGCTAAGCGACATCTTTCAGAAGTTGAAAGAACAAGCTAGTGAATTCTCTAAATTGCTAGCAGAAAAGCCACATGGAATTCAAATTGAAGAGAATCTACTTGCTAGCACGGACGTGAATGAAGATGAATTGGTGGTGGTAGAAGAGCCACAAGAAGAAGAGTGGGAATGGAATGAGCAACCACCTCTGAAGGTTGCTCTAGAACAATATTCCCAAGAGCTATCCATCTCCGAGACCAAATTCAGAACCAACGGTGACAGTATCGAAGCTGTGATGCAGAATTTCAAAACACAAGTTGAGGAAATTTTCAAACAGTTAGTACAAGAGTCAGATGAAGCATGATTTGAGCAAAATCTGGTTTTGGGGATAGTTCAAAATGTAGATGAAGTGGTAGTGGACTCTACCATGCTTGCTGAGCAATCTGAAATTTCTGCATTGGACAAAAATGTCGGCTTACATGCATGTGTGGACGCTGCAAAGCTAACCCCTTCCACTTGTCTGTCAACTCTCCTCTTGAAAATTCCATTTGACCCGAGAGGAAGTGAGTTCATAATTGCAGAGGTCAATGGAGTTTTCACACACTGGCTAGGTGGAATTGTGGATAGAGTCATATTACTTCTGCAATTGCCACTCCATAAACCATGGGATCCGGGTGGAGGATCTTTCATCTTGAGCACACCTTGGTCCTTATACCACAAGCTATGGGATCCAGTTGGATGCTTTTCAATAAGTCAAGCTAGTGACGTTAAAGAAGCGCTTATTGGGAGGCAACCTAACTTTTCTTAACCTTTCTCTTTAGTTAGATTTTGTTTTTGATTTTAACCTCTTGAATAATTTGAGAAGATCAAGAGGAAAAATAATAAATTGAGATTTGCCAAGTGATTTCAGGGAAAGGAGAGAAAGAAGACAAGGAAAAGAGCAAAGGCAGCAACAATCACGCCCAGGCCGTGACACTGGTAACGGCCGTGATAAGCTAATCTTGAAGATCAGAAAGGATCACGGCTCACGGGCGTGATGGAAGGACCCTGAAGTCAGAGAGCATCACGACCTAGTCGTGATGGAGTTCACGGCCGTGACAGGCCAACACCCATGGATCAGAATTGATCACGGCCTGCCTGTGATGAGGCTCACGGCCGTGATGCATTTCCCAACAAGTTTTTGACTGGAATATGAGCCAGCACCCGCTGCCGCCTCGGTAAGTTGTTCCAAGATTTTTTTTTTCTCCTCTCTCCGACTTAATTGTTTACATTGGGGACAATGTAAATTCTTAAGCTTGGGGTAGGGGTATTTTGAATTTGCATTTTGCATGTTGCATTCATATAGGTGTAGTTTGCATGATCACATGATTAGATTACCCCCTTGCTTAGACTATGCATCCAATTGTAAGAACTGAGTGCCAATTAAATTGAGATAGTGAATTTTTGAACCCATTTTTTTTATTCTTGTGATAAGGCTACAAATAAAGATTCTTGAGATGATCTTTGATAGTTGATAATTAGCATATGGTTCAGTAGATTTGTGTTTCTCATTGATTTTTGAACTACTAAAATGTGAGATTTTGAGCCAAAAGGGGTACTCACTAAATATACCCCATTCTTTGTGTTAGAGTGTTATTCCTCTTGGTCTGTATTCTCTAGAACTTGACTTGAAACCGTTTTGAAGCTTAAAAATTTTTTAAAACATTTTTTGAAAATGATTGAGGCACTAGCTATTTTTCCGATCTTCCGAGCTTTGAATGACTAAATGTTACCCCTTAGTTGCCCAATTTTGAGGAAAGTGGAGCGAATTGTCTTATTTCCCTAACACTTGAGTGAGGTGAGAAAGAGAGCCAAGCAAATGAACAAGCTTGGGGTGATCTTCAAGTGAGAAAGAGTGCCCTAATCAGTGAGAACATGAATTTAGGAAACCTAAGCTCTAATCGGACTTGATATTGATTGTCTCTTGCTGAATTATTTGAAATGCCTGTTACTTGGATTGTTTACTCGGGTTCTTGGTTCACTATCCACGCTTTGATTATTTATCTCTTCTGGCCTTAGTGATTGCTTGAGGACAAGCAATTGAATAAGCTTGGGGTGATTTGATAGTGTGATTTTACATCATGTTTCCTGCACACTTTTGCATGCATTTTTCATATAGATTAGGCATTCTTTATTTGATTTTAGTTAGTTTTTCCCTTGGAACGGGTGAAGCGGTTTCTTGGTGTTGTTTTGCAGGAATTTAAGGAAAAATGCTCAGAATTAGCCTTGATGGAGCTTGGAGGAAATAGAGCTTGAAAAGTGGAGAAAATGAGCCAAGCATAGCCCATCACGACCTGGCCGTGATGACCATCACGACCATGATCGAGAAAATTGAGAAGTTTGAAGGCAAAAGTTAGAAGCTGTCACGGCCTAGCCGTGACGCCCATCACGGCCGTGACAGGCCAGGAAGAACTGATCACGACCTAGCCGTGATGAGGCTCACGACCGTGATGCTCCAAATTTGAAAGCGCGCCTACTCCAGAACACGTCACGGCCAGACCGTGATGGCCATCACGGCCGTGACGTGCAGCAGATCTATAAATAGAAGCACAACAGACAGAAAAGAGAGGCTGGGAACCCTAATGGAGACCAGAAACCATCCTAAAAATAGAGACCTTGGAGGCTGCGTGAACGCGCTGTCGCCACGCGCCAAAAAGAACGAGCGATTATTAAAATAATGTAGTATAGAGCGACAACTCGGATATCGTCTCTCAAGGACTCTTTAGTTGTTGTTATTATTAACAGAAAATCAAAAGTTAGTTTTTGGGGGGTTTTTGGATATGAAATTAAATAAAGAAAACAAAACAAAACAAAGAAAGAAAACAGAAAGCAAAAAAAGGAGTTAACAAATAAACTAAAGCGATTAACCTACTGCTTTGGTTTCCCAACTATCATCGGTTCATGCAAATTACTAGCCCTAAGCAGATTCTAATCCCCTCCCGGTTGTAGCAATAATCCACAAGTGGAACCACTACTACAGATATATGTCCCTATTCCCGAATTAAGCAAACGGGGTTAAGCACTTCGTGAACTAAGCGAACACGAAACGTACACACGCGAATTAAGCAAACACGATTATATATAGGAACATGATATCACTGAGATAAACCAACACAACACAATATACTCCTGAATTAAGCAAACAGAAATATAAAGCATGGCATTGAAAAGAGAAAAGCAAATGAAACAGGATTACAGAAACCTCAAGTCTTAACAGAAACCAATCACAGTAGATTAATCTAGGAGACTAATTCTCCATTACAGACATAAGCAGAAAAGAAAAGAAAAGGAAAATAAACTATTGAAACTACCACTACTCCTACTGACTAGCTAAGACTAGCCAAAACTGACTAGCCCCACTTGCCCACACTATGACTAACTATTTATACAAAATCTCTCAAGACCTCCTCTCAATATCTGAATACTCCTTTAATTCACTTCAACCTCTGCCTCTTAGCTTTCCAAAGCCACTTAATTTGCTTAATTATGAATTAAGATGAGAGAGTTATGTCCACATTCAATTCATAGGGCAGCTGAAACGCCTCTGACTTCACATGGATTAAAGCCCTTCAAAACGGCTCTGTTTGGAATAATGGTCTTCATGAGAGTTAAAGCTCTTTGTTTGATCTTTCATTTGCCACCGGTTTCAGTTCCAACCGACATCTACAGCCCAAGTTATGGCCCAATCTTCATGACCAGTTCAGGTTCTAGTGACAGCAATTATATTCTGACTTCCAGACTCGCGAGGCGAATGGATGCTCGCGAGGCGAA
The DNA here is from genome assembly GCA_030762895.1 of Sophora flavescens. Classification (NCBI taxonomy): domain Eukaryota; kingdom Viridiplantae; phylum Streptophyta; class Magnoliopsida; order Fabales; family Fabaceae; genus Sophora; species Sophora flavescens. The sequence goes on along the minus strand of CM061063.1, from coordinate 244,553,939 downwards.
CGCTTCAACTTCAAAACTGCCACAGCCGTGATCTTCAACACGGGCAAGCCGTGATCGTCTCTGACTTTTCAGAGTTGCAATACTCACGGGGCGAGAGATCCTTCGCGGGGCGAGTGGCTCCAGATTTATTTTATTTTATTTTATTAACCTGAAAAACAGAAAATAACATAAATACTTTATTTAACTCTAAATCAACTAAATTAACATAAAAACACTTTACAGACTCAAAATACTAATTAAGGACAATCAAGTCTAATTTGGGTGAAAATGATATAAAATAAGCACAAAACCAAGGTCTTGACTAGTTATAAAACCAGTCAAACAGAGACTCATCACTGCGGCTAAGGAAGGATTGGAACCCTAGAACGGAGCTGCTGAGAGGGGCTACTGTGACGATAGTGGAAAGCTCCCATGGAGTTTCTTCTCTCCTCTTCTCCTATTTCTCTGGTTTTTGCTTTCTCTTTTATGAGTAGCTAAATCTCGTTTGTTGGGATTAGATGTAATCAAACTGATTATTATGTATGTGCCTTGACTGATTATTCTGTGTTCATGTCTTCGTATTAGTGATTGATTTTCCATGCTTAATGCTTGTTGTGGCTAGCACCCCCATGACTCGATTAGTGTTTTGGTATGCAATTGGGAAATTCGTATTAGAACCGGAACTGAATTTAATCACCTAGTAACCCTTGCATCTAGGAATGGAGTTTGGTTTACTAGTAATCACGTAATCCCTAATCCTAATGCAAATTCATTAATCTAGGCCACCTAAGGAATTAGGGTCTATTATTGGATTTAGGCTCTTGCCATTCGAGGAATCGGGGCTTGAGTAATCTAGTGGATTGATTTTAATACCTGAAGCATGAATGGGAGGTATCTAGTCCTAGTATTGCATGAGGCAGAGGTTTGGTGAAGTCTAGTCCCAACATATCCTTTTCGCATCCCAAGTGCTCGACAAAAATACAAAAAGATTTTATTCCTTTTCTTTTGTTTGTTTTGAATTCTCTGTTTAGACTAGATAGTTGCTGAGTTTGTGAACTGATAATTGACATCCAATCCTCATGGGAACGATAAAATGGTCTCACCACCGTATTACTTGCACGACTAGGTATACTTCTCTAGATCCGTCCAACATGGACGCGCTTATTTTCAAGTCTTTAGACTTGTTGTACCTAACAAGTTATATAGGTATTTATCTAGTAAATATTTAAAGCATCGTCTACTTAAGAAAACCTGTCTACTTAATTAAGTGACTAAGCAACTTTACCAAAGTACTTGAGCAGCCCGTCTACAGGGGCGGACGCAAATATTTCAATGAAAACTTATCCCAAGTTTATTTTACTTATGTTTAAAGTGTTCCTGCATAACTGACAGCACATGTTAGATCTCAATTAACACTTTGCCAAGTAAATTTAATCCTTTTGTTAGCGTCAAAACTAAGAGATTATTAAATCCAAAACCACTTTGGTTCCAACAATCTCCCCCTTTTTGATGATGCCAAAATTAATTAAATTTGAATAACAAAGTCTAAGAGAGCTTGCAGGGCTCCCCCTAAGACAAAGCATTCAAATACTTAACCAGACTTAGAATCTATATAAACACAAGTATCAGTGGATATCAAAGTAAATAAGCAAACATAAGTATATCAGAGCAATTTATCAACTAGAAGAAAATATGCAAATTCAAACACCTAAGAGCTTTTCAAAAATGAACTTTATATATATATATATATATATATATATATATATATATATATATATATATATATATTTCTCTTTTAATTCCTTTCTCCCCCTTTTTATTATCAGCCAAAAAGGTAAAAGGAGAGGATCATCATTGTCAGTACAAAAGATAGTAAAGATTAAGAAAAGAGGATGAGAAAATAATAAAATAAAAATAAAGGCTAAGCAAAAGGAGGTGGTGGAGGAGGAGGGTTCTAAGTTTAACTCTTCTTGAAGTCCATGAGAAATTCAAGCATTTTATTCATAACCTCTAAGGTTGGAGCCATTGAAGTTTGAACTTGTTGATGAACATCCTCTTTGATCTTTTCAGCTATCTTTTCAACCTTTTCATCAACTAGTTTGCCAACCCTTACATCAACCAGTTTTCCAAGAACTTCTTCAATATTTGATGGCAGAGTCTGTTGCCTTGAGCTTTCTATAGACTCTTGAAAAGTGCTCAGAGTTCTTGACTGATCTTCACGTTGCATTACAACTAGTGCCAAAGGTTGAGAAGATTGTCTTTCTGATGAGCTTTGTTGGTGACAGGATTCAGCAATATCTTCTAAATTATCAACAATGATAATTTGACCATTTTCCTCAGCAACAAGTTCATTTATGATAAGCTTTGGAGTAGGTTTAGGTTTAACTGTGATTTCCTTTGCCCATCGAATATAGTAGATGAATTCCACATTCCTGCTGTTAATTGGAAGTCCCTAGAGGTCTTTATATATCATATATCTAAAGTGTGAGAGACCACACTTTCCTCTGACCTTGGGAATATCTTCCTTTTCTTCAGATAAACCAGAGGAAGATTCCTCTCTGGTGCAGTGAATTATGTGAGACTTCCAGAAGTCAGCAGCTCTGTGCTCATTGATCAACTTAATAGATTCAGTATTTATAAGGAAATCCAACAATGAGTAGTCAAAAGTCTCTTGATGAAGATCAAGCAATGCTGACTCAGCTTTAGGCATCACTCCCTTGAATCTGCTGTTCTTCAGGTCCTTCTCCTTATGAAGATCCAGCATTGGCAATCTCGGACAGATCCTGTAAGGCTTGATTCCAATCCTGGTTGCTTCATTATGCCTCAGCCAGGATGGAGGGACAAAATTTGCAGCTCTATCATCTCTGATTTGACTGAACTCCCACTTCAGCATATCAAAGCAGAGCTGATCCAGAAACAAGTTAGCAGTCCACCCATAAATTCTGGGATGCTCAATGGACACCCATTTTGTGTCCCTTGGCATGATCATGGGGACATGCTTAGACGATCTTGCTCTTTTTTCAGGAATAATGGGAAGATCTTTCCTCTTGGGATCAGTCTCCCCGACGGGGATAATATGTCTCTCAACTCCATCAGTGAGTGGTATGAATGGAGGAGTTTTGACAAGGTTTGGGTAAATTTTCTTGGAGGGGAATTTGGCTAAGGGTGGGTGAGTGACTAAAGGCCCTAAATTGTTGTGCATTTGAGAAGGCACATTCTTGATTAATTGACACTCAGGGTGAGGTAGGTAAAGAGGTTCAACAGATTGGCTAACTTCTTCCTCATCTTCAAGTAGATGATACCATCTATCTGGGATGTGTTCTGGTTCAGATTGGTGAGAATGGAACATAATTTTCCATTCCCTTTTTACTTTGGCCCAATCCTCAGATTTACCATTGTAAAGGTGATCCGCTGTCGCACACGGGTCAAAAACGAGTAATTGGAAGAAAAACTGTAGTTAGGGAACGACAACTCGAGTATCGTATCTCAAGGACTCTTGGATTATTATTAACCTACAAATTGATTTTTTTTAGGGGGGGGGGGGGGTTAGGTTTAAGATTCGATTAAGAAAACAGTGCAATTAAGTGATTATCAATAAGCTAGAACGATTAATCTACTGTTTCGGTTTCCCAACTATCTTGATTCAAATAATTCCCATGCCCTAAGCGGATTCTAATCCCTTTTCGATTGTAGCAGCAATTAAACAAGCACAATTGACACTACAAGATATATGTTCCTAATTTCCAAATTAAGCAGACGGATTGAAGCTCTCGTGAATTAAGCAAACACGATCAAACACACGCGAATTAAGCAAACGCGATCAAGGTAAAGGAACATAGAATCATCGAAATTAATCAATACTTATTTTATATAACTTGAATTAAGCAAACAAGGCATATAGCATAATATTGAAAGGAAAATGCAATTTGATTGGGAATTATGGAACCTCAAGTGTCGGCGGAAACCGATTACAGCAGACTAATCCTTGGTGATTAGTTATCCATCACAAACGTAATAAAAACCCTTGGAATAATTCGTAAAATAATGAAAATTGTGTTGTTCTTTTCTGTCTTCCCTGGTGCCTTCTCATAGATCAGGATTCGCGTCACGGACGTGATGGCCATCACGGGCAGGCCGTGACGTTTTCTGCCAAGGGCGCGCATTCAAATTCTAGTCTGTCATGGTCGTGATGCCCATCATGGCCAGGCCGTGATCGATTCTGTCCATGGGTGCTGATCTGTCACGGCCGTGACCTCCATCACGACTAGGTCGTGATGCTCTCTGATCTTCAAGGTCTTCTCATCACGCCCGTGATGGGTATCACGGTTGGGCCGTGATGCTCTCTGATATTCAGGGTCTTCTCATCACGCCAGTGATGGGTATCACGACTGGGCCGTGATGCTTTCTGGTCTTCATGGGTAGCTCAGCACGGTCGTGACCAGTGTCACGGTCTGACCGTTGTGGCTTCTGCTTTAAGTGTCCTTCCCTTTTTGCTCTTCTCATTAACCTGAAAATATGAAATAGCAGTAAATGCTTTATTTGACTTAAAATTAACTAAAATATCTTAAAGCTACTTAAGAGACTCAAAATGTTGCTTGAGGACAATTAAATCTAAATTTGGGCGAAAACGAGATTAAACTCGAATAATTAGTACAAAAACCATGGTCTTACTAGTTATAAAACTAGACGAGCCAGAGGCTTATCAAAATACCCCAAACTTAAACTTTGCTTGTCCCCAAGCAAACTAAAACTCAAAAAGACTCAAACTTGGGAAGCTTAAAGGATTCAACCAATTTCGCACAAATTTCATGCAATTTTAGCAAAACAATTTTTCTTCAATGTTTTCCCCCTTTGCAACAATGTAATCCCCACATTTATTTACTTTAAACAATTGAGAATTCCATCCTTCATGCAATCAATAATCTGAGTTGAGGATCCAAGTTACACACAAAAGGGAGATCACCAATTTCAAACAATTGCCTTCCTCACAAGGGCATTTAATATTTCACTCATTCACTCAATTTGTCTAGGCTATCAACTTTTCACTCAATTTCACATTTCAAGAGCACTTCCCATGAATTTGATTTCCATCTCAAAATAGTTCCCACGAAAACATGAACGCAACATCAAAAGGTCTTTTAAAGGTTGTAATGGGGCCTGACTAAGGGTAGGATTATTCAAAGGTACTAGGCTTTACATCCCTAGGAATTAAGAGAGCATGAATCCTGTACACCGTTATTTTCACTCTAATTCCTTTTTCCATTTTTCTTTTTGATGCCTTGGGTGGCTACAACCTTTTTCTTGCTAAGCTTTTTGTTTTTGCCCCTTTTCTTTTGGCAATTTTTTTTTGATCTTGGCTTCAACCTTTATTTTTTTTCTTTTTCTCAACTCAGAATGACATATCAAATCTTGTAGCCACCCCAAACTTACTTTCTTACAACCCTTCTCTTGCTAAGCTCCCATGCTCTCCTAATCCTAAGATTGGGTTAACATGGTTTTTCCAGATTTTTGGCTTATAACATAAGGTCATCAAGAAACAATAGGCTTATTAGACTCAATGTGGCTAACTAGGGAACATGCATTAGGGGCGGTTCTTTTTAGGCCAAGTAGTTATTTCAAAGAAAATTGCCTAAATCATTTGATGCAACCATATAAGCATGCAAACCATGAAGATATTCAAGCAAATCCTGGAAAGTGCAACTTAAAAGTGATTCACACAATTAAAAACATGTTGGAGGCTCAAATCCTCACCTGGACATTTTTCGCAAATTGTTTGACCGAGATTCAATCCCTAGTGTATGCATCCCTTCACCCCAAACTTATCATAAATCATGCAATCACAACAAAATATCTCAAAGTTCAATTTTTTCAATTTTTCACATGGGGATCAATTTTCAATTTTCAACACCTAGGGGGAAATCATCAACAGTCAACAAATATCATGCAGTCAATCTATGCTAGATTTAATTAGAATCCATTAAGCTTACCGACACAAGACTCGCACACATACGACACAAATAAAGAGAAGCAAAATGATTAAAAAGATAAAGGTTTAGAAAAACTCATGAAGGCGCTTCCACTGGGATCCCACTGCCTGTGATACAGCGGCCAAGGAATGCCCAAATTGTAACATAATCCTCCCGGATCCCATGGTATGCAACATGAATACGAATGTCAGCGCTTGACAATCATGATGACTTCGCCAAGTGTGGCGAACTTCTCAATCCCTCTTGGGTCAAAGATGACATCTTTGTCAACAAAGTCTTCCCAATAAAAATGGGGTTCAACCTCTTGGACCGGCCACATTGCCTTCATATTTAAAGATGCAAAATCCAGTTTCTCAGGCAGAGGCTTGAACTCCATCGTTGGCTGCTTCACAGTGGGAGGTGGCAAACAAGTAGAGAGGATCACTGGTGCTGCTTTGACTTCTGCACAATCTTCACTCACTGCATCACCAAGTCCATCACCTTCTATACATGCAATAATCTCAGTACACACCACATAATTATTTTTCCCATCACAATCAACACATGCATAGGAAATAGAATCATCTAATTCCAAAAGTTCTTCATCATCCTCAAGCATGGTGAAGTAGATGTCCTCCTGATCCTCATTTTCTACATTTCTTGGTTGAACAGGGTCCTCAACCTCATGTGTCTCATGTTCCATATGGACGTTTTGCTCCTCATACCCTAAAAAAGGATGAAATTTCAACACATGTTGCACACAAAATAGCGTCATTAAAGTTAACACATGAAGTACATAAAATAGAATCAGGAAAATCTTGAATATCTGGAAATTCAACACAAAGTTCATCAACAATAGTATTCTTGACATCATTATCAAAATCATGCTCAGTATAAGTATTGCCAAGAATATCTATTTGTGAATCTGAATGCTCTTCAAGGAGATGTTGTGATTGCAGTGTAGTCAAGGTGGAGGCAATGTAAACAATTTGAGTGGCCAAATTTTGAAGACTTGTTTCCATCCTATGTTGGAATTCAAGAGTGTGTTCTATCATTTGTTGCACCAATTCTTCCAGACTGGGTTGGACTGGTGTAGGGTCAGGCTGATATTGATGCTGGCATATTGTCGATTGATGCACCAAAGAAGCTAACTCATCCAAGATGCCATGTTCTCCACCATGTTGGCCAGAATAGAAAAGTTGCATCTCATTCACTCCAATCATGCCAGAATCACTACTAAACTCATAATCACCAGTAAAGTTAGGATAATATATGGATGATGGCTCATAATCAATATTAGGCTTTCAAATTTTTTTTAAAAGATGAAAACCAGTCCAAAAAAAAGGAATTTAATTCCTGTTATGGCTAATAAAAATCAAAGAGTCCCCGGCAACGGCGCCAATTTGATCCACTGTCACACACGGGTCAAAAACGAGTAATTGGAAGAAAAACTGTAGTTAGGGAACGATGTTGAGTCACCGGCAAGTGTACCGGGTCATCGCAAGTAATAAAATAACACGGTAAGAAATTACCGAGGTCGAACACAAGGATTGGGCTACCAATTCAACTAATTCGTGAGAAGTTCGATAAGTTGGTTAAGTAATAGAAAGTGGTTGAGAGAGAGAGATTAATATTGCAATTCAAATAAGAAATTAAATAAAGCTAAGGTTTTAAAATCAGAAATTAAAATATCCAAGGTCTCAAATCCACCTACCCAATCATGTATAGTACCCAAGTGATGATGAATTCCTCCCTAAGTTCAATTACAATGTCAACCGGGACCCCCAATTTCTCCTATATCCACTGTCGTGCTCAATAGGACGTATTCGACGATTGGATTAATTACTTACTAGGTCTCATAACCCTAATCTCGAATTATATTAATTCTTGTTCCCTATAAGGTTGCACTAATCTCCTACTCACTCTCGTGCAATATTCGATTAGTGATCCCAATTCAAGTTCTAAAACGCGAATCGCCGATCAGCCTCAACACGTTTAACTAGTTAATCACGCAATACATATGATCAACGCATTCAAATCAGAATTGGAAAACATTCATTGAGAGAAGGGGAGAAAAACATACATCACATGAACACTATACCGCCATGGGCGGCTTCATTGATCCCCTAGACGAGGGGATTAGTTCCTCATGCCCGTGACAACAAAAGAACAATCGGCAATAATCTCCATAATAAAATAAGAAAAGAAAAGAGAAGGGAGACGCAGCTCTAGAAACAAGGATTCGTCCTAAAACTGATCTAAAACAAGTGAGTATCAAAAGTCCTCCAATCTGATCTGAAACAGCCTATAAATAGGGATTCTGGTTCTCGGACGCTCGCGGGGCGAACCATATTTCGCGAGGTGAACATTAGTTTTGGCACGCTTTCAATTTGGATTCTCGCGAGGCGAGAGTGTGTTCCCGGGGCGAGTCTTCAAACTTCAATCTCTCACAGTCGTGACCTTCATCACGGCTAGGACGTGATGGTCTCTAACTTCCAGGGTCTTCAAACTCTCGCGGGGCGAGATACTTCTCGCGGGGCGAGACTTCAAACCTTAATCTGTCACAGCCGTGACCTTCATCACGACTTAGCCGTGATGGTCTCTGTCTTGCAGGTCTTCATGATTCGCGAGGCGAGAATGTTCTCGCGGGGCGAGACAGATTTGATGACGTTGCTGCTTAGCTGATCTTCAGACTCGCGAGGCAAGCATCCACTCGCGGGGCGAGAATCTCCAGAATGGCAATTTCCACTATTTCTTGATTTTCCTTGACTCCCGGAGCTTCACTTCTAACCTGAAACAATAAAAAGACACAAAAAGTGTAATTCTATTCAAAATAGACTAAAAACTACTAAAAAATGCCTAGAACGAGTCAAAGTCTACTTAGGAACAAAACAAGGCAAATTTGGGTGAAAACGAGATTGAACTCGAATACTTTGCACAAAAACTACAGTCCATCTAGTTATAAAACTAGATAAGCCAAAGGCTTATCAAAACACCCCAAACTTAAACCTTGCTTGTCCCCAAGCAAGCTAAAACTCAAAAAGGACTCAAGACTTGGCAAGCCTAAAGGAATCAATCGATTTCGCACAAATTTCATGCAATCAAAACAGTTTTTCTCCAATGATCTCCCCCCCTTACATCAACGTAATCCCCACATTCATTTACTTTAAACAATTGAGAACTTCATCATTCATGCAATCATTAATCTAAGTTGAGGATCAGAGTCACACACAGAAGGAAGATCAGCAATTTCAAACAATTGCCTTCCTCACAAGGGTATGTAAAATTTCACTCATTCGCTCAATTTTGTCTAGGCTTTTAACTTTTCACTCAATTTCACATATCAAGAGCACTTTCCATGAATTTGATTTTTATCTCAAAAATGGTTCCCACGAAAACATGCATGCAACATCAGAAGGTCTTATAAAGGTTGTAATGGGGCCTGACTGAGGGTAGGATATTCAAGGATACTAGGCTTAAGTCCCTAGGAACTAAGAGAGCATGAGCATTTGACACATCTTCCACTCATATTCCTTTTTCCGTTTTTCTTTTTGTCTCGGGTGACTACAGCCTTTTCCTTGCTAATTTTTTCTGTTTTGCCCCTTTTCCTTTTGGCAAATTTTATTTTTTTTTGGATCTCAACCTTTATTTTTTTTCTTTTTCTCATCCCAATATGACACACCACCTTGTAGCCACCCCAAACTTAGTTCCTCATAACCCTTCTCTTGCTAGCGTCCATGCTCTCCTAATCCTAAGATTGGGCTAACATGGTTTTTCAGATTTTTGGCTTATAATATAGGGTCATCAAGAAACAATAGGCTAATCAGGCTCAACGGGGCTAACTAGGGAACATGCATTAGGGATGGTTCTTTTCAGGCCAAGTAGTTATTCAAAGAAAATTGCCTAAATCATTTGATGCAACACATAAACATGCAAACCATAAAGAGATTCAAGAAAATTCTGGAAAGTGCAACTTAACAGCGATTCACACATTCAAAAACAAAGTTGGAGGCTCTAATCCTCACCTGGACATTTTTGCAAATTGTTTGACCGAGATACAATTCCTAGTGTGTGCACCCCCTCACCCCAAACTTATCATAAATCAAGTAATCACAATAAAATTCTCAAAGTTCAGTTTTCAATTTTTCACATGGGGATCAATTTTTCTAATTTTAGAACCTAGGGGGAAATCATCAATGGTCAAAATAATTCATGCAATCAATCTATGCTCAATTTAATCAAAATCCAACAAGCTTGCCGACACACTATTCATACACAAACTCTTGATCTTCTCAAATTATTCAAGAGTGACAAACAAAAACAAAACGAAAACAAAAACAAAAACAAAAGTGAGAGTGAGGAAAAGGAGAGGGTGTTCCCTGATCAAGTTTCCATGGTTGCCTCCTCGTCCAATTGGTCTCACGGGCTCCCTTCTGTTGCATAGCATCCTAGAAGAACTCCTGAAAATTAAAACCTTAAGTGCAGATTCGCGAGGCGAGAGATCACTCGCGAGGCGAATCTGGAAAATTGTTATTCACACTTTCCAGAATAGCGAGGCGAGTAGTATCTAGCGAGGCGAATCTGGAATTCCAACAGATGATGATGCCCAGAATCGTGAGGTGACAGTATACCTCGCGGCGCGAGACAGAAAAGTGAGCAAGCCTCTGAGATTCAGGGCTTCTGTCTCGCGCGGCCACTGTAGATTCGCGTGGCGAATCAAGTTTTTTTTTTAATAATATAAATGAAAATGACAGAACTAAAACCAAAGGATACCTAGCTTGGGTTGCCTCCCAAGTAGCTCTTGTTTAACGTCCCGAGCCTGACTCAAGTCACCCCAGAGGGTTAATCCGGAGGAAGAAACTGCTTGTAATTTGGGACTGATTCCCCATGGTAATGCCTTATCATTTTCCCATTCACCTTGAAGTTACCGGAGGCCCCTTCTAACTCTATTGTTCCGTGAGGACAAACTTGGAGGACCTTGAATGGTCCCGACCACCGCGATCTTAGCTTTCCAGTAAAGAGTTTCAACCTTGAGTTGTCAAGGAGTACCGCTTGCCCGGGCTCAAGCTCCCTAGGCAAGATATGTGTGTCCTGCCTTTCCTTAGTCCGCTTTTTGTGGTTTGCTTGCTTGTGGATCCCGGACAACTCATTTAAATCCAAAAGCCCTCTATAATCGGCACATACTCTCCACTCCGTGATGGTCCCTTTTGGGATCAACTGGTTGTTTTCATTGACCACCACGGGTGTGCCACCTTTCAACTTCGGTGCTTTATCCTCTTTTTCCATGCCCTTGTTGTTGCGCTCTTCCCTTGCACATTCATCCCTTGGGGAACTCGGTAAGGCTTCCATGTCTTTCAACCACTCGAGATAGACCTCATCCCCCAAAGGGTCTTTTTTCTCACTATCATCATCATGGGATTTTACCAACACTTGAGCAAGTGAAGAACCATGGGCTTCTCTAGTTGCCTTTGCCTTGACAGTTGGATCCACCATATCCACTCGATACACTTCCGACCTCTCTGCAGGGTGCTTCATTGCTTCAAAGAGATTGAAGACTACCTCATCATCTTGCACCCTTAAAGTGAATTTCCCTTGCCGCACATCTATCAAGGCACCCCCATTCAAAGCAACCGTTTTCTTTGAAGAATGGCACTACACTCCTCGGTCAAAGCAATCGTTTCCTCATCCACTATTCTTCGCTTCATGGTGAGAAGTTCCTTCATAAACCGGGCATATAATGGCATCTGTTCCAAGGCTTCCGCAAATGGAATGTTAATCTGAAGTTAGCGGAAAACATCAAGGAATTTGTTGAACTGCTTATCCTGTTGAGGCTTCTTCAATCTTTCATGATATGGTACCTTCATGTAGGGCGGGAGGTCTTGGGGTTCAACCCACTTCTTCTTTCGGAACTCTTCATCCACAAGCTTCAGCCTTCCCCCTTGCTCTAGTGCCTTGTCACTTGCCAACTTCTCTTTCTCAGGTTGCTCTTCCTCAACATGTGGTTGTTCCGGGGCCTTGTCTTCCTGAGAACATGCACCCCTGTTAGATCCCAACACTTTACCGCTCCTGATTGTTATGGCATTGCAATGGTTCTTAGGGTTGTTCTCGGTATCACTTGGGAAAGTGCCTGGGAGACGCTCATTTAGTTGCTTCGCGAGCTGAGCTATCTGCGTCTCAAGATTCTGAATTGCCGACCCTGTATGAGTCGCCAACTTGTCAATGGCAGTGTTCGTGTTGATTGACGATTTCTCTACTGCTGCACTTATCTTCTCAAAAGCCAGCTCCCACGGTTGTCTTCCACTATCTGTTAGTTGCAACTGATTAGGCCCCGGAAAAGCCTGCTGAGTATTGCGCTGCTGGATCCCAATGTTTGGCCTCAGACCCTGTTGAGGTTGTTGTTGCCCGGCTAGACCACCACTAGCATTACTCCAAGCGAAACCCGGATGGTCTCTCCTCATATACCCCCTATTCTGATTCTGACTGTAGTCATTCTGTCTGTTCCTCTGATAGTTATTCTGGGGCACAGTGTCATAGAAGTTGTGGCATGAGTCCACATGTTCCTGAGAGAAGTTGAGCGGACAACTATGAGTGTCATGATCTCCATTACAATTGTCACAACCCGGAGGCATCCCCTCGTGTATCACATTAACCCTTTTGCTTCCAGACAAAGCCTCATTCTGCATCTTCAACAATCTGTTTTGCTCGAGAATGGCTTCCATTGTCGCTGAACTGATTCCACTTGAGGTTTCCCTACCACGGTTGTAATCATTATATGACATCTTTTCCAATAATGCCCATCCATCCTCAGCTGATAAATAGGAAAAAGAACCGCCAGCTGCGGCATCACAGTTCATCTGATAGCGTCCCCTCAACCCGTTAAAGAAATGCTGAACTTTGGACACCGAGTCAAAGAACGCTGAAGGGCATCTTCTCATGAGCCCGTTGTACCTCTCCCAGGCCTCATTATATGTTTCATGTTCTGTCTGCCTGAAGGATGTGACGGCAATTCTTGCTTGTACCGCTTTCTGAGGGGCAAAATATTTGGTTAGGAACTATTGTGCCATTTGCTCCCAAGTTCTGATGTTGTTCCTATCCAAGCTGTCAACCCAATCGCGACCGACGTCCCTAAGAGAGAGAGGGAAAAGTCGCAAGCGAAACTCATCTTGTGAGACTCCTCTTGTCTTCTGTAAGTCCCAAGCTTCAAGGAAGCGAGTGATGTGTCTATGAGGGTCTTGTTTGCCACTCCCATCAAACTGATTCTCACGGATCTGGAATGTGACACATCCTTCCACTCTGAAGGAGTCTGTATTCAGGTTGCCCCTCACGATAGAAGAATCACAATCACCCAAGCTAGGTAGATCGTACTCGAAGAGAGGCTTGTAACGAGGAGGAGGTGGAGGGTTTTCTTCAGCCATGTCCTCTATTTTAATTCCTTCAAGTCTCTTCCGTTCCCTGGCTTCTTTCCTTAATCTCGTCTCGGTCCTGGTGATCTCTGAATCAAATAGCAGATCCTCTTGTGAAAGGGTACCTCGCATACAAAAACACGGCAAGACCAAGTGGAATCAAAGAAGTAGAGAGAAATAATAAGGAAATAACAGAAAAATAAAAATAAAATCAACTTAACCAATCAATCAAATTTCCTAAAAATTAGGAAAATTGGTTGTGCCAATCCCCGGCAACGGCGCCAAAAACTTGTTGCGTCACCGGCAAGTGTACCGGGTCGTCGCAAGTAATAAAAGAAACATGGTAAGAATTTACCAAGGTCGAACTCAGGGATTGGGCTACCAATTCAACTAATCCGCGGGAAATCAGATATGTTTGGTTAAGTGAGGAAAGTGGTTGAGAGGGAGAGAATATGGGATTGCAATCAAAAGAACAAATCAAATAACGCTAATGTATTAAAAATCAGGAATTAAAATATCTAGGGTCTCAAATCCACCTACCCAATCATGCATAGTACCCAAGTGATGATGTATTCCTCCCTAAGTTCAATTCAATGTCAATCGGGACCCCCAAATTCTCCTATATCCACTGTCGTGCTCAATAGGACGTATTCAAAGATTGGATTAATTACTTTCTAGGTCTCATAATCCTAATCAACAAACTCTATTAATTCTTATTCCCTATATGGTTGCACCGATCTCCTACTCACTCTCATACAATATTCGATCGATGATCCCAATTCAAGTTCTAAAACGCGAATCGTCGATCAGCCTCAACACATTTAACTAGTCGATCACGCATGCATATAATCGACACAATGAAATCAGAATTGGAAAACAAGAATTGAATTAAAGGAGAGGGAGATACATCACATGAACACTATACCACCATGGGTGGCTTCATCGATCCCCTAGACGAGGGGATTAGTTCCTCATGCCCGTGACGACAAACGAACAATCGGCAATAATCTCCTTAATAAAATAAGAAAAGAAAAGAGAAGGGAGACGCAGCTCCAGAAACAAGGATTCGTCCTGAAACTGATCTAAAACAAGTGGAGTATCAAAAGTCCCCCCAATCTAATCTGAAACACTCTATAAATAGGGATTCTGGTTCTCGGACGCTCGCGGGGCGAACCATATTTCGTGAGGCGAACATTAGTTTTGGCGCGCTTTCAATTTGAATTCTTGCGAGGCGAGAGTATGTTCGCGGGGCGAGTCTTCAAACTTCAATCGGTGCTAGAAGGAGGGCAAACAGGACCCTCATAGACACATCACTCGCTTCCTTGAAGCTTGTGACTTGCAGAAAACAAGAGGAGTCTCACAAGATGAGTTCCGCTTGCGGGTCTTCCCTCTCTCTCTTAGGGATGTCGCTCGTGATTGGGTTGACAGCTTGGATAGGAACAGTATCAGAACTTGAAAGAAAATGGCACAAAAGTTCCTAACCAAATATTTTCCTCCTCAGAAAGCAGTACAAGCAAGAATAGCCGTTACATCTTTCAGGCAGACAGAGGATGAAACTTATAATGAAGCTTGGGAGAGGTACAATGGGTTATTAAGAAGATGTCCCTCAGTGTTCTTTGACTCGGTCTCCAAGGTTCAACATTTCTTTAACGGGTTAAGGGGGCGCTATCAGATGAACTGTGATGCCGCAGCTGGCGGTTGTTTTTCATATTTATCAGCTGAGGATGGATGGGCATTATTGGAAAATATATCATATAATGATTACAACCGTGGTAGGGAAACCTCAAGTGGAGTCAGTTCTACAGCGATGGAGGCCATTCTAGAGCAAAATAGACTGTTGAAGATGCAGATGGCGGCTTTGACTGAGAACAAGAAGGTGAATGTGATACACGAGGGAATGCCTCCGGGTTGTGAAAATTGTAATGGAGATCATGACACTCGGAGCTGTCCGCTAAATTTCTCTCAGGAACATGTGGACTCCTGCCACAATTTCTATGACACTGTACCCCATAACAACTATCAGAGGAACAGACAGAATGACTACAATCAGAATCATAATAGGGGGTATATGAGGAGAGACCATCCGGGTAAAAAAAAAAAATAACAAAACAAAAAAAAAAGAAAAAAAAGAAATAAAATAAACAAAAGAAAAAAAAACAAAAGGATTGGGCTACCAATTCTACTAATCCGCGGGAAATCCTATGCGTTTGGTCAAGCGACAGAAGGTGGTTAAGAGAGAGAAAATAGGATCGAATTCAAATTAACAAATATAATAAAATAATTAACTAAAAATCTGAAATTAAAATGTCCAAGGTCACAAATCCACCTACCCAATATGCATTCCCAAGTGATGATGAATTCCTCCCTAAGTTCAATTACAATGTCAACCGGGACCCCCAAATTCTCCAAAATCCACTATCGTGCTCATTAGGACGTATTCGAAGATTGGACTAATTACTTACTAGGTTTCATAATCCTAATCATCAAATTCTGTTAATTCTTGTTCCCTATAAGGTTGCACCGATCTCCTACTCACTGTCGTACAATATTCGAACGATGATCCCAATTCAAGTTCTAAAACGCGAATCGCCGATCAGCCTCAATACGTTTAACAAGTCAATCACGCGCGCATGTGATCAACGCAATCAAATCAGAATTGGAAAACAAGAATTGAATTAAAGGAGAGAGATATACATCACATGAACACTATACCGCCATGGGTGACTTCATTGTTCCCTCAGATGAGGGGATTAGTTCCTCATGCTCATAGACAAACAATCGGACATAACCTCCATAGCAAAATAAGAAAAAGAAAAGAGGAGACGCAACTCCAAAGAGACAAGAAACTAGCCTAAACGCAACTCTATACAGTGGCTAAAACTAGGATTCGGATCTGGATCCTTTTTCCTCAAATCTGATATGAAACAGTAATATATAGGGATTCTGTTTCTCGCCCGCTCGCGGGGTGACCATACTCTCGCGACGTGAATATTAGTTTTGGCTCCATCCTGAGTTTGAATTCTCGCGAGGTGAGAGTGTGTTCGCGGGGCGAGTCTTCAAATCTTAATTTGTCACAGCCGTGACCTTCATCACGGCTAGGCCGTGAAGGTCTCTGTCTTCCAGGGTCTTCAGGATCTCGCGAGGCGAACATTAGTTTTAGCGCGCTTTCAATTTGGATTCTCGCGAGGCGAGAAGCCTCTCGCGTGGCGAGCCAGAATTGATGACTGTTGCTATTTTGCTGATCTTCAGGCTCGCGAGGCGAGCATCTACTCGCGGGGCGAGTATCTCCAGAATGGGAATTTCCACTGTTTTCTTGACTCGAAGTGCTTCCTTGATTCTTGGAGCTTCACTTCTAACCTGAAATAATAAAAAAGAAACAAAAAGCATAATTTTATCCAAAATAGACTAAAAACTACCAAAAAATGCCTAGAACGAGTCAAAGTTTACTTAGGAACAAAACAAGGCAAATTTGGGCGAAAACGAGAGTGAACTCGAATAATTTGCACAAAAACCACAGTCCATCTAGTTATAAAACTAGATAAGCCAGAGGCTTATCAAAACACCCCAAACTTAAACCTTGCTTGTCCCCAAGCAAGCTAAAACTCAAAAAGGACCTAAGACTTGGCAAGCCTAAAAGAATCAATCGATTTCGCACAAATTTCATGCAATCAATACAAAACAGTTTTTCTCCAATGATTTCCCCCTTGCATCAGTGTAATCCCCACATTCATTTACTTTAAACAATTGAGAACTTATCATTCATGCCAGCATTAATCTAAGTTGAAGATCAGAGTCACACACAAAAATAAGATCACCAATTTCAAACAATTGCCTTCCTCACAAGGGTATGTAAAATTTCACTCATTCGCTCAAATTCGTCTAGGCTATCAACTTTTCACTCAATTTCACATATCAAGAGCACTTCCCATGAATTTGATTTTCATCTCAAAAATGGTTCCCACGAAAACATGCGTGCAACATCAGAAGGTCTTATAAAGGTTGTAATGAGGCCTGGCTGAGGGTAGGATATTCAAGGATACTAGGCTTAAGTCCCTAGGAACTAAGAGAGCATGAGCATTTGACACATATTCCACTCAAATTTATTTCTCCATTTTTCTTTTTGTCTCGGGTGACTACAGCCTTTTCCTTGCTAATCTTTCTGATTTGCCCCTTTTCTTTTGGCAATATTTTCTTCTTCTTTTTTTTTTTTATTGCCTTGGGTTTCAACCTTTATTTTTCTTTTTCTCAACCCAAAATGACATATTACCTTGTAGCCACCCCAAACTTAGTTCCTCACAACCCTTCTCTTGCTATGCTTCCTTGCTCTCCTAATCCTAAGATTGGGTTAACATGGTTTTTTCAGATTTTTTGCTCATAATATAGGGTCATCAAGAAACAATAGGCTAATTAGGCTCAATGTGGCTAACTAGGGAACATGCATTAGGGATGGTTCTTTTTAGGCCAAGTAGCTATTTCAAAGAAATTTGCCTAAATCATTTGATTCAAACACAAAAACATGCAAACCATGACGAGATTCAAGCAAATTCGGGAAGTGCAACTTGAAAGTGATCCACACAATCAAAAACAAAGTTGGAGGCTCAAATACTCACCTGGACATTTTGCAAATTGTTTGACCGAGATACAATTCCTAGTGCGTGCACCCCCTCACCCCCAAACTTATCATAAATCAAGCAATCACAATAAAGTTTCTCAAAGTTCAATTTTCAATTTTTCACATGGGGATCAACTTTTCTAATTTCAGAACCTAGGGGGAAATCATCGATGGTCAAAATAATTCATGCAATCAATCTATGCTTAATTTAATTAAAATCCAACAAGCTTGCCGACACGACATTCATACACAAACTCTTGATCTTCTCAAATTATTCAAGAGTGACAAACAAAAACAAAAAGAAAACAAAAACAAGTGAAGGGTAAGAAAATTTTTATCTTAATGGGGTCCGAGCAGACCCCATGCTTTCAGCTGACTTCCTTTCCACTTTTCATCTCTCTACTACCCCGCTTCACAACGGGGCTAGTTCCGGCCTCATCCTTGCCCAATTGGTTGGCCCATGAGATTCCGGGCTCTCCTATGTTGTTCCATCACAAGCAAACATGAACGTTAAGCAATAACATAATAGAATAAATATACAGTTATCCAAGTTTGCCAGTAAAGGTCAGTAAAAATAGTTTCTAGCTAGCTAATAGTGTACAAACAAATCGAATCCTAGCTAGAACTATAAGTAAAAAGTGCAGGGGCCCAGATCAATGATCAAAATCGATGTCGTCCACCGGGTAACCCTGGTCCTCTGGTGCCTGCTCATCCTCTGGATCCTCGGGTACCCCCCCCTGTGGCATAGCACCCTGGTCCCCAAGGTAGCCTGCCACCCAAGCCGAGGGGACAGCTCCTCCTCGGAGGGGTATACGGGCACCCGACCCTCCTGCTGGGCCAATGCCATCTCCCGGAAGAACTCACGCAACACCTCCTGACCCCGCCTCGTCACCTGCTGGTTCTGCAAGAGCAGAGCCATGTCCGATGATCGTGGCCTCTGAGTGGGTAGGGGTGGTGGCCTCCTAGGTGCAGCCGGGGCTACATAGCAAAAACGCCGGATATAATCCCGGTCGATGGGCTGCCGCGGGGCCTTCTCCATAACTGTACTCACGGGCACTCCCGCCCGGCGTATGAGCTCGGTGATAAGTATTTCATGCCCCAAGCTCTCCTTCAATGCCCGGGAGTTCGCCTTCATCTGAATGTCTGAGGTGATGACTCCCCCTACGTTAATCGAGAGACCTGTTAGGATGCCGTAGAGGAGATGGGCTCTGGCGGCGGTGACGGTGGACTCATGAGAGCTCACCCTAAGGTTAGCGTGTAGGAACGCCGACCAGATCTTGGCATCTGGGGTGAGGTCCTGCCTCCTCAACCTCAAGAGGTTCCCTGATGTCCCCACCTCCCAGGCAGCTCCTGGGACACAGCAAGTGTCTATGATGGCCTGAGCGAGGGCCTGTACTGCGGGGAGCTGCTCATAGTCGCAGGGCTCCTCTCCAATCGGGATCCCCAAGCAGGAGTTAATGTCTGAAGCGGTGAAAGTGATGGGGACCCCCTGAACCTCTGTCACGCAGCTCGGGCCTGTGACCTCGAGTTTGAGAGCGTTGGCATAAAATTCTTGCACCAGTTTGATGTCATACCGGTGAGGAAGATCAGCCAACATATCCCAACCTCGGATGCGAATCCGCTCGAGGACTTCAGCGTAGTTGTTGCCCACCAGGGACACACGCCGCTCTAGAACCATCTCCTTCCTCACCACCAGGTTCCAATGCTCCCTATGATCAGGAGAACGGAAACTGGGAGAGTAGGAGGTGGCCCTAGAGGAGGTGCCTGTCCCTGAAGGCAACACAACGTCGTCCCCCTGAGTAGATGCGCGCTTCTTGCACTTGACCGGCTGCTTTTCTGCAGGGTTGCTCTTAGGTGGAGCCATACCTGAAAATCAGAAAAGTCCCAGTACAGTTATAGTCAATATGAACAGAATATGCAACACAGAGGCACAATACAGTGTCACCCCCCACTGTCCCACTAACATGCAGATAAGCAATGAATACCCAGAAAGCATTCCCACTATATCCCTAACCATAATACTCAGATAGATAACAATGCACAGTACATTCCCTAGACTAGACAAGGTCATGACCATGGCGTCTACCCTACTACCAGTTATGCCAGACAGTGAGTGCATAGTGTGTTAGTGACTGTTGAATTCCACATTCATGAACAATCAAAGAGTGAAGTCAGTGGAACTTTACGTACCTTGTAGAGATGAACAGATGTGAGTGCACGAGGGTGAGAGTATGAGAATGAGTGAGTGAGAAGTGTGGGTGAGAGTGAGTGAGTGATGATTCAGAGTCTGAGGGGGATGATTCCTACGTGAGAGAGAAGAGGAATAGTGAAAGGCCGCGAGAATGCCTTGCTATCCGCTCGCGGGGCTATATAATTTTCAGTTTTCGCGAGGCGACTCGCGACGCGAATTTTAAAATTTTCCCCCAAATTGAAAACCCTAATTGCAGATTCGTGTGGCGAGACAATACTCGCGAGGCTAATCTGGAAAAATTGTTCTTCACACTTTCCAGAATCACGAGGCGAGTAGTAACTCGCGAGGCGAATCTGGAATTTCCAACAGCTGCTGATGCCCAGATTCGCGAGGCTAAAGTATCTCTCGCGACGCGAGACAGAATCTTGAGGTTTACACTGAGATTTCAGGGCCTCTGCCTCGCGAGGCCAGTGTGGATTCGCGTGGCGAATCAAGCTTTTTTTTTTTTTAATTATCAATGAAAATGACAGAAACTAAAAATAAAGGATACCTAGCTTGGGTTGCCTCTCAAGTAGCGCTTGTTTAACGTCACTAGCTTGACTTATTAAGAAGCATCCACCTGGATCTCATAGCCTGTGGTACAAGGGCCAAGAGATGCTCATCATGTGAGATTCTCCACCCGGATCCTATGGTTTGTGAAGTGGCCCTTGCAGAAGCAATATGACTCTATCCATGATCCCACCTGGCCTGTGTGTGAAAACTCCATTGACCTCTGTAATTATGAACTCACTTCCTCTCGGGCCAAATGGTGTTTTCTCGAGGAAGTGTGCCAGACAAGTGGGAGGGTCTAACTTACCAATGTCCACACGTGCATGTAAGCCAACATAGTTATCCAATGCAGTAATTTCAGTTTGCTTGGCAAGCATGGTGAAATCCACTACCACTTTATCTGCATTTTGATCTCTACCCCCTTGCTCCGGTGCCTTGTCCCTTGCCAACTCCTCTTTCTCCGGTTGCTGTTCCTCAACATGTGGTAGTTCTTCCTCAACTTCCTGAGAACTAGTTGCATCCCAGTCAGATCCCGACACCCTAACGCTTCTAGTTGTTATGGCTTCGCATTGGTTCTTAGGGTGGTTCTCGATATCACCTGGGAAAGTGCCTGGGAGACGCTCTTCTAGTTGCCTTGCGAGTTGAGCAACCTGCGTCTCTAGATTGTGAATTGCTGACCCCGTGTGAGTTGCCAACTTATCAATGGCTGTGTTCAACCTCTCAATTGCCGCATTCGTCTTTTCAAAACCCAACTCCCAAGGTTGTGGTTGCCAATTCTGTTGAGGTTGTGGTTGCCAGGCTAGACCACCGCCATCATCACTCCAAGCGAAACCCGGATGGTCTCCCCTCATATCACCCCAATACTGATTCTGACTCTGATAGTTGTTCTGGGGCACGCTGTCATAGAAATTATGGCATGAGTCCACATATTCTTGAGAGAAGTAGAACGAACAGCTCCAAGTGTCATGGTCTCCATTACAATATTCGCAACTCGGAAGCATTCCCTCGTGTACCTCGCATACAAAACAAGGCAAGACCAAGTGGAATCAAAGAAGTAGAGAATAATAATAGAAATTAAAAATAAAAATAAAAATAAAAATAACTTCACCAAATAATCAAACTTCCCTAAAATTAGGAAAATTGGTTGGGCCAATCCCCGGCAACGGCGCCAAAAACTTGTTGAGTCACCGGCAAGTGTACCGGGTCGTCGCAAGTAATAAAAAAAACACGGTAAGAATTTATCGAGGTCGAACACAAGGATTGGGCTACCAATTCTACTAATCCGCTGGAGATCCGATGCGTTTGGTCAAGCGACAGAAGGTGGTTGAGAGAGAGAAAATAGGATCGAATTCAAATTAACAAATCTAATAAAATAATTAACTAAAAATCTGAAATTAAAATGTCCAAGGTCACAAATCCACCTACCCAATATGCATTCCCAAGTGATGATGAATTCCTCCCTAAGTTTAATTACAATGTCAACCGGGACCCCCAAATTCTCCTAAATCCACTATCGTGCTCATTAGGACGTATTCGAAGATTGGACTAATTACTTACTAGGTTTCATAATCCTAATCATCAAATTCTGTTAATTCTTGTTCCCTATAAGGTTGCACCGATCTCCTACTCACTGTCGTACAATATTCGAACGATGATCCCAATTCAAGTTCTAAAACGCGAATCGCCGATCAGCCTCAACACGTTTAACAAGTCAATCACGCGCGCATGTGATCAACGCAATCAAATCAGAATTGGAAAACAAGAATTGAATTAAAGGAGAGAGATATACATCACATGAACACTATACCGCCATGGGTGGCTTCATTGTTCCCTCAGACGAGGGGATTAGTTCCTCATGCTCATAGAGAAACAATCGGACATAACCTCCATAGCAAAATAAGAAAAAGAAAAGAGGAGACGCAGCTCCAAAGAGACAAGAAACTAGCCTAAACGCTACTCTATACAGTGGCTAAAACTAGGATTCGGATCTGGATCCTTTTTCCTCAAATCTGATCTGAAACAGCAATATATAGGGATTCTGTTTCTCGCCTGCTCGCGGGGCGAGCATACTCTCTCGACGCGAATATTAGTTTTGGCTCCATCCTGATTTTGAATTCTCGCGAGGCGAGAGTGTGTTCGCGGACCGAGTCTTCGAACCTTAATCTGTCACAGTCGTGACCTTCATCACGGCTAGGCCGTGATGGTCTCTGTCTTCCAGGGTCTTCAGGATCTCACGAGGCGAGAAGCCTCTCGCGAGGCGAACATTAGTTTTGGTGCGCTTTCAATTTGGATTCTTGCGAGGCGAGAAGCCTCTCGCGTGGCGAGCCAGAATTGATGACTGTTGCTGTTTTGCTGATCTTCATGATCGCGAGGCGAGTATATACTCGCGGGGCGAGTATCTCCAGAATGGGAATTTCCACTATTTTCTTGACTCGAAGTGCTTCCTTGACTCTTGGAGCTTCACTTCTAACCTGAAATAATAAAAAAGAAACAAAAAGCGTAATTCTATCCAAAATAGACTAAAAACTACCAAAAAATGCCTAGAACGAGTCAAAGTTTACTTAGGAACAAAACAAGGCAAATTTGGGTGAAAATGAGAATGAACTCGAATAATTTGCACAAAAACCACAGTCCATCTAGTTATAAAACTAGATAAGCCAGAGGCTTATCAAACGACAACTCGAGTATCGTATCTCAAGGACTCTTGGATTATTATTAACCTACAAATTGATTTTTTTTTTGGGGGGGGGGGGGGGTTAGGTTTAAGATTCGATTAAGAAAACAGTGCAATTAAGTGATTATCAATAAGCTAGAACGATTAATCTACTGTTTCGGTTTCTCAACTATCATTGATTCCAATAATTCCTATGCCCTAAGCGGATTCTAATCCCTTTTCGATTGTAGCAGCAATTAAACAAGCGCAATTGACACTACGAGATATATGTTCCTAATTTCCGAATTAAGCAGACGGATTGAAGCTCTCGTGAATTAAGCAAACACGATCAAACACACGTGAATTAAGCAAACGCGATCAAGGTAAAGGAACATAGAATCATCGAAATTAATCAATACTTATTCTATATAACTTGAATTATGCAAACAAGGCATATAGCATAATATTGAAAGGGATAAGCAATTTGATTGGGAATTATGGAACCTCAAGTGTCGGCGGAAACCGATTACAGCAGACTAATCCCTGGTGATTAGTTCTCCATCACAAACATAATAAAAACCCTTGGAATAATTCGTAAAATAGTGAAAATTGTGTTGTTCTTTTCTGTCTACCCTGGTGCCTTTTTATAGATCAGGATTCGCGTCACGTCCGTGATGGCCATCACAACCAGGCCGTGACGTGTTCTGCCAAGGGCGCGCATTCAAATTCTAGTCTGTCACGGCCGTGATGCCCATCACGGCAAGGCCGTGATCGATTCTGTCCATGGGTGCTGATCTGTCACGGTCGTGACCTCCATCACGGCTAGGTCGTGATGCTCTCTGATCTTCAAGGTCTTCTCATCACGCCTGTGATAGGTATCACTGCTGGGTCGTGATGCTCTCTGATCTTCAAGGTCTTCTCATCATGCCCGTGATGGGTATCACGGCTGGGCCGTGATGCTTTCTAGTCTTCATGGGTAGCTCATCACGGCCGTGACCAGTGTCACGGCCTGGCCGTGATGGCTTCTGCTTTAAGTGTCCTTCCCTTTTTGCTCTTCTCATTAACCTGAAAATATGAAATAGCAGTAAATGCTTTATTTGACTCAAAATTAACTAAAATATCCTAAAACTACTTATGAGACTCAAAATATTGCTTGAGGACAATTAAATCCAAATTTGGGCGAAAACGAGATTAAACTCGAATAATTAGTACAAAAACCATGGTCTTACTAGTTATAAAACTAGATGAGCCAGAGGCTTATCAAAAGGATAGAAGTTGGGGTGAGGGAAGTAAATAAGGTTCTCAGGTTTGGGGAAAGGTGCACCAGGGGAAATGCCTTCATCTGGTTGATTTAACCAAGGATCATCGGCTTGTGAAGTGGTTGTTTGTGTTGGTTGGGGTGAAAGAAGTGTGGGAATATACACGTCATCTGGAGTCGAGACAGGCATATCATTTATCCTACTTTCTAAAGTAGACACTATGGAATCTACAGCTAATTGAACAGGATCGTTAGCAGATATGAATACCTTAGGAATCATAGTCGACCTAGCTTTTCTTGCTGGTTGCCTCCTTGGTTTAGTTGGTACAATTGATGGATCAGGCACAACGGCCTCAGCAGCTACAGCAGAGGTCTTCTGCTTCTTTAGAATAGAACTAATAGGAATGCAATCCTCATCAGCTTCCTCATCTTCATTATGAGAGAGGATAATTTTTCTTGGCCTCTTTACAGCAGGGACATCAGAAGGC
Organism: Sophora flavescens; assembly: GCA_030762895.1. Taxonomy (NCBI): domain Eukaryota; kingdom Viridiplantae; phylum Streptophyta; class Magnoliopsida; order Fabales; family Fabaceae; genus Sophora; species Sophora flavescens. The sequence goes on along the minus strand of CM061063.1, from coordinate 244,528,840 downwards.
TCCCTGATAGCAATACCACTAGTTGGTCTCTTGGGGGCAGGCTTCCTTGTAGCAGTGGTCTTCTACTTGGTTACCCTTTTAACCCCTAGGACTTCAGCATTATTTTGTTCAGTTATCTCTTCTTTAGCCATCATTAATTTCTCAGTCTTGGCCATTGCAGCAGTAGCATAGGTACTGAGGTTCATGTTGGCTATGTTCATCTTTCCAAAGTCTGCAGCAGACATTGGTTTATCAGTCAATAACCTAGCTTGCTCCTCAAGAGTCTTAGCAGCAAGAAACTCATGTACTCCTTGAGCCTTGAAAATCTTTGAGAGAAGATGGCAGAAAGGAAGTGCAGAGAGTCTTTTCTTGTTCATCACAGCGTCTCTGAATCTTCCATATAGGATTCTTGGAAGATTAATTCTTGTTTCTGTGAGAAGATGGCACAGACAATTTATGAAGAGATGATATGTTGTCCTTGGATCCAACCTTGTGAAGCACCACCTTGTTGAGAAGCTGGTGAAGGATACGAACGATGTCCTTCATTTCAATAGCCTTCCAAGAGCGAGTCTTGATAGTGTCCTCCTTCATGAGACATACTTCTATAGTCTCAGAGCCAGCTAAGTCTTCTTCCGATGACTCTGGAGACTAGACCTTCCTGAGCATAGAAGATTGCATCAGCAATAGTCTTCTCCGATACTGTAATCTTATTTCTTAATACTATTGAGTAGAAGTCAGTTTCTGTCAGTTGGATGTTTCTCCAGAAGTTCCTGTTAGGTTGGGAAAGACAGAGACTTTCTCCACGAAGAGTCCTTCCCAGCCAGCTGCATTGACATATTTGCTTATGTCAAGATTATAGTCTTTCAGTACACTAAGGTTAAAATGATGCTCTATAGCTAAGTTGAGTTTGTCCACGTTGAAGGTTGAAGGTTGAAGAAGCCATTGTAGGTGATCAAGGAGCTTAGGGTTTGAAAGCAGAGAGAGGTAAAGAGAGAGATAGCTCGAGAGGTTATGGAAGCGTAAAGTTTTTCTCAGAGGGAAAAGATTACTTTTAAAGGAATTTTGAATATCAAAGGTTTAAAAAAACGTTTGATATGACATGTCAATATGATAAAACGGCATTTGTAACTTGGGACCATAAAAAGGTCTTGATGAGATTGATGGAAGTACTGACTCAGCAAAGAGAATAAAAGATAAATTTGTCTTGTGACAAAAAAAGTTCATTTATTATCACAAAAAAAATAATCATAGGCAGATGTGAACTCGTCTGAAACTATACAATGGATGTGATAACCAATATCAGTGGACGCGTCATATGGACGTGCAATACATTATGCAATAGACGCACAACTTTAAATATGTATTGGACGAGCATAAGTAATAGTCGCAGGATTAGCAAAACAAATTTCTCGAGGCTGGACGCCTAAACTAATCCACACATATCATATTAAGATGCTTCCTAATAAAGATAAATCTGTCTTATGCAAGAGGTTTAGTAAAGATATCTGCCCATTGATGGTCAGTATCTAACAACTGAATATCAATCACACCTTTTTGCACATAATCCCTAATAAAATGATGTTTAATCTCTTTGTGCTTAGCTCTATAATGCAAAATTGGATTCTTAGATAGATTTATTGCAGCAGTATTATCACACATAAGCGGAATACTACTTACAAATACATTGCAGTCCTCCAATTGATGTTTGATACAGAAAAGCTGTGAGCAGCAACTCGGAGCTGATATATACTCAGCTTCAGCAGTTGATAAAGCAATGATACTTTGTCTTTTGCTTGACCATGAGAAAATATTAGCTCCAATGAAGTGACATCCTCCACTAGTGCTTTTTCTTTCAATTCTATCTCCAGCATAGTCAGAATCACAGAAACCAGCTAATCTATAATCTTCATTTTTCTTAAAGCACAAATGTAACAACATGTTTTTCGTATGCTTATTTATCAGTAAATACATGCTTTAATGTGTTTATTTTTGATAAAATCCAGAGGATAATTTTATTTAAAATAAAATCATTTCCTTGTGTTGTTTTACCATATGAAGTCACAATAAAATTTTCGGTCTAAAATTCAGACTAAAACTTGTCTGGGTTCTCATTGCCAGTACAAGGTTACTAAGCTAGAGACCAAATTTTAATTCATGAACGAGACGGTTAGTGTTTTATGATGTTTTGTGTGGGTTTGGAGTTTTTCGAAAAATCTTGTTCGGGGCCAAATCTTAGGGATTTCCCGGGTGAAATCGTCGGGAAATACGATCGGGGAAGTCATCTGATATGCAATGGAGCAGAGCATCAAGAGGATGAAGTTACTTGATGTGAAGGTTATGACACACCTCAAAAGGTGAATCATGACTTTTTTTCAAAAATCTCACTTTTTTATCTTTCTCTCTCCAATCACATTACATCACCTTAACTCTTTATTCTCTCTACAAGCAACCCACCTTCTTTCTTTTCTTCTTTCTTCCTCTCCCAAAATCGTGACCTCTCCTATCACTCTCTATAAACACTCTTCATTTCCACACTTCAATACTTTCCTCCATTTCTCACATTTACACTTTACTACATTTCTTCTTCTTCTCTCTTACAAAGTTTACATTTCCATCAAGCTTTTCTCTTAGAGTTCTTCATCAAAGTTGTTCATCTTGTTAAGGGTAATACTTCTATGTAGTTTTTTTTTCAAAGTTTCATCTTTTATTTCAAAGTTTTCTTCATGTGTCCTTTATGTGCTTTTAACTTCTAAAACCTCTCAAAAATGGTAGAAAACTCCTTTTGAGTTGAAACCACTTTCTATATTCTTGTATTTACTCATACTATCACATACTAAAAGTTTGTATAAAACAAAGTTTCCTAACCTCTTCTTCCTAAGGAGGAACCATGTATATGGTTTATATGGATCTTGTTTCAACTTTTACATGTATGAGTTTATATTTGAGTTTCATTTCCAAAATGATCATGGACCAAGGCTCCCTTATGTTAAAGGATGCTATGCCTAAGTTATTGGAAGGTTTAAAGATTTTTACCCTGTTTTTTATGTAAAGACCAAAACCAATGAGTTTTAAGGCAATGGTGTAAATTTTTGTTTTCCAAAATTATCGTGGATTAAGATTCCTTGATATAGAAGGATGCTACGTCAAAGAGATTGGAAAGTTTGAAGATTTCTAACCCCTATTTCTTGAAAAGGCCAAAACATTAAATGGTTATGGCAAAGATGTTGAGTTTTGTTTTCCAAAGTGATCATGGACTGAAAAGCTCCTTATGTTAAAGGATGCTATGTCTAAGTGATTGGAAAGTTTAAAATATTTTCTTACTTTATTTTCCTATGATTGCCGAATGTAACGTTTGACCTAGGATGTGTTATTTTATTTTGTTTTCCAAGATGATGATGGATTAAAGCTCCTTCATGTTAAATGATCCTATGTCCAAAAGAATGGATGATTTAAAGATCTCTAACCTCACAAACTTGTTAAGGCCGAACCTAAGAGTTCATAGTCTAAGACATTTGATTTTTCCATTTTCCGAAATGATCATGGTTTCAACCTCCTTACTATGTATGGATGCTAACCTAAAGAGATTGGAAAGTTTAGAAATTCCTAGCCTATTTACCTATGCTTGGCCAAAACCCTAAGTCAAGTACTTAGTGAGATTTTTAATTCAACTTTGTTAAAAGATTGTTGTTTATGAACTTCTAGCACTAAAGGATCATAAGTCCAAGAGTCGCATAAATTTCGGAAACCCCTAATCCTAGTTTGTTGTATGAACCAAACCCATACCTTGTGATTAGTGTTCTCGAGTTGATTTTTTTAACTCATGATTTTATGTTGGTAACCTTAGACTTCCATCGCCGGAGAAGCGAGGACATTCGTGAACCTTCTTTTCAAATCCAAAACTACTAACTCCGACGTGAGGTAATAGGGGATTTCCTAAAGATATTCAATAGCTGTATGCACGTGTGTATGTGTTTAACTGGATATTTATATGTTGATTGAGCTTACTTGGTTATCTAATGGACTTGAACTGTTATGCTATTATCTGATGTTGAACTATGCTTGTTCTAAATGTTATAATGCATATCTGTGATGAACTGCTTTCAACTATGATATTAGCATTGAACTGAGAATATATACTGCTATTGATTGAAAGTATGCTAAGACATACTCGTGTCTGTGCTCAACTGTTATAAGGATTAAAAACCTTAATAAGCTATGAAGATGAAGGGATTGGTGTTCTTTTCCAAAAGCTCATTAACTTGAAGTACTTGTTTTAAATGTTGAAATGGCTTTGGTGAACTATTGTTATACAAGAGAAAAATCCTTTTCGAACTATGTGTCTTCAAGTGAAAACTTTCAAGATTATTTGGCAATATCTTATTGGGGATTTTCAAAGATAAAAGTATTTCAAAGAAGCTTTATAAAATATTTTCAAAGAAAAGGTTTTCTCCTAAATGTTTTAGAAACTTTCTGATAGCCTGGATAGGTTATCGAGGATTCACTTTTGAATTTGATTTTCACTGAACGAAAAATAAGTACTTAAGAAAGAGAATTTAGTACTCGAGACATCACCTCTAGTATTCAGTTATACGCACGTGATCTTGGATCAGTGTTAATCACGTTGTTGTGGATTGTATGTCCTAACCACGTTGTGATGAACGTTGTTAAAAGTGAATGTTGTTTTCTACGACCACAAGCCTAGGACTGGTGCATCGGTCTCGGGTGTTGTGATTGAGCATTCGGACTGTGTGTCCTATGCTTCTAAGTTTTAAAGTGATGGGAAAATGATGATTAAGTCGTTAGCTTTGAGCTACGACAGTGAAAAAGAATGAACACAAAGTAAACCTTTTGAATAAAATATTTTCTCATGTGCATTTCCCCAGGCAGACGTGCCTTCTTACATATCAGATACAAGGTGGTATCTGGGAGTCAGTCCATGTGACCGGTTCAGAGGCACATGTGACGTTGCTCGTCCTGAGACCTTAAATGCATGAGGGTATGGAGGCAACTTCCCGGTGGGCTAGAGATTGACCAACTCTAATTCTTCTCCAGTGGAAAAAGGTGTTGATATCTCATGAGATTAAGTTAGAGCCTGATATTGAAGTGCCATGCATATTTTCAAAGATTGATTGTCCCGGTTTGAGACCCTTTGATATAACACTGTTATGTTATGTATATGCATGATTTAACTGCTTATATGATTATGTGATGTATGTACATGTATATGGTTGTTGTGGGATATATCTTATGACGGTATCTCACTCTTGGACATATGTATGTTTTGTTCTTTTCTTTTTCTATCGGGTATGCGCGTCCTTTTAGATGGATTATAACGTTCGCCTGGCACAGTCGAACTCGAGGAGCGAAGTGTTTGACTATGCTGGGACGGCAGGGAACTGGACTATACATGAGGGTGCGACGACCGCAACGTATCGGGGATGAGGAGCCAGAGTACCATCCGCAGGATCCTGGAGATGACAACGTCCCTATCGATGATGGCGGTGACGTTATCGATCCGGCATCTGATATCTCGTCTAGGGGTAGCGTCTGTGGTCACTCTGCATGCAGGAGGCATTGGTAGATCGTTCGTCGGCTTTTGGAGTTGTTCCGATAGTCCCTAGGCTTTTAGATCCATCTTTTGAGTCTTGTACCCAGTTCCCTATCCCCGATTTGATGTTTCTTTTTTTACCTGTTTCTTTAGTAGCTGTTTTAGTGTATGTTGTCGGTTCGACAACGCCTATTTTGTAATCAAACCTAAGATCACAAGTGGGACAGTTATATTTATATGAATGATGTTTCTTTTCATGTTTCGAGTGTTCATCACCTTTTCTTAACTTCTTCTTTTTTTAAAAAAATTGAGTACCCTTTTTCAGTAACCCTATATAAAAGGTTTTTTTCCGAAAGCGACCAGCGTTTTAAATAGGTTTCTTTTCCGCAATGGGTAACCATGTGATGCCGGGTTTTAGGGTGTCACATTAGTTGGTATCAGAGCTAGTCGAGTCTTTCGGGAATGTTTGGGTTTAGGTCTGTTGTGTTGAAGTTGTGTTTTCCTCTGTCTGGATGTTGTTGAATTACTTCTTTGAGGTAATGTGTGATAACTCGTGGTTCACATCCCTTTCCTGGCTGTTATCTGACTGCTTGTGTGGTATGGGTCAGTATGAACCGGAGAGGTGCTCGTGGACGTGGACAAGGCTACGGAGGAATGGATTTCGCTTCCCAAGCACTGGCTGACGTGGCTGCTGCCATAGCTCTTCAGACGGCTAATGCTGCTACCCAGAACCAACAGGAGCAACAGAGGGCAAAACAAGCTGCAGAGGGAAGGCATCTGGATGCTTTCCGACGTCAGAATCCATCGCAGTTTGATGGAGACGTGGATCCAATAAAGGATGATCTTTGGATTCAGGAGCTAGAGAAGATCTTCGATCTGGTACACACTCTAGAGGAATCTAAGGTACCCTATTCCGTGTTCCAGCTAATAGGCGATGCTGAGTACTGGTGGAAGGGCACCAAGCGATTGTTGGAGGCTGAGCACCAGGCGATCACCTGGGGAGTGTTTCGTGGCAAGTTTCTAGACAAATACTTTCCCCAGAGTGCCCAAAAAGAGAAGGACCATGAGTTCATGAGGCTGAGTCGGCGAGGTTTGAAACCGGTCTGCGCTTCGAGATTAAAGAATCGGTATTGTCGTTGGAGATCAGAAACTTCCAAGCACTAGTGGAGAAGTGCCGGAAAATTGAGATGATGCACAGAGAAAGGGATAACAAGGGAAGCACAAGAGGACTTGTTCGTCCTAAGAGCTAGAATCATGGCCAGAATTCAAAAATGGAAGCAGAACCAGAGGAAGTCGTATCATCAGGCATCTAACTACAACCAGAAACAACAACAAGCTCGTCCCAGTGTTTGGGGACAGGAAGTGGAGGCCAGAGAAACAACGATCAAGGCCAAGAAAGGAGATGTTTCAGGTGTGGAGATCCGAGCCACCTGGCCAATGCTTGCCCGAAGAAGGATTACAAGTGTAACAACTGTGACCGCGTGGGACACTTGGCAAAGGAGTTCCATGCACCGAAGAGGGAGAATTTTGTCAACCATGCCAGAGTAAAGGGAAGAGTGTATACCGTGAGTGGTGCTGAGGCATCGAACTCCGCTGATCTTGTGCAAGGTAAGTGCGACATTGCTGGTAATCTCTTGTCTGTACTTTTCGATTCAGGCGCAACTCATACTTATATTTCGATGGATCGTGTGAAAATTCTAGATTTTCCTGTTTCTTCCTTGCCATATAATCTAATTGTTTCTACCCCAACTGTTGAACCTGTGACTGTTAATTCTGTTTGCTTAAATTGTCCTATCATCGTTCAGAATAGACATTTCCTTGTAGACTTGATCTGTTTGCCTTTAGTACAGTTAGATGTAATCTTAGGCATGGATTGGTTATCTTTCAACCATATCCTAATAGATTGTGCTCAGAAAACCTTAATCTTTAGGGAGAAGATTTCTGGATTTTATCTGCTAGTCAGGTAAGAGCTTCTTTGAAAGAAGGAGCTCAAGGTTACATGCTGCTGTTTTCCTTGGACGTCGAGAGCGAGTTTGACTTGGAATCCGTACCCGTCGCTCGAGAGTTTCCGTAGGTTTTCCCTGAGGATGTACCTGGATTACCACCTGTTCGGGAGATCGAGTTCGTGATTGATCTGATTCCAGGCACTGGACCAATATCCATGGCACCATATCGCATGCCGCCATCAGAGTTAGAAACCTTGAAGGACCAACTTGAGGAGCTGATGAGGAAAGAGTTTATACGACCTAGTGTGTCACCGTGGGGAGCTCCAGTCCTGCTAGTAAAGAAGAAAGATGGAATTTCTAGGCTGTGTGTTGACTTTCGTCAATTAAACAAAGTCACGATTAAAAACATATATCCTCTTCCAAGGATAGATGATCTTATGGATCAGTTGCGTGGTGCGGCAGTGTTTTCAAAGATAGATCTGTGGTCAGGATACCACCAGATACGAGTAAAAGCAGATGTTCCTAAGACAGTGTTTCAAACACGCTATGGGCATTATGAGTATTTGGTGATGCCGTTTGGAGTGACAAATGCACCTTCTATATTCATGGACTATATGAATAGGATCTTTCATCCCTTTTTGGATCAGTTTGTAGTTGTCTTCATTGATGACATTCTGTTCTATTCTCCGGAAAAGGAGACACATGTTGAACACCTTAGCATTGTTCTTCAGATCCTGAGAGAGAAGTAGCTCTATGCGGAACCAGAGAAGTGTGAGTTTTGGTTGGATCATGTTCAATTCTTGGGTCAAGTAATATCCCGCGAAGGAATCGTTGTGGATCCGACGAAGGTCGAGGCTGTTTTGGAATGGGAAAAAACTGACAACGGCAACAAAAATCCGTAGTTTTGTGGGTTTGCTGGCTACTACAGGAGGTTCATTGAGGGATTTTCCAAGATTGTAGGACCTCTCACCCAGTTGACTCGTAGGGACCAAGCGTTCGTGTGGACAGAAGCCTGTGAGAGAAACTTCCAAGAGCTGAAAAGGAGGTTGACAACCTCACCGATATTGATCCTACCTTATCCCAATGAATCTTTTGAGGTTTACTGTGATGCTTCATATCAAAGTTTTGGCAGAGTTTGCAAAAATCGCTTGGAACGAAACTCAGATTGAGTTCTTCATATCATCCGCAGACTGATGGACAAACGGAAAGGACAATCCAATCACTAGAGGACTTGTTGAGAGCTTGTGTTTTGGAGGCTGTCGGGGGTTGGGACGAGTCCCTACCGTTGATAGAATTCACCTACAATAATAGTTTCCATTCAAGCATTGGAATGGCACCTTATGAAGCCTTGTATGGTCGACGATGTCGGACGCCTTTGTGTTCGTACCAGGATGGTGAGAGTTTGTTGTTGGGTCCAGACTTCGTGCAACAAACGACAGAAAAGGTGAAGATGATCCCGGAGAAAATGAGGACTACTCAGAGCCGACATAAGAGTTACACAGACAAGACACGACGACCTCTAGAGTTTGAGGAAGGTGAACATGTATTCTTGAGAATCACGCCAATGACTGGGATTGGCAGAGTACTAAAGTCCAGAAAGCTTACTCCCAAGTTCATTGGACCCTACCAAATTCTTTGTCGTGTAGGTCCAGTAGCTTATAAAATATTTTTACCACCCTTTCTTTCCAATATCCATGATGTTTTTCATGTCTCTCAGTTGAGAAAATACATTTCTAATCCATCACATATCATAAATCCTGATAAAGTGGAGTTAAAAGAGAACCTGTCCTTTGTGACTTCGCCGGCACGAATCATGGATAGGATGACAAAGCAGCTTAGAGGTAAGCAAATTCCTTTGGTCAAAATCATCTGGAATGAGACAACCGGAGAAGCAACGTGGGAAGTTGAGGACAAGATGAAGTTGCAGTACCCTGAGTTATTTCAAGGTACTTAATTTCGAGGAAGAAATTCTTTTAGAGGGGTAGAGTTGTAACACCATGTTTTTTGTATGCTTATTTATCAGTAAATATATGCTTTAATGTGTTTATTTTTGATAAAATCCAGAGGATGATTTTATTTAAAATAAAATCATTTTCTTGTGTTGTTTTAGCGTATAAAGTCACAGTAAAATTTTCGGTCGAAAATTCAGATGAAAACTGGTCTGGGTTCTCACTGCCAGTACAAGTTACTGAGCTAGAGACCAAATTTTAATTCCTGAACGAGACGGTTAGTGTTTTTAAGATGTTTTGTGTGGGTTTGGAGTTTTTCGAAAAATCTTGTTCGGGGCCAAATCTTAGGGATTTCCCGGGTGAAATCGTTGGGAAATACGATCGGGGAAGTCATTTGATACACAATGGAGCAGAGCATCAAGAGGATGAAGTGACATGAAGTTACTTGATGTGAAGGTTATGACACACCTCAAAAGGTGAATCATGAATTTTTTTTTTCAAAAATCTCACTATTTTATCTTTCTCTCTCCAATCACATCACATTACCTTAACTCCTTATCCTCTCTTCAAGCAACCCACCTTCTTTCTTTTCTTCTTTCTTCCTCTCCCAAAACCGTGGCCTCCCCTCTCACTCTCTATAAACACTCTTCATTTCCACACTTCATCACTTTCCTCCATTTCTCACACTTACACTTTACTACATTTCTTCTTCTTCTCTCTTACAAAGTTTACATTTTTATCAAGCTTTTCCCTTAGAGTTCTTCATCAAAGTTGTTCGTCTTGTTAAGGGTAATACTTATATTTAGTTTTTTTTTCAAAGTTTCATCTTTTATTTCAAAGATTTCTTCATATGTCCTTTATGTCCTTTTAACTTCTAAAACCTCTCAAAAATTGTAGAAAACTCCTTTTGAGTTGAAACCACTTTCTATATTCTTGTATTTACACTTACTATCACATACTAAAAGGTTGTGTAAAACAAAGTTTCCTATCCTCTTCTTCATATGGAGGCCGAAACCATGTATATGGTTTAGATGGATCTTGTTTCAACTTTTACATGTATGAGTGTCTATTTGGGTTTCATTTCCAAAATGATCATGGACCAAGGATCCCTTATGTTAAAGGATGCTATGTCTATGTGATTGGAAGGTTTAAAGATTTTTACCATATTTTTTATGTAAAGACCAAAACCAATGAGTTTTAAGGTAATCGTGTTTAAGTTTTGTTTTCCAAAATGATCATGGATTAAGATTCCTTTATATAGAAGGATGCTACTTCCAAGAGATTGGAAAGTTTGAAGATTTTTAACCCTTATTTCTTGAAAAGGCCGAAACCTTAAATGGTTATGGCAAAGATGTTGAGTTTTGTTTTCCAAAGTGATCATGGACTAAAAAGCTCCTTATGTTAAAGGATGCTATGTCTAAGGGATTGGAAAGTTTAAAATATTTTCATTCTTTATTTTCCTATGATTGCCGAATGTAACGTTTGACCTAGGATGTGTAATTTTATTTTGTTTTCAAAGATGATTACGGATTAAAGCTCCTTCATGTTAAAGGATGATATGTCCAAAATATTGGATGATTTAAAGATCTCTAACCTCACAAACTTGTTAAGGCCGAACCTAAGATTTCATGGTCTAAGACATTTGACTTTTCCATTTTCCGAAATGATCATGGTTTCAACATCCTTACTATGTATGAATGCTAACCTAAAGAGATTGGAAAGTTTAGAAATTCCTAGCCTATTTACCTATGCTTGGCCGAAACCCTAAGTCAAGTACTTAGTGGGATTTTTAATTCAACTTTGTTAAAAGATTGTTGTTTATGAACTTCTAGCACTTAAGGATCATAAATCCAAGAGTCGCATAAATTTCGGAAACCCCTAATCCTAGTTTATTGTATGAACCGAACCTATACCTTGTGGTTAGTGTTCTCGAGTTGATTTTTTTAACTCATGATTTTATGTTGGTAACCTTAGACTTCTATCGCCGGAGAAGCAAGGACGTTCGAGAACCTTCTTTTCAAATCCAAAACTCTTAACTCCGACGTGAGGTAAGAAGGGATTTCCTATGGATATTCAATAACTGTATGCATGTGTGTATGTGTTTAACTGGATATTTATATGTTGATTGAGCTTACTTGGTTATCTAATGTACTCGAACTGTTATGCTATTATCTGATGTTGAACTATGCTTGTTTTAAATGTTATAATGCATATTTGTGATGAACTGCTTTCAACTGTGATATTAGCATTGAACTGTGCTGTTGATTTAAAGTCTGCTAAGCCATACTTGTGTTTGTGCTCAACTGTTAGCAGGATTAAAAACCTTAATAAGCTATGAAGATGAAGGGATTGATGTTCTTTTCCAGAAGCTCATTAACTTGAAGTACTTGTTTTAAATGTTGAAATGGTTTTGGTGAACTATTGTTATACAAGAGAAAAATGCTTTTATAACTATGTGTCTTCAAGTGAAAACTTTCAAGATTATTTGGCAATATCCTATTGGGGATTTTCAAAGATAAAATTATTTCAAAGATGCTTTATAAAAGATTTTCAAAGAAAATTTTTTCTCCTAAATGTTTTAGAAACTTTCCGATAGCTTGGATAGGTTATCGAGGATTCGGTTTTGAATTTGATTTTCACTGAACGAAAAATAAGTACTTAAGAAAGAGAATTTAGTACGCGAGACATCACCTCTAGTATTCAGTTATACGCACGTGATCTTGGATCAGTGTCAATTTGGGGCCATGAGTCCTATTCATGATGTTCTGGACTGAGAGTCCAATTCTCGAAATCGAGGACATTGCGTTTTGATTTCGTTGTTGTGGACTGTGTGTCCTAATCACGTTGTTGTGGATTGTGTGTCATAATCACGTTGTGATGACCGATGTTAAAAGTGAATGTTGTTTTCTACGACCACAAACCTAGGACAGGTGCATTGGTCTCCGGCGTTGTGATTGACCATTCGGACTGTGTGTCCTATGCTTCTAAGTTTTCAAGTGATGGGGAAATGATGATTAAGTCGTTAGCTTTGAGTTGCGACAGCGAAAAAGAATGAACCCAAAGAAAACCTTTTGAATAAAATATTTTTTCATGTGTATTTCCCAAGGCAGACATGCCTACTTACATATCAGATACAAGGTGGTATCTGGGAGTCAGGTCATGTGACCGGTTCAGAGCCACATGTGACGTTGCTCGTCCTGAGACCTTAAATGCATGAATGTATGGAGGCAACTGCCCGGTGGGCTAGAGATTGACCAACTATAATTCTTATCCAGTGGAAAACGGTGTTAATTTCTCATGAGATTAAGTTAGAGCCTGATATTGAAGTGCCATGCATATTTTCAAAGATTGAGTGTGCGGGTTTGAGACCCTTTGATATAACACTGTTATGTTATGTATATACATGGTTTAACTGCTTATATGATTATGTGATGCATGTATCATGTATATGGTTGTTGTGGGATATATCTTATGACGGTATCTCATTCTTGCACATCTGTATGTTATGTTATTTTCTTCTTGTATCGGGTATGCGCGTGCTTTTAGATCGATCCGAACGTTCCCTTGGCACAGTCGAACTCGGGGAGCGAAGTGTTTGATTATGCTGGGACGGTAGGTAACTGGACTATACATGAGGGTGCGACGACCGCGACGTATCGGGGACAAGGAGGAGGATCCAGAGTACCATCCGCAGGATCCCGGAGATGACAACGTCCCTATCAGCGATGGCAGTGACGTTATAGATTCGGCATCTGATATCTCTTCTGGGGGTAGCGTCTGTGGTCACTCTGCATGCAGGAGGCGTTGGTAGATCGTTCATAGGATTTTGGAGTTGTCCCGATAGTCCCTAGACTTTTAAAGCCATCTTTTGAGTCTTTTACCCAGTTCCCTATCCCCGGTTTGATGTTTCTTTTTTTACCTGTTTCTTCAGTAGCTGTTTTAGTGTATGTTGACCGATTCGACAAGGTCTGTTTTGTAATCAAACCTATGATCCCAAGTGGGATAGTTATATTTATATGAATGATGTTTATTTTCATGTTCCGAGTGTTCATCACCTTTTCTTAACTTCTTTAAAAAAAATTGAGTACCCTTTTTCAGTAACCCTATATAAAAGGTTATTTTTCCGAAAGTGACCAGCGTTTTAAATAGGTTTCTTTTCCGCAACGGGTAACCATGTGATGTCGGGTTTTAGGGTGTCACAACAAACCAAGATTAGTAGTACCTTTTAAATATCTAAAAATTCTCTTAACTATTGATAAGTGAGATTCTCTAGGATCAGATTGAAATCGAGCACATAAACATACACTGAACATAATATCAGGCCTAGATGCAGTAAGATATAAGAGAGATCCTATCATACCTCTGTATACCTTTTGGTATACCTTTTTCTCTTTATCATCTTTGTTTAGTATGGAGGTGGGGTGCATAGGAGTATTCATTGGTTTACAATCATCCATCTTAAACTTCTTCAGAAGTTCTTTTGTATACTTAGCTTGGTGGATGAGCACCTCGTCCACGGTTTGTTTTACTTGAAGTCCAAGGAAGAATTTGAGTTCTCCCATCATGCTCATTTCAAACTCTTTCTGCATTAACTTAGAGAATTCTTTGCACAGAGACTCATTAGTACTACCAAAATTAATATCATTAACATATATCTGTACAACTATGAAATTAGACTTAATGGATTTTCTAAATAAGGTTGTATCAACCTTTCCTCTATTGAATCCATTTTCCATAAGAAAGGAACTTAGTCAATTATACCAAGCTCTAGGAGCTTGCTTAAGACCGTACAAAGCTTTCTTAAGCTTATATTCATGTTCAGGATGGGTATCACACTCAAAACCCGGAGGTTGCATAACATAGACTTCTTCATTAATAAACCATTTAGAAAAGCGCTTTTAACATCCATCTGAAAAATCATAATACTATGATGTGCAGCGAATGCAAGTAGAATTCTAATTGCTTCTAATCTAGCAACAGATGCAAAGGTTTCAGTATAATCTATACCTTCTTCTTGAGTGAAACCTTGAGCAACAAGTCTCGCTTTGTTTCTGATTACCTTACCATTTTCGTCAAGTTTTTTTTTCTGTAAACCCACTTTGTTCCAATCACTGATTTGTCTTTGGGCAGTGGAACCAGAGTCCAAACATCACTTCTTTCAAACAGATTGAGTTCTTCTTCCATAGCTAGAATCCAACCATCGTCCAGCAGAGCCTCGTCTACTATCTTTGGTTCCAATTCAGAGACTGATAGTGTGATTTTACATCATGTTTTATGTACACTTTTGCATGCATTTTTCATATAGATTAGACATTCTTTATTTGATTTTAGTTAGTTTTTCCCTTGGAACGGGTAAGGTGGTCTTGTGGTGTTGTTTTGCAGGAATTAATGATTAAAATGCTCAAATCCAGTTAATTTGGAGTTTCCATGAAGGAGTAGCATGACTTAAGAAATTGAGGGGAGAAAATAACAAGATGTCAAGAGTCTATAATATGGATGAAGTAAAATGCTACAACACTTTTGGCCATTGAAATGCGTAGGCATTGGAGTGAATTGCATGATTCCAATTTAATTTGGTATGAAAGCATATGATAGTTGACAAAACACAAGGTTCAGGAAGCAATTGTGAATTCAATATGAAGCTAATTTACATTACGGGCCCACGTGAACATTGACTTCAAATTGACTTGGTACAAGAATGTGGAATCCTGACGTGAAGCTACAAGGTCATTTGCTTGACAATTGAATTTCAATTTCAAGGAAAGATATGGTTAATTGCAAAAGCTAGTGGGACCCATTTGATATTGGCAATTAAAACAAAACCTATGAAGTTTCAACGTGAAAGAAGCTACAGGGCCCATGCGTAATTGATAAGAATTAATAAGAAAAGACTGCATTTTATTTAGAATTGCAAGGGTCCCACTTGATACTGGGAATTGGCAAAATATAAGGAGCATCAGCGAGAATAAAAGGAAAAGGTAGCGTCGTTCTTGGAGAGTTTTTTAGTTTAGTTTTTGAGTTTTAGTTTGAAGAGGCACTTGGAGGCTGTGGTTGGGCTAGGGTTCCAACCCTGGAAGGGAGCTGAGTTAGGGGGTTGCTGTGACGACAATGGGAAGCTTCAATGGAGTTCTCCCTTTCCTCCTTTCTCTACTACTTTTCTGGTTTGGCTTTCTCTGTAAATATGAGTAACTAAACCCTGTTTGTTGGGATTAGATGTAATCAAACTAAACTTCATGTATTTATCTTGACTGATTATTCTATGTTTATGCTTCGTATTAGTGATTAATTTTCCATGCTTAATGCTTGTTGTGGCTAGCACCCCCATGACTTGATTTGTGTTTTGATATGCAATTGGGAAATTCGTATTAGAACCGGAATTGAATTTAATCACCGTGTAACCCTTTCATCTAGGAATGGAGTTAGGTTTATTAGTAATCGCGTAATCCCTAATCTTAATGCAAATTCATTAATCTAGGCCACCTAAGGAATTAGGGTCTATTAGTGGATTTAGGCTCTTGCCAGCCGAGGAATCGGAGTTTGAGTAATTTAGTGGATTGATTTTAATATCTGAAGCATGAATGGGAGGTATCTAGTCCGGATAGTACATGAGTTAGAGGTTTGGTGAAGTCTAGTCCCAACATATCCTTTCTGCACTCCAAGTGTTTGTTAAAAGTCCCCAAAAAGACAAAAAGATTTTATTTTATTTCTTTTGTTTGTTTTGATTTCTCTTCATAGTCTAGATAGTTGCTGAGTTTGTGAATTGGTACTTGACATCCAATCCCCGTGGATACGATAACCGGTCTCACCACCGTATTACTTGCACGACTGGGTATACTTGCCCAGATTCGTCAACAGAGACTAGTGCAGAATTGTCTTGTTCTCTAAAGGTTGATCTGGTTCTTAGCTTGTCATTGGGGTTTCCAATGATCTGATATTGTGGATGATAATTTTTGAAGTACCAAGATTTTTGAACTGTATCATGTTGAGAAGTGGAAGTTTCCAGTTGTTGTGTGGGGTCATCTTTTTTATCATCAACTTTTAACTCGGGTGAATATCTCCTGGCGTGCTTAGATCAAGATCTGTAAAAGCTTCATCTAGCTCTGATAATTTCTTATCAGACTGTTTGTCATCAAACTTGACATGAATACTTTCTTTTACTATTAGAGTCCTATAATTATAAACTCTAAAGCCTTTAGATGTTTTAGAATATCCTAATAGTATTCCACAATCTTTTTTAGCATCAAATTTACCAAGTTGATCTTTAGTATTCAGTATAAAGCATTTACAACCAAAGGGGTGAAAATAAGATATGTTGGGTTTTCTTCCTGTCCACAGTTCATAAGGAGTCTTATTCAGGATAAGTCTAATGTATATTCTATTCTGAATGTAACAGGCAGTATTAACAGCTTCAGCCCAAAAGTGTCTAGGGACAGAGTTGTCATTGAGCATAGTCCTAACCATCTCTTGAAGAGATCTGTTCTTTCTCTCTACCACACCATTTTGCTGTGGTGTTCTAGGTATTGAGAAGTTGTGAAGGATACCACTCTCTTCACAGAACTTATGAAATAGCTCATTTTCAAACTCTCCCCCATGGTCACTTCTGATTGAAGTGATACACATGCCTTTTCATTCTGTACACGTTTGCAGAATTCAGAAAAGACCTTAAAAGACTCATCCTTGTGAGTTAGGAACATAACCCATGTCCATCTAGTGAAATCGTCTACTATGACAAGACCATATTTCTTACCATTGACAGAGGCAGTCCTTGTTGGACCAAAAAGATCAAGATGTAGCAACTCTAGTGGTCTATTGGTACTAACAACATTCTTAGATTCAAAAGAACTTGTGACTTGTTTTTCCTTTTTACATACATCACAGAGAGCATCAGATTTGAACTTAAGGTTAGTAGTCCTCTCACGAGGTTATGCTTGTTTAGCTCTGAAATTAATTTCAAGCTTGCATGACCTAGCCTTTTGTGTCAAATCCATCGCTCATCTTCAATGGACACTAGACATGAGACACTTTGATTTAAGAGATCCTCCAAGTCAATCTTGTAGAGATTGTTTTGACTTTTTGCAGTGAATAAAAGTGATCCATCATCTTTCTTGACGATACACATGTTCTTATCAAAAGACACTGCATATCCATTGTCACATTATTGACTTATGCTCAGTAGATTGTGCTTCATGCCATTTACTAAAAGAACATTATCAATGGAAGGAAAATGACGTTTACCAATTTTACCTATACCAATGATTTTCCCTTTCTGATTTCTTCCAAATGTGACCCAGCCACCATCTTTGGGCTTAAGGTTTTGGAACATAGACCTTTCTCCCGTCATGTGTCGTGAGCAGCCACTATCCAAGTACCAAGACATCTGTTTTCTTCCTGTTGTTAAACAAATCCGCAACCGGTATTATCTCGTCTTTAGGTACCCAGACTGAGTTGAGTCCTTTCTTGTTAGTTGTCACTGGACGAGTATGCTTAGCATATTTATTGTGTATCCATCTAGATGTAATATGCTCAGTTTTTTCCACATACTTTACAAAAGGTGTTAGACAAGCTAGACTTAGCTTTGGTAGGCTTATTTGGAACTTTTGAAGCTCTATGTTGTTTAAGTGGTTTTGACTTTTTGTGAGATGCATCTTGCTTCTCTTTGTCATAACCAAGACCAGATTTATCATAAGGTGACCTAGAGTACCTTAAAATGAGGCTAAGCTTATCTGAGCCTCCTACAAGCTTTGACAGAGAATCGGTTAGATATGTTACATCTTGTTTCAATTTTGTAACTTCACAAGAAACATCAGGTTCATAGACCATTTTGTCAGCTAGACTGACATTCATTGATTTTAATATGTCGTTTTCATTTTTGAGGTTTGTTTCTCAATGCAGACCCTGTCATATTCTTTAGATAGTTTAGAAAAATTCTTTTTGAGACTCTTATATTCTCGTGATAGTATAGATGACTCATGCAACAATTCATCAAAAACATTTTGAAGAGTGGACGGGTCAGAGTCCATTACCTCAGCATCAGTGTATTCACTTTCTGATCCACTGTCTGCCATGAGACAGATATTTGACTCTTCCTCAGCTTCATTGTCTTCATCTGATGATGACAGATCAAGATCCTCCCATGTAGCCATTAAACCTTTCTTCTTTTTGAAGAATTTCTTTTTGTCATTTAGCTCAGGGCAGTCAGCTTTGAAATGACCATGTTTCTTGCATTCAAAGCACAAGGGTGGACCTTTTTCCTTGGAATCTGACTTCTCCTTGGAAAACTTTTTATTGAGTTGCTTCCTTCTGAAACCTCCTTTCTTTCTCCACATATTTTATATCTTCCTAGAGATAAAGGATAATTCATCCTCATCTGATCCTTCATTATCATTAGAAGATTCAGACTCATCAAATGACTCAG
The DNA here is from genome assembly GCA_030762895.1 of Sophora flavescens. Lineage (NCBI taxonomy): Eukaryota > Viridiplantae > Streptophyta > Magnoliopsida > Fabales > Fabaceae > Sophora > Sophora flavescens. The sequence continues at coordinate 244,510,003 of CM061063.1, read as the reverse complement.
CAGCTTTGAGAACTTTTGATGAACTTGCTTTCTTTGCCTTTAGGGCAATAGATTTTCCTTTTATGGAGTTTTCTTCTTCATTGAGTTCAAGTTCATGAACCTTGAGAGATCCTAGAAGCTTTTCCAGAGAGAGTGTATTCAGGTTTTTTGCTTCCTGAATAGCAGTTACTTTGGGTCTCCATTGCTTGGATAGACTTCTCAGGATTTTTTTGACATGATCTCTATTTTCATAGATTTTTCGAAGAGATTTGAGACTGTTGGTGATGGTTTGGATTCTTCCAAACATTTGGTCTATTGTTTCATGTTCACCCATCTTGAACAGCTCATATTGATGAACCAGCATGCTGATCTTGGATTCCTTAACTTGTGAGGAACCCTCATGAGCTAGGGCAAGAGTATCCCAGATTTCTTTAGCAGTATTGCAGCTGTGAACTTTGTCATATTCAGATCTGGTGATGGCACACATAAAATAATGCTTAGCTTCAAGATTGAGTTGATGCTATGCCTTTTGATCTGCTGTCCAGTCTGCTCTAGCAGCAGCAGCTCCATCTTCATTTCTGGGTTTAGTGTAACTAGTTTCTATGAGCTCCCAGATGTCTAGACTTTGTGCTTCCAAAAAGGTCATCTTCCTCTAATCATAATCAGAACCATCAAAGAGAGGAGGTCTATTGATATCTTGACCTTCTGCATCCATGGTTGTTAGATCGTACTCCCTCAACACTTGTTAGATGCTCAACCTTTTCGAGGTTGAGCTCTGATACCAACTGATGTTGACACAGGCAAACACAAGAAGGGGGGTTGAATTGTGTTTGTTAATAATTTTCGAAAACAACCTTTAAAACATTTTTTTCACTCAAAGAGATTTGAAACATAAACACACATAAAGACAAAGATCCTTTCTAAAAGACTTTAACAAAAGCAATATCAAAACCCCACAGTTAGTATCAGCAAATAAAACTGAAGAGTTTAGGGATAGAATATTGACGCAAGAGATTTTATTCTGGTTCACTCTCTTCCAACCAAGAGCTTTGTCCAGTCCCTTCGACTTGAAGGATTTATCCACTATTTCTCCAAATAGATTACAACCAAGTATTCAACACCTCTCCAGGCTACAAGTATTCCTTTCTTACCAAGCCTCTTCAGGCTTTAACTCTAACAAAGAGATTTAATGTTTGATCTTCTTAACTCACTATGTGTGAGAGTATGATAGTTTAAGATCAGTTGAATATTACAACAATTAATATTCAAACTAAAGAATACAGACTCTTGCTCTTGAAAGAATAATGGAATGAGTGATAATCAATTGGTAAAAGTTCAGTTAACAAGACTGTGCAGGCAAGAGTTGTTCTTCAGTATCTGAGGTCTTCAATTTATAGTGACCTTCTTCACTTATATTTCTCCAACGGTTACTTTGAATAATCCCGTTTAGTGATAGCATTTAATGCATGATATCCATTGTAACTGATAGCTTTATTGTAGCAATACTGAATAGTACTCTTGTTTATCAAGGTAGCGTAAAATTGGAGATTCACTCCTCTGAGTATTGTAGCTTGAGCACTTGTTGTTCCTCTTTTGTGTATAATCCGGCTTTTTCAGTCATAAAGTTGTCATCGTACAGATCGTTTTGCAGTATCTTATTGTACGATTCTGCTTTTTGCATTTCTTGATTGTACTATGTTTCTTTTACAACAAGGCGAAACATTAAAGCAGATAAAACAAATGTGAAGAACAAATATTCTATTGAAATAAATATTAATCATTTGAAATAAATATAAGAGATTCGGATTGTATTTAATTCATTCAAAGATGGAGCTCGTCTACAAAGAAACTCTGTCTACTTATTCATATGAGAGTCCAAGTCTGTTCTATATTTTACTTAGCTCGTCTGATGATGTGGCATATCCTATTATCTATCAAGTCTTCGGACCTGCTATTTTTTAATGAGTTATAAAGATATACGTCTAGTGACTTGGTAGTTAGAGCTCGTCTACAAGATTACTTTGTGTTTTAGTTCATTTTCTTCAACTAATTACTTCCGTCTGCTTACGTGGTAAGATGGACACCTAACAAGTTATTTAGGTATTTATCTAGTAAATATTTAAAGCCTCGTCTACTTAAAAAACCAGTCTACTTAATTAAGTGACTAAGAAACTTTACCAAAGTACTTGAGCAGCCCGTCTACAGGGGTGGACGTGAATATTTCAAGGAAAACTTATCCCAAAGTTTATTTTACTTATGTTTAAAGTGTTCCTACATAACTGAAAGCACATGTTAGATCTCAACTAACACTTTACCAAGAAAATTTAATCCTTTTGTTAGCATCAAAACTTATAGATTATTAAATCCAAAACCACTTTGGTTCCAACACCCCGGAGTTTGGAGGGTAGTTATGCTGTGACCGAGGTCACTTGCCGGTCAGCGGATCCGATTGGGGTACAAATGTGGCCGTCGGAGTGGGAGACTTTAGTGAACAACTCCAAATGGAAAACAAGCATCTTACTCAATGGTTAAACGATTGTAATGCAACTTTACAGTTGCAATGATGATATGGTTTGAGTATGTTGTAAAGTATGACATGACATATATATCCTCATCATTATCTTCTAGGTCTTACTGTTACAGCTTTAACAAGACATACCAAAGCATAAACACGGAGGTCCTTACCAGTTAAGAGGTACCCAAATCAGTTAAGCATAATAATTTCTTCTAATGATTTTTGTAAATTCATGTAAAGATGTTATTTTTGCAATTTTTATGAAAAATATTCAGCAGGGTATGGCTTAGATCACTTCTTATTGTTGCTATGGAACCAAAGGAAGGCAATGATATCAGATTAATGAAAAATATGTTATCCCGCTCCCTTTCCAAGCTTTCTTTTTGTTCTTCCCAACCTTCTTCTTCTTCTCTTTAGGAATCTGATATTCCTACCAATCCAAGCAGTATTTTCCAGGAGCAAATCTGCTTTGAAAATATCGATCAAGATATTGATAATTGGGTAATTCCCAAAATACCCACAAAAGAATTATACAAGTCAGAAGGAAAGGTTTTTACTACTTCTGATTATGTTATCAAGACGGAAGAGAAAAATATTCCAATCAATCCAGAGAGTGGGGAATTTCATCCTCTCTCAATGGATACGATAAAAAATCACAACAAAAAATACAGGTACTTGCACATAGGATGTGTTCAAGTAGCTGTCAAACCCTTAATCCGTGAAGGATTAAATGCTTCAATCTTGATGTGCTTAAGAGATATTAGGCACAATAAATTTCAAGACTCCCTCTTAGGTACGGTAGAAACTAGCCTAAGTCATTTTCCAATTTATTTCAATTGTTATCCAAATAGAACATTGAGTCTACAGGATCTAAACATTCTAGATTCTTTGTTTCTAATTCTTAAGATCTGTGGCTTGGACATGAAGCCTGTATCAATCCCAGCAGCTTTGCTTTACAAGATTCAGTACAAGGCTATGAATTCTTGTAATTCTAAATTTCTCAAAACTAAGAAAACAGGAGAGACAACACCGTTTCTTACTGATGTTACTAAAGCAAATGTTATTGTCACAAAAACAATCCTTTGGAACGACGTAGTCCTACCAGAAAGATGGATTTTGGATAAGGCTGCACCAACTTTACCAAGGGAAACACCAGATTGCAATAACATTATTCAAACTCCAAGTGGACGAGTTGAATTAATCTTTGAAAGAAGAAATTCTTTCAGTTCTGTCAGATCTTCAAGCCTTAGATCAGAAGACTTTAGATCTATACCTTCAAAACAATCTTTCTCAACTGCATCTCAAATGTCAACCATTAATCTTCAGGGATTAGATACATCATCTACCATCCATAGAGAATTTTATCTGACAGAAGATGATCAACGACCAATTCAGTCTCCAACCTTTTCTTCTCTTAATGAATCTTATAATGATTTGTAAGTTCATTATTGATAAGGAATCCCTTCGAAAGGACTTTTACTCTGAGGAATGGAAACCTCAAAGAGAATGGTTCTTACAATAGTTTAAGGGAACAAATAGGATAAATATTCAGGAAGAATATTATCAATTACTTAACAATGTTAAGACAAAGGTTTTATTTTTTGATTGGTTTCATGCTTACTCAGTCAAACACTCAATCGATTATCCTTGGAAAACAAGGATAGATGTTGATAAAACCACTAACGTCATTACTGTATGGCATTTGAAAAATGGTGAGTTAGTCAAGACAGAGTTACCACCAAATAACTCTTTCCAACTCCCTGGTGTTAAAGATCCAAGCACCAACAAACCTATCATGGCTGCTCCGTTCAAATCAAAAAATCCAAATGAAGCAGTCTCTGCTCATGACATTAACAAGTTAATGGAGCAATCAAACTATACAAATAAATACCTACAAGTGTTAGGGGAACACTTGATTAAAAAAGATGCATCCAACCAGGCATCTACTTCGGGAATTAAAAAAGATATTCCCTTAGAAAAACCCTTGTTCAAACCTTTTAAAATGAATAAGAAGATTTAAGAAAGTTTGCTTCTTCTTAATCCTGAGGTAAAAAAGGAACAAAAAAAGTTGATTGAGAAAATTGAAGAAAATTTGAAATAATTAAGTGTTCCAGAGTCTCCATCCAATGATCAAGAGGACGACTCTTAATAAGGAACAAAGGTCCAACTATCAATGTCATTTATGAAGATGGCTCAGAAACAGAATATGTGGCCAGTACTTCTAAACCAAATCCACAGGAAAAACCCCCAATCAATACCAATCATGTCTATACCCAATCCTGGAAAAAACCTTCAAAGCTTTATTATCCTAGAGCAACTCCTCTAGATCTGCTTCTTGAGGAAAAAGCTCCAACTTTTAAGAGCTTCAATGCTAACAACATCTATGAATGGAACATAGATGGTCAAACGAACTATCAAATCCTCCAAGCAATGTAGCACATGACAATGATGGCTACAACATATCAAACTACGAATGATTGCTCTAAGGAAGCCATTTGCAATATTTTGACTGCTGGTTTCACAGGCCAATTAAAAGGTTGGTGGGATCATTCTTTCTCTTAAATACATAAAGAACAAATGTTTACTGCAATCAAAATTGATGTAGAAGGAAATTCAATCTACGATAATGACGGCGAAACAATTCCAGATGCTGTCAACACCTTAATCTTCTCAATATGCGGACATTTTATGGGTAATTCTTCCACTTGGAAGGATAGATCTGCTGATTTATTGTCCAATCTTAAGTGTAGATCATTATCTAGTTTTAGGTGGTATAAGGATACTTTCTTAACTAGGAATTACACTAGATAAGATTGCCAGAATAGATTATGGAAAGAAAAATTCATCGCAGGCCTCCCAACATCATTAGGTGATCTTGTAAAAGATGATTTTATAGCCCAATCTCCACATGGAAATATTCCATATGAGCAATTGAGTTATGGACAACTCATTGCAGCTACTCAAAAAATAGGGGCAGGACTTTGTAAGGAAGGCAAAGTCTGAGATCAGTTTAAAAAAGAAAAGGCCGCCAAGAAGGATTTATTGTCTTTTTATGAACAATTTGGTATACCCCCTTATCCAAAAGATAAGTCTAAATCCAAACCTTCAAAAAGGTATGAAGACAAATCACAAAAATCTAAGTATACCAAGTATACTAAGTATAAGAAAAACAAACAGTATAACAAACCTAAACTAGAGTTTAAATCTAAGATAGGAACTGGTGATAGGTCTTCTAAGAAAACGGTTATCTGTTATAACTGCGGTAAACCTGACCATATCAGTAAATTCTGTAGGCTGAAGAAAAAGATCAAATAGTTAAATCTTGAACCATCAGTTGAGGAACAACTGAATAATCTTTTAATCCAATCAGAAACTTCGGATTAATCAGATGGTGATTTCTCTGAAGACATTCACCAAATTCAAGAAGATGATATTGGAAGTCTTTGTTCCGATTCATCTCCTGAAATTAATGTCTTAACTAGGTAGCAAGATCTCCTTTTTGAAGATATTAATTCAATAGCTGACCCAGATGAAAGGAGAAAGTATCTGGACAAGCTTAAATCTTCAATGGAATCCTCAACGGAAAAGGATTTCAAAGGAAAAGTTAAATTTATAGTCAAAGATCATTTTGACTTCAAATAGATTCTTAAGCGGCTGGATGCTGCTCAACAAACAAAGCCCGATACAATTCAAGATCTCCAGCAAGAGATTAAGAATTTGAAACAAGAGGTTAAAGAGACCAAACAAGAACAAGCTGTTCATAAATTGATTTTGTCTCAAATAGCAGAGGCTCAATCAGATGAATCTGGTTATGAAGATAAACCATAATCAAGTGCTATCAAAGAAGATGAGCATGATAATCTTACTAATGTTCAGGGCAACCAAGAAGATGAAGCATTCCTGAATTTAGTAAATCAATTAAAGATTCATAAGTTTCATATCAAGATCAAAATTATTATTGGAGAATTTGTTCTTGATTCTACAACGCATTTTGATACAGGTGCTGATTCAAATTGTATTCAAGAAGGATTAATTCCTACTAAATACTTTGAGAAAACCTCAGAAAGGTTAAGTGCAGCTAATGGTTCTAAACTTAGGATCAACTATAAGCTGTCAAAAGCCTTAATAGAAAATCAAGGTCTTCAAATTGAGACCCTTTTTCTATTAGTCAAAAACCTGAAAAATGAAATGATTCTTGGAACACCATTCATAAGGTCACTTTTCCCTCTTTCCATTACACATGATGGAATCACAACCCAACTTTTGGGAAAAGATATAGTTTTTCCATTCATCAGAAAACCTATTACTCAAGATTTGAATTTTCTTGATTGTAAAATTAACCAAATCAATATCTTGAAAGAATTAATTTCTTTTAAGAATATTGAGTAAGAATTACAACAACCAAACATCAAAGATAATATCCAGATCCTCTTTGATGAAATCCAAAAATCTATGTGTTCTGATTTGCCAATAGCTTTTTGGAATAGAAAGAAATATGTTGTAGACTTGCCTTATGAACAAGATTTCAATGAAAGGTAAATTCCAACTAAGTCTAGACCAATCCAAATGAATCATGAACTCCATAGATATTGTCAGAAGGAAATTAATGATATTTTAAAGAAAGGATTAATCAGGGAAAGTAAATCCCTTTGGTCATGTTCTGCCTTTTATGCCAACAAACAAGCAGAAATTAAGCGAGGTACACCCCGCTTAGTTATCAATTACAAACCTTTAAACCAAGCTCTTAGGTGGATAAGATACCCAATTCCTAATAAAAATGATTTTCTTAACCGCCTAAACTCGGCAAAAATATTTTCCAAATTTCACATGAAATCTGGTTACTATTAGATAGAAGTCAAAGAAGGTGATTGTTACAAAACAACGTTCACTGTTCCTTTTGGGCATTACGAATGGAATTTTATGCCCTTTGGTCTCAACAATGCTCCTACAGAATTCCAGTGAATTATGAATGAGATTTTCAACCCATATTCAGACTTTACACTCTTCTACATTGATGATGTGTTAGTCTTTTCTCAATATATTGATCAACACTTCAAACATGTGAAAATCTTCATATGAGTGATCAAAAGAAATGGTTTAGTTGTGTCTAAAACCAAAGTCAGTCTCTTTCAAACAAAAATTAGATTTCTTGGTCATAATATTTTCCAAGGAAATATTATTCCAACCAATAGAGCAATTGAATTTGCTGAAAAATTTCCGGATCAAATAATAGACAAAACTTAGCTTCAGAGATTCTTAGGATGTCTCAACTATGTTGCTGATTTTGTTCCAAACCTTATCAAAATTATCAAACCTTTACACAATCGTCTTAGAAAGGAACCACCTCATTGGACAGATGAACATACAAAAGAGGGTAAAATTATTAAGTCTCGGATAAAGAATCTTCCATGTCTTTATCTTCCAAACCCGTATGCCCTCAAAATTGTTGAGACCGATGCTTCTGACATTGGTTATGGCGGTATTTTGAAACAAAGAATTTCAGGAAAAGAGCATATCATTGCATATACTTCTAAACATTGGAATTCTGCACAGTAAAATTACTCTACTATCAAAAAAGAGATTTTGGCAATAGTTTTATGTATTTCAAAATTTCAATCTGATTTACTTAATCAAATTTTTTTTGTTAGAGTAGATTGTAAGTTTGCAAAAGATATTTTACAAAATGATGTTAAAAATTTAGGGTCAAAACAGATTTTTACTAGATGGCAAGCAATTTTAAGTGCTTTTGATTTTCAAATTGAATTTCTTAATGGCTCTTCCAATTCTCTTCCTGACTTCCTTACTCGTTAAGATTTACAGGGTAGGTAAGAGAGTGAGAGTGGCAGCAATGCCAAAATCAGAATCTTCCTCTGTAAAGGGGAAGGGTAAAGGAAAGCCGGTCCTTAAAGGACTCCAACACCAAGGTGCGTCCAAACCATCAGGGTCATCGACTCAATCTGGGTCATCAACCTAGAAACCAACAATCAAGTCTAGGTCATCAACCCAGAAACCAACAACCCAATCTGGGTCATCAACCCAGCAAATAGTCAAAAGAAGACTATGGCATCCCAATTCAAACTTTGTTAGCCTTTCAAGATCTAGGCCTAACCAAACTCCCTAAAGGAACTTGGGGTGATAGAGTGGAGGAAGAATCAGGTTCTCCACCTCCTCTCAAAGACCTAATCAAAGACTTAGCTCAAACAACTATCCCTTTGAATGATGCCAAACCTGATACAAGATTATTAGCTGACAGCACAAAAACCCCAGCAACTAACTATGTTGCTAAAAACCAAACTCAATTTGTTGTTCAAATGGAACCAGGATTTTGGGATAATAACCCTATTAAAGTTCCAGCCAAAATCTTTCAAAATGGTTCTCATTTTCAACAAACACAATCAAATAAAAATAGAAATTTTTATGATTTTATTTTGATTGATACAGATTAAGTCACGATTAAACATTATTGAGACCCCAAGGATCAATCAATATACACTCATTCAACTTTCCAAATTTTAAAGGTTTTAATACCTGAGCAATTCGGAAAGAATTTGAATGTTTTCAAAAATATTTCTCAAACTTTTGATCCCATTAGTTTTAATTACTGGGATTATCAACAAGTTTGGTACAATATTTTATGGTACCAAAACAATCAAAATAAACATTCTTGGTTGATTTATTTTAAAAAAAATGTTAATTACAAATTTCCACATTGGTTCGTCCGTTGGTGGATAATTTTTGGTCCAATCAAACAAATCCTTCCTACAAAAGTCCTAGAAGGATAACAAACATTTGAAAAATATTTTGACATCAAGGAAAGTCCTTTTCCTGTCAATTTAATATTTTTCTAAAAATTCTCCCTTGCGTGGGTGTTCAGCTGGCAATACAAATACCAGAAGCAAGATCATTATCTTGGTATATTGCCCATTTTACAAAGAGCAACTTATGGGCTCAGCTCAACTATGCGACTGCCACCAGTGACAATGTCAAAACATGGTTCCAGCAAAATCCTAAATGGATGAAAGCAGCCAATCCAAAAACATGTGAATTTCTGAATCAGAGATCGCAGATAGTTTCAGTCTTGGCAGGATCCAAATCAAAAGAAAGTTTCCTTGAGAATATGAAAGCTATCTTAAAACTGGCAAATGAGGAGATAACCTCTTCATCAAAATCATCCCGACAGAAGCTCCCCCAGTCTGATGAAGGTGAAGACCAGGAGGATTTAAGCCAATGTTCGGATCCTTTCAATCAAAATGAAGATGACAGTTATGGAATCGACACTATAGTCAACCTGAGTGATGACGAATAATTCCAGTCACTCAACTGACAATCTCAAACAAATTTCTGGCTTGAATAGTTCCAGTCGCCCTTAAGTACTGATCTTTGCCGACAGTCATAGTTCCAGTCAAGATACTGGCACTGTTCATCACCGGCACCATTCATTACCGACAACACAGTCCCAGTCAAGTTACCGGCACTGTTCTTCAATAGTTGCAATAGTATGGGTCAATTTTACTGATACTGTTGTAATAGTAAATTTTCAATCTTCTATAAAAAGGATTCTAGGCTCAGTTGTTAGACATCCGAAATTTTAGAGAGAGTTTTAGAGAGAGAAGCTCTGAGTAATCTGAGAGTTCTCATATTGAGAGTTCCTCAGTTTTTCTTCTTCCTCTTTTCTTTCTTCCAATCTTGTAGTGTTCAATCTTGTAGTTTTCAAACGTTCAATCAATAAACACATGGTTTAGGAAATATCTCCTCTCCCTCCACCGGTCCTGGTGAGGCTCTGCCTCCGCTCCGGTTTCCTTTTATTCTTCCCAGTTCTTGGTCGGTTCTACCACCTTTCTGGATTTATTCTTTAAATTTTTTATATTTTGTTTTAATCTCTACTATATTTGTTTTGACTATTTTCATGTTTTAATTTGCATATTTTTTTATTATATGTAAAACTCTGCCTGCTCTCCTACTTCTCATAATCATGCTCTTCTTACCCTTATCCCTTCCTTGACCCCGTCATCCCTCTGGTATATTTGATATATCTGATTGCGTTTGTATACCCTCACTAAGTTCTGAGACTCACCCCCGCCCTTTTTGTTCAGCTTCAGGTATTCCACGAGGGGATCCATCTCAGGGAGCCCATGCACATGAGTAGTGTGGGCAGTTGTTGCCGCTTGGTTATTTCTTAGTCAAATGAGATACTTCTTCAATTGTTTGAATTTTGGAACTATTTCCTTTTTTATTTGTAAACCGTTTCGTTTCATTTAAACTCCAGATGTAGACTCAGGGCCACCTTGGCTTGTTATTTGGAATAATCATTTACTCTGATATTTACGTTGGTATTATATAATCACTTATGTTGCGATGTGACTTATATGTGCTTGATAGGCCTTGGGAATGAGACATCAGGGCCTCGTTCTGGCCGGTCATGAACGCCTAAGTTGGGTCCTGACACACCCATATGACTCACCACCCTAGATGGCAAGATGTCTCAGCATCCGATGTTGGATTTTGTCTCTGCACGTTCGTTCTCGACTCCGTCGATTACCCAATTTAGGTTTTTATGCCCAAATCAAGTATAATAACCTATTTATTTTGAAATTTTTCAAAATAACCTATATCGTTGGAAATGAGATATAAAATCTATTCATTTCTTTCACGAGTCAAAATCAAGTTTTCTGATCAGTAAAATCTTACTGTCAGTGAAAACGCAGACCAGGTTCCGTCCGAATTTTCAACCCAAAATTTAACGGTATACTTATGAAAATAAGTATAATATGAATATGACTTTGGTTTTACTAAAATCATTTTCTAAGTTTCGGATAAGAATATAATCATTTATATAATTATTACCGATATTAGAAAGCCGAAAAATCGGGATGTTACAAGGGTCAATGGGATGCATAGTCATCTGGATCTGGGCTTTCAGAATATCATAAGTGGAAGACTCCCACTGAAAATGGAAGGACCGGCTATGTTGCTTTGAAACATTTTGGGTAGGTTGGTCCCTCACAACCATTACCTTTTTATCCCTTTTTCAGAAGTTATCTGTTCATGGTTGTATCTGGAACAAGAGTGTATCTGTTCAATAACACTTTCTATATCATCTTCACTGGACCAAGAGACTTAATCACACAGCTTGAGGATTCCATCTTCTATGATGATGAAAAAAAGCATTTCCCTCCTCAAAGGTCAACTGAAAGTTTGTTCTATACCATAGTGACCCATTCTCTGATTAATAGATTGAGTCTGTGATGCAGAACTCCTATGTATGAAGAATCTGTATCTAGAAACCTCCCTCCCTTGTACCAATTCATGTGTCTGAACTCTCTTCATCACTTCATATGCTCAATTTCTAACACTTTTCTTGTGTTAAGAGATTATGTCACTATTCTGTCTGAAAACTGTGTTTCAAATCTGGTTATCACATCTGAACCAAACTTATATGATATTGAGGATGAAGACTATGCACTTGTCCCTCAATTTTCTGTTTATGTGTCTACTCCATCCCTGATTAACTTCTCTGCTACAATTTAGTATGTGATTAATCTTTTTGAAGAAGAAACAAGGAATATGTTGGTTGTATCTTCTGAGTAAAATGTAGTAGAGGAAGGTCTACAATGTGCTGAAGTGATAATGGAAGAAGTTATGACTGCTGGAGTTTCTGAAACAAGTTTGGTATCTCTTTGCTCCTAATATGTTGTCTGCAACCTCTTCAAATTTCCTACTTCTACCGTGATATGATAACTACCATGAGGCAATGATTTTTGATGAAGATATGGTTGAACCTACCCCTATTCTTGAATAAGTCCCGCAGTGAGAACAACAAGCTAATCAACATGAACCTAGAGCTGAACAAAATCCTGTAGTGGTCAATGATCTTGTAGCCAGAGATGAACTACGAGGAATGCGCCAAGAAATGAAACAAGTCATGACTCTTCTACATAAAATTCTTCAAAAGATGAATTAATCTGTCTTTCGATGATGTTCCTAATTCACCCTTTTTCTGATATTATGTTTTAAATATATGTCCTTGTTTGAGCCGTTTTTGTGGACTCAGTACGTTTTGATAAGCTTTTTTTTTTTTGCCTTCGATTGGAGTCATATTTATCTATTTGTTGGTTAATGTTTATCTTATATATGAGTGCTAGTACAGACTGTTGTGTTATTTATCAACCTTACTTGTCTGTTTTCTAGCAAAATGCCTCCCCAAAAAGTACCAAAGTACTTTCATTTTTGATAATGACAAAAGGGGGAGAAATAACATGAAGCAATATAGACTAAAAACAAAAGAAAATAAGTTTAAAAAGAGCGAGAATGTATGTTAGGATAATACTCTTTGCTATTTTAAATATAGCATAAGTTTAGGGGGGGTCTCTAAACTTTCTTGGAAACAAAAGGTTTTGATAATCTCTTATTTGTTAGTGCTAAATTTTTATCATCTTTGTCTCTATTGCTTGTTCGATATAAAATCTTATGGAATGTTTGTCATCATCAAAAAGGGGGAGAATGTTAAGTCATAAAGCGTTTGACTTGTCATGCGTCTGACTCACACTCCTGTGGCCCTTGTGTGTTTTGATGAAATCAAACATTTAGTAATTGATTTTACATTGAACCATATGAACGTTGCTAATTATTTACTTGAGTTTTGTAGTCAAATATTTCTATCTTAGCATAACAAGTCAACAAAAGAATATGAAAGAATCAAATGGTTGCATACAAGTGTCTGAAGTACAATGCATCTGAAGTCTGACTCACTGAAGCCTACATTAACATCTTTCAGACGTATCAATCTATGAAGAAGAATTTCTAGCAGCAGTATCAAAGTAAAGCAATCAATGATTGTCATCTTCACTAAAATCTAAAGGAAAACGACTTACTCGATCATGAGCAAATGAAAGAATAAAAAGTGTCAAGCAATACTCTTATGGAATACTATTCATTTTTACTTGACTGACTATGCTTAAGACCAAGAAGCATGAAGTTATCAGTCAGAGTAATGATCAAAGTATTATAAGAATACAAACACTATCTTCTAAAGTAAGTTGAAAAAATAAGAAGGATCAAGATTACAGATCATGAAGTCTCACTTCAATGAAGCGTCTATCTCTCTCAGTATACGTCTAAGTCTCTTACAAAGTCATAACCACTTTTCTGTCAGATTAACATGTTTGATTCAAAAGGTATTCAAACATCCACAAGCTTAGAAGATGTACACTAAGTCACTTCTGTGATATTGAAGCACGCGCCATGGAGAAAGGCTCTCTACGAAGGAATCACTTAATCTCTGATTCAAAGTTAGGAGTGATTTGAAATATAGTTAATTAAACTTGAAAGAAGTTTATTAATATATTTCTTATCTTCAATCGAAATCAGAGAAAGGAGAAAAGGTAAAAGGGCAAAGCTACAGAAATGCATTCCTTATGTTAGTAAGAGAAAAGCTACTTTATCTGAGCCTTTCTTGGTGTTTCACAAATAAGGAAAGAACACTGCCCAAAGCCAGAAAAGCATATCTGCTATACTCAGATGTCAATAAGGAATCTCCAACGTTCTTCAAAGAATTTATTATCAATTCGGAACTGCTATTTCCTGAAGAACAAAGTCGAAGACTCTCAAATGCATCTCAACGGATCTTTATGATCAAGTATAAATAGCAGAAGTCGAAGACTGAATGAACGTGATGTGATACAGTGATAAGCAATCAAAGAAATTACTCATCAGTTGAAAAGCTATATTAATCAAAGAACAGTACTCATCTTATCATATCAATAGCTAAAAGCTCTCATCACTCACATATCTTCTTCACACTCTGAAAAATAATTTGAAGAACTCATCTGCAACTCACCAAGTTCCAAGTTCATATTCACTCTCTGTAGTGTTTAAAGATTGGTTGAATTGCTTTGTAACTTTGAAGTTGTGCTTCAAAACACTCTAAGCCTAAAGAGGCTTGTTTTCAAGAATACTTGTTGAGCCTGAAGAAGCTAGGTGTGCAAACAATACTTGTGGTTGAGCCTGAAGAGGCTAGGTGTGCAAACAATACTTGTGGTTGAGTCTGGAGAGTCTAGGTGTACAAATAATACTCGTCTGTAACCTTGATCAGTTAGAGTGTTAAAACTTGGTAAAGTCAAGGACTGGATGTAGCCCAAGGTTTGTGGGTGAACCAGGATAAATCTCTTAGTATACTATCTCTCTATCCTTCACTTTATTATTCAGTTGTTTAACTGCTTTTAAGTAACTAACCCCAGCGTGTTATATAGTTGTTGATCAGTGTATTGTGAAAAGGCGTCTACTCTAAGAGTCACTTTCATTCACTGATTTTGTTTTGTGCTTCTTAGACAATGATTTTCGAAAACACTATTCAACCCCCCCCCCCCCCCCCCAGTGTTGTTTTATGCCATTTCAGACAAGTATCAAGCTAAGAATGTCAAGTTCAGTGAGAAATTCAGGAGGAATATGTAAAGAGGAACTTGAAGTATTCAAAAGAGCAACTTGGAGAATTCAAGAGCAACATGCAAAGACAAGGATCAAGCAATCATCAAGACAAAGCTCAAAGGTAGATTATATTTTTAAGACTTAGATGATTGTAAGAGAAAATCTCTCTTAATCATAAATAGCTCTTTAAAGGAAGCACGGAGAAAATCATTTTCATAGAATGCATTAAAAGGAATAAGTTTTGAAAAGAAGAAAATGATTTTTGGAAATAAAACAAAATTCTTTGTCAGTACAGCCATGTAACTAATGGGTGTATATCTTTTCTGGAACTAACAAAAGAACAAATGAATTTTGATATTCAGTTCATAGATGTACTACACCTCTGCATCATATGAAATCATATCAATTATTAAATGGTTAACTGAATACAGCCATGTACATAATCTATGTACGCATGTATTCAAGTTTCTGGAAAATCTTATGTTCCTTAATACATAGATGTACTGAATGGGTGTATTGGTTGATTAACGAAGATCAGCTTTTTTGAAAAACATGTACAGTCATGTACTACACAGGTGTACAGTAACTATCAGTATGAATCTTGGCTAATACATCCCTGTACTCAACCTATGTACAAGAAACCTGAAACTGAATAACAGAGTCAGTTATCAATCCAAATCTGTTTCTAACTAATCCCAACTGTTAAATTTTGTTTTCTATATAAACTGGGATTGAAAGAACACTTTACAATATACAGAACACATCAATTACAATATGAGAGATCAATTTGTGAAATCATGCATCTTCTTCATTCAACTATATTGTGAAATAGAGAGTGTTCTTCTGATAGTGCTTCAATTTGTGTATCTGGCTTTTGAGAGTTTTAGATCAAACCTTTTTCTTTCTATTTGATTGTAAGAGAGTGGGAAATCTCTTTGTGTGATTAGGGTGAGGCATCCCTAAGGTTAGAAAGAACAATTGTTGAGGGTTTTCACAAGGGTGTGGTATCCCAAAGTGGAAAAGTGCTATGTGGTGTTAAAGGTTTTTCAAGACCCTGAGTAAAGCTTGCTCTGTTAGTGTGTGAAAACCCACATGTGGAGTGAGGAATGGATGTAGGTCACAGTGGTGGTGACTGAATCAGGATAAACCTGGTTGTGTGATGATCTTTAAACTTAAACTCTTTAATTTATGTTCATGCGCATATAAATTGAGTTCGTGATGTTCATTGTTCATTATTGTTTCAGTTCTTGATGCTTAAAACCAGAACCGAACCTTGAGCAAATTGAGATCCAATCTGAATTGTGATAAATCTGTTCTTAAGGCCTAATAACTTAACTTAACTTACATGTTTTGTTCTTGATTGTTTATGACTAAAATCTGAATAGTGCATAACCTGTTCTTGAATTCTAAAGGCTGAATTGAATTATGCATAATCTGTTTTGTTAAGTTTAGAACTCATTCTGAATTGTATCTAAACTGATCATGATTCATCTTATCTTCATCTTACATTCAAGATTTGAGAAAACTCCTTTTCTGTATTAACAAAGATCCTGAGGCAAAAGTTTTGGAAAGTTTGTGAAGAGTTTTTAAGTACAAAAAGTTTTTAGAAAACTCAATTCACCCCTCCCCAGCCCCCCCTCTTCTTGAGTGTTTGAAGTCGAACCAACAAAAAAATGTTGGTGTTCATTCATGAATCATGACGTCATCCCATTAAACAAATTGAATCAAGTCTTCATGAAATATTGGTGTTTGTTGAAAATGAAAGAATTGAGAAGGAAGATTGCAATGCCAAAAACAAAATCTTCACTAAATTCACTAGAGGTGTTTAGACTAATTAAAAGAAGAGTGAACAGCTTTCTATATTCACGTTGCATTTGGATAAACAACTTACTTAAATATAAGTTAAAAACAACTTATTTTTGTAAACTTCTTTGCCAAGTTTATACCAATAAACAAAAATGAATTGATATAAAGATCATAAATTATTTTAATAAACTATTTGTATAATTTTATTTTCATAAGCTATTATCATAAGCTTAAATAAACTCTTTATAAACTCTTCGAAATGCATCTTATATAAGCGTGTGTCTAACTTTTAGATTATATGAGTGAAAATTCCCTTTATGACCTAAGTAATATTTTCACTTAAAAGAAAAAAAATCTATAGTCAAGAAACAAATTGACCAAATTGAAGGAAAAGATCATGTACATATATCAATGCAATAAATTTTGGTATATGCTTGTCATGCCTACAAGTTACATATTATGTTCAATTCTATAAAAAAAAAATGCTCTTACTTGATTCTTGGATTACTATTGCATAATCAATTTGTGGTTTTTTAAGCTTCATCTGGAACTATATCTTGGTTCTATTTGTACATCGACGCACCATTAATCTGACCAAACTTAATAATGAAATGGATTGTAGAGTTGTCCATTCAACTTTGTAGTTAAATTTTGTTAGAAACCAAGCTGTCTAGCACCGACCCTGTGAGGGTCCTAAACGTCGCTGGTTTGTGCAGCTCCTTTCTGTGGACGCCATCCCGCATCTTGTCGTTCTCATTTCTATGGTCTTGCTCACCAGCCTCTTGACACCGCCCCCACCCCAGCAAATCTGGATCCTCCCTCTCCACCTACTGCTGCCGCCGCCAACCCATCACCTCCATCATCTCCGGTAAGATTTGTTCCTGAACGTAGATCATGACGGCCAGCCTCCTTCCATTCGCCCTTTCGCACAGATCCTCTTTCTACCATTCCGCGACGGTTTCCGCCTCCCAATCAGTTTCTGTTCTAGGATCTTGGTTCTAGGGTCAATTTTTGTTTTTATCTTGGATGGGTTCTTGATTTATCATGACTTATCCTTGGACATTTCTCAATTCGGAATCTCCTTCAAATGCCTCACCTCCACAGCAAAAATCTTTTGCTCAGGCTTTGAATGGTTCGTTTGATATCCCGGTTAGTCAGCTTCCTCGGTCGTGCGTGAATGGAGACTCTGTCTCTATCAAAATATCTGAGGATGAATATCAAAGGGGGTTGGAAGGTTTCAAAAACAACCTTCATGGCTGCTTGTTGTTAAAGGGTGATATCCCTGTAAAGATCTCTTACCTACGTGACAAACTTTCAAAACTATGGAAGCCTTTGGGTCAATGGAGGATGATTTCATTAGGAAAGGGATTCTATGAATTGAGTTTTTCTTCTCAAAAGGATTTGCATAGTGTCTTGGCTGTTGGGGCTTGGAACCTTCAACCAGGGCTATTGTATCTTTTTCAGCGATCTCCTAATTTTATTCCTACTAAGCAGAAACAATCTCCTGCTCAATGCTGGGTTAGAATTCATGACTTGCCACAGGAATATTGGCGCTCAAAACTGTTATTTTAAATTGCAGGCGGTTTAGTTACTCCAATAAGTTTGGATGAAGCTACCCGTACTCAGCATATGGTCACTATGCTCGAGTCTTAATGGATGTTGATTTAACAGGGAAATTGCTCAAGGAGATTATGGTAGAACGTGATGGTTTTGCATTTCCTATCGGTATCGAATATGAGAAGCTTCCTTCTTTTTGTTCTCATTTTAAATCAATCGGGCACTTGGCTTCGACTTATAAATTTTCCATGGAGAAATTAGTGCATAAGGATCCGCCTTTGGTGCATAAGACTAAGCAAGCTTATGTCCCTAAGGTTCGAGAGCAAAAATCAATTGACGTTAATGGGCAGAATGATACACCACACGACGAAAAATTGAGTGATAGTGAATCAGTTGAGACAATCTATGAGGATCCTTTATCCCTGATTATGTCTCAAATTCCATTCCACATAACTCATATTGTTGCAAGAAATGTTGTTAATGTCTCTACAGAGAAGATCTCAACTTCTGCTGCAACTAATGTTGACTCTACAGTCAAGGATACTCGGGCACCTGAGCATTCCATAGCTACCGGTTCGAAGGGTACTCCGACCACAGTGTCCGTGCATTCCAAGGCTAACTGTAATTTAACAGTTAGTGGTAAGAATTTTCAGACTCCTGAGATTAATGTTCAAGATCTTAGCACTTTTCCAACTGTTGTCCAGAATGATGATACTGTTGTTGATGATGGTTTCAAGGTGGTTACGTCCAAATCTCAGAAGAAGTATAACCCGAGATTGAATAAAAAACCTAATTCTAGGTATGTTTCATTATCGTTTATTCTGCATGGGTTTTGGTTTTTGTCCCCCCATGTTATTGTTTTCTTTTATATTTTGTTAATAAATTTATGGTGACTTGTCACCTTGCTCAAAAAAAAAAAAGAAAAAAGAATCCAATCATTTAACTTAGGAGCATCTCCACAATGCGATTTTTTTTTTTTGGGTCTCTTGAGTTGTATTTGATCTAGCCAAATCATTTTTTATTTTTAATTCAAACACCTCTCTATTTCAATCATGCAACTGTTCTTATTAAAAAGTTAATCAAATAAGGTAGAGTACCCCTTGTACTCCATTCAATACTTTTTGGCTTATAAAAAAAAAATCAAATACATCCCAAGAGTTATCCACATTTTATATTTTATTAATAGTTTTAAATATATAAAAGTAAGGTACATAGTTTAGGGGTTGTTTGGGTAAGATGTGCTATCATAAATGTCTATTTAAATTAGTTTTAAATTATAAATTATTTCAAGTAAATGATTTAAGGTGAAGGCTATGGTGCACCACCCACCAAAGTGGTGCAGTGGCGCACCACCCAAGTGGCATAATGTTAACCATCCCTTTGGACATATGGATTAGTTGACTATTGACTACAAAAACTATTGAAAAGTAAAACTCACCTTTTGACATTTTAACTAACCCAAGTGGCAAAATTAGTGGATCACAATATTGTGCCACTTGGGTGGTGCCTCCCTACACCACTTTGATGGGTGGACAGGGTGGTGCACCTTAGCCTTCACCGTGATTTAATCAATTATCATATATATTTTTTAAATATTAAATTTCATGTTAACTTTTTTATGAACCTCCCTAAAGCTTCATGTTTACTTGAGGCAGAAATTTCAAAGGTATGAGGCATTAATGGTAGCACTAACAATATCTTGTCTTGTCCCTTCAATATAACTGAGAGAATTTGGCCGAATTTGTCACCAACAATGATCGCCTGTCATGTTCTCTGACCACTTTATAAATCAAATATGGAATAACTACTTTTGTATTGCCATGTCCCTTACTTTTTCCAAATCAAACGCATCCTAAGTATATTTGAATCACTCAATTTTGTTACAGTGTCACTTGTTAGGATCCTAGAGGCCAATGAGTCACCTAATTCTAAAAGGATCTATTATGTATTTGTTAGTTTGTTATAGTTGTTACTTAAGATAACTAATGTGTGCTATGGTGTAGTTGTCTTAGTGTGGGTATGCACCAACCCTATATAAACATTGTATGACCTAATGATTAGAATCAATGAATGAAGAATTAAGTCTTTTTCCCTCTCTTGTTATCTTCTTAGGAGGCCCTCTACCCTTGAAGTAGAGTTATCATCCCCAAATCCATCATCAATCACTTTCCCCTCATAGCCTCCATATCCCCATCCCTAACAATTGATCCAACTCGCCAACCGCCACCAGCACCATTGCCACCACTGATGAGTGTGATTTCACCTCATATTTCATTGTCATTTTGCATGAATTTTCATATAGTTTAGGCATATTTAATTTGATTTTTGTTAGTTTTTACCTTGGAACGGGTAAGACGGTTTTGTGGTGTTGTTTTGCAGGAGTTAAGGATTAAAATGCTCAAGATTATCCATGATGGAGCTTGCATGAAGATGGGGCTTGAAAAGTGAAGAAAATGAGCCAAACAGAGCCCATCACGACCTAGCCGTGATGACCATCACGGTCGTGATCGAGTAGAGCTTAAAAGAAAGAATGGAAAAGTCAGAACTGATCACGACCAGCCCGTGATGAGCATCACGGCAGTGACATGTCAGCTGAACCAGACCCTCACAAGCAGAACTGATCACGGCCTAGTTGTGATGGGCATCACGGTCGTGACAGACCAATCAGTGAAGTAGTGCCCAAGGCAGAATCCGTCACGGCCTGGCCGTGATGGCCATCACAGTCGTGACGCGTAATATTTGGATCTGAAGAAACTGATTTTCATCTGAATTTGTATTTGATTGGGATTCAAATTACCCTAATCTATAAATAGGGCAGTTAGGCAGAGACTCTGAGAGACTTTTTTGGGCTGCCACACTTAGGCAAAATTAGGATTCTCTCTTTTTCTCCTCCTCCTCTTTTAGGTTTTATTTTATGTTGTTGTTAATCAAGCTTGTCATCACCATGGCAATGCTTGAGTAGTAGCTTTATTTCTAGGGATTGGGGCTATGCCTTAGATCTGTTTTTATGTTGTGAATTGATGTTTTACCTTTGTTAATTTCGATTTTGCTTTAGATCTGATTTCTATTGTTTTAATTACTCGTAAATTCGGTGGCCACTTATTTGTGTGTCGTAGATATTCTAAGGAGGAACCTAGCAGTGAACTTAGGTATCGGATCTATAGAATCAGACTTAGGACTTAAATCACGAGAGTTAGAAGCGGTCCTTCGAGGATTAACAAATTGTCACAAAGCGTAAAGGGTTCAATCTAAATTCAACTACCACGAGAGTAGGGGTTGATTTAATTGGGCACGATTTTTGTAACCCAAGAGGGAGCATTAACTAATTTAGGATAAATTCGTCTTCAAAGCAATTTAGATAATTAACGAGGGGTAGTCAATTTAGTAACATAAACAATCTTGTTGGTAACCCAATTCCTAGGAATCTCTTTATATTTGAAAAACCCCTATTTGAATTGCTTTCTGTTTTAATTGATTGCATTTGATTTTCTGGTTAATTCTTATTACAAAAATCAAAACCTTTTCAAAATCTTTTTTTCATATAGTCCAGTTTAATTGATTTAGTAATTAGTTGTGATTTGAGATCACGATCTCTATGGGATCGATATCTTTTTATTACTTGGTGACGAATCCGGTACACTTGCCGGAATCTACACCATCAAGTTTTTGGCGCCGTTGTCGGGGACTGTGTTTTCTTGAATCTCAATTTAATTTTTAAATTGATTTTTCTGGACTTCTTCTTTTTATTTTTAATTGTTTTTTGTTAAAAAAAATTCTCATTTATCTCTTTTCCTTCTAGAGTATCTATCTCTCTGTGTTTTTCTCTTTTATGCAAAGATCCCTAAGTCTTGGAAGCCTTATTGAGGTTGACCCCGAAATCGAGAGGACCTTTCATAGATGTAGGAGACTACAAAGAGAGAGAGAGGTTGATTCCCATTCCACTCATGGTGAATCTACCGGATACGAAACCATTGAAGGACTACGCAGCCCCAAATACTAGGGGTTTGCGAACTGGGATTGCTAGGCCAGAGATTGAGGCGGATAACTACACTATACCGCCTATGCTAATTAACGTGATTAGGCAACATCAATTCGGAGGACTGCCCTCGGAGGACCCGACTGATCACGTGGAGACTTTTTTGGGCTGCCGCACTTAGGCAAAACTAGGATTCTCTCTTCTTCTTCTTCTTCTTCTCCTCTTTTAGGTTTTATTTTATGTTGTTGTTAATCAAGATTGTCATCAACATGGCAATGCTTGAGTAGTAGCTTTATTTCTAGGTATTGGGGCTATGCCCAAGATCTGTTTTTATGTTGTGAATTGATGTTTTACCTTTGTTAATTTCGATTTTGCTTTAGATATGATTTCTATTGTTTTAATTACTCGTAAATTCAGTGGTCACTTATTTGCGTGTCGTAGATATTCTAAGGAGGAACCTAGCGTTGAACTTAGGTATCGGATCTATAGAATCAGACTTAGGACTTAAATCACGAGAGTTAGAAGCGGTCCTTCGAGGATTAACGAATTGTCACAAAGCGTAAAGGGTTCAATCTAAATTCAACTACCACGAGAGTAGGGGTTGGTTTAATTGGGCATGGTTTTTGTAACCCGAGAGGGAGCATTAACTAATTTAGGATAAATTCGCCTTCAAAGCAATTTAGATAATTAACGAGGGGTAGTCAATTTAGTAACATAAACAATCTTGTTGGTAACCCAATTCCTAGGAATCTCTTTAGATTTGAAAAACCCATATTTGAATTACTTTCTGTTTTAATTGATTGCATTTGATTTTCTGGTTAATTCTTATTACAAAAATCAAAACCTTTTCAAAATCTTTTTTTTATATAGTCCAGTTTAATTGATTTAGTAATTAGTTGTGATTTGAGATCACGGTCTCTATGGGATCGATATCTTTTTATTACTTTGCGACGAATCCGGTACACTTGTCGGAATCTACACCATCAACCACCACCAGCATCTTAGCCACCTCCACCAACCCAGCTCTAACATTTGGTGCTTTCATTCTTGAACCATGCCTCCCATTTTCCTCTTACCTAGTTCAAAAAATCAATCACTGACCTCAAAACTGCATTCACCAAACTCAAAGCTTCAAAAGATTCATACAATGAATCATTCCTCCAAACCATAGCAATTCTGAAAACTGAACTCCAAGCCCTTAGAAACCAGCCTGCAGACCCAACACCCACAAACCAGATTCAGCACCCACACTTCCCACCTCAACCAGTAACCTTCGCCACTGAGACTACCCTAGAGGTCACGCCCAATTTCATATTCCCTCAAACCCACGAAACATTAAAAGAGCTCGTTGCCGAAGAGGAGAAAGTTGCGGACGAATACCTGGTCATACCTTGCGGCGTACATTGGAGGTATGAGACCACCGTGGTCGACATGGATAGCGTCGACACCGAACTCAATCAGAATACTCACCCTCCCCGTCTTAACCCTCTTGGAACCCAATACTTGGGTTTGCCTCTAAAACTTCGGTCTCCCAGCATCTTCGTCGTGGGTGCGCCGATCTTGGCCCTCTTTACCGAGCTACAACCGGAAGAGATTCCCCCACCGGAACCACCCAATTTAGTCGTCGTGCGCTGCCTTCTTCCATATCAGAGGATCCCCTCAATCCATCACGTTTCGAGTCTGGTTTCGTCTCCCCCGTTGCCGTCGAGAACATCACCGTCAAGTATGTTAAAATCTTCCTCGGTTCAGTCAAGAACGACGTCGGTGTGGGTACCTTTGTTGACGACGGCGCTGCCACTGAGAGCAGCATCATCTAGCTGGTCTCGGGTCCTTGGGAGCCTCGGAACACAGAACACACGGGTTTTCGTTTTTGAGGTGGGCGACACTATAACAGGTGTCCTCCACACCGTCGCGAGTCGCCGTCTCCAAATCAAGTGTTTCAGCAGCATCGCGTCCTTTCCGGATCCCCCATCTCCGTTGCCGTCGTGTGCATCTCTATCCACTGTGTTTTAGTCTTCTTCGGTTCGGTCCATCACGTTTCCAGTCTAGTTTTCTGACGAGCCGTCACTGTATAGCAGGAAGATGGAGGCGCATAGTATGAGGACTGGACTAGTATTTCAGAAATTAGGTTCATTTTTTACCCTAGTGGGCCAAGCCCAAAATCCTAATTCTGTTTATGCAAAAGAGGTTTCCCAGTCACACTTGCAACATGGTGGGTCTATGCTAAAAACTGAAAAAAAAGGGCCCAATTTACCACAGAATGGATAGTGTTTCAGGAAGTGTTTGGGCCACAACCTACTCTTCTATTTGAAGCAGGGGCAAAGTGGGGAAGCTACCAAGAAAACTCACTAATTGACCTAATGGGCCAGGCCCATGTCATGAAGGAAGAGCAAGGCACTACCAGATTTCAAAGAACTCTTGTTGGATGTGTAATTCATTTTGGACCTATTTCTCATGATATTTTCAACATTGGGCCCCAATCTTTAATTCTTCCACAACACAAACAACAACATATGTTTAGTTTCTCAGTGAGCATTGGCAAATGGCAACAATGGGATCCCGGTGGACATTTGAAAATGCCCTTTGCGACTAGGTCATCTCAATTCAAGCAGTGGGACCTAGAAATTTGTTTTAGGGTCAAATTTGTACAACCTTGAGGACAAGGTTGATTTGATGGGATCAGTAATGTTAGGATCCTAGAGGCCAATGAGTCACCTAATTCTAGAAGGATATATTATGTATTTGTTAATTTGTTATAGTTGTTACTTAAGATAATTAATGTGTGCTATGGTGTAGTTGTCTTAGTGTGGGTATGCACCAACCCTATATAAACATTGTATGACCTAATGATTAGAATCAATTAATAAAAAATTAAGTCTTTTTCCCTCTCTTGTTATCTTCTTAGAAGGCCCTCTACCCTCGAAGTAGAGTTATCATCCCCAAATCCATCATCAATCACTTTCCCCTCATCCCCTCCGTATTCCCATCCCTAACATCACTGCTTTAATCTTGTGATATAATAATTTAGAATGGTTTCAGTCAAGTGCGAAACTAGAGTTTCTGCCAGTTGACTTTGCAGGAATTCAGAAAGATTTAAAAACAAGCCAATCCCGATAGAAATTTCCACGAATTTGATTGTTTCAGCCACCAATTCTTCTGCTTCAATATCAAAAGGTGTGATGTCTAATTCAATAGAAGATTTTCAGATGTTGAAGTTTTTCTCAGTTGCAACTCATCATTATAAAGCTCCTTCTATTAATGAAGTCATTTGGCAGCATCCTATATGTGGTTGGATTAAATGTAATTCAGATGGTGCTGCTAAAGGATCCCCGGGTCATGCTGCTTGTGGTGGTTTGTTTAGAGACTATAGAGGATATTTTCTTGGTGGTTTTTCTTCTTATCTGGGAATTCAAAAAGCTCTATATGCTGAGATAGTTGTTGCAATGGAAGCTATTGAAGTGGCTTTTCGAAATGGATGGAGATTCCTTTGGTTGGAATGTGATTCAAAAATTTTTGTGGATGCTTTCTCTTCAAACCATTTGATTCCTTGGAAATTAAAAAAAAAAAAAAGGTGGAAGAACTGTTTGATCCTATGTAATCAAATGAATTTTAGAGTTTCCCGTGAGTATAGAGAAGGAAATATGTGTGCTGATAGATTAGCTAATCTTTGGGTTTCTAGTCTCTCTTCTAGTTGGTGGGATTTTCTTCCAGATTGTTTAATGGAAGACATTTTTAGAAATAAATTAGGTCTTCCTAATTATAGATTTTCGTAGACTTTATTATTTCATGGGTTTTGATAAAGTCCCTCATGTTTTTTGTATTCTTTATCTTTTTTCTATTAATGATACTTAATTGATGTGCTGTAGATGATTGTTGGAGTATGGGGTGCCAACTTATTTGGGATGCTTCTATCTGTAGTGATGCTTTTGCACATCAACAATCTTTTAGCTAAAAAAAAAGTGCGAAACTAGAGTTTCAAAAATACAAATAAACCTTGAACCATTTTAATTAGATCCTTTTAAGTCATATAAATTTAAACATATTTTATGTATTGAGGTATATAAAACTAATTATGTTATAATGTGCCTAATAGCCTATTACAAATGAAGTATTACTTTAAGTAACTTGTCATTATTTCAACATTATCATAACTTTTAAAATATCAGAATAAGTATTTGGGATAAACCTAACCAAGATATTTGAAAACATGAACAAAAAAAAAAAATCTTGATGCATCTAATTAAATTTTTGTATTCTACTGATAAAAAAATAAAGTAATAAATGAGCATAATTATTTTTTAAAAATATATTGTTTTCAATATTTAATTACATCTTTTTTTATCTTTTTCCTTTTTTGACTTTTTACTCATAAAAAATTGTTTCTTCGGTGCCTTCTTACTTCCAACACTGGCCAAATGCATCTTCCAAATTTTAATTCCTTCCAACTCTATAAATAAAATGAACTACATCGACGAGTTTCAACTAGTTCATTAATTTTCTTTTCCAAGCAGCACTAGTATGGCAAACTCAAAAACATCTCTTTCCATTGGCCTTTTAGTTTTTGTTTTCCTACCTTCTCAAGTCTTGGCCCATGATGAAAAGCGCGAGGCCAATCGTTTGAGTGAGATACTCTGTGAGCTTCATGCTTAACAATAGTTATATAAAGTTAATTTCCATGTTTTTGCCAATATAAGGATACCTTGTTTCCTAACCGTCCTATTGATATTATTATTTTGTTGTTGCTTGATTTATAATATTATTTGTTAGCTTCTCTCAACCGTAAAATTACCTTACCTTGACAAGTTTTATGAACTTAATGATGTATATAGTTTGATGTATTAATAGTTTAAAAATGTTTTAGACTTGTATATAATGATATGAATGACATTTTTAATAAGTTTGATATCTTGTGGTAGCTGTTAATATAAATTATATAATATATTCAAAATTTTGTCAACACTTACACAGAGAGAGAGAATAGATATGCCCCTCTGTCTTAGCTTTCTCAACAAGCTGGTTGTAGATTTCATCATCCAAATGGGGCTTCCTGGATAATATCTAGGGACACTAAAATTCATATTGCAATATTTAAATTTTTAACATGTATTTGATTTTGAATAACGTAACAAAAATAACGCAGAACCAGAAAACCACGAGCATGGATATGTAATCAAGGATGATAGTACAAAGCCTTCCGAAATTGATCAAAGGAACTCCTCGATATTTATGACAAAAACTACTCCTGGGATGGGGAACGATGACAATACAAGTTATAATAATCTTGGAGTGGAAGACGTTGGTGAGCAAACAATAGAAGATGAAACTTAGGCCAATTAAAATCCCACTAGCATGTCGTTTTCTAAAACCCTAGCTACTAAATATATAATTGGGTGTACTACCGCTTTATCATATCGTGAAAAATAGCGATTTGTAGGACCTGCTAGAATAACAAATTCCATATGCTATGTTGGAAAATAATGATCTCTAGCACTTGTTGGTGTAACGTCCAGATTTTTATATATATGTTTATGTAATAATTAGTGTGATTTATTATTTAAATGGTTACTTTTATATTAGTTGGCTTGTTTGATTTTATCGGGTGCATTAACACTATGTTATACAGTGTGTGCATGCTTTTCAAAGCGAGAAATTATCATAATAACATTTTAAATATTAGTAGTAATTATTAAATAATATTTTAAATCATGTTTGAAGAAAAAGCATATTCATATATAGTTAATTTTATTTTAAATTACAATATTGACTTATTTTTATAATTAAATTTATAGGGTCTATATAATATATATCTCAACATACTTTTTACCCACTCAATTCTTATGCAACAATTGCACAAAGCTATAATAAAGTGGTTACTCATAGTGGCCACTCTATGCAACCCCGTTGTAAATGCTGTTAATTAAGAAACACACAAAACATTAAGCTACACATATATGTTCTATAGTGGTCAATCACAGCCCAATAAACTTTAACCAATGATAGATCATTGCACTGAGCCCAACCAATATGTACACGCTTCTCATATCCCGAATCTCGTTTTTGCTTCACGCGTTTCAATTGGCATAAGTTGTACACATGGAATTTGTCTCATGAGACAAAGGATAGAATTCATGGTACTACTTGCTTGGTATATCTTGATAAGATAACGTACAAAGTACAAAACCAAGAAAGGGAAAAAATCTGTATATGGCTTTTTAAAGAAAAATGTTAAAGTAACAAGTTGATTGGTTAAGAAAATATCATAACAAATATGTGTTGCCATCCAGAGGCTTCGGATCCAATTGTGATTAGCTTTCAGGTAGAACTGGGGATGTAGCATCTATAGTGGTCATGTACGAATCACTCAACAAGGTTTGGAGATTTTGTTGGAACAAAGAAAATGCAAAAATGAATATATGCAAAAACTCTGTGTTTGACATATGGGTATTCATTGTTTTGGTCAAAATCTTTGAGGAGAAAGAAACTCTTATCTTAGTCCATCATAAAGCAGAGAATCTGTTTTCCAATGCTTTTACATCTAGATTTAATGTTTTGTCACATAAATTTACAATTTTTTGTCGGCTTATAAAAAAAGCAATTTTTTTTACGGTTGATGTTTTTCTAAATCTTTTGTCACATAATGAAAATTAGAAGCAAATGTATGCTAAGCTTAGGGCAAAACCAAAAGATATGAGGGGGAGGAATATGATATACTTGCATAGAAATTATAGAATATATCACATGTTCACTCAATTTTAAGTAGTTACATCTATAGCTCTTCAAGATGGCATTTGGTATGAGTCATATTTCGATATTAATTTTGAAAAAATAAGTGGGGAATAAAAGTTTCTCACATTTAATATAAAAAACTAAAAAAGCATTTTCAGGGATAAAAGATGCTCATAAATAATTTTGTGAACGAAACTTAAATTTTTTATTTTCATTTGTATTGATGAGAAAGAAATATTTTCGAGAATAAGATTCCTAAGAATGTAGTTTACTTTAGAATAAAATGAACCAAATGTGTCACCTAAGTGTAAATTGCAATATTAATATACTTTTGTCAATTTGGGCTAAGGACAAATTCAAGCACCAATTTTGTCTCCATATACCCAGGTGGCGTCTAAGGTGAAGCAGTACTTGACAACTTGACAAAGTATGTTTCAGTTTTTATAGCCGTTGGATATAATAGAAAAATAAATCAACGGATTAGATTTATAGATCCAAAAAAAAAGGTTTATCGATGTTTGTGTGTGAAAAGACTAAAATGCCCTTAACATAACCTATCCTAGTTAAATGACAAACATGGTTAAGGCAAGACAACTTAAAATTTGCTTCTTCATCGTTATTGTGGTCACAATTCAGCCACACCTCTTACGCACCCTAACCACTCATTTGTCATGATTACTTTGGGTGTGAAATGTGTGACACCCTAACTCGGGTCATCACATGTTTACCCGTTTGCGGAAATAAAACTTAAATTTGCTGGTTACTTTCGTAAAATATTGTTTTCTCAACGTTCATCTTTTCAAAATATGGTGATAAATTTTTTTCTTTTAATCCTCAAGACAACAACAACGAAATCAAACCACACTTAAATACATACTGTATATAAGTTATACAACTATACTGCCTCATATGTTTTCATACCTAGACCCTTACCAGTTTAATTTATTCTTAAAACATAATATATTACAATAGGGCCTAAGCTGATCGTAACTAACTGACACTACCACCCATAGAAGCAGCAACAACCACTACTAGAAAAATTGAATTTTTGGACGGAAATGTTTCCGTCCGAAATTTCCCGAAATTTTCGGATGGATTTCGGACGGATTTCGTTAATTCTTATATTTTTCATGATCTGTCCGAAATTTCGGACGGATTTCGGACAGATTCTTATATTTTCCATGATCCGTCCGAAATCCGTCCGAAATTTTCGGACGGATTTCGGACGGATTTCGTTAATTCATATATTTTCCATTATCCGTCCGAAAATTTCGGACGGATTTCGTTAATTCTTATATTTTCCATTATCCGTCCGAAATCCGTCCGACGTTTTCGGACGGATTTTGTTAATTCTTATATTTTCCTTGATCCGTCCGAAATGCGTCCGAAATTTTCGGACGGGTTTCGGAAGGATTTCGTTAATTCATATATTTTCCATTATCCGTCCGAAATTTTCGGACGGATTTCGTCAATTCATATATTTTCCTTGATCGGTCCGAAAATTTCGGACGGATTTCGGACAGATTTCGTTAATTCTTATATTTTCCTTGATCCGTCCGAAATCCGTCCGAAAATTTCGGACGGATTTCGTTAATTCTTACATTTTCCTTGATCCGTCCGAAATCCGTCCCAAATTTTCGGACGAATTTCGGACGAATTTCGTTAATTTGTATATTTTCCTTGATCCGTCCGAAATCCGTACGAAAATTTCGGACGGATTTCGGACGGATTGTGTTATTTTTTAAATTTCCCTTGATCCGTCCAAAATTTTCGGACGGATTTCGTTAATTCTTATATTTTCCTTGATCCGTCCGAAATACGTCCGAAAATTTCGGACGGATTTCGGACGGATTGTGTTATTTTGTATATTTTCCTTGATCCGTCCGAAAATTTCGGACGGATTTCGGACGGATTGTGTTATTTTTTATATTTCCTTGATTTATCTTATATTATCCTTAAAAAAATATTAAATAATTTATCTTATAAATATGATTAAAGTATTTGATCTTAATAAATTTAAAAGTAAACAAGATTTATGAAGTGAATTAAATAAGATTTATATTTCTTACAAGATTTATGAAGTAAAGTAAACAAGAAGTACAATTGTTTGATCCTAATAGAACCTAAATGAACAGGTTTGATCCTAATAGAGCCCAAATTGACTTGTTAGGACCTAATTGGACCAATTGCCCCGACCGGCCCAATTGAACTTCTATGGTCCTAATGAAGCCTAAATGGACTTGTTTGATCCTAATAGAGCCCAAATCGACTTTTTAGGTCATATACGACCTAACTGAGCCAATTTGTACTTCTTTGATCCTAATGGAGCCCAAATGGATTGGTTTTATCCTAATAAAACTCAAATTGACTTGTTAGGACCTATTGGGCCAATTGACCCGATCGGCCCAATTGAACTTCTATGGTCATAATGAAGCCTAAATAGACTTGTTTGATCGTAATAGAGCACAAATCGACTTTTTAGGTCATAAACGACCTAACTGGGCCAATTTGTACTTCTTAGATCCTGATGGAGCCCAAATGGACTGGTTTGATCCTAATAGAGCCCAATTTGACTTGTTAGGACCTAATTGGGCCAATTGCCCCGATCGGCCCAATTGAACTTATATGGTCCTAATGAAGCCTAAATGGACTTGTTTGATCCTAGTAGAGCCCAAATCGACTTTTTAGGTCATATACGACCTAACTAGGCCAATTTGTACTTCTTAGATCCTAATGAGGCCCAAATGGACTGGTTTGATCCTAATAGAGCCCAATTTGACTTGTTAGGACCTAATTGGGCCTATTGCCCCGATCGGCCCAATTGAACTTCTATGGTCCTAATGAAGCCTAAATGAACTTGTTTGATCCTAATAGAGCCTAAATCGACTTTTTAGGTCATATACGACCTAACTGGGTCAATTTGTACTTGTTTGATCCTAATGGAGCCCAAATGGACTGGTTTGATCCTAATAGAGCCCAATTTGACTTGTTAGGACCTAATTGGGCCTATTGCCCCGATCGGCCCAATTGAACCTCTATGGTCCTAATGAAGCCTAAATGGACTTGTTTGATCCTAATAGAGCCTAATTCG
Organism: Sophora flavescens; assembly: GCA_030762895.1. Classification (NCBI taxonomy): domain Eukaryota; kingdom Viridiplantae; phylum Streptophyta; class Magnoliopsida; order Fabales; family Fabaceae; genus Sophora; species Sophora flavescens. The sequence continues at coordinate 244,477,930 of CM061063.1, read as the reverse complement.
ACTTTTTAGGTCATATACGACCTAACTGGGCCGATTTGTACTTCTTTGATTCTAATGGAGCCCAAATGGACTGGTTTGATCCTAATAGAGCCAAATTTGACTTGTTTGGACCTAATTGGGCCAATTGCCCCGATCGACCCAATTTAACTTCTATGGTCCTAATGAAGCCTAAATGGACTTGTTTGATCCTAATAGAGCCCAAATCGACTTTTTAGGTCATATACGACCTAACTGGGCCAATTTGTACTTCTTAGATCCTAATGGAGCCCAAATAGACTGGTTTTATCCTAATATAGCCCAAATTGACTTGTTAGGACCTAATTGGGCCGATTGCCCCGATCGGCCCAATTGAACTTCTATGGTCCTAATGAAGCATAAATGGACTTGTTTGATCATAATAGAGCCCAAATCAACTTTTTAGGTCATAAACGACCTAACTGGGTCAATTTGTACTTCTTAGATCCTGATGGAGCCCAAATGGACTGGTTTGATCCTAATAGAGCCCAATTTGACTTGTTATGACCTAATTGGGCCAATTGCCTCGATCGGCCCAATTGAACTTCTATGGTCCTAATAAAGCCTAAATGGACTTTTTTGATCCTAATAGAGCCCAAATCGACTTTTTAGGTCATATACGACCTAACTGGGCCAATTTGTACTTCTTAGATCCTAATGGAGGCCAAATGGACTGGTTTGATCCTAATAGAGCCCAATTTGACTTGTTAGGACCTAATTGGGCCAATTGCCCCGATCGGCCCAATTGAACTTCTATGGTCATAATGAAGCCTAAATGGACTTGTTTGATCCTAATAGAGCCCAAATCGACTTTTTAGGTCATATACGACCTAACTGGGCCAATTTGTACTTCTTTGATCCTAATGGAGCCCAAATGGACTGGTTTGATCCTAATAGAGCCCAATTTGACTTGTGATGTCGCGTCAGTCGACGTGCGACGACGCTCGTGCGATTCCGGCAAGTGTACCGGATCTGCCGTCAAGTAATAAAAGATATCGAACCCACAGAGACTGTGTTCCCGAATCACAATGAATTTCGAATCGATTAAGTTCTGGACTTTTTAGAGAGGGTTTTGAAATTGGTTTTTTGAATTGAAAGATAGATGAGCAGAGAATAATTAAAACAGAAAAACAATTGTTTATGGGGTTTTTATCTAAAACGGATTCCTAGGGATTTGGGTTACCTTTGAGGCTGTTTATGTTGCTAACAGATTTACCTTTGTTGATTACCGAAATTGCCTTGAAGGCGAGTTTATCCTCTGATAGCTTAAGCTCCCTCTCGGGTTACAAAAGCCGTGCCCAATTGACCCGACCCCTACTCTCGTGGTAGTCGATCCCAGATTGGACCCTTTGCGTTCCTTGACAACTCGTTGCTCCTCGAGGGACGGCTTCTAACTCTCGTGATTTCAGTCCCAAGTCTGACTTCTATAGGTCCGACACCCAAGTTCACCGCTAGGTTCCTCCTTGAAATGTCTCGGTCATGCAAACAACCTAAGTTCACCGCTAGGTTCCTCCTTGGATCATTCACATCTCACAAACCAGTGGCTGCCGGGCTTTACGTGTGAAACACCCTAGAAATCCTAAGTTCACCGCTAGGTTCCTCCTTAGAACGTCCATGTCACGTAAATAAACGGTTGCCGAAATTTATGAGTGATAAACACACTAGAAATCAGATCTAAAACAATTCGTAATTAACAAAGATTTTACATCAAATTAACATTATTTACAGACCTCGGGCAGAGCCCTAGTCCCTAGAAACTAAGCTACTACTCCAGTCTTGCCATGGAGATGACAAGCTGGGTTGACAACATAATAAAAATCAGAAAAGAGAAGAGAGGAGAAGAAGAGGAGAGATCCTAAATCTAGAGTAGTAGCCCCCAATGTGTTGATCCTCCAATCCCCCCCTCAGATCTGATGCCTTGGTCCATATTTATAGAAATGGGGAAGTTAGAGTCCCAAACCAACTCAAAATCTGATCTATTTCGGTTTCTTCAGGTCCAAGTAAAGCGCGTCACGACCGTGATGGCCATCACGGCCAGGCCGTGACGGTCTCTGCCTCTGCAAATATGGAAAATTCAATTTCTCGTGACGCGAGATGCTTCTCGCGACGCGAGCCTTCCTTTCATGGCCCGTGATGAATTTCACGGCTGGGCCGTGATGTGCTCTGACTTGTGGTGGTTTTGGGTCACGGCCGTGATGGATATCACGGCCAGGCCGTGACAGACTCTGACTTCAGCCTTTCTTCTTTTTCAGTTTTGCTCGATCATGGCCGTGATGAGCATCACGGCTAGGCCGTGATGGGCTCTGTTTGGCTCATTTTCTTCAGTTTTAAAGCTCCATCTTCATCCAAACTTCATCATGGTTGATATTGAGCAATTTACCCTTGATATCTGCAAAACAACACACGAAAACCGCCTTACCCGTTCCAAAGGAAAATTAACCTAAAATCTAATAAAAATATGCCTAAACTACATGAAAATGCATGCAAAATGATGGACAAAGATGAGGTGGAATCACACTCATCAAATTGTTAGGACCTAATTGGGCCAATTGCCCCGATCGGTCCAATTGAACTTCTATGGTCATAATGAAGCCTAAATGGACTTGTTTGATCGTAATAGAGCCCAAATCGACTTTTTAGGTCATATACGACTTAACTGGGCCAATTTGTACTTCTTTGATCCTAATGGAGCCCAAATGGACTGGTTTGATCCTAATAGAGCCCAATTTGACTTGTTAGGACCTAATTGGGCCAATTGCCCCGATCGGCCCAATTGAAATTCTATGGTCCTAATGAAGCCTAAATGGACTTGTTTGATCCTAATAGAGCCCAAATCGACTTTTTAGGTCATATACGACCTAACTGGGCCAATTTGTACTTCTTTGATCCTAATGGAGCCCAAATGGACTGGTTTGATCCTAATAGAGCCCAATTTGACTTGTTAGGACCTAATTGGGCCAATTGCCCCGATCGGCCCAATTGAACTTCTATGGTCATAATGAAGCCTAAATGGACTTGTTTGATCCTAATAGAGCCCAAATCGACTTTTTAGGTCATATACGACCTAACTGGGCCAATTTGTACTTCTTTGATCCTAATGGAGCCCAAATGGACTGGTTTGATCCTAATACAGCCCAATTTGACTTGTTAGGACCTGATTGGGCCAATTGCCCCGATCGGCCCAATTGAACTTCTATGGTCCTAATGAAACTTAAATGGACTTATTTCAGTGAATGCACGCTTACTAGACAATAAGTTACATTATTGTCACTATTAATACCAGTACAGAAAAATATTTTAAATAATATGTTTAAGAGAAAAGCATTTTCATATTTTCATTCAATTTAATTTTAGAGTTGAAAATAAACTGGTTTGACCTTAATCGGAGATTAAATTTTGGACCGAGTGTTGATCAGTCCAACTATTAATCTTTACTCTAATTTGAATTTCAAAAACATATATCTATCAATCTTTATTTTTAGATTCCAAAAAGTAAAAACATGTTTATTTTAGGCTTAATATTTCATCACTCATTTTGTACCTCTAACTACTTAGTTTAAAAACTTAACTATCTTTTTTTTCTCTCTCCTCTTGACCCGTAACCCTCTCTTTCTTTCTTCTTTGTTTCTTTCTCCTTCTTTCTCTGCTGTTGTTGCTACTTTCTCTCCCTTAGCCTCAAAGTTCTCCACCTTCCTTCCTTGAAGCAGCCACGCGACCGCCGCCCTTGCATCGCCATCGATCGCTCCGCATGAGGAGGAGGAGACAGCCGCGACCCAGCTCGTCATCCCGCGCGCGTCTGACCTTATCTCCACCATTTGACGCCGAGAGCTCCACTCGACGCCGGTCCACTGTCGCAGTACCACCTTTTTCCGGCGCTGTCCAAGAACCCAGGCCGCTGCTCACCGCTCGGAGCATGGAGACAGTCGCACGTTCCAGCATCCTTCATGCACGTTCTGTGGAGATGCTACTCCGTTCGCCGCCGACGGGTCATGTCCGCCGTGCCGCTGCTGTACCTCCAAGACAACCACCATGTTTCTTCATCTTCCTTTGGGTGAGTGATTTCTCACATTCTCACTTCTATTTTCAAGAAGCCCCAAAATTTCCCGAAATTTTCGGATGGATTTCGGACGGATTTCGTTAATTCTTATATTTTTCATGATCTGTCCGAAATTTCGGACGGATTTCGTTAATTCTTATATTTTTCATGATCTGTCCGAAATTTCGGACGGATTTCGGACGGATTCTTATATTTTCCATGATCCGTCCGAAATCCGTCCGAAATTTTCGGACGGATTTCGGACGGATTTCGTTAATTCATATATTTTCCATTATCCGTCCGAAAATTTCGGACGGATTTCAGAAGGATTTCATTAATTCTTATATTTTCCATTATCCGTCCGAAATCCGTCCGACGTTTTCTGACGGATTTCGGACGGATTTTGTTAATTCTTATATTTTCCTTGATCCGTCCGAAATGCGTCCGAAATTTTCGGACGGGTTTCGGAAGGATTTCGTTAATTCATATATTTTCCATTATCCGTCCGATATTTTCGGACGGATTTCGTTAATTCATATATTTTCCTTGATCAAATCAAATCCGTCAGAAAATTTGGACGGATTTCAATTCATTTCGTTAATTCTTATATTTTCCTTGATCAAGTCAAAATCCGTCCAAAATTTTGGACGGTTTCAACAGTTTGGTTAATTCATATATTTTCCATTATCCGTCCGAAAATTTCGGATGGATTTCAGACGGATTTCGTCAATTCTTATATTTTCCATTATCCGTCCGAAATCCGTCCGACGTTTTCTGACGGATTTCGGACGGATTTTGTTAATTATTATATTTTCCTTGATCCGTCCGAAATGCGTCCGAAATTTTCGGACGGGTTTCGGAAGGATTTCGTTAATTCATATATTTTCCATTATCCGTCCGAAATTTTCGGACGGATTTCGTTAATTCATATATTTTCCTTGATCCGTCCGAAATCCGTCCGAAAATTTCGGACGGATTTCGGACCGATTTCGTTAATTCTTATATTTTCCTTGATCCGTTCGAAATCCGTCCGAAAATTTCGGACGGATTTCGTTAATTCTTACATTTTCCTTGATCCGTCCGAAATCCGTCCGAAATTTTCGGACGAATTTCGGACGGATTTCGTTAATTGTATATTTTCCTTGATTCGTCCGAAATCCGTACGAAAATTTCGGACGGATTGTGTTATTTTTTAAATTTCCCTTGATCCGTCCGAAATTTTCGGACGGATTTCGTTAATTCTTATATTTTCCTTGATCAAATCAAAAATCCGTCCAAAAATTTGGACGGATTTCGGACGGTTGTGTTATTTTGTTTATTTTCCTTGATCAATCAAATCCGTCCAAAAAATTTCGGACGGTTTGACAGTTGTGTTATTTTTTATATTTGCTTGATTTATCTTATATTATCCTTAAAAAAATATTAAATAATTTATCTTATAAATATGATTAAAATATTTGATCTTAATAAATTTAAAAGTAAACAAGATTTATGAAGTGAATTAAATAAGATTTATATTTCTTACAAGATTTATGAAGTAAAGTAAACAAGAAGTACAATTGTTTGATCCTAATAGAACCTAAATGAACAGGTTTGATCCTAATAGAGCCCAAATTGACTTGTTTGGACCTAATTGGACCAATTGCCCCGACCGGCCCAATTGAACTTCTATGGTCCTAATGAAGCCTAAATGGACTTGTTTGATCCTAATAGAGCCCAAATCGACTTTTTAGGTCATATACGACCTAACTGAGCCAATTTGTACTTCTTTGATCCTAATGGAGCCCAAATGGATTGGTTTTATCCTAATAAAACCCAAATTGACTTGTTAGGACCTAATTGGGCCGATTGACCCGATCGGCCCAATTGAACTTCTATGGTCCTAATGAAGCCTAAATGGACTTGTTTGATCGTAATAGAGCCCAAATCGACTTTTTAGGTCATAAACAACCTAACTGGGCCAATTTGTACTTCTTAGATCCTGATAGAGCCCAAATGGACTGGTTTGATCCTAATAGAGCCCAATTTGACTTGTTAGGACCTAATTGGGCCAATTGCCCCGATCGGCCCAATTGAACTTATATGGTCCTAATGAAGCCTAAATGGACTTGTTTGATCCTAGTAGAGCCCAAATCGACTTTTTAGGTCATATACGACCTAACTAGGCCCATTTGTACTTCTTAGATCCTAATGAGGCCCAAATGGACTGGTTTGATCCTAATAGAGCCCAATTTGACTTGTTAGGACCTAATTGGGTCTATTGCCCCGATCGGCCCAATTGAACTTCTATGGTCCTAATGAAGCCTAAATGAACTTGTTTGATCCTAATAGAGCCCAAATCGACTTTTTAGGTCATATACGACCTAACTGGGCCAATTTGTACTTCTTTGAACCTAATGGAGCCCAAATGGACTGGTTTGATCCTAATAGAGCCCAATTTGACTTGTTAGGACCTAATTGGGCCTATTGCCCCGATCGGCCCAATTGAACTTCTATGGTCCTAATGAAGCCTAAATGGACTTGTTTGATCCTAATAGAGCATAATTCGACTTTTTAGGTCATATACGACCTAACTGGGCCGATTTGTACTTCTTTGATTCTAATGGAGCCCAAATGGACTGGTTTGATCCTAATAGAGCCGAATTTGACTTGTTAGGACCTAATTGGGCCAATTGCCCCGATCGACCCAATTTAACTTCTATGGTCCTAATGAAGCCTAAATGGACTTGTTTGATCCTAATAGAGCCCAAATCGACTTTTTAGGTCATATACGACCTAACTGGGCCAATTTGTACTTCTTAGATCCTAATGGAGCCCAAATAGACTGGTTTTATCCTAATAGAGCCCAAATTGACTTGTTAGGACCTAATTGGGCCGATTGCCCCGATCGGCCCAATTGAACTTCTATGGTCCTAATGAATCATAAATGGACTTGTTTGATCATAATAGAGCCCAAATCAACTTTTTAGGTCATAAACGACCTAAATGGGCCAATTTGTACTTCTTAGATCCTGATGGAGCCCAAATGGACTGGTTTGATCCTAATAGAGCCCAATTTGACTTGTTAGGACCTAATTGGGCCAATTGCCTCGATCGGCCCAATTGAACTTCTATGGTCCTAATAAAGCATAAATGGACTTTTTTGATCCTAATAGAGCCCAAATCGACTTTTTAGGTCATATACGACCTAACTGGGCCAATTTGTACTTCTTAGATCCTAATGGAGGCCAAATGGACTGGTTTGATCCTAATAGAGCCCAATTTGACTTGTTAGGGCCAAATTGGGCCAATTGCCCCGATCGGCCCAATTGAACTTCTATGGTCATAATGAAGTCTAAATGGACTTGTTTGATCCTAATAGAGCCCAAATCGACTTTTTAGGTCATATACGACCTAACTTGGCCAATTTGTACTTCTTTGATCCTAATGGAGCCCAAATGGACTGGTTTGATCCTAATAGAGCCCAATTTGACTTGTTAGGACCTAATTGGGCCAATTGCCCCGATCGGTCCAATTGAACTTCTATTGTCCTAATGAAGCCTAAATGGACTTGTTTGATCGTAATAGAGCCCAAATCGACTTTTTAGGTCATAAACGACCTAACTGGGCCAATTTGTACTTCTTTGATCCTAATGGAGCCCAAATGAGTTTGATCCTAATAGAGCCCAATTTGACTTGTTAGGACCTAATTGGGCCAATTGCCCCGATCGGCCCAATTGAACTTCTATGGTCCTAATGAAGCCTAAATGGACTTGTTTGATCGTAATAGAGCCCAAATCGACTTTTTTGGTCATATACGACCTAACTGGGCCAATTTGTACTTCTTTGATCCTAATTGAGCCCAAATGGACTGGTTTGATCCTAATAGAGCCCAATTTGACTTGTTAGGACCTAATTGGGCCAATTGCCCCGATCGGCCCAATTGAACTTCTATGGTCATAATGAAGCCTAAATGGACTTGTTTGATCCTAATAGAGCCCAAATCGACTTTTTAGGTCATATACGACCTAACTGGGCCAATTTGTACTTCTTTGATCCTAATAGAGCCCAATTTGACTTGTTAGGACCTAATTAGGCCAATTGCCCCGATCGGCCCAATTGAACTTCTATGGTCCTAATGAAACTTAAATGGACTTATTTCAGTGAATGCACGCTTACTAGACAATAAGTTACATTATTGTCACTATTAATACCAGTACAGAAAAATATTTTAAATAATATGTTTAAGAGAAAAGCCTTTTCATATTTTCATTCAATTTAATTTTAGAGTTGAAAATAAACTGGTTTGACCTTAATCGGAGATTAAATTTTGGACCGAGTGTTGATCAGTCCAACTATTAATCTTTACTCTAATTTGAATTTCAAAAACATATATCTATCAATCTTTATTTTTAGATTCCAAAAAGTAAAAACATGTTTATTTTAGGCTTAATATTTCATCACTCATTTTGTACCTCTAACTACTTAGTTTAAAAACTTAACTATCTTTTTTTTCTCTCTCCTCTTGACCCGTAACCCTCTCTTTCTTTCTTCTTTGTTTCTTTCTCCTTCTTTCTCTGCTGTTGTTGCTACTTTCTCTCCCTTAGCCTCAAAGTTCTCCACCTTCCTTCCTTGAAGCAGCCGCGCGACCGCCGCCCTTGCATCGCCATCGATCGCTCCGCATGAGGAGGAGGAGACAGCCGCGACCCAGCTCGTCATCCCGCGCGCGTCTGACCTCATCTCCACCATTTGACGCCGAGAGCTCCACTCGACGCCGGTCCACTGTCGCAGTACCACCTTTTTCCGGCGTTGTCCAAGAACCCAGGCCGTTGCTCACCGCTCGGAGCATGGAGACAGTCGCACGTTCCAGCATCCTTCATGCGCGTTCTGTGGAGATGCTATTCCGTTCGCCGCCGACGGGTCGTGTCCGCCGTGCCGCTGCTGTACCTCCAAGACAACCACCATGTTTCTTCATCTTCCTTTGGGTGAGTGATTTCTCACATTCTCACTTCTATTTTCAAGAAGCCCCAATTTCTCCTCAAACCCTAACACTAGGTTTTGATTTTTAGTTCTCAAAATCTGAAATTAATTGGTGTTTTATGAAATTGGGAGCATGATTAAGTGTCTCCCTAAATCAATTTTTGTCAATCTCTTGTTAAATTGATTTTGATTTAAATCAACGAGTTTTTGAGAAATTAAATATATTATTGAATTGTATTTATATTTTGATTGTTGAGAAATTAATTCAGTATTTTGTCTAGTTGTTTCAATGCTTGGATCGCCTCTCTGGGATGTTTTTCATTTTCTTGCTTGCTTTGGATTAAGCGAAGATATATATGTGGTCTAAGAGATGAGTTGTTTTGGGAGTGAGGATCATGATGATTTTTAGAGGTGCCTAACCTACATGTAATATGTTAAAGAGGTGTTGTGACATAGAGCATGTGTTGAGGTCTTGATGAGAGGTTAAGGCACTAGGTTATGACCATAGGGGTCTGCGAGGTTCACAAGTTGTGTATAAAAAACCAATTTGGGATTACTATATCTATTTATCTCCTAAGTCTTTATCACGACTGGAGTTTGTTATTTATTCTTCCGCTCCTGGCAGTTGATGTAAGACCAGAGACCATTTATGGTTGGATTGAATTTTGAAGTTATAAAACTATCTATCAGGTGTTTTTCCGACGTCATACAAATCTCCGATTTTTAAAGGGGACATTTCGAAAATGATTTGTGAAAATCTCTAACGCTAAACGCGCGCTTAAGGAACTAATAATGGTGGTTTTTAAAGTAAATGTCACAAAGGGGCACAGCGGGGTGTCTCAGGCGGCAAGTCTTGGAGATTGTTGTCTGGTATGTGTTTCTCTGTTATGTGCAGTAGGGGTTGTCTTCGTTTTCTGTGGTGTTGATCTTTTTCTACACCTGATTTGCTCACCTCCTGGGAGATAAATCAACCGGTCTAGGAGCCTCCCGGCTCTCTAGCAGTTCTCTTTTATTTATTTTGCATTCACAAACCTTTCAATTGTTTATCCTTTCTGTGACTGCTGTTCTGAATTAGTGATTTTCTCAATGTTTATCCTTTCAGATTGGTTTGGATGGAATTCGTATGTTAGATCCAAATACCAATCGAACATTGAGAATATATCCTCTTGAGAACATAACAAGATGTGAAGTAAGTTTGTTAGCTTCCTTGTTGACATTTTGACTATTTCTTCAAAATTAATTTTTGTAACTAGTCTCAATATAATATGTTTCTAATTTAATTATGCAGAAATTTGATTCATCTACCTTTGCATTCTGGTCAAGGAGCTCGGTGGATGTGGAGCCAGGACGAATCAGATTGCAATCCAATAGTTACACTACTAACACACTTTTGAATCTTGTGACTGCTGCTACTATACAGTATTCGAGAATTTCATCCTCCTTTTGTGGAAATAGTTTTTTTGATGAATTAGATTATAAGAATGTAAATTTTATAAATATCTGCTGGGAGATGCTGGGTGTACTTTATGTTATTGGGGGACATGATTTAGTTTTAGTTGCTTGCCTTGTATGAGTTGCAATGTGTAGTGTACATTCAAGGGCATGTTTTTAATCACGATATGTTTTGTACTATTTGAAGATTCATTATCATTGGATAATGTTTGTTATATTCAGTGCAACTTACCTGTTTCAACCTTTTCTCTCTTATTCACCGAATCTTCTGTTCTTTAATCTTTATCAAATTTAAAGATTCCAATATTGATTGTTTGTGTGTCGTTTGTTTTGTGTGTGTGTACTGGAAATAATGTTGGTTCTTTTGGCTATCCTAATACTCTTGTGCATTGCAGATTTTTTGTTTAGCCTCAACATTTGACTATCCTTTGAACTAAAGTGTAGTGTATGCTTAGGTCTAGGAATTATGAATGGACATGAGTTAGATAAAGATTCAAACAATTTGAGGGTTTGCTAGCAATAAAGATCCAAACAATTTGAGGGTTTGCTGGAAAAATCTCTTGATAATTTTTATTATTTGTACTTTTTGCTAGTCGCATCAATTTAAATGCCAATAATTAATAAATAGCCTTTTAATTATGTTTTTTGGCTGTTAACAATGCTGGCAGATAAAATATGTCCTAAGCATTTAGCACTTTTTAATTGATAAACAATTAGATTGCACTTTCCAACTATTGGAAGTACCATCGATCTTACTGATCTGTAGCATGTATATTTGCTCAGACGGCTATACTAAACAGTATAGATCACATGAGCTTCTTTCTCGACTCAGTTCTTTTGGGGTTCTAGAGTACAGTTGAACACACGTGTGCACTTATTTCTGTTTGTTAATTAATTAACTTGCTTGGTTGATGGAAAGGTTCATTCTTTTACTGAATTGTTGGATATAAATCTTTCAGGTGTATTGTGGGGGCATCTCCATTGATGCATGTCTCTCTACTTCTAAAGGAAAAATGTCAGCAAATTTGGAGAGGCTGGATTCTCAGATTCCTCAACTTTTTGGTTCATTACATGACTTTCACAGTTCATAGTGGTTTGATCTTCTGATAGTTTTTAAGTCATGACTTTTGGATTGCATGCAGCAATTGGTATTTGATTTTTAGAAGTTGTATGGTACCAAGACTGTATTTTGTAACAATAGTCAAATTCATGATTTTGTGATTGAATGTGAAACTGCAAATGTTAGTGATCGGTGCCATATAATTCGCATAGATAGTGAAACTGTAATGTAAGTGAAGTGATCATCACGACCGTGATGAGCATCACGGCCTGGCTGTGACAACTTCTGCCTTGAATGTTGTTTCACTAAATGGTCTGTCACGGCCGTGATGGGTATCACGGCCTGGCCGTGACAGATTCTGCTTACAAGAGGTCTGACTCAGTTAATATGTCACTGTCGTGACAGATTCTGACTTTTGATTCTTCCATGGGAAATCCGTCCCAAATCCGTCCGAAAACAAAAATAAATCCGTCCGAAAAATAACCAACAAAATCACAGCATTCCGTCCCAAATCCGTCCGAAAACAAAAATAAATCCGTCCGAAAAATAACCAACAAAATCACAGCATCCGTCCCAAATCCGTCCGAAAACAAAAATAAATCCGTCTGAAATCCGTCCAAACTAAACAGCCTCCTTCTTCTTGTAGAGGTCATACCCCTTGTGCGACTCTGATATGTTTGTAAGTGTGAGACGCCAATATATGGATTTAACACGATAACTAAATGCTCACACAAAAGAAGACCCATACACATATACATAAACATTTCAATTATAGCATACAGTTTATCAGTGGGTTTCACACCCCAAACATCAACATTGGGAAAACTATGCATGAACACTTCTATACATCATCTAAACATTCATACTTAATCTCATGAGATATACCAACCAGAAATGAGTTGATCAGAATACAGGCCCACAACCAGAATACAGGCCCACATCCAGAATACAGCCCACAGCCAGAATACAGGCACGTCTGCCAAATGCATGCAGAAACACTCTGTTCTTTACACTTTTCTGTTTGTTCGATCTTTCTTTGTCGAAGCTCAAAATGTCTACCGACTCCCACAGTTTTAACAATCTTTAAAACTTTCATTATAACACAGGACCTCACAGTCCGAGTGCTCAATCACGACACCTCTTGACCGATGCACCAGTCTTAGGTTCGTGGTACTAGAAAACATCTTCAATGTTTCAACACGGTATACCTCACGTATACGGTATAGGCCCTCAAAGTCCAAATGACTGAGTCCATCACAACACAAAACCTTAGTACACCGACGTCTCGGTTACTAAGTTACACACCACTTTCAACACTGTTGAGTCAACTTTTGATTTTCAGAAATTCTTCTCCAAGGTAGAAATTCATTATAAAATCCTTAAATAATAAAAAATTAGTTTTTCACAAACCAATGAGCCACTTGAGGTTTACTTTCTTCAAAATATGTACCGCCGTTTCAAAAATACTTGCCGTCTAAACTTTTCCAAAATTACCGTCAAATATTATTTTTAAGGTTTTTAAGCCAAAACTTAGCTTTTTCCACTTAATTAATTTTCTAAAATCATGATTAACTTATTTTCTCCAATTAATTTCATAAAATAACATTTTCTAATATTCCGGAATTTCTTACGTAAAAATTAGTAGTGCAAAAATATTTTCACGGTTTCTCTCTCATTGTGACTCATAAATTACTTTTATACTAACAAATCATTAAAATAATAATATTTCTCAAAACTGATTATTTTTCCAAAATGATATTTCCCATAAACAATTGAATACAATTTACACAACTTATTAAAGCTTTTATATGATTAATCGGTTGTGCACTAACCACTGTCAGGCTTCTCAAACAACACTCACAAATAACATTCAACAACAATTATCAAGATTATATCCCCAGGCAGATCATGCATCATAGCAATATAATATACAACTGTAGATAATTAAATAAATTAAAAGCAGATCAAACACCGATACACAGATAAACAACACAACGTAAACAACAAAGACAATTTACCACAACCACATATAAATCATATAAACCACACTAAAAGCAAATAGTTATTGAGAAAATCCCTCAGGTAAGCTCCCCTTACCTCTTGTAGAACTTATCTTCCGATTCAAAACTTTGTCGTGAATCTGGGAACCGTCAACGCACGTACACGATAATCTAATTTATCCTTCATTAAACATAACACTCAATCAACAAACTAACAACTAAATCAAGCCTAAAATCCTACATGTTGGTTTCGGTCAAGGGCTGAGTTTTGGGGTTAGAAATATCTAAAACTTCTAATCATGATTAAGTCATGGATTAATGATCCTTATCAACCAAGATCTTGGATTAGTGGCTAGATAACTAAATTTTAAACTCAACACTTCCTAACCCTCATATACCTAGATTCGGCCTTGACATGATCATAGGTCTAGGGTTTTTAGTTTAAGAAACCAACTTGGATTTATTAAGCATACTTACTAATAACTTGATTAACAAGATTATTAATGAAAACTATGAACAAAACTCAACAAATCTAACCCACTTAGGGTTCGGCCAACTTAGAGATTTTTGAGTAAAGATTTTCACTTTAAGAAACTAACATGTGGATTAGAGTGTGTAGACATACATGCCATATAGAATACATGATCATACATGACTACACATGAACAAAACTCTACCAACCCTAATTTGCTAGATTCGGCCAAGGCTAGATTTTTAGGAATGAAATTTTTTATTACATCATGCTCTTGGATTTAGATAATATGCATGATATCAAGAAGATAGAAAGTGGTTTCATCATCATGTGACTTTTCTAGAATTTATTATGATTTTTCAAAGTTCTAGGGTTAGAAACTTTAAAGTGATGAACAACTATGATATAAGCATTGAATCAAGAAACTTGATAAAGAACATAGGCATGATTAAGAAAGCATATTTGGATTTACCTCTTGAAGATCAAAGACAAAGGAAATCCAAGAAACTTGCTTCACCAATCTATCACTAAAGAACTTATGAACTTAGGGTTTTGAACAAAAAGGCATTAGAAACTAAGTGAAAAGTGAGAGTATGGTATTTATAGAGATAGTGGCGCCATATTGGGAAGGATCTATAAGTGATGAGTTGTCTTGCTAAAAGGATTCAAATGCAAATACTTCCTATGGACCATTTTGCAAAGATTCCAAAAGTTCAAGGACTAGTTTGCAATTTGCTAATAAATTGTCATGATGACCTTTTTATCACATTTAATGTGAACTTATCTTGACTTTGTTGGCTGAATTTATGTGTCATAGATATTTTAAGAAAATTCAAGAATGTTGAAGAGAAATCAAGAATGATGTAGAAAAATGTGGAAAGTTGTGGAACATTCGAGAAAATCTTGATTCATCCAACAACAAATGAGGGCAGCCTTCAATCATTCATGGGCTTGCGCATGGGCTTGGTAAGTTTGGGCTTGGATTCATTTTTGTGGGGCCCACTTGAAGATTTAAGCATTAAGCTTGACATAGGAAACTTATATAGTTTCAAATATGCTTTATGGAATCAATCCATGAACTAGGAAATTTTGGGCTTCAAAGCCACGTCAATTTAAGATTGGGAACAAGGATTCTAGCCCAATCCACTTGAAAAAACTTAGAAACTAATTTAGGGACAAAAGGGTAATTAACAGAAAGTTCAGGGACTTAAGCATAAAATTCATAAATTTTCTATTTAACCCTGAAAAACCTTCTAAACTTAAAAATATGATTCATCCCATTGAATCATCTCAAAATACTAAGATAAACCCTCTATCGGCTCTTAGAAACTCCGAAATCCCTTCCGTCGTCTACCCGATTACGTATTCCGCCCGAAAAACGTAAATTATTTTATTTCTTTATGAAAAAATTCTAAAAATATAGAGTTGTAGAGAATAAAATACGAAACTTAAGTCTTTCATTCACGAATTAAAATTAGGTCTTTTGAGCAGTATTATTATACTGTCAATGGAATTCCCGGGCCGGGTTTCGCCCGTCGTTTCAAACCTAAATTTTAATCGTAGCTTCCTACATTCAAGTAGGATTGAGTGGTAAACCCCGTTTATTTAAAATAATTTTCTAAGTCTCGGATAAAAATATAAACACAATTATATAAATTTCTGATATTAGAAAACAACGAAAAGTCGGGGTGTTACATAAAACCCCTCTTAAAAAAAAATTCGTCCTCGAAATTTCGTGACACGAAGCTAGACTGGAATGAAAGATCCCGAAGCCTTACTTTCACAAGAAAGTATTTAAAAGAATTTCATAAATCTGATAAGAATACAAGAATATTATGTGCATAAAGATTCTTTAACAAATTCAGGGAAGTAAAAATGTATGATCGGTACATTTTTACAAACATGAATCTAAGAAAGTTTCTTCTCTCATAAGAACATAACAATTTTAAAAGGATATCAATCCGACAAAATGCAGATTGGGTCACTCTCCCCCAATGGGAAAAGTAACTAGACTAAGTCTCACCGAGAAACTTGTTTTGTCAAGAAAGCGTCTATCCCGAACAAAATAGGACAGTCAAACATACTAAATGTCATAGTGACCAATTGAATAGTTGAAACACACAACCCATCAAAACAAAGTATGAATTGTACCCGAATTAAAATAGTATAGTTAAGAGATTACCGTCCTAGTTTGAAGTCTTAGCATTCCACACATGAAAAACTCTACCCGCAACCGTCGGCTTATTTGCTCTGGTTTTATTGACAGCCGGTCCATGCTTTGGTGCATTGAAATCCTTCGCCCAATGTCCCATTTGACCACAGTTGAAACACTTAGCTCTCTTTAGTGCATTGCAATCCCTTGCCAAATGTCCCACTTGACCACAGTTGAAACACTTAGCTCCCTTTACAGGGCAAGTATCCAACTTATGTCTTGTATCTCCACAGCTGAAGCACCTTCTAACTTGACTTTGATTTTGATTATTTTGGCCACCACTCCCCATCGCAACAAAATTCGAATGATGTTTTTGTATATTCTGGTCATTTCCTGGTGGTCGGAAATAAGGTTTTCTCTGCACTTGCTTTTCTCCCTGATTCTCTGATTGATCCTTGGATCTAGAGGGTCCGCCAACATTTCCCTTATCATTTCTTCCTTTCCTCATCTGCTCAATCTTCCGACTCATCTCGACTAAAGCTTGAAAAGTTCGAAGTTGCAGAGGTAGGACAGACTCCTTAATCTCAAACCTTAAGCCCGCTTCAAACCTCTCACATTTCCAGCTTTCATTTGGTAGTGCTTGAAAGAAACGGAAGTATTTGGAAAGCGATTCAAACTTAGCCGCATACTCTCCCACAGACATGTGTCTTGTTGTTGTAATCCCGGAAATTCCACCTCTTTCTCGATCCTAACTCTCTCCGAAAAATACTTATCCATGAATACAGTTCGAAAAACGTTCCAAGTAATGTCTTGATGATCAGCCTCTAACAGTAGCCTGGCGCCTTTCCACCAATACCTTGCATCTCCCACCAGTAGGAAAGCAGCATCAGTGACCCTAACTTCTGCCGGCGTGACCACCAACTCGAAAATTTTCTCCAGTTCCTGAATCCATAAATCAGCTTTCTCATGATCAGCATCCCCACCAAACTGTGAAGGATTTTGACTTTGAAATGCTATCAAAGCCTTGCCTTTCGCAGCTTGCAGATTCTGAGCAGTCATAGCTGCAGTTTGATTTGTAATCGCCGCTGCCACATGTTCCATTGCTTGAGCCGCATAATCCACTCCTTCTTCATACTCCTCATTCATGTTACCACGACCGCCAACACGTCCACCTCTACGGCCACTTCCTCGATCGCCTCCACGTCCTCGTCCACGTCCACCTTCTGGTGCAGGTTCCATAACTGACTTGTAGAACAAAATCAGTTAGACCGCAACCAGAAAATGAAACGTGCATTGGTCTATTAACACACGTTACTTCTAATAAGTAATTCAAACAAATTTTAACTCAGAGAAAACACAACATCAACACAACAGACCTATTCCCCAAAGATCCCGAAAGACTCGACCATCTCTGATACCACTAATGTGACACCCTAACTCGGGTCATCACATGTTTACCCGTTTGCGGAAATAAAACTTAAATTTGCTGGTTACTTTCGGAAAATATTGTTTTCTCAACGTTCATCTTTTCAAAATATGGTGAAATTTTTTTTTCTTTTAATCCTCAAGACAACAACAACGAAATCAAACCATACTTAAATACATACTGTATATAAGCTATACAACTATACTGCCTCATATGTTTTCACACCTAGACCCTTACCAGTTTAATTTATTCTTAAAACATAATATAATACAATAGGGCCTAAGCTGGTCGTAACTAACTGACACTACCACCCATAGAAGCAGCAACAACATGCCCCGAACTAAACATCCTCCTTCTTCTTGTAGAGGTCATACCCCTTGTGCGACTCTGATATGTTTGTAAGGGTGAGACGCCAGTATATGGATTTAACACGATAACTAAATGCTCACACAAAAGAAGACACATACACATATACATAAACATCTCAATTATAGCATACAGTTTATCAGTGGATTTCACACCCCAAACATCAACATTGGGAAAACTATGCATGAACACTTCTATAAATCATCTAATAATTCATACTTAATCTCATGAGATATCCCAACCAGAAATGAGTTGACCAGACTCCAGGCACGCAGTCAGAATACAGGCCCACAGCCAGAATACAGGCACGTGTGCCAAATGCATGCAGAAACACTCTGTTCTTTACACTTTTCTGTTTGTTCGATCTTTCTTTGTTGAAGCTCAAACTGGCTTACGACTCCCACAGTTTTAACAATCTTTAAAACTTTCATTATAACACAGGACCTCACAGTCCGAGTGCTCAATCACGACACCTCTCGACCGATGCACCAGTCTTAGGTTCGTGGTTCTAGAAAACATCTTCAATGTTTCAACACGGTATACCTCACGTATACGGTATAGGCCCTCAAAGTTCAAATGACTGAGTCCATCACAACACAACCTTAGTACACCGACGTCTCGGTTACTAAGTTACACACCACTTTCAACACTGTTGAATCAACTTTTGATTTTCAGAAATTCTTCTCCAAGGTAGAAATTCATTATAAAATCTTTAAATAATAAAAACTTAGTTTTTCACAAACCAATGAGCCACTTGAGGTTTACTTTCTTCAAAATATGTACTGTCGTTTCAAAAATACTTGCCGTCTACACTTTTCCAAACATGCCGTCAAATATTATTTTTAAGGTTTTTAAGCCAAAACTTAGCTTTTTCCACTTAATTAATTTTCTAAAATCATGATTAACTTATTTTCACCAATTAATTTCAGAAAATAACATTTTCTAATATTCCGGAATTTCTTATGTAAAAATTAGTAGTGCAAAAATATTTTCACGGTTTCGCTCTCATTGTGACTCATAAATTACTTTTACACTAACAAATCATTAAAATAATAATATTTCTCAAAACTCATTATTTTTCCAAAATAATATTTCCCATAAAACATTGAATACAATTTACACAGCTTATTAAAGCTTTTATCTGATTAATCGGTTGTGCACTGACCACTGTCAGGCTTCTCAATCAACACTCACAAATAACATTCAACAACAATTATCAAGATTATATCCCCAGGCATATCATGCATCATATCAATATAATATACAACTGTAGATAATTAAATAAATTAAAAGCAGATCAAACACCGATACACAGATAAACAACACAATGTAAACAACAAAGACAATTTACCACAACCACATATAAATCATATAAACCACACTAAAAGTAAATAGTTATTGAGAAAATCCCTCAGGTAAGCTCCCCTCACCTCTTGAAGAACTTAGCTTCCGATTCAAAACTTTGTCGTGAATCTGGGAACCGTCAACGCACGTACACGATAATCTAGTTTATCCTTCATTAAACATAACACTCAATCAACAAACTAACAACTAAATCAAGCCTAAAATCCTACATGTTGGTTTCGGCCAAGGGCTGAGTTTTGGGGTTAGAAATCTCTAAAACTTCTAATCATGATTAAGTCATGGATTAATGATCCTTATCAACCAAGATCACGGATTAGTGGCTAGATAACTAAATTTTAAACTCAAAACTTCCTAACCCTCATATACCTAGATTCGGCCTTGACATGATCATAGGGCTAGGGTTTTTAATTTAATAAACCAACTTGGATTTATTAAGCAGACTAATAACTTGATTAACAAGATTATTAATGAAAACTATGAACAAAACTCAACAAATCTAACCCACTTAGGGTTCGGCCAACTTAGAGATTTTTGAGTAAAGATTTTCACTCTAAGAAACTAACATGTGGATTAGAGTGTGTAGACATACATGCCATATAGAATACATGATCATACATGACTACACATGAACAAAACTCTACCAACCCTAATTTGCTAGATTCGGCCAAGGCTAGATTTTTAGGAATGAAATTTTTTATTACATCATGCTCTTGGATTTAGATAATATGCATGATATCAAGAAGATAGAAAGTGGTTTCATCATCATGTGACTTTTCTAGAATTTATTATGATTTTTCAAAGTTCTAGGGTTAGAAACTTTAAAGTGATGAACAACTATGATATAAGAATTGAATCAAGAAACTTGATAAAGAACATAGGCATGATTAAGAAAGCATATTTGGATTTACCTCTTGAAGATCAAAGACAAAGGAAATCCAAGAAACTTGCTTCACCAATCTATCACTAAAGAACTTATGAACTTAGGGTTTTGAACAAAAAGGCATTAGAAACTAAGTGAAAAGTGAGAGTATGGTATTTATAGAGATAGTGGCGCCATATTGGGAAGGATCTATAAGTGATGAGTTGTCTTGCTAAAAGGATTCAAATGCAAATACTTCCTATGGACCATTTTGCAAAGATTCCAAAAGTTCAAGGACTAGTTTGCAATTTGCTAATAAATTGTCATGATGACCTTTTTATCACATTTAATGTGAACTTATCTTGACTTTGTTGGCTGAATTTATGTGTCATAGATATTTTAAGAAAATTCAAGAATGTTGAAGAGAAATCAAGAATGATGTAGAAAAATGTGGAAAGTTGTGGACCATTCGAGAAAATCTTGATTCATCCAACAACAAATGAGGGCAGCCTTCAATCATTCATGGGCTTGCGCATGGGCTTGGTAAGTTTGGGCTTGGATTCATTTTTGTGGGGCCCACTTGAAGATTTAAGCATTAAGCTTGACATAGGAAACTTATATAGTTTCAAATATGCTTTATGGAATCAATCCATGAACTAGGAAATTTTGGGCTTCAAAGCCACGTCAATTTAAGATTGGGAACAAGGATTCTAGCCCAATCCACTTGAAAAAACTTAGAAACTAATTTAGGGACAAAAGGGTAATTTACAGAAAGTTCAGGGACATAAGCATAAAATTCATAAATTTTCTATTTAACCTTGAAAAACATTTTAAACTTAAAAATATGATTCATCCCCTTGAATAATCTCAAAATCCTAAGATAAACCCTCTATCGGCTCTTAGAAACTCCGAAATCCCTTCCGTCGTCTACCCGATTACGTAGAGAATAAAATACTAAACTTAAGTCTTTCGTTAACGAATTAAAATTAAGTATTTTGAGAAGTATTATTATACTGTCAATGGAATTCGCGGGCCGGGTTTCGCCTGTCGTTTCAAACCTAAATTTTAATCGTAGCTTCCTACATTCAAGTAGGATTGAGTGGTAAACCCCGTTTATTTAAAATATTTTTCTAAGTCTCGGATAAAAATATAAACATAATTATATAAATTTCTGATATTAGAAAACAACGAAAAGTCGGGGTGTTACAAAATGTCCTAAATGTCCTTAGACTTTAAAGGAATTACAAGTAGGTCCCTTAGTGATTTTATCATTATGTCCTTAAGTGACAAATTTTAGACCTCCTTGCCCCTAAGTTACACGATCTCAACCCCTCCAAACTTGGTCATTTTCACTCATTTGCCTTCATTTGCTTCATCATCTTCACCATTTACTCTAAATTCACAAGAACACCATAAGCAAATTTGTAATATGTTGACTTCCATCACGATACTACTAAGTAAATATATATAAACATGATTATAGCATAAGGAATAATAGTTAAACATAGAAAATTTTGAGACTGAGTGAAACATTTATACAAGATATTTTTGTAGAATTGAACATAGTATTTGGGTCAATTTAATACAAATAAGTACTTCACCCCAAATTTACAATTCAATCTCAAATAAAATCGACTATTAGTAACACTCCAACTTTGACCTGGCTGTGAAATGCTATGTTAACATGGGGCACTATTGGGTGACTGTCAAGCAATCTCTGGAGCTTGCTTACCAGTTTCCAATATGTACCTGTTATCTGAAACAAAGAGGAGCCTAGTGAGAAATAAATCTCAATGAGTTCCTTCTTCAAGAAAAACATATGAGTAATCAATATATTCTGTTTGATCGTCCTCATTAAAATACATATATTTACCTATATGCACACATATCATAAATAACCTCACAGTGGTAGAGTCTGTCATAGCCCTCTTATAACTCACCCTTTCATCACCAGCTCTTTTTACCGGGTCCTTACTTGGATTGAGTTATTTGATGAAAATGAATCTAAGCATAGGCATTTTAAGTATATAAACCTTTACTATGTACCTCAGGTGTGAGCGGAAATAAGGCACACATAGTTTAAACTGGTTGATATGGAAGTCAGAGCTCTATGACAACAATTAGACATCCCTTAATCGCTAGTACCATATCCTAGCCTCTAAAAATGAAGGACTTACAAAACATCTCACCCACATAGATATTGTGGCCTTAAGTAATGGCTAGAATAGTTATGAAACCTTAAGTTTCACTAAACATAGACCATTTTAAATTTTTAATGCCATGCTATGATTCATTTTCTTATACATCGTCTCCAATGGAAGGCAATTTCATCAAGCATTCAGTAACTATACCAAAATGATGGTTTCATTAAACATCCACTATCTTATAACTTGTACAAACCAAACCTAACATCCAACAACCAATAAAACAGAACATACAACCACAAAGAACATCATACTAATTAAAATTGCAACTATTATTCATGTTTGGACAGAATTAGAACACATAGGGAATTCATTCTACACAAATCAAGTGCCATTATACTTACAATTATCTAATCGAAATTTTTAGTAACTTGAAACTGGGTTTTCCTCGCTAAAGCTTTATCAGAATTAGGTCTTCCAAAGCCTAAATTGCAGAAAAACAATTCTATTTTCTAATGGCACATGAATAGTTCCAATCCAGTAGCTGTACGGGGGGTTATAGCCAGAACAGTACAACAGCATAAAACAAATTCTCTATTTTTGACAGGAACTTGCAAGTCAGTTTTCTCAGCTAATACTTAACTAAATTTAGTCATTCCAGTGTCCATTTTGTATCAAATTTTGTCTAGTTTCGAATGGTTCAAAAATCATTTCAAAACCACCTCGGTGGAGGAAGTTATCGATGAAATACTGACATGGTGTCAATACAAGTTTGGAGACTAATTTCTCCCCCTTTATCAATTTCACCCAAATCAGTCCCTAACCTTGCATGCAATCAAAAATCAGTGGTGCCACACATCATGCAACATCAAAATAAGTATGTAACAGATATAATAAAGCACTTAGCAAAAAGTTGGGATTTATGGTCACCCAATGTTACAAACAACAAGAACTAATCTTGTTTGACCGGAAAATGCTGATGAGTGTGATTTCACCTCATTTTCCATGTTCATTTCTGCCTGCATTTGCATATAGTTAGGCCATTTTGGTTGGATTTTGGTTAGTTTTTCCTTTGGAATGGATAAGGTGGTTTTGTGTGTTGTTTTGCAGGAATTTATGATTAATTACCCAAGATTTGGCCATGATGAAGCTTGGATAAAGATAGAGCCTGAAAAGAGAAGAAAATGAGCCAAGAAGAGCCCATCACGGCCTAGCCGTGATGACAATCACAACCGTGATGGTGCAATAAATGAAGATGAAGACCCCCCAAAAGTCAGAAGCTGTCACGGCCTAGACGTGATGGCTATCACGGCCGTGATGCTCATCTGTACCAGACCTCCAAAAGTCAGAATTGGTCACGGCCTAGCCGTGATGGCTATCACGGTCGTGACCTGCTAGTTGGACAAGACAGAATCCATCACGACCGTGATGAATCAAAAAGTGAAGAGGCACCCAGGGCAGAGCCCATCACTGCCTGACCGTGATGGCTGTCAAGGCCGTGACGCGTGCACGAGTTATAAATAGACCTCTTTTCAGAACAGATGGGGCATCCAGAAAACCCTAAAAATAGACTCTCTGCTATTGTGGCTGTGTGCATCCCTCCCTGGAGTTCATTCCTTCCTTCATCTCTGTATCTTTTCTTTTCCCTTTTACTTTGATGATGTGTAGCTAAACTCCCCTTTGTTGGGGTTAGACAATGGTTTTTATGAATTTGGTTGTAACATGAAGTGATTGTAATGCAAATTCCTATTTCTTTATGAGTGTTTGATTCCTTGCTTAATGCTTTCCTTGGTTTGATCATCCTAGGAAAGATATGTTGCTTTAATAGACAATTGAAAGGTTGATGTTAGGGCATGCTCGTGAATCAAATGCCAAGTAGTTCATGAACCTAGACATAGGTTTTGGGGTGCTTGCAATCTTATGAATCTTGACTCTCAATGCAATTTCTCATGTTAATCCACCTAAGAAATTAGGGTTTAATTTGGGATTTTAGGCTCATTACACCTAAGAAATTAGGGTTTGGGTATTTGAAGAAGATTTGATTGTCATAATTGAAGTAGGAATTGTGTTATTTACCATTTCATAGCACCAAAGGAGGATTAGCCTAGTCTAACCCTAACAATTCTATCCAATTATTGTTCACATTTCTGTTTGCCCATTAAGTGTTTGATAAAATACCTAAAAGAACAAAAACATTTTATTCTTGTTTGTTTCATTAGATGTTAGAGTTACCTTCATTCCAAACAAGATTCACCTAGATAGTAGTTCAATTTACGAAGTGGTACTTGTCCACGATCCCTGAGGACGATATCCGGTTCTTACCGTTTTATTACTTGCAACGACCCGATACAGTTGTTGAGTTCGTGTCAAGTTTTTGGCGCCGTTGCCGGGGATCGGTGTACCAATATCACGAGTACCAAGGGGGACTCCTAATTTAGGCATTTTTTTTATTGTTTTCCTACTGTTGTTATTCTTTTTGTTTTCTGTTTTCCTGCTGTATTTTTCTGTTTTGTGCTATTTTCTATTTTTCTGTTCTTTTTCTGTGCTACTCTGTTTGTTCCTTGTATGCGAGGTACAATAGACCCAGGTGAACTTCAATTTGACCCTGAGATCGAGAGGCTTTGTAGGAGGAATAGAAAGGAAGCCAAGGCAAGACAGAACAGAGAAGGAGCATCCTCTACAGTGCAAGAACCACAAGTTGAGTTACCAAGTGGGCAAGAACCGCTAGTTGAAGTAGCAACTGTCACCATGACTGAAGACAATGCACCAAGGAGGACAATGGGGGACTATACTTCCCTTAGAGTCGATATATGTGGGACTCAAATCGTTAGACCTACAGTGGCTTGCAACAATTTTGAAATCAAGGCATCACTTCTCAATCTTGTGCAGCAAAATCAGTTTGGAGGTTTGGAGAGTGAAGACCGTCATGCTCACATTGGCACATTCATTGAGTTGTGTGACACCATCAAGCTAAATGGAGCTTCCGATGAGGCTATTCGTCCAAGGCTTTTCCCTTTCTCTTTGAGGGATATAGCTAAGTCATGGCTTCAATCCCATCCTCATGGAAGCATCATCACTTGGAATGATTTGGTGAGCAAGTTCTTATCTCGCTTCTTCCCTCCGTCAAGAATGATCAAGTTGAGATCCGAGATTAATGCCTTTGCACAGAGGATGGCGAGTCACTTTATGAAGCATGGGAGAGGTTCAAGTCTTTGCTCACAGCTTGTCCAAATCATGAGTTAGAAACATGGCAGCAAGTGGCAACCTTTGTCAATGGGCTCAACAGAAATTCTCGAAGCATGATTGAAGCGGCTGCAGGTGGATCATTGAGCCAAAAGACACCCGAGGAAGCTAAGACCTTGATTGAAACTATGGCCAACAATGATTATGAAATGCCTAGCTCACGATCATTGGTCAAGAGAGGTGTTTTGGAGCTTGATGAAATTGGTGCTCTTAAGGCACAAATGGCCATTCTTACCAAGCAATTGGGGTCCGTTCAACTGCAGAATTCTCAACTACAAGCTGTCCAAGTTCAAGCTGCCTCAGTGTGTGATTTCTGTGGAGGTAACCATGCAAATGGAAATTGTGAGATTAATGTGGTTGGAAGTTCTGGGCAAGAAGAAGTGAATTACATGGGAAACCAAGGGCCTAAGAATGATCCTTTCTCTAACACCTACAATCCGGGGTGGCGTAGCCATCCTAACTTTGGTTGGAGACAAGGGCAAGGTTCGAGTTCTCAAGCAAAGCCTCCTCAAGAGAGTTCAAGCAAGTTAGAGAATATTCTATCCCAATTCATGCAAGCAACTCAAGACAATATGAAAAATCAAAATGCCTCCATCAAGAATCTTGAACACCAAATAGGCCAATTGGCAAAGCAAATGACGGAGAGACCTCAAGGACAATTGCCGGGAGATACCGAGAAGAATCCAAGGGAGGATTGCAAGGCAATTACTACAAGAAGTGGGAGAGTGTTAGTCCCACCTGAAAAAGAGAGAGAAGAAAAGACAATTGGTGAGGGAGTTGATGAAGTGACCGTTGAAGATGTAACCAATGAGGAACCCGAGACTTCCCAAGCCACTACCTCTAGTCCCATTGTTGTTGAAGCTGAAAAACCACAGAGGGAAAAACTGGTTGATGAAGAGTTTGCAAGAAAGAAGACTAGAAGGCAAATTCTTGAAGAAGTTGACAATCCTAAGGAGCCGCCACCGTATTTCAAGATACCCTATCCTCAAAGGTTGAAGAAGGAGGAAAAGGATCAACAATTTTCCAAGTTCTTGGATGTGTTTAAAATGTTGCAAATTAACATTCCTTTTTCCGAAGCTCTTCAACAAATGCCTTCCTATGCCAAGTTTATGAAGGAGATTCTTACTAACAAGAGGAGGTGGAAGGAGGAGACGGTCATGCTCACTGAAGAATGCAGTGCCATACTCCAAAGGAAGTTACCGGTAAAGATGAAGGATCCGGGTAGCTTTACTATTCCATGTACAATTGGTCATTTGAATATTGGAAGAGCCTTGTGTGATCTCGGTACAAGTATCAACCTTATGCCTCTCTCCATTTTCAAGAAGCTGGGAATTGGTAAGCCAACCGGGATTTATCTCCAATTGGCAGATCGCTCCATTACCTATCCTTATGGTGTAGTGGAGGATTTATTGGTTAAAGTAGACAAATTCATCTTTCCGGCAGATTTTGTGGTGTTGGATATAGCTGAAGATAGTGAGACTCCGTTGATTCTTGGAAGACCATTCCTAGCCACGGGTAGAGCTTTGATCGATGTCAATCAAGGGGAGTTGGTGCTTCGAGTCTAAGATGAAAAGGTCACCTTCAATGTGTTTGAAGCAATGAGACATCCAAGCGACAAAGACACATGTATGAGTGTGGACCTTGTGGAATCATTGACTGACAAGAGTGTGCAACAAAAGTTTGAAGATTCATTGGAAGCGGCTCTTATGGTGGAGGATGTAGAAGGAGAGGCATGTGAGGAAGAAGTTGAGTCCATGGTCAAATCCCTTGAGGCCTGTCTAGTTTTGAATACTGATGAAGACAAAGTTATGGAGGATGTGCTGATAGAAGACAAGGGTGAACCACCTGTGCTAGAGTTGAAAGAACTTCCATCTCATCTCCGTTATGCTTTCCTCGGGGTGAATTCTTCATTCTCGGTGATCATTAGTAGCGGGTTGAACTCTTTAGAGGAAGAGAAGCTGTTACGGGTGCTTAGGGAGCACAAACCTGCAATTGGGTGGTCTATGTCCGACTTGAAGGGGATAAATCCCTCGTTTTGTATGCACAACATCCTCTTGGAGGAAAACTTCAAGCCGGTTAGACAGCCCCAAAGAAGACTCAACCCAAACATGAAGGAAGTGGTAAGGAAGGAGGTTGTGAAGCTTCTGGATGCGGGAATAATTTATCCAATCTCTGATAGTCCTTGGGTGAGTCCGGTCCAAGTTGTCCCTAAGAAAGGGGGGATGACGGTGGTTGCAAATGAAAAAAATGAACTCATCCCCTCAAGGACAGTTTCTGGATGGAGAGTATGTATTGATTACAGAAGACTGAATGAGGCCACCAGAAAAGATCATTTTCCCTTGCCCTTCATTGATCAAATGTTAGAGAGGTTGGCGGGCCATGACTTTTATTGCTTCCTAGATGGATACTCAGGGTATAACCAGATTGTGGCTGACCTAAAGGACCAAGAAAAGACTGCTTTTACTTGTCCTTATGGCGTCTATGCATACCGGAGGATGCCATTCGGGTTGTGTTATGCACCCGCCACTTTTCAAAGGTGCATGTTTTCCATATTCTTTGATATGACTGAAAAATTCATTGAGGTATTTATGGATGATTTCTCTGTGTTTGGTAATTCTTTTGATGATTGTCTTAAAAATCTTGAATGTGTTTTGAAAAGATGCCAAGAAACTAACCTTGTTTTAAATTGGGAAAAATGTCATTTCATGGTTAGGGAAGGTATAGTTCTTGGTCATAAAATTTCATCACAGGGGATGGAAGTTGATAAAGCAAAAATTGAAGTGATTGAAAAACTTCCCCCTCCCATAAATGTGAAAGGTGTTAGAATCTTCCTAGGGCATGCGGGTTTCTATAGGAGATTTATAAAATACTTTTCAAAGATTGTGAAACCTTTATGCAAGCTCTTAGTTGTTGATACTCATTTTTTATTTGATGATGATTGCATGCATGCTTTCCAACTTTTAAAAGAAAAACTCACCACCGCACCGGTCATTGCACCTCCAGATTGGAGTTTACCATTTGAGTTAATGTGTGATGCAAGCGACTATGCGGTGGGAGCCATTCTGGGTCAAAGAAAAAATAAAGTGTTGCATGTTATTTACTATGTCAGTCGTGTGCTGAATGATGCCCAATTGAACTATACTACGACTGAAAAAGAATTGCTTGCTGTGGTGTTTGCATTTGATAAATTTAGATCCTACTTGATTGGCTCTAAACTACTGTCTACACTGATCATTCTGCTTTGAAGTATCTCATGACTAAACAGGATGCCAAGCCAAGGCTCATTAGGTGGATACTACTGCTCCAAGAGTTTGATTTGGATATAAAGGACAAGAAAGGAGTGGAGAATGTGGTAGCCGACCATTTGTCTAGGCTTCCACAAGCAGATGTTCAAGCAAAAGCTAAGTTTCCAATTCAAGAGGAATTCCCAGATGAAAAGCTATTTGTGGTGCAAGTGGCACCTTGGTTTGCGGACATTGCAAACTACAAGACTGCTAACAAGATTCCGAAGGACTTCAATGCACAACAAAGGAAGAAGCTCATCCATGATTCTAAATACTATGTGTGGGATGAGCCTTACCTTTTCAAAAGAGGTTCGGATGGAATTCTGAGAAGATGCATTCCGGAAGAGGAGATTGAGGGGTATTGATTCATTGCCACAACTCACCGTATGGGGGACACTTTGGTGGTGAGAGAACCGCCATGAAGATCTTGCAAAGCGGGTTATTTTGGCCCACTATTTTCAAAGACTCCAGAGCTTGGGTGATGAAGTTTGATAAGTGTCAGAGAACCGGAAGTATTTCCAAGCGAAATGAGATGCCCTTGAAGGGTATTCTAGAGGTGGAGCTCTTTGATGTGTGGGGGATCAACTTCATGGGTCCTTTCCCATCGTCCTACAACAACAAATACATTCTTGTTGCGGTTGACTATGTGAGCAAATGGGTAGAAGCTGTCCCAACTGTGAAGGATGATGCAAAAGCGGTGATTAGTTTTGTAAGGAAGAACATCTTCACCCGATTTGGAACCCCTAGAGCCATCATTAGTGATGGGGGTACTCATTTTTGCAACAAATTAAAGAGTTCAATGCAGTGCTTCCCAAGTTTGGGGTCAATCATAAAGTTGCCACACCATACCACCCTCAAACCAGTGGGCAAGTGGAGTTGTCCAATCGGGAATTGAAGAGGATTTTGGAGAAAACTGTGAACAATGCTAGGAAGGATTGGGCAAAGAAACTGGATGATGCATTGTGGGCCTATCAGACTGCATATAAAACACCTATTGGTATGTCACCTTACCAATTAGTGTTCGGAAAATCATGCCACCTTCCGATATAGCTCCAACATCGTGCTTTTTGGGTAGTGAAGGCCCTGAACTTTGATACTAAGCTGGCCATGGATAAGAGACTGCTTCAATTGAATGAGTTGGATGAATTCCGACTCTTGGCTTATGAGAGTGCAAGGATCTACAAGGAAAGAACAAAATTTTGGCATGATAAGTACATCCTTCCAAAGCCTTTTGAAGAAGGCCAATCAATTTTGCTCTTTAATTCACGTCTCAAGCTGTTTCCAGGAAAGTTGAGATCAAGATGGTCGGGTCCATTCTATGTCAAGTCAGTTTCTCCATTTGGTTCAGTTGAATTGGAAGATCCATCATCCGGAGATACTTTCACTGTTAATGGGCAAAGGCTCAAGCACTACCTTGGAGGAGACTTTGATCGTCAGGAAGTCTCTGTCTCTCTTAAGGCACCATCTTAGAGATCACCCGTCAAGCTAGTGACATTAAAGAAGCGCTTATTGGGAGGCAACCCAAGTTCTCTTTTCCCTTTCTCTATATATTTTTTCTTTTACACCTCTTGAATAATTTGAGAAGATCAAGAGGACAAAAAACACAAAAAAAAAAACAACAAAAAAAAACAACAAAAAAACAAAAAAACAATTTAATAGATTTGTTAAGTGCTTTCAGGTTTAGAAAGAAGGAGGAGCAAAAAGAGCAGGGAGAAACAAAGCCAGAAAGGATGTGAACCAACACCCACTACCGTCTCGGTGAGTCGTTCCAATTTTTCTCCCCTCTCTAACTTAGTTATTTACATTGGGGACAATGTAAGTTTTTAAGCTTGGGGTAGGGGTATATTTGTGTAAATTTTTGAATTTTTGCATTCTGTTGCATGTTGCATTCATGTAGACATAGTTTTGCATTATCACATGATTCGATTACCCCCTTGGTTAGATTGAGCATCCGATTGTGAGAACTTAGTGCCAAATATTTGTGATAGTGAATTTTTGAACCCAATTTTTTTTATTCTTGTGATAAGGCTACAAATAAAAATTCTTGCGATGATCTTGGATAGTTGATAATTAGCATGTGTTTCTAAAGATCTGTGTTCCTCACTGATTTTTGAACTGTTAAATGTGAGCTTTTGAGCCATTACGGGGTACTCACTAATCCACCCCATTCTTTGTGTTAGAGTGTTATTCCTCTTGGATTGTATTTCTCTAGAACTTGACTTGAAACCGTTTTGAAGCTTGAAATTTTTTGAAAACATTTTTGAAAATGATTGAGGCATTAGGTATTTTTCCGGCCTTCTGAGCTTTGAATGAATAATACTACCCCTTAGTTGCCCATCTTTGAGCTTGAAAGAATAAAATACTTTTCTTGGTACCTTGAAATACTTTGTTGAATAATGATTGATGGGGCACCTTTAAAGTATTGACAAAAGGGTAAAAAGGTAGTGGAAAAAGTATGGGATCAGAAAATCAGAAAAAAAAAGTTTCTCTTGAGCTAAAAAATCTCCCCTTCTCCCAAAAAAAAAAAAGAAAAAAATATAAAAGAAAAAGAAATAAAAATAGAGAAGGGGATGACAAAAAGAAATGAGAAATAAAACAAAAAGAAAGAAAGAAAGGTGGCAAAAGTAAATCGAAACCCAAAAAGGGTATTTTAGAAGGTGTCATGATTTGCAATGCTTGATGTTTTGTGTAGCCTTTTGAAATGTCCTCTTCTTGATTTCCCCACCTAACGATAAATCCCATGGCCTCGTTACAACCAAAGCAAAAGACCTCTTGATTCTTAGATGTTTTCATTAATAAAGTAGAGATTTGGTTGATAGTCAAGCCTATGGTAGAAATCATTCCTTAAGGAAAATGGAGAGAATTGTCTTATATCCTTGAACACTTGAGTGAGGTGAGAAAGAGAGCCAAGCAAATAAACAAGATTGGGGTGATCTTCAGGTGAGCAAGAGTGCCCGAATCAGTGAGAATATGAGTCTAGGAAACCTAAGCTTCTAATTGGACTTGAATTGATTGTCTCTTGCTGAATTATTTGAAATGCCTGTTACTTGGATCATTTACTCGGGTTCTTAGTTCACTATCATTGCTATGTTTGTTTTCATCTTCTGGCATTGGTTTTTGCTTGAGGACAAGCAAAGTCTTAATCTTAGGGTGATTTGATGAGTGTGATTTCACCTCATTTTCCATGTTCATTTCTGCATGCATTTGCATATAGTTAGGCCATTTTGGTTGGATTTTGGTTAGTTTTTCCTTTGGAATGGATAATGTGGTTTTGTGTGTTGTTTTGCAGGAATTTATGATTAATTGCCCAAGATTTGGCCATGATGAAGCTTGGATGAGGATAGAGCCTGAAAAGAGAAGAAAATGAGCCAAGCAGAGCCCATCACGGCCTAGCCGTGATGATCATCACAGTCGTGATGGTGCAATAAATGAAGAGGAAGACCCCCCAAAAGTCAGAAGCTGTCACGGCCTAGCCGTGATGGCTATCACGGCCGTGATGCTCATCTATACCAGACCTCCAAAAGTCAAAATTGGTCACGGCCTAGACGTGATGGCTATCACGGTCGTGACCTGCTAGTTGGACAAGACAGAATCCATCACGGCCTGGCCGTGATGGCTGTCACGGTAGTGATGAATCAAAAAGTGAGGCGCCCAGGGCAGATCCCATCACGGCCTGGCCGTGATGGCTGTCACGGCCGTGACGCGTGCACGAGTTATAAATAGACCTCTTTTCAGAACAGATGGGGCATCCAGAAAACCCTAAAATAGACTCTCTGCTGTTGTGGTTGTGTGCATCCCTCCATGGAGTTCATTCCTTCCTTCATCTTTGTATCTTTTCTTTTCCCTTTTACTTTGATGATGTGTAGCTAAACTCCCCTTTGTTGGGGTTAGACAATGGTTTTTCTGAATTTGGTTGTAACATGAAGTGATTGTAATGCAAATTCCTATTTCTTTATGAGTGTTTGATTACTTGCTTAATGCTTTCCTTGGTTTGATCATCCTAGGAATGATATGTTGCTTTAATAGACAATTGAAAGGTTGATGTTATGGCATGCTCATGAATCAAATGCCAAGTAGTTCATGAACCTAGACATAGGTCTTGGGGTGCTTGCAATCTTATGAATCTTGACTCTGAATGCAATTTCTCATGTTAATCCACCTAAGACATTAGGGTTTAATTTGGGATTTTAGGATCATTCCACCTAAGACATTAGGGTTTGGGTATTTGAAGAAGATTTGATTGTCATAATTGAAGTAGGAATTGTGTTATTTACCATTTCATAGCACCAAAGGAGGATTAGCCTAGTCTAACCCTAACAATTCTATCCAATTATTGTTCACATTTCTGTTTGCCCATTAAGTGTTTGATAAAATACCTAAAAGAACAAAAACATTTTATTCTTGTTTGTTTCGTTAGATGTTAGAGCTACCTTCATTCCAAACAAGATTCACCTCGATAGTAGTTCAATTTACGAAGTGGTACTTGTCCATGATCCCTGAGGACGATATCCGGTTCTTACCGTTTTATTACTTGCAACGACCCGGTACACTTGCCGAGTTCGTGTCAAATACACCGACAGCGACGGCAGTGGTGAAGCAACGGTGGTCAAATGAAAAACTAAATGGTGGAGAAGAAAGAGGATGATGAGAGAAGCTTGGATCTACACTTTGTTTTGTCAATGGTGATCGGACGGTGACCGGAGAATGATGCTTACCATGGTGGTAAAAAATGAATGTTCTCAAATCTCAAAATTTCTTGAATGGTTTTGTAGAGGAGAAAGTGAGGAGTATTTCTATGGTTTTAGTTTTGTGAGAGGAGGCTTGTGGTGGCCGGAAACTTAGAGAGAAGGCTAAGAGAGAAGAGAGAAAACGAGAGGTGGGGTTATGCTTCTGAAAGTAAAAGAAGAAAAGAGAATAAATGTAACACCCCCCTTGGGCATTACCTTCTAAACACGTCCAGAAATAAAATTAAAAGATAATTTGCTGGTGCTTTCGGAAAATAATTTATATAAGTACCTAAGTGTCTGAAATTGGGTATAAAATTTATTTATTTTTTTCACGACTACACACCTAAGCCTTAATCTATCGACACACAGACTTACTATTATAGCCTGACAAGCCTATTTCATTTAAAGGATATACTTAAATACAAGATAGTAGTTTTACAAAAATTTCGACAGAGTCTCCTCTGTAATTCGGACATCCCAGGGTAAAATAACACCTGTTAAAATATTTACATTTTCACTCCAGAATTCCAGTTACACTAAATTCAACCAGGCATCAATACATAAAAATAATAGTTATAGCCATAAGCTTTACAAAACCAAAAAGGAAAGGTTTAAGTTTTCTTTCAAAAGAATGCTCTCCGAGCCATAAACATTCCATTTGAAATAAAGGCTCTCTAAGCCATACTCATACATACTATCAATAATAATCTAAGTCTCAACCCTAAGCTGGTCGTTCTAAAAGATATTCCGCAAGTAATACCTCACCAAGCAACTAGATCTAAGTCTCTGAGTGACTTAGAAAGACTCCTCTGCACCATCTGTGTTAAAGTACCCAGGGTACAATATCGAACAAGAAGAATCCTGAAATGTGTGTAAGGGTGAGATGCCAATATATGGTTTTAACACAATAACTAAATGCACGACACCACATAGCACATATACATTTACCACACGAGCATTTATAAGCTAATAATCTATCAATGGGTTCAACACCCCAAACATCATCCATAAAATTATGCATGACACTTCTATTCATCATCTAAATTTTCGTCCTAATCTCATGAGATATCCCAACATCATATGAGTTGATCAGACTCCATAGCCACACTGGCTAACTTGGCCAACTGCCAACAGGTGCGCAACCTCTTCCCATCTTCAAAGGCATACATCGCCAGGCACACACAAGGCCAAACACATTGCTAACGTCCACAGTCAGTGGCAATACCTATTAGCAAGTAAGATGGGGTCCCAATCTCAATGTCCTCACTAGGCACATGAGATAATACACATCGGAATTACCTTTCGCCGCTGGTAATTAATGCATTAAACCACAAATCGAAGGCACGTCTGCCAAAATGCATGCAAAACACTTTTGTTTTGATCTTTTCTTTGTGCTCACTCTTTCTTTGCCGAAGCTCAAAATGGCTTACGACTCACATAGTTTTAAACACATTTAAAACTTTCATCACAACACAGGACCTCACTGTCCATAAAACTTTTATCAAAACATAGGACCTCACAGTCCATAAAACTTTTATCAAAACATAGGACCTCACAGTCCGAGTGTTCAATCACGACACCTCTCAACCGGTGCACCAGTCTTAGGTTCGTGGCACTAGAAACATCTTCAATGTTTCAACACAATATACCTCATGTATACAATATAGGCCCTCAAAGTCCAAATGACTGAGTCCATCACAACACAGAACCATAGTACCCCGACGTCTCGGTTACTAAGTTCCACACCACTTTTAACACTAAATCAGTTTTGCTTTCATAAATCCTTTTTCCAAAGTTGGAAATTCATCAATAAAATCCTTAAATAATAAAAATTGGTTTTCACAAAAAAATGAGTCACTTGAGGTTTTAACTTCCTTAAAATATGTACTGCCATTTCAGAATACTTTCCTTCTACGTTTTTCCAAATCTGTCATCACACTTTTCCAAATCTGTCATCAATTATCACTTTTAAAGCTTCTCAAGCCAAAACTTAGCTTTTTCCACGGAAACAATTTTCTAAAATCATCATTAACTCCTTTTCAACAATTAATTTTATCAAATAACTTTGTATAATATTGCAAACTTTCTTATATAAAAATTAGCAGTACTTAAACATTTTCACAATTTTGCTCTCATTGTGACTCAAGTTACTTTTACACTAATAAATCATCATCATCAAAACTCCTTATTTTTCCAAAATAATACTTTCCACCACTATTATATTTCAACGTTTCCCATAAAACCTGGAATATAATTTACACAGCTTATTAAAGCTTTTATCTGATTAATCGGTTGTGCACTGACCACAGTCAGGCTTCTCAAACAACACTCACAAGCAACATTCAACAACAATTATCAGAATTATACCACCAGACAGATCATGCATCATAACAATATCATATACAAATAATCAAATAATTTAAAACAGATCAGACACTGATACTCAGATACACAACACAACATAAATCACATAAACAGATAACCACAACCACATAAATTACACAGACTACACAACAAGCAAATGGTTATTGAGAAAAATCCATCAGGCAAGCCCCCTTACCTTTGAAGACAAGTAAAGGATCCTCGTCCTAATACCCACGTTAGCTCATATCTACTCCATCAAGCAAGCATAGCCGTGTCCAAACGTCTCAGAGAGTAAATCCAACAACGCGCAACAACCAGAAATCAAGAAATCAATTTCACATGATCAAACACACATTCTAACTTTATCTAAACACTTAATCTAATTACCAAACAAGGTTCATTTCAAAGAAAATCATGTTTGAAGCTCACGCTTCCCAATACCCTTTAAGGAAACTTTGTTTTGATTAAAAGATCTTGAAAAAGAACTTTGGAAATCATCCATTAAGAGTCCTAATTGCACTAAATCATAATTAATTTCACAAAAGCATACCCAAATTTAAATCAAATCAAATTGGGGTTTTAGGGCTCCTAAATACGATTTGGGGAAAACTCAGAATAATGATATTGTTTTAGGGAAACACAAATTCACAGTCCCAATTTCATAAAACAACCTTAAATTTCAAGATTAAAATCTGAAATCAAAGGGTTAGGGTTAGGGTTTCAAAAATCCATTTGGGGGTTTTGAATCTGAGATACAAGAGAGGGTTTTGACTTACCCAAGCTTGAAGACAACTTGAAGGTGGTGCTGTGGTGCTCCTCGCGGCGGCGGACGCGATTCCGGCGAGGTGGCAGTGGCGGTTGCAGTGTTCCTGTAACACCCAAGTACTCAAAACTTGAAGATAAGGCTAAGAGATGAAGGAAGGAACTTAAACTAACAAAGAGAGGTGAGAAACCACCATGGAGGCGGCGGCGCGCGGTGCTTACCGCGGTGGAGACGATCGCGCGACGGCAGCAACCAGTGCAGGCGGTGGTGCCATCGCATCTCCTCCTCCCTACGTTGAGCGGCGGCCGACGAGCTTCCTTGTGGGGTGGCGGTGCTACTATGGTAAGAGGAAGAAGGAAGATGAAGTTGAGGTGGAAGGAAGAAGAAGAAAAGAGAAGGAAGAAAGAAAGAAGAAGTTGCAGAGAAGAAAGAAGAAAAAGAGAGAGATAACGTCGAGAAAGAGAGAGAGAAAAGTGAGAAAGTGGGTTTTTAAACCAGTTACTTAATGATAGGTACAAAATGAGTGATAAATATTAGGCCTAAAATAAACATGTTTTTACTTTTTAGAATCTAAAAATAAAGATTGATAAGGATATGTTTTCAAAATTCCAGTTAGAGTAAAGATTAATAGTTGAACTGATCAACTAAGAAAATACTCAGTCCAAAATTTAATCTCCGATTAAGGTCAAACCAAAATATTTTTAACTCTAAAATTAAATAGAATAGGAATATGAAAATGTTTTTCTCTTAATCATATTATTTAAAATATTTTTCTATACTGGTATAATAGTGACAATAACGTAAATTATTGTGTATTAAACGTGCATTCACTGAAATAAGTCAGTGCTAACACACCCAATAAAATAGTTTGAAGAGAGTAATTTAATTACTCAAACTAAACCACATAACAAAATAAACTTAAACATCTAAATAAAATAATTAATCATAGGTGTAAAAACTAGGGTGTTACATTACTACCCCTCTTAAAAAATTTCGTCCTCGAAATTTCGTAGCTCAAAACTACACAGAATTTTGTAATCACACTTTAAATCTAAAATCTTGCTTTGTATTCTCATCGCTTCATTCCTTTCATCTATAACACTATAACAGGATCAATTCCTATGCCATTCTATTTATCCTTGAAATTTTTTTCACTACCGCATTAGCTCCACTACCTTTGATATTTCATCTTAGTCTATTACTCTTCAAAGAACAAAATCAACGCTTAATCTCTTCATTTAACTTTCTCAATACAAATCCATTAGGAAAACTTTCTCCAATATCTAACTTTCATAACTAACATTAAAAACCAACACTATCTTTACCATAACATTAATTAACCTTCTACTCAAGAGATGCAATCATAGTATTAGTCCATTTGGGCTTAGTCTACTCTTCTAGTCGTATCAAATTCTCACTTTTCAAGTCTCCAATCAAAACATCATAACATTCCTAAGTTGTACATGATAAACTTTGCTCCAAGAACCTAAGAAATTAAATCTTATTGAAATTGAATCTTACCACATTTAACATAGTCCGTTCTCTTCTTAATTCCTCTCGAATCTTTTGCCTACTTCAATTTCATATCCTTTATTTGCCTCTCATTTTCAATTTGGTTCTCAAGCCCCGTTAGTATCCCTGGTTTAAGAAATTTCCTATGCACCTTTACCCTATTGTCCAAGGAAAATACACAACTCCTAACAATGTATCCATCTGAAGACATAGCTCTATCACTTATGCAAGGAAGTGCTTGTATCATATCTGCCCTTATCTTATATCTTTGCATCCGAGAAAAGAGATTATAAAACAGAGTTTCTCTAAGGCCATTACCCCTAAGAGTTGCACCAAAACAAAGCCAAGAAATCCAGGTGGACACTTCCCAATGGCAACCTTGAATTTAAAAATGTCCAATTTCTACTATGGATCATCAACCACATATTTACCAGAATAAGACCTCAAAGATTATAAACATTTCGCAATAGCTTATCACACTCAAAAGACACAATCAAAACTTAATCACTTCTTGCCTCAAAATTTGTCTACTAGCAAAACTTCAACACCTTATCCTCACAACGAACATCAAGTTCAACACTAACTTTTTACCCCATCATACATCAACCTTCAACTCAAAATTATATCCTAATCATTCCTTTGAACATATTCCACCACTCCAAATTATATCATAATCATTCATTTCAATCTTAAAGAATACGATTACATTCCTCCATGCAACTACAACCAAAAGGAATCACTTCAATTTAAATTATCCAAAATCATAATTCTTAACTTTTTCTAACAACTGAGTTTCACTCAAGAACTCCTCTTTACTATTTCGGTTCAGCTTAAGGACAACTACCATATCTTTTTCCGTTAATCCTCGGACTCACTAAGTCAACATTAACCATATACATTGATCACTACTCTAAATTCCTTTAATGATATATCTACCTCAATCACGATAAGATCCATTGTAATCATCTCACTCAAAAATGTTAAACTTAAGGGTTCTCATAATACCATTCACATCTATACATTAACAAAACTCCAATCAACTCTGGTTCGTCCTACCATAGAGATGACAAAAATTAGGTACCACACTATTCCCAACTAACCTGCTAAAGATAGGTCACCTCATTCCTTATCCATCCCGCTAAGGATGATCGGTCAGACTTAGCCTCAACTTAGTCCTCAATACTTAAAGTAAACTTAACCGACACAAGTTGATAACTTCCGTTTCTCATCTGAAACAACACTTGAAGATAATCCTTGAAGTCTGAACAATCCTCTGATACATTATTCGGTTCACTAACTCCACTTGTGGATCTTAACTCGTAAGAAAGGTGTAGACTTCACCAGTCGATCAACGATCACTTGAATTCAAACAAAACTCGTGTAAGTCTTCAGAAAACTCATAACAGGGATTAAAGGAATGTCAACATCTCAACAAGGAAGGTCTTAATTGTACATCTTGATGTGGAGATATCCAACTCACGACTGATGAGATAGGTCACACATTGACAACATTTGGAAAGTACGTAGAATTAAGATGATCAATGACAACAAGTACTTTTGAACCGCAATAAGACATGACCTTGGTGATCATAAAAGAATTTCTCAAGAAAAGAAATTTTTCTTGATTTCACTTTCGCGTAAGCGTAGAAAAGAATTTCATTAATTTGAAGAATATCGGAACATCCAGTATGGAAAAAGATCATTCCATCAGGTTCGTGGATGTAAAAATGCATGATCAATACACATTTACAAACATGAATCTATTAAAGTTCATTCTTCCACAAGAATCTTCCAACGGATTCAAAGAATCAAGGAGTGAATAATGTCTAATCCCAAGAGGATTAATTCTTATTCTTAATACAAAGAATTTACAAAATGATGACTTTCACCTCTATCAAAAATAGAAGTGACGAAACTAAGTTTCACCAAGAAACTTTTGCTATCACGAAATTATCTGGGTTATAACTCAAGGAATAGTCATAACCACTTCTCTCAACAAAGTGTGAAAGTATCCAGACCAATCGATTCCTTTAAACCAATTCACTCAAATGTCTAATACATCGAGGATCATTTAGAAGTGTGGGTACGACTTCTCACAACCAAAGAAATGCATAACTGGAAATTTATAAATTAGCATAACTAATTCATGAGTCTTGACAGACTGCAAATTAAAATCAGAAAATATGTCTGACACATACCAACTTCACCGTTGTGATTATCTAAGACAACCACAGGATTTGAGAAATAATTGTCAACTGACGAACACAAGAAAATCAAAGGGTACAATGAAGAATTCCTCAATCACGAGACACTTACCCAAGATCGAAAATCCACTCGATTCATCTTGGTTCCAACCAACATACACGTCTTTCTAGCCAAGCTTAGTATAACCACCTTGAATTTGGGTATGATCCCGGACAACTTAATCAATCGATTCAACATACAAAAGGTTGATCTTTCCTCATAAACTGAGTTGACGATGCAAAACCTTAGATAGGTCATCACTCCAATCTGGTATTAACTCGTCTTCACGTCGATCATTGAGTAGATAACAACTCCTCGCAATTAATTTACCAAATCAACTACTCCAGTTGGAAAATACTTATTCATAATTCGTCCTTTTACCTAGTCGTCAGAAATCTAGACGGTGACACGAGCCTCCATACAACGTTGGTGCTTCACAAGGAAAACACTCGGTCTAACAAACGATTCAGACCACCGATCTTTCAGTTGAATCGAATCGTCGAACTTGTTTCAATCTTTATAGGCAACATCCTACACAAAGGGACAGAGATCTGACCGCATCCAGAAACTAGATCAATCAAAAATCAATATCCTTTGCTAACCATAAACCTAGAATATTTCCAGGGAACACTCCCGGAAAAATCCTATACACAAACATCTTGTTTCGAATGTCTGACACGATTCGCAAGAATAATCGAATGTCATATTCGAACCCAAGTAACATTCAAAATCTACGGTCTCCCAGGACATAAAACCCTTGAAAAAACCATCAACAAAACATATACTTCTACGTCAACACACATTGCTTCAACAAGAAACAATTCAAACAAAATCAAACCAGAGATCACACAACAAAAACTTAACAGACCTATTCCCCAAAGATCCCAAAAGACTCGACCAGCTCTGATACCACCTTGTAACACCCCCCTTGGGCATTACCTTCTAAACACGTCCAGAAATAAAATTAAAAGATAATTTGCTGGTGCTTTCGGAAAATAATTTATATAAGTACCTAAGTGTTTGAAATTGGGTATAATTTTTTTTTTCACGACTACACACCTAAGCCTTAATCTATCGACACACAGACTTACTATTATAGCCTGACAAGCCTATTTCATTTAAAGGATATACTTAAATACAAGATAGTAGTTTTACAAAAATTTCGACAGAGTCTCCTCTGTAATTCGGACATCCCAGGGTAAAATAACACCTGTTAAAATATTTACATTTTCACTCCAGAATTCCAGTTACACTAAATTCAACCAGGCATCAATACATAAAAATAATAGTTATAGCCATAAGCTTTACAAAACTAAAAAGGAAAGGTTTAAGTTTTCTTTCAAAAGAATGCTCTCCGAGCCATAAACATTCCATTTGAAATAAAGGCTCTCTGAGCCATACTCATACATACTATCAATAATAATCTAAGTCTCAACCCTAAGCTGGTCGTTCTAAAAGATATTCCGCAAGTAATACCTCATCAAGCAACTAGATCTATGTCTCTGAGTGACTTAGAAAGACTCCTCTGCACCATCTGTGTTAAAGTACCCAGGGTACAATATCGAACTAGAAGAATCCTGAAATGTGTGTAAGGGTGAGACGCCAATATATGGTTTTAACACAATAACTAAATGCACGACACCACATAGCACATATACATTTACCACACGAGCATTTATAAGCTAATAATCTATCAATGGGTTCAATACCCCAAACATCATCCATAAAATTATGCATGACACTTCTATTCATCATCTAAATTTTCGTCCTAATCTCATGAGATATCCCAACATCATATGAGTTGATCAGACTCCATAACCACACTGGCTAACTTGGCCAACTGCCAACAGGTGCGCAACCTCTTCCCATCTTCAAAGGCATACATCACCAGGCACCCACAAGGCCAAACACATTGCTAACGTCCAGAATCAGTGGCAATACCTATTAGCAAGTAAGATGGGGTCCCAATCTCAATGTCCTCACTAGGCACATGAGATAATGCACATCGGAATTACCTTTCGCCGCTGGTAATTAATGCATTAAACCACAAATCGCAGGCACGTATGCCAAAATGCATGCAAAACACTTTTGTTTTGATCATTTCTTTGTGCTCACTCTTTCTTTGCCGAAGCTCAAAATGGCTTACGACTCACATAGTTTTAAACACTTTTAAAACTTTCATCACAACACAGGACCCCACTGTCCATAAAACTTTTATCAAAACATAGGACCTCACAGTCCATAAAACTTTTATCAAAACATAGGACCTCACAGTCCGAGTGCTCAATCACGACACCTCTCGACCGGTGCACCAGTCTTAGGTTCGTGGCACTAGAAACATCTTCAATGTTTCAACACAGTATACCTCATGTATACAATATAGGCCCTCAAAGTCCAAATGACTGAGTCCATCACAACACAGAACCTTAGTACCCCGACATCTCGGTTACTAAGTTCCACACCACTTTTAACACTAAATCAGTTTTGCTTTCATAAATCCTTTTTCCAAAGTTGGAAATTCATCAATAAAATCCTTAAATAATAAAACTTGGTTTTCACAAAAAAATGAGTCACTTGAGGTTTTAACTTCCTTAAAATATGTACTGCCATTTCAGAATA
Organism: Sophora flavescens; assembly: GCA_030762895.1. Lineage (NCBI taxonomy): Eukaryota > Viridiplantae > Streptophyta > Magnoliopsida > Fabales > Fabaceae > Sophora > Sophora flavescens. The sequence goes on along the minus strand of CM061063.1, from coordinate 244,434,868 downwards.
CTTTCCTTCTACGTTTTTCCAAATCTGTCATCACACTTTTCCAAATCTGTCATCAATTATCACTTTTAAAGCTTCTCAAGCCAAAACTTAGCTTTTTCCACGGAAACAATTTTCTAAAATCATCATTAACTCCTTTTCAACAATTAATTTTATCAAATAACTTTGTATAATATTGCAAACTTTCTTATATAAAAATTAGCAGTACTTAAACATTTTCACAATTTTGCTCTCATTGTGACTCAAGTTACTTTTACACTAATAAATCATCATCATCAAAACTCCTTATTTTTCCAAAATAATACTTTCCACCACTATTATATTTCAACGTTTCCCATAAAACCTGGAATATAATTTACACAGCTTATTAAAGCTTTTATCTGATTAATCGGTTGTGCACTGACCACAGTCAGGCTTCTCAAACAACACTCACAAGCAACATTCAACAACAATTATCAGAATTATACCACCGGCATGATCATGCATCATAACAATATCATATACAAATAATCAAATAATTTAAAACAGATCAGACACTGATACTCAGATACACAACACAACATAAATCACATAAACAGATAACCACAACCACATAAATTACACAGACTACACAACAAGCAAATGGTTATTGAGAAAAATCCATCGTGCAAGCCCCCTTACCTTTGAAGACAAGTAAAGGATCCTCGTCCTAATGCCCACGTTAGCTCATATCTACTCCATCAAGCAAGCATAGCCGTGTCCAAACGTCTCAGAGAGTAAATCCAACAACGCGCAACAACCAGAAATCAAGAAATCAATTTCACATGATCAAACACACATTCTAACTTTATCTAAACACTTAATCTAATTACCAAACAAGGTTATTTTCAAAGAAAATCATGTTTGAAGCTCACGCTTCCCAATACCCTTTAAGGAAACTTTGTTTTGATTAAAAGATCTTGAAAAAGAACTTTGGAAATCATCCATTAAGAGTCCTAATTGCACTAAATCATAATTAATTTCACAAAAACATACCCAAATTTAAATCAAATCAAATTGGGGTTTTAGGGCTCCTAAATACGATTTGGGGAAAACTCAGAATAATGAAATTGTTTTAGGGAAACACAAATTCACAGTCCCAATTTCATAAAACAACCTTAAATTTCAAGATTAAAATCTGAAATCATAGGGTTAGGGTTTCAAAAATCCATTTGGGGGTTTTGAATCTGAGATACAAGAGAGGGTTTTGACTTACCCAAGCTTGAAGACAACTTGAAGGTGGTGCTGTGGTGCTCCTCGCGGCGGCGGACGCGATTCCGGCGAGGTGGCAGTGGCGGTTGCAGTGTTCCTGTAACACCCAAGTACTCAAAACTTGAAGATAAGGCTAAGAGATGAAGGAAGGAACTTAAACTAACAAAGAGAGGTGAGAAACCACCATGGAGGCGGCGGCGCGTGGTGCTTACCGCGGTGGAGACGATCGCGCGACGGCAGCAACCAGTGCAGGCGTTGGCGCCATCGCATCTTAGGGGTGAGCATCGGGCGGTTTCGGGCGGGTTCGGGTGGGGACCATCGGGTTCGGGCGGGTTCGAGGTAAAAAAAATAGAAACCGAACCCGCCCATCTATACCATCGGGTTGGGCGGTTCGGGTTAGGGTGGGTTCGGTCGGGTTCGGGCGGGTTGAAACGGGTTTAGGCTTTTTAATTATTTAATTTTATTCCAAAAAATTAAAAAAAAAACCCAACGAGCCTAATTAAAATTTAAGGCTTTCAACCCAATTAAGTACCAAAAAAAAATATATATATAACAGAAGAGGGGAAAAAAAAAATCTAAGATCCAGTCTTGGCAGTCCATTCTCCATTAAATTTTTATTTTTTTTTTGTTATGAGCGGGTCGGGTCGGGTTCCGATGGGTGACATAACCCAGACCCGAACCCGCCCGCTCTTATCCATCTAAAACCGCCGTTTCCACCCGCCCAACCCCCCAACCCGTTTCAACCCGCCCGAAGCGCAAAAATTAGTGGCGGGTCGGGCGGTTTCGGGCGGGTTGAAACATTTTGCTCACCCCTATCGCATCTCCTCCTCCTTACGTTGAGCGGCGGCCGGCGAGCTTCCTTGTGGGGTGGCGGCGCTACTATGGTAAGAGGAAGAAGGAAGATGAAGTTGAGCTGGAAGGAAGAAGAAGAAAAGAGAAGGAAGAAAGAAAGGAGAAGTTGCAGAGAAGAAAGAAGAAAAAGAGAGAGATAACGTCGAGAAAGAGAGAGAGAAAAGTGAGAAAGTGGGTTTTTAAACCAGTTACTTAATGATAGGTACAAAATGAGTGATAAATATTAGGCCTAAAATAAACATGTTTTTACTTTTTAGAATCTAAAAATAAAGATTGATAAGGATATGTTTTCAAAATTCCAGTTAGAGTAAAGATTAATAGTTGAACTGATCAACTAAGAAAATACTCAGTCCAGAATTTAATCTCCGATTAAGGTCAAACCAAAATATTTTTAACTCTAAAATTAAATAGAATAGGAATATGAAAATGTTTTTCTCTTAATCATATTATTTAAAATATTTTTCTGTACTGGTATAGTAGTGACAATAACGTAAATTATTGTCTATTAAACGTGCATTCACTGAAATAAGTCAGTGCTAACACACCCAATAAAATAGTTTGAAGAGAGTAATTTAATTACTCAAACTAAACCACATAACAAAATAAACTTAAACATCTAAATAAAATAATTAATCATAGGTGTAAAAACTAGGGTGTTACAATAAAGAGGTAGGAAGAAGAAAGAAAAGAAAAGAAAATGAAAATGTTATTCTTCTTTTATTTTTAATATTTTGTCTCTAAATCCATTTTTCTTTAAAAAAGATAAACTAAAATTGAATAGAATAAAATTTAAAGATAAGTTTTCTTCGAACCATATTCAAAATAAAATATTTTTCTGAACATATAATAATAGTGACAATAATGTAATATTATTGTCTAGCAACCGTGGTTATGCTGCAATAACGCAATGTTAACGCACCCAGTAAAAATAAATTGATAAGCAAATAAAATCAATAAGCTATAACATATAAAAATAAATATTTAACCGTTTAATAAAACTAGCTATCAAATAAACACATATATATAATTATCGGATGTTACAACATTTGTGAAGAACTTACTCTATTCCTTTCAATTCCTCAACATCCAAGAGGCATACATTACTCTCCTTGATCAATAAACATCCTCTTCTTCATTGATTTCATCGTTTCAAGCCATGATCATCATATTGAAAATTCTTAGATCTAGATCTTCAAAATTTTCCAGAAAATCATAGAAAAATCCTTTTATGTGATTCCAATTTCTATGAACTCACTGTGATATCTATGTTCATCATGCAAGATCATGAATCAGAATAATTTTTCCTTCCTATTTTTGTTCATATGGCCGAAAACCCTAGTTGTAAGGGTGGAGGAAATTTTGTTTCAATTTTTAGAAAGTGATACTTGATTTCATCTTTCTATTACATATGTGTTTTGAATCCAAGATATTGAAACCAAATAAATTCTGTAGCCTATTTTTCTAATGAAGGCCGAAACCTAGATCTTGATTGAGTTAGATGATTTTGTTTTAATTTTGGAGTTATGATAATTGATCTTGTCTTTCTAATGCTTAAGGATCACTAATCCAAGAGCTTGTGAATTTTTGAAATTTCTAGCCTAGTTAAACACTCATGGCTGAGACCTAGCTAGAGATTAAGTGATTTTTAGTTGTTTGATGTTGATTAATTTTGTTGAGGTTTGTTGAAGGATAAGTGTTTTGTGAATCATTGTAGGTTGTGCTAAGGAATCGGAAGTTCGACAAAATTTGTTCGAGAAAGAAAATCTGAAAAAACTCCAAGAGGTAAGGGGAGTTTACCTAAGGGGTTTTGATAGCCACGTGCTATCCATGAGTCTGTATGATTATTTGTGATTTCATTGTGGTTGCTAAATTTATTTTATGTAGTTGTTTATCTGAGTTATTAAAATTATATGTGGTGTATGTTTATTTGTGATACATGTTTATCGGTGGATGCATGTTATAACTGTGATGTGTGATTCTACTGTTGTTGGTTGTTTGACTGAGAAGTCTGACAATGGTCAGTGCTAAATTAAGCTTAAAGATAAAAGCTTGGAAAAATGTTGAATAAGTTGAAAATGTTGAAGAAGATGTTGTTTAAGTTAATTTTATGGAATTTGAAGAAAATTTGAAAATAATATTATTTTAATGATTTTACGGTGTAAGAGTGATCTACGAGCAGTAGTGAGGGCGTAACCCTTAAAAAAATTTAGTTACATTAATTTTTCTGTAACACCCCGATTTTTACTATTCTTCAATAATAGTAAATATGTGTATATGTTTATTTGGAGTGATTAATTATTTGAATTTTTATTTTTGTTTATTTTTATGTGGTTTGGTAGTAATTTTAATTACTCATATAAAATTAATTTTTGAGTGGGTTAATACTGTCTTATGTCAGTGTATGCACGAATAATAGACAATAATATTTTGTTATTGTCACTAGTAGTATTTGTTTAAAAAATATATTTTAAATGTTATGATGGAAAGAAAATTATTTTCCTATTTTACTCTATTTAACTTTAAATTTGAAAATACGCCGGTTTAAAAATAATCAGAGATTATATTTTGGACCATTAATTTTCTTAGTTGATCAGTTCAACTATCAATCTTGACTCTAATTTAAATTTTGAAAATATATGATTGTCAACCATTATTTTTAGATACAAAAGCCAAAAACATGTTTATTTTTAGGCTTAATAAGATGCTCTCGTATCTCCTCAGCTTCTAGTCGTCTCCCATTCAAACAATTAACATAAGGACAATAAAACTTTCCGTTACTACTATCAGGAAGATTTCTTTTAGCAAATTGTAGAAAAGCTTCCACTCCATTCTCATACTCACCACTTGTCCGTCTAGCATTCATCCAACCGCGATCCATAGCTACAACAATAACTTCGTAGGATTTAGTTAGTATGGTTTAGGGAAATGATGTATGCAAATACCACCATTTATAACTTCTAACTTTTGCATGTTTAATGATAATCTTTCTAAGCCATCCTATATGAGGGATGTCAAAATTTTTGCATGATTTCTCTCAAAAGAATATGGTTAATGCTTGTCGGTAAATATATAAATATGGTTAAATGCAATAGAAATTTAAAACAAAAAATGATATACAAATGTACTTCCAAACGTGTTTATCTCAACCAGAGATTGGAGGATGAAAAGTGGGGGACAAAACTTGCTTGCCAGTAACTTGTCTTTAATTGTGGCTTAACACTAATAAGGTCACTGGTGCACCAATCGGGATCCCCCCATGATAACACTTGGCGATTAATTAAAACAAAGTACAAATAAGCTTTCTCCATCATCATCAGTATAGCTTTTACAATAATGCAATATAATTTCAGGCATTTCACCAGCACTGCATTGTTTTAAGTGATGTACCATGTCACTAAACGGCTACCATTTGAACAAGATCCTCTAGTTTCTTCCTTAAAATAATTTAAGTTATGCCATTAAGAAATGGGGGTTACTGGCAGCCACAAGGCATTGTTTTACCTGAAATATTCTGAAACATCTTTAAATAAAATTGATGCATGTTATGTATATGCCTATATATAAGAAAAGTCCTGGTCTTAAACTCTACGTTTCAAAAAGCAAGTCAAAACACCTTATTCTAATATGATATCATATGTTGATATTATAGATTGCATCCTTTTATACATATAAATCAAAAGATAACAAAGTCATAAATTACCTTGAGGAACTAGAGGGACTAAAACAATCTCATAGCCACAAGCATATGTAAAATGTCACATTGATACTTTTTCTTGTAAATAAAATTTTGGTATAGTAAATTATGAAAGATATCTCACTAGAAGCAAAAGATAAACATGCTCATAGCCACAAGCATATGTAAAATTCGTTTCATATAGTTTTTTTCTATACAGAGTCCTACTAGATTTTAAAAGAGAGAACTTATTCTTAGCATCCCAAAAGAATCTTAGATGAAATCTAGATCAGCACCAATAATGACTCACCCGCCAAACAACAAAATAAATATATAAAAAAAAATATTGAAGACAAACCACATTCATCAACATCAGTGTTTTAAACATACTCAGCAATGTTTGAAGAAATAGCATTGTTGATAAATTTCATCGAAAGGTTAAATAGATTTGTCTAGAAGAAGGGTTATGTTTCTCAGCTGATAACATGGCTAGAAAGTCATTCTATTACTGAACAAGTAAAGAGCAAAAAATGCCATAGCACAACCAAACAACTCAAACAACCAAAATGCCACGATACATACAACCAAGTAATCAATCCTAATACAGTCAAGGAATCAGTAAACAATGACAGTTATATAGTCAAGTGACCAAGTGGAAGAGGGTTAGGGTTCTATAAGAGAAAAAGAGAAAAATAAAACTGAAATGTAAACTCACACAGAAGAGGGTTATCGAACTGCAGTTTGGAGAAGAAGAGAGAAATGTAAACTCACCTTTGAATGGATAATGAGGTTGTGTTACTTTCACTCTTCTCGGTTCCTTTCTCACAAAATAATCCCTAAACGTAGAAAATTACAAAAGTGAAAATCAGCACATAAACACCTTATTTTCCTGTCCAGTTACCCTCTTAAGCACCACCAGAATTGTGATCTAATTCAGGCACTGCAAAATGACAAGAATTAATCCTCATACACTAATCTTCAACACATCAACTTTATGCAGTCTTATCTTAGATTAATAGAATAAATCATGGGATCCACATAGCTTAGCCAAAATATTCACCACAGAAAAACAAAAAAAAAGTAAACAATATGGTAATCACTGTAAAGTATCAAAGATTGGATTCTCACATAAACAGTAAGAACTTAACAAGAAAAGCATCGAACACCAACTTTACAAAAGTCAATATATTTTAACTTTAGTCTATTTACAAAACAAGCCAATACGTACATTGCAGATATCCAAACTAATATTATATTACTGCAATTGGAGGTCTGGATCTCTTTATTTATAACACGAAATACCTCTTCAACCTAATCATATTTTGTCCACACTACATACATATTTCCCAAATATGGATTTGATCCACCAAATGCAGTTGGTGTCTTGGGGGTCTTCTTCCTCTGGTGGAGGATCACTCTGTGGAGTCTTGTGGAGTTTGCTCACATCATACCCCTCTGTCTTAGCTTTCTTAACAAGCTAGTTGTAGATTTCATCATCCAAATGGGGCTTCCTGGATAATATCTAGGGACACTAAAATTGATCCCAAGTTATGGTAGCACAAATGAGCATGCACAATTGCAAGTTTATCATCAATTTTTTTATTTTTGATAATAGTTTATCATCATTTAACCCAACTCCTTAATTGGGTAAAAGGAATCTCCCACTGTTTCATCCAACGAAGATCACAATCCCTGCTCTCCAAAAATAAAAACATAAAAACAAAAACAAAAAGGAAACCCAGAATTTCTAAGCTCACTCATCTTCGCTTCCGTTTCAACGTGTTACCTCTGTGATATTTTAAAGAGAGAGAGTGAGGGGGGGGGGGGGGGGGGGGGAGAAGAAAATTAGGGAACGCCCAAGTTATGAAGTGGAGGAAGAGAATGGGTTACCTATGTGATGAGAACTGAAGAGGGTTGCGTTGATGGGGAGCTTGAGTGGTGAGAACCAAAGCAATGAGAACAGAGCATAACAAAGATGGACCACCTGCAATGGCGACGACAGACACGCACGGCGATGGACCACCTTTGTGTTGCTCCAACCTTTGCAGACGGAGAACGACGGACCAAGCAGACGATGCAAGACGAAGCAAGGCGATGGCACGCATGATGAGGGTTAAGGTTTAGGGAAGCCAAGATAAAAGAAAGGGCACTGACCGCGCTGTCGCCACGCGCCAAAAAGAACGAGCGTTTACAAAATAATGCAGATAGGGAAGCGACAACTCGGATGTTGTCTCTCAAGGACTCTTTAGTTGTTGTTATTAACAGAAAATTAGTTCTGGGGGTTTTTGGGAAATTGAAATAAAATAAAGAAAACAAAATAAAAACAGAGTAAGAAAACAAGCAGTTAAAATATTATCAAATAAATTAAAGAACGATTAACCTACTGTTCTCGGTTTCCCACTATCATTGGTTCATGTAAATCCAAGCCCTAAGCAGATTCTAATCCCCTCCCGGTTGTAGCAACAAATAACAAACAAAATTCACTACTACGGATGTATGTTCCTATTCCCGAAATAACAAACGTGGTTAAGCTCTCATGAACAAACGAACATGAATGAACACACGCGAAATAACAAACGCGATTAAGTATAGAAACATAACATCACCGAAATGAATCAATACAACACTATACATTCCTGAAATAACAAACAGAAACATATAGCATTGCATTGAAAAGAGAAAAGCAAATAAAACAGGAATTATAGAACCTCAAATGTAATAGAAACCAATCACGGTAGATTAATCTAGGAGACTAGCTCTCCATTACAGAAGGAAAACAATAACTAAAGATAAAACAAAAGACTAACTATTCTAAAAACTAGCCAAGAAACTAGCCAAAACTGACTACCCTCCCAACCCAGCCTAACTATGACTAACTCCTCTCTCAATATCTGAATGCTCCTTTTATTAACTTCAACCTCTGCCTCTTAGCTTTCCAAAGCCACTTAATTTGCTTAATTATGAATTAAGATGAGGGAGTTATGTCCACATTCAACTCATAGGGCAGCTGAAACGCCTCTGACTTCACATGGATTAAAGCCCTTCAAAACGGCTCTATTTGGAATAATGGTAGAGTTAAAGCTCTTTGTTTGATCTTTCATTTGCCACCGGTTTCAGTTCCAACCGACATCTACAGCCCAAGTTATGACCCAATCTTCATGACCAGTTCAGGTTCCAGTGACAGCAATTATGTTCTGACCTCAAGGCCCAATGTGACCCACTATACATCCAATTCAGCATCTGAGTTCTTCATGAAAGTTGTTGGGCTTCCTTTTAGCTTTCCTGTTCTGACTCCTGCGTTTCTTGTTTTTATAAGAGGGCCGCGCGTCACGGCCTAGGCGTGATGGCCTCTGCTTCAGGTGTACTTCCCTTCTTGCTCTTCTTATTGCCCTGAAAAACAGAAAATAACATAAGTACTTTATTTAACTCTAAATCAACTAAATTAACCTAAAAACACTTTACAGACTCAAAATCTTACTTAAGGACAATCAAGTCTAATTTGGGTGAAAATGATATAAAATTAGCACAAAGCCAAGGTCTTTACTAGTTATAAAACCGGTCAACCAGAGGCTCATCAAAATACCCCAAACTTAAACTTTGCTTGTCCCCAAGCAAACTAAAACTTAAACAGGACTCAGACTTGGCAAAACATGGCAAGCTTAAGGATTCAATCAACTTTCGCACAAATTTCAAGCACTTTATCAATATAATTCAATGTTCCCCCCTTTCAAACAAAGCAATCCCAACATTCATTCATTCTAAACAGCTGACAATTTCATCATTCAAACAATCATTAATCTAGGCAGGGGATCCAAGTTACACACAAGAGGGAGATCACCAAATTCAAACAACTGCCTTCCTCACAAGGGAAATTTGTGTTCACTCATTTGCTCAGTTTGTCAGGCTAACAACATTCACTCAATTTCACTTTTAAGAGCACTTCCCATAAATTTGATTTTCATCTCAAAATGGTCCCCACAGAAAATATGCAAGCAACACCAAAAGGTCTTTTATGGGTTGTAATGGGGCCTGGCTAAGGGTAGGATATACAAAGGAACTAGGCTGAAGACCCTAGGAACTAAGAGAGCGTGAAACATTTTTACACTTTGAATTTAACTCAAGTTCCTTTTTCATTTTTCATTTTGCTTTGGGTGACTACAACCTTTTTATTTCTTTTTGGCATTTTTTCACTTTTTAAAATTTTTTCTTTCTTTTTTTTTCTATTATTTTTTTTTCACAATTTTTTTTTCAATCCCAAACAACACATTACACCTTGCAGCCACCCCAAACTTAGTTCTTGTACCCATTCTAAGATTCCATGCTCTCCTAATCCTAAGATCGGGTTAACATGGTTTTCCAGATTTTTGGGCTTATAACATTAGGTTATCAAGAAGCAATAGGCTAATCAGGCTCAAAGGGGCTAACTAGGGAACATGCATCAGGAATTGGTTATTTTTAGGCTAAGTAGCTATTTACAAAGAAAATGCCTAAATCATCTGAAGCAAACACATAATCATGCAAACCATAAAGAGATTCAAGCAAATTCGGGGAAGTGCAACTTGAAAGGTGATTTTCACACAGTTAAATAAAACATGTTGGAGGCTCAAAACCTCACCTGGACATTCATGTAAATTATTTGACAGAGATTCTATCCCTAGTGTGTGCTTCCTATCACCCCAAACTTATCATAAATCATGCCATCATAACAAAATCCCAAAGTTAAGTTTTCAATCACATGGGGATCATTTTTCAAAAAAAAATTTCAAATCCTAGGGGTAAACAGTCAACACATATTATGCAATCAATCTATGCAAATTCAATCAAATCCATCAAACTTGCCAATACCAGACTCAACACAACTCCTGAGCTTCTCAAATTATTCAGGAGCTTTATTAAAAACAAAACAGAAATAAAGCAAGGAAAAGAAAATTAAAAAGAAGAAAGGGTTAAGAAAACTCATTAAGGGCGGTTCCACCAGAATCCCATTGCTTGTAGCATAAGGCCCACGTGATGGACACAGAGTGGGAGTTCATTCCATGCTTCCATGACTCGCAGCCTTGATGTGGGGGTGAGCACTTGACAATTATGATGACTTCGCCGAGTGCGGCGGACTTCTCACTCCCCTTCGGGTCACAGCTGACCTCTTTATCTACAAAGTCTCCCCAATAGAAGTGGGGCTCAACCTCTTGGACCGACCATGGTGCAAAATCCAAGGGTTTAAACTCCATCACTGGTGGCTCCTCAGGGGGAGGTGGCAAACAGTTAGCTGGGGTTACTGGTGCTGCTTCAACTTCTGCCTTTTCTTCATTCACTGCACTAACAAAGTTATCACCTGCTATACATGCAGAAATTTCAGTACACACCACACAAAGGTTAGAGTTAGTAGAGTCAGTACATATATCACAATAAAATGAATCAGGAAAAGTTAGAATGTCTGGAAATTCGACACTCAATTCATCCACCCCATTACTCTCAACACATGCATTTGATTTAATTGCATCATCTACTTCCAAAGGTTCTTCATCATCCTCAAGCACGGGGAAGCATATGTCCTCCTGATCCTCCTGATCCTCATTTTCTGTGTTTCCTGAACAGTATAAAGCTGCATAACAGTGTATACACAAAGCAGTGCCACCATCACAATAACAATCAGTACATGAATTAGAATCAGGGTATTCAACACTTAATTCATCATCAACAGAAATATTATCACAATCATCATCAGAAGTGTTTTCAGGAATAACTTGTGAATCGGTATGCTCTTCAAGGGGCTGTGGAGTTAGCATTGCAGTCGAGTTGGCGGTAACTTGATCAATTAGAGCGGACAACTTATGAGATTCAGCTTGGCTCCTCTGGTATTCAGCCTCCATCTTCTATTGAAATTCAAGATTGCTCGCCTCCATCATCTGTTGAATTTCGAGAAAGTTTGCTTCCATTTGTGCATTTATCTGTGCAGTCATCTGTTTGCACAGGTCCTCTAGGGAAGGTTCGGAAGGTGCAGCTCTGAAGGCAGGATAGTATCTAAACAGGAAGGCTTCCTTCAAATCAAACCGGCTTGAGATGGAATTCTCATCAAGACAATACAACCAATCTCTTGCAGCACCTTCAAGTGAGAACTGGAAAGCTTCCATCTTGATGTGGTCTTCTGTTATTCCTGCAGGTCTCAGCATTATAGAACAAGCAATCTGGAATTCCCTCAGATGCTCCTGCGGATTCTCACCTGCAAAACCACTAAACCTTGGCAACCAGTGTGATAAACCAAGAAAATCAGGAAAATATATGCATGGTGGTTGCTCATAGTAAGCATTAGGCATGTAATTTTGCATATAACTATCCATGGGGGGTGCTAAAATTCACAACCAGACAATGCAGACAAAACTAATTAGGAAAGAGAATTTTTTTTTTGAGTTTTATTTTCTGCTAATAACAACAAACCAGAGTCCCCGGCAACGGCGCCAATTTTTGACCGCGCTGTCGCCACGCGCCAAAAAGAACGAGCGTTTACAAAATAATGCAGATAGGGAAGCGACAACTCGGATGTTGTCTCTCAAGGACTCTTTAGTTGTTGTTATTAACAGAAAATTAGTTCTGGGGGTTTTTGGGAAATTGAAATAAAATAAAGAAAACAAAATAAAAACAGAGTAAGAAAACAAGCAGTTAAAATATTATCAAATAAATTAAAGAACGATTAACCTACTGTTCTCGGTTTCCCACTATCATTGGTTCATGTAAATCCAAGCCCTAAGCAGATTCTAATCCCCTCCCGGTTGTAGCAACAAATAACAAACGAAATTCACTACTACGGATGTATGTTCCTATTCCCGAAATAACAAACGGGGTTATGCTCTCATGAACAAACGAACATGAATGAACACACGCGAAATAACAAACGCGATTAAGTATAGAAACATAACATCACCGAAATGAATCAATACAACACTATACATTCCTGAAATAACAAACAGAAACATATAGCATTGCATTGAAAAGAGAAAAGCAAATAAAATAGGAATTATAGAACCTCAAATGTAATAGAAACCAATCACGGTAGATTAATCTAGGAGACTAGCTCTCCATTACATAAGGAAAACAATAACTAAAGATAAAACAAAAGACTAACTATTCTAAAAACTAGCCAAGAAACTAGCCAAAACTGACTAGCCTCCCAACCCAGCCTAACTATGACTAACTCCTCTCTCAATATCTGAATGCTCCTTTTATTAAATTCAACCTCTGCCTCTTAGCTTTCCAAAGCCACTTAATTTGCTTAATTATGAATTAAGATGAGGGAGTTATGTCCACATTCAACTCATAGGGCAGCTGAAACGCCTCTGACTTCACATGGATTAAAGCCCTTCAAAACGGCTCTGTTTGGAATAATGGTCTTCATGAGAGTTAAAGATCTTTGTTTGATCTTTCATTTGCCACCGGTTTCAGTTCCAACCGACATCTACATCCCAAGTTATGGCCCAATCTTCATGACCAGTTCAGGTTCCAGTGACAGCAATTATGTTCTGACTTCAAGGCCCAATGTGACCCACTATACATCCAATTCAGCATCTGAGTTCTTCATGAAAGTTGTTAGGCTTCCTTTAGCTTTCCTGTTCTGACTCCTGCGTTTCTTGTTTTTATAAGAGGGCCGCACGTCACGGCCTAGGCGTGATGGCCTCTGCTTCAGCTGTACTTCCCTTCTTGCTCTTCTTATTGCCCTGAAAAACAGAAAATAACATAAGTACTTTATTTAACTCTAAATCAACTAAATTAACCTAAAAACACTTTACAGACTCAAAATCTTACTTAAGGACAATCAAGTCTAATTTGGGTGAAAATGATATAAAATTAGCACAAAGCCAAGGTCTTTACTAGTTATAAAACCGGTCAACCAGAGGCTCATCAGGCACGAATGGTGATACTATTGGAGGGAATGAATAAAACAATATTGGTTAACACTGATGATAACCGATGATAAAAGTAAAGCAGAATTTCAATTTTCAATTTTTGTTTTATTCTTACACAATGGTTTACAAAACGAACCGATGTGTAACACTTTTGACATCGATTATTTTAATAACCGATGTCAAAAGTTTTGACATTAATTTCAAAAATGTCACCTCCTCGTTTTAGACATCGATTAGTAAAGAACCAATGTTAAATCCTCGTTTTGACATTTGGCTATAGCTTTTGGTCAAATGTAATAATCGGTTGAAATCCCAAAAGATTGAAATTTTGTATGATGTAATATGAGAACTCCTTCAAGAGCATAAGGTGATGACAAAGGTTACGGAGGGTGAATAAGCAAACTAAAATGAGAGAGAAGAAATTATTTGCATTTGTACTGCACATGTGTATGAATTGTAATGGATTGTTTGAGCGTGGGAGCTCCTATGGATTGAGTTGAAAGGGGTATCAGGTTTCTCTATTAAGAGGTTACATATCAATATTATTTGTGGTTATTTTTGTATGTGAATATACTGGTACACTGTGATTGATATGGCCTGAACCTTATTGTAGATTTTTGGAATGAATCATATAATAATTCTAAAATACTTTAAATTGATGCTTGTTATATCTTTGGTTGTGCTTATATATATGGTGTCCATTTGCATCGGGTTACGTCATGATATGACAGTAGCTTGGAGCCCCTGCTATGAGAAGGGAAGTTTTGATGGCCATGACCTCAGAACTTTCAAAGGTATAAAAGGGTTCTCTGGTTAGATATGTAATCTATTCCAAATAGGAATCCACAAGGTTGATGACAAAATATGATTGGGCCTTATGGCTTGCAAGTTATCCTTATTAAATATTATGTACACTGTTATGTTGAAAAATTATTGTCTTATATAATGATTTTGATTTCTGTTTTAGAAGGGGCATTCCTCACTGAGTTATATACTCAGCCTTCTTGTTTTATTTTTTGCCACAGGTTCTGCTTGGGAAAAAATTCAAGGATACCCGACTACTGCCGTAGAGGAATTTTGAAGTTGTGCTGTCATAGAAATTTATATACTAATTAGGATTTAAGTATTTATGTGACGTACGTATTGTTAAAGGTATTTACCCTTTATTAGAAAAGAATAACTTGGGTGTATATAACGGATCTTATGAATCATATTGGAAATTTATGCAAGTTGGCACCTAGTGTCACATTATAATTATGGAAGAAGCCTCCGAGTAGAGGTTGATGCTAAGATTCGGGGCTAGGTAGACAACCTTAGCCCTGGTCAGTCATGGATGCCAGATTTGGGTCGTGACAGATACCAACTAGGTTGACATCTCAAACATTATCAATCATTTTGCAGCACACCTAAAATTTGTTAAAAAATTGGAAACAGAAATCATGGGAGGGCATTGTCCTAAAAAAATTTGAATTTAAAATATTAAAACAAAGAGAACTTCAAATTAACATGTCTTTTTAAGAAGAGAACAAAAAAGAGAGAGAGAAGGTTTAGTGGGCTTGAGGGAGAAAAACAATGAGGAATTTTTTTGCTGGATTTTATGGGCCCAATGGAATCTTAAATTGCCATTAGATTTTATTTTGTTAAGAATTTAGATATGACCACTTCATGTGACCAGGGAAAATAGTTGTTTTATATTTTTAGAGAAGGTGTGGTATTACATAGGGTTGTAGTTTTACATAGGGTTCAAAAGTAATGGACTCCTTTAGGATCCATATTATACTATTACATGCCAAAAAATCTAGACCACAATAAGAAAAAAATTCCTACTTAAATACAACATAGAAATAGCAGAAACTATACATTGCTTACGTAATATATAACACACCTAATCCTATGAACTTCTTGTGTTCTACTTACTACAAGACACATCACAAAAAATCTCATGCATGAATGAGAGAAGCAAAAGACCTGGGATAAGCATAAACATTTTTTGGAGCATCTGCACTACCTTTGACAGTAGAGACCTAGATACCATTCCCTTCACTTAATTTCTAATGAGGAAAAAGCAAAAAACAAATCAAGCTCTTCAAAACGCAGAAAAGTTCGTCAAGCACTTGCAAGCAATCCTGCTTTCAGATCTATTCATCACATGAAGCAATACCTTTACCCGCGAGAACCCAAGCCTGTTATCACTCATTCAAATTCTCCATCTTCACCCGTCGCGCTTGTGGCTCCACTTACATATCTGGTCGATCTTCGATCATTCAAAGAAGAATGATATGGAGGGTGAGCTTAGAATGGAGAGGGTGAGTGATTTGAATGTTGTGGGTGGTCATGATCTTGAGGAGGCGATGATCGGATCCTTCAGACAGTGGTGGGTGAGGAGTGGGGGTAGAAATCTTCGACGATGGGTGAGTAATGGGTGGAAGGGGTCCTCTACCTTAGCTTCGCCACACTCCGTCGCACTCCGATTTGTCTTCCAGTTCAGTTGCAAACCAGATCCAAAAGGGGTGGTGAGGAGTAGGGGTAGAAAACTTCGATGGCCAATTCGCACTCTCCGGCTTCTATGATGGTGAGCATCGCCTATGGGACCTCGTCGCTGGCAGCTTTGCTTGTTGTTGTCTGCTGTTTGTCGACGAGCCGTGTTTGTCGGCTATTGGGTCGTACCAACGGGGTGGAAAGGAAGGTTGTTGGTGGAGTGGGATAAGGATAAAAATTTCAATTCTCATTACTATTAAGTGGCACATGGGTGAGGCACTTATTTAGGCACCTCACCCTAGAATCCACCACAAACATAATAAATTATGGTGCTGTTAAAGGCGAACCACCTAATTAGGTGGTTCCCCATGAAGCACCAGTTTTCAGGTTAATGATATGTTATTTTTATTTTATTTTTATTTTCAATACCAATTTTACCCCCACCAATCCCACCTGCCGCCTCAACCCACCGACCACCACACCTTCCTTTGGGTCGTGCTTGTGGGTCCACTTACATATCTGGTCGAGCTTCGAGCATTCAAAGAAGAATGATATGGAGGGTGAGCTTAGAATGGAGAGGGTGAGTGATTTGAACGTTGTGGGTGGTCATGATCTTGAGGAGGCGATGATCGGATCCTTCGGACAGTGGTGGGTGAGGAGTGGGGGTAGAAACCTTCGACGATGGGTGAGTAATGGGTGGAAGGGGTCCTCTACCTTAGCTTCGCCACGCTCCGTCACACTCCGATTTGTCTTTCAGTTCGGTTCCAAACCATATCCAGATTGGGTGGTGAGGAGTAGGGGTAGAAACCTTCGATGGCAAATTCGCACTCTCTAGCTTCTAGGATGGTGAGCGTCACCTATGGGACCTCGTCGCTGGTAGCTTCGCTTGTTGTTGTCTGCTGTTTGTCGACAAGCAGTGTATGTCGGCTATTGGGTCGTACCAACGGGGTGGAAAGGAAGGTTGTTGGTGGAGTGGGATAAGGATAAAAATTTCAATTCTCATTACTATTAAGTGGCACATGGTGAGGCACTTATTTAGGTACCTCACCCTAGAATCCACCACAAACTTAATAAATTATGGTGCTGTTAATGGAAAACCACCAAATTAGGTGGTTCACCATGAAGCACCAGTTTTCAGGTTAATAATATGTTATTTTTATTTTCAATACCAATTCTACCCCCACCAATCCCACCTGCCGCCTCACCCCACCGACCACCACACCTTCCTTTGTGTCGCGCTTGTGGGTCCACTTACATGTCTGGTCGAGCTTCGAGCATTCAGAGAAGAATGATATGGAGGGTGAGCTTAGAATGGAGAGAGTGAGTGATTTGAACGTTGTGGGTGGTCATGATCTTGAGGAGGCGATGATCGGATCCTTCGGACAGTGGTGGGTGAGGAGTGGGGGTAGAAACCTTTGACGATGGGTGAGTAATGGGTGGAAGGGGTCCTCTACCTTAGCTTCGCCAAGCTCCGTCGCACTCTGATTTGTCTTTCAGTTCGGTTGCAAACCAGATCCAAAAGGGGTGGTGAGGAGTAGGGGTAGAAACCTTCGATGGCCAATTCGCACTCTCCGGCTTCTAGGATGGTGAGCGTCGCCTATGGGACCTCGTCGCTGGCAGCTTCGCTTGTTGTTGTCTGCTGTTTGTCAACGAGCCGTGTTTGTCGGCTATTGGGTCGTACCAACGGGGTGGAAAGGAAGGTTGTTGGTGGAGTGGGATAAGGATAAAAATTTCAATTCTCATTACTATTAAGTGGCACATGGGTGAGGAACTTATTTAGGTACCTTACCCTACCAATCCACCACAAACTTAATAAATTATGGTGCTGTTAAAGGCGAACCACCTAATTAGGTGGTTCCCCATGAAGCACCAGTTTTAAGGTTAATAATATGTTATTTTTATTTTATTTTTATTTTCAATACCAATTCTACCCCCACCAATCCCACCTGCCGCCTCACCCCACCTTCCTTTTCTTCATTTTCATATTCCAAAGAGTGGCAAAAAATAAAAACCGAAAACTTCGATCCAATGATTTTTTTTCCTTCAAGCTTTTGGAATTAGCATTTCACTGCTCCATTTCACTATCTTCAGCAGTGAATCCGTGGCATATGTAGGATTGTCCTTCTAGCTTGCTGGGCTCCACCCTTAAGGAGAAAGACCTATAGGAAAATGTTAAATTTCATATCCGAATGTAACACCCTGGTTTTTACTATTCTTCGATAATAGTAAATATCTGTATATTTTTATTTATTTTTTGTTTATTTTTATGTGATTTGGTTTGAGTAATTTTAATTACTCATTTAAAATTTATTGTTGAGTGTGTTAATACTGTCTTATACGTATACGCATGATTGCTAGACAATACTACTATGTTATTTTCAATAGGAGTATTTGTTTAGAAATAAAAAAGATTTGTAATAATGAGATTGGAAGAAAATTATTGTTATATTTTTATTCTATTTAATTTTAGAGTTAAAAATATTTTGGTTTGACATTAATTAGAGATTAATTTTGGACCGTTGATTTTCTTAGTTGATTAGTTCATCTATCAATCTTGACTCAAATTTCAATTTTGAAGATATATAATTGCCAACCATTATTTTTAGATCCAAAAGCTAAAAACATGTTTATTTTTAGACTTAATATTCACCACTCGTTTTTGTACCTACTCATTAAGTAAATAAAAAAATGGTTCTTTTTATCTCCTCTCTCTTATATGTTCGATGTCCCTCACCCCCTTCTCTTTTTATTTCACGTTTTCTTCCCCTTCTTCAACATAACCCACACACTTATTCCACTCTTCACATCAACTCCCACTCCAAGCTCATCTCCTTCCCTCTCCCTAACACCATCAGACATGCGCCGCTATTAGGGAGGCCAACGTCTAGTCACCGCTCAAAGCAAGGGGTAGGCTGCACGCTTCTGTTTTCCTCCTACAGGTGCGCCTCAGTTCACCGCTGTCACTGCCACAGTGAGCTCTTCCGGTCGCGGTTTATGGTGTTTCCACCATAGTTTGGGTTGTCGATCCTTCTTATCTCTTCCTTTGAAGCTTAACTCTTGTTTTTTTTGGATTTTGGTGGTTGTACAGAAAACATGTCACCGTTCTCCGCCCTGACCGTCACACCGCCGCCGTCACCACCACCTTAGGTTGCCATCAAAGTGCTTCTCCTTTGTTGGGTGAGTGAAAATTTTACACATCTCTCTTTAAGATTGAAAACCCCAATTTTGAAACCCTAACCCTCATTTCGAAATTAGAACCTACATCCCCTAAATTGATAGTATAATTCGTAAATTGGATATATCAATTTCAAATTCCCTATGTCAATTGTTCAGATTTGCTTTTAAATTTGGGTTTCCCTAATTCCACTCAAAAACCTAATTTTTCATCTTACTCTAATCATGAAATTGATTCTATTTTGGTGCAATTGAAGCTGTCTAATGATGATTTCCAATGTCAATTTCATGTTTTTATGACCAGAACATTTAACCCTAAATTGTGATTAGGAACCCTAAAGCCCAATTTGAGTTTTACTTGAAATTGGTTATATTTTTGTAAAATTAGCTATGTATCTATGTAATTGGGACTGTTAGTTTATGCCTTGACAAAACTATTTCGTGTTTCTATAATCAATTCAATTTTTCCCTAATTATGTTGAAGAATCCTATTTACTCAAAATCAATTTATTCGGAAAATGATTCGATATTGTTAAGTTAAATATATGGTTTATTTTGATTGTATGTTTTGTTGGGAATTTGCGTATAAAACAAAATTACGCAGCGGAAAAAATTCCCATCGAAGGATTCTTGCGAATGGTCATGATTCATGGTTAGAAGATTTACCTCTTGAAGCGATGAGAATTGATTGAAATCTTCTATCACGAACACCACACGAACGGTGTCTCTAAGGTATCCACACGAGCAGATCCCGTGAACGTCCAATGTCACGAACACGAAGTGTCTTTGCCTCACAGTGCTAGCTTCGAAAACCGAGACATGCTGCTCACTGTCACTCTCTATGTGCGGCTAGGGTAAAAACCGTGTAGGCACAATAGCTTAAGTGGTCTATTTATAGTAGCACCTCCTTAAGTGAGTTAGTGAGCAGCGTTTGACCCAAGCCCTATGTACTAGACGCTAGGCCCAATAGAAGAGTCCAACTCTCCTTTTAATGCTTCTTTTGATCCGCTCTTATGTGTGTGACCCTATAGGTTCCCAAAACGTTAGTAGTAATATTAAATCCCATTTAATATTACAAACAGTGAGCTGTATCTAGCAATACATCGCTGCCACCTAATTAGTGAGAAAGTCAGTGATTTGATGAAACCTTTCTGTGACAAATATTCATGTGCATTATTATCCCTTTGTCCATATATCTATATTGAACACAAGACATAGAATGTGTCACCCTTGTATGGTTCAATATCATGTTCCCTGATACCCGAGTAGACATAACAACATATGAGGTCAATATCTCATATTGACTCATTTCAGCACAGCCATGCATTTTACAATCTCACTCTATCAGGGGGCCCACAGATATTACTCCTGTTATGTAGGAGGGACAAATTCCATCTAGGTCACTCACATCCCTCTGCATGGCTCGTGGTATGACCAATGACCGTCTTTATAATCATCCTATTACAGATGACGTTTGACGATATTAAAACACACGACTCCTCATGTAGGGATCGTAGCGATTTCAGGTCGAAGGATTGCATACACCATTGTCACTATGAGAACTACTTATGACACTCACATAACGCTCAATGTAGTGTTCTCATGGTGGGTCAATCCAGTACATCATTAATCAAATGTGTACCTATGTGGCGACTCAATATCTCATATCCATGACCCGTGAGATATGGTCATCAGTCTGCACACATAATAGTCTCAATGTATTATTATTGTCCTTATTAATAAAATACTTGACTACGGATATTTAAGAATAGTATTTCATTGTTCAATAGTGTCTCACGATCAAGTCATGTACTTGATATTCTATTAAACTGAAATTTATATTCTAAGGACTTTATTATGTTTAAACAAGTAACACAATAAACTGGAATGCCTCATATCATATATATATATATATATATATATATATATATATATATATATATATATATATATAATGGTAAGATACAAATGTAAGTCTAAGAAACACACTGGTCTCTAGGGCTTACACCAACAATCTCCCACTAGCACTAGATCCAATCAGGCATAAATCTAATGCCCATCGATCTAGTGTGACCTTCGTGGCTTCACTGAGCAAGAGGTTTCGTAAGTGGGTCAAAGAATGTTATCAAGTGTTGGTACTCTGCATATTTTCACATCTCCTCTATCGATAATCTCTCGAATGAGATGGAAGCACCTAAGTATATGTTTGGATTGCTGATGAGATCTAGGTTCCTTAGCTTGTGCAATGGCCCCATTGTTATCACAATAGAGATCAATGGGGTCCACAATACTAGGAACTGTACCAAGCTCAGCAATGAACTTCCTGATCCAAACAGCCTCCTTTGCTGCATTGGAGGCGGCAATATACTCAGTCTCTGTAGTAGAATCGGCGACTGTCTCTTGCTTTGAACTCTTCCAGCTCACCGCCCCTCCATTCAGGCAGAACACATAACCAGATTGCGATCTGGAATCATCCTTATCGGTTTGGAAGCTAGCATCGGTGTAACCTTTTACAGCAAGCTCTTCCTCACCTCCATATACCAAGAACGAATCCTTAGTTCTTCTCAAGTACTTAAGGATCTTCTTGACAGCAGACCAGTGACTTTCACCGGGATCAGACTGGTACCTGCTCGTTATGCTTAAAGCATACGATACATCTGGTCGAGTACATAACATGGCATACATGATAGATCCAATTGCAGATGCATATGCAATCTTATTCATGCGATCCCTTTCTTCTTGAGTGGAAGGGGATTGTGCCTTTGATAGGCATATACCATGTGACATAGGCAAGAGTCCTTTCTTGGATTCATGCATGTTAAAGCGTCTCAACACTTTGTCTATGTATGTACTCTGACTTAGGCCAAGCAATTTCAGCGATCTATCCCTATAGATCCTGATTCCCAATACATAGGTAGCTTCACCCAAATCTTTCATCGAGAAGCAATTCCCTAACCATGTCTTTACATTTTGTAGTGTAGGGATGTCATTTCCAATGAGTAATATGTCATCTACATATAACACCAGAAAAACAACCATGCTCCCACTAACCTTCTTGTAGACACAAGGTTCATCTTCATTTTTGATGAATCCGTCATCGTCTTACAAAGATCATCAAAACGAAGGTTCCAACTTCTGGAAGCTTGCTTCAATCCATAGATTGATCGCTGCAATTTACATACCTTTCCGGCATCCTCTGAAATGCCAAAGCCTTTAGGTTGTGTCATGTACACATCCTCAAGAAGCTTTCCATTAAGGAAAGCAGTTTTGACATCCATCTGCCATATCTCATAATCATGGTATGCAGCGATAACAAGTAAGATCCAGACGGATTTAAGCATCGCAACAGGCGAAAAGGTCTCATCATAGTCGACACCATGAATTTGCTTGAAACCCTTAGCGACCAATCACGCCTTAAAGGTGTGTACCTTACCATCCATGTCAGTTTTCTTTTTGAAAACCCACTTGCACCCTATGGGTTTCACCCCTTCAGGTGGCTCTACCAAGGTCCATACCTGGTTGGTGTACATGGAATCCATCTCAGATTTCATGGACTCAAGCCACTTCTCAGATTCTGGGCCAGTGATGGCCTCCTGGTAAGTCACATTCTCATCTTGATCCATGAGCAATACATCACCTTGTGGAGTCATGAGAAATCCATATCTCTCAGGCTGGTGACGTATCCTGTTAGACCTACGCTGGTCTTGTGCTACTGGAGCAGGTTGTTCCTCCACAACATTTTGTGAAGGTTGCTCCTGTTCCACCAATGGTAGGTCACTACTCTATGATTCTTGAATTTCTTCAAGTTCTATCTTCCTCCCACTGGTTCCTATGGAGATAAACTCCTTTTCTAGGAATACATCAGTCCGTGCGACAAACACTTTGCCTTCGGAAGGATTATAGAAATAGTACCCCTTGGTTTCTTTGGGATACCCCACAAAGAAGCATTTATCAGATTTGTGATCAAGCTTATTAGAAACTTGACGTTTTACATATGCTTCACAACCCCAAATCTTCATAAAAGACATGCTGGGTCGTCTACCAGTCCATATCTCATATGGTGCCTTTTCTACCGCTTTGGATGGAACACGGTTAAGTGTAAAAGCTACTGTTAATAGAGCATGTCCCCAGAAAGAGTTTGGAAGGTTTGCATGACTCATCATAGACCGAACCATGTCCAACAAGGTTCGATTTCTCCTCTCAGAAACACCATTCCATTGTGGTGTTCCAGGTGGAGTGAGTTGAGATAAAATTCCACACTCTCTCATATGATCATCAAACTCTAGGCTCAAATATTCACCACCTCGATCTGATCGAAGAGTTTTAATATTTTTACCAAGTTGGTTTTGTACCTCATTTTTGAATTCCTTGAACTTTTCAAAGGATTCCGATTTATGTTTCATAAGATACACAAATCCATATCTACTGAAATCATCAGTGAATATGATGAAGTACTGAAAACCACCTCTAGCTAATGTGTTTAGGGGTCCGCATACATCGCTATGTATAAGACCCAAAAGATCTTTAGCTCTTTCACCTTTTCCGGTGAATGGAGCTTTAGTCAACTTTCCCAATAAACAAGACTCACATATCTCATATGATTCATAATTAAATGAGTCCAAGAGTCCATCTTTATGGAGCTTCGAAATGCGCTTCTCATTTATATGGCCTAAACGACAATGCCAAATATAAGACGGGTTCAACTCATTTGGTTTGAACCTCTTAGTATTTATGTTATAGATGGGCATTTCAAGATCAAGGACATAAAGCCAATTACTCATGTGTGCACTAGCATAGAAAATATCATCCAAATAAATAGAACAACTTTTGTTCTTTATTATAAAAGAAAAACCAATCTTGTCCAAACAAGAAACGGAAATGATATTCCTGCTAATTGCAGGCACAAAATAACAGTTCTCTAACTGAAAAGTAAGCCCAGTGGGCAAAGTCAATACATACGTCCCTACAGCTAAAGCAGCAACCTTTGCTCCATTTCCAACTCGTAGGTCGACTTCGCCCTTTGCCAATGGTCTACTCCTGTTTAGATCCTGCACATTTGTACAAATGTGAGAACCACATCCAAAGATCTAATACCCATGATGCGAAGTAGATAAATTGACTTCTATAACAAATACACCTGAAGTGGAAGTCTCACTTCCCTTCTTCTTCTTGATTTCTTCCGGTATTTTGGGCGCTCCTCTTCCAATGTCCGGTCCGACCACAATGGAAGCAATTGCCTTCCTTAGCCACACCACCCACAGGCTTCAAGCCAGAAGCACTGGGCTTGATCTTGTTGATGGCCTTGCCCTTGCCCTTTTGTTTGTGTGTGGGCTTCTTGGGCTGCTTCTTGCTATTTCCAGCATGGACCATCAAAATGGCCTTCCCCTTTCCTTTGTTAATATTTTTTTCAGCAGTTCTCAACATGCTCAACAATTCTGGCAAAGGTTTGTCAAGATCATTCATATTATAGTTCATGACAAACTGACTATAGCTCTCAGGTAACGATTGCAGAACTAAGTCGGTGGCCAACTCTTGGCCTAAAGGAAATCCCAGTCTCTCGAGATTCTCAATGTACCCGATCATCTGGAGTACATGAGGACTCACAGGGCTTCCTTCTGCCAATTTACACTGGAAAAGGGATCTGGAAACTTCGAACCGCTCATGCCTTGCTTGCTCTTGGTAGAGCAGCTTGAGGTGCACGATCATATCGTACGCCTCCATGGTCTCATGTTGCTTTTGCAGCTCAGAGGTCACAGTAGCAAGCATAAGACAGTCAACGTCTAAGGCGTCATCCTGATGCTTCTTATAAGCATCCCTGTCAGCCCTAGGAGCACTTGAAGCCGGTGGCTCCTCAGGAATAGGATCCTCAAGAACATACAGCTTTTTCTCATGTTTGAGGACAATCCTCAAGTTTCTGTACCAGTCCAGAAAATTTGTTCCGGATAGTTTGTCCTTCTCAAGTACGGATCACAATGACAAGTTACTTGATGTGTTTGATGCCATGATAATCTGCAGAGATAAATATGCAAAATATAAGTATCATGCCATGAAGTTATTTAATAAGGTCTTTAATTAAATACGCCTCCCACTATTTTACTCAAAACAATGACCCTTGCGACACCCTACTCTAGGGTCATCCCATTAATACCCAAATATAAATATATAATTATATAACGCTGGTTACTTTCGGAAAATATAATTTAGGGTGACTAACCTTATATAAAAATAGTGCTTAAATTTTTTTTTTTTAAAACATACAACATGAAACCATTATAAACATAAACAACATATATGTACATCCATATATATATACATATACTTCATCGTTTACATATACAACTCCTATACTAGGAGATATCAAAAAGCCTTTAGAAACATAGGCTATTCTCCATCAAACTAAGCAAAGAAGATAAAGATATATACATATCAACAACAACTGGTTCAAAACCATCTCAAAAACTAATAGCTCTAAGAAGCCAAAATAAAACTATCAAGACTCACTACCCCCGGAAACTATACCTAAAGCTGGTCAAGCTAGTGAAACCCATTGGGAAGACCATAAAGATCAATCCCACCTACAGCTGACGAGTCTGATGATGCCTCCGCTTCCACTGCTTCATCTGAAGAATCTCCATCATCCACTGCAGGAGGTTGAAACTCCGGATCGTCCTCTAGGTATTCCTCTGGATCTTCCTCACCTTCAACTAGCTCTCCTTCAACTGGAGGTTCTCCATTTCCTAATATCTGAAAAGGTTGAGGTTGAGGTAAAGGATCCATCATTCCATGCTCTTCCAGACATTAAAGATACAGCCAAACCGGTGGTAACGATACCTCGATTGTTTCTACTACATGAGTCCTCTGATTGGGTCCTTCTTCTATCGTGCCAATAATTTCAGTACTAGGGCCATGGTAGGTGGCGCTAAGTGCCCCAATATTTATCTCCCAGGCACCACCATACTGTGCCCGATCAAAAGTGAGTGTACGAACCCTCGACTGCACCAGTGGTACGTCCGGATTCATCTGAATATGTTGTAAGAGTGAGAAACCAATACTTGGATCTTACTCAATAACCACACTCTAGCCATCAAATACCACATCAACATTTATCACGTACAATTAGTTATAAACTAACAGTTTATCAGTGGGTTCAACACCCCAAACATCATCCATAAAATTATGCATGACACTTCTATTCATCATCTAATTTTTCGTCCTAATCTCATGAGATATCCCAACATCATATTAGTTGATCAGACTCCATAGCCACACTGGCTAACTTGGCTAACTGCCAACAGGTGCGCAACCTCTTCCCATCTTTAAAAACAAGGCATACACAGCCAGGCACTCACAAGGCCAAACACATTGCTAATGTCCACAACCAGTGGCACTATACCATTAGCAAGTAAGATGGGGTCTCAATGTCCTCCCAAGGCACAATGAGATAAATGCATATCGTAATTACCTCAGCCGCCGGTAATTAATGCATTGAACCACAAATCTCGTGCACGCCGTCCACATGCATGCAAAACACTTTTGTTTTGTTCTTTTCTTTGTGCTCAATCTTTCTCTTGCCGAAGCTCAAAATGGCTTACGACTCACATAGTTTTAAAACACTTTTTAAAACTTTCATTACAACACAGGACCTTACTGTCTGAGTGCTCAATCACGACACCTCTCGACCGGTGCACCAGTCCTAGGTTCGTGCTTCTAGAAAACATCTTAAATGTTTTATCACAGTATACCTCATGTATACAATTCATCACAGTATACCTCTTGTATACAATATAGGCCCTCAAAGTCCAAAGGACTGAGTCCATCACAATCAAAGAACATTAGTACCCTGACGTCTCGGTTACTAAGTCCGACTATATTTTCAACATTGTTAAATCAACTTTCGATTTTTTTTAGAAATTCTTTTCTAATGGTAGAAATTCATTATAAAAATTCTTAACAAATAAAACTTAGTTTTCACAAACCAATGAGTCACTTGAGGTTTAATTTCCTCAAAATAGGCACTGCCGTTTCAAAAATACTTGCCTTTTAGATTTTCCAGATTTGCCGTCAAATTTTATTTTTTAAGACTTTTAAGCCAAAAACTTAACTTTTTCCACTTAATTAATTTTCTAAAATCACACTTAACTTGTTTTCACCAATTAATTTAATAAAATAATATTCTGTAATATTCTGGGTTTTCTTACGTAAAATTTAACGGTACTAAAATATTTTCACAGTGTCGTACTCATTGTGACTCATAATTCACTTTTCCAAAAATAAATTATTAAAATAATAATATTTTTCAACACTCTTTATTCTTCTCAAAAGAAATTCTCTTTGATATCATATACCAATAATTTGCCACTAAAACCTTGAATATAGTTCGACGAAGTTTCTTAAAGCTTTTATCCGACTTTCTTAATTGTGCACTGACCACTGTCAGGCTTCTCACACATCAAACAACAATTATCTCACAGATATTTCCCAGGCAGATCATGCATCACAGTTCATAATATAATTGCAAATAAACAATTAACGCAAAATAAACCACACAGATACAAATAACGCAACAATAAACAACATAAATAAATACTAACAAACAATTAATTACAAACAACCATTGGATAGCATATAGCCATTGAATAGAATCCTTCTCGGTGTTCCCCCCTTACCTCTTGAAGACTCCTTGTTCAACTTACAAACTCCTTCAGAATTTCCGTTACCTTGTAAACTTGTACTCAACTAACCTTCAATTATTATAACCAAAGAGTTACAAATCAAGAAACTAAAACGTTCTAAACCCTAATACATAGTCACGATCTCTAGGGTTTTTGAATAACTAAAACTTCTAATCATGATTAAGTTATGGATTAATGATCCTTAATTAACCTAAATCATAGATTATCAACTAAACAACTAAGTTTCAAACTCAAAACTTCCTAACTCTTTTATACATAGATTCGGCCTCAATAGGTTCATAAAGCTAGGGTTCTTAGTTTAACAAATCATCTTGGATTTATAAAGCATACTTACTAAAAACTTGATTTCTAAGATCATCTATGAAAATCATGAACAAAACTCAACAAAACTCACCCATTTAGGGTTCGGCCAACATGAATATTTTTGAGTAAAATAGTCATTTTAAGAGACTAACATGGATTAGAGTGTGTAGTCATACATGCCATATAGAATACATGATCATACATGAAAACACATGAACAAAACTCTACCAACCCTAAGGTGATGGATTCGGCCAAGGCTAGTTTTTCAAGAAAGAGATTTTTGATTACTTCATGCTCTTGGATTTAGATAGTAGACATGATATCTAGAAGATAGAAAGTAGTTTCATCATCATTAGATTTTCCTAGGATTTATTATGATTTTTCAAAGTTCTAGGGTTAGAAACTTGAAAATGATGAACAACCATGATATAAGTCTTGAATCAAGAAACTTACTAAAGAACATAGGCATGATTAAGAATAAAGATTAGGATTTACCTCTTGAGAATCAATGATGAAGGAAATCCAAGAACTTGCTTTGAAACATAGAACTAAGAAACTTGGAAACTTTAAAGTTTATAGAAAGCAAATGACCAAAGAACTAAATGAAAAGTGAGAGGAGGGTATTTATAGTGTGAGTGGCGACATCTCAAGAAAATTCAAGATGAAGACGAGTTGTCATGTTAAAGGATCAAAGTGCAATTAAGTTCTAAGGACCAAATTGCAAAGATTCTAATAGTTGAAGGACTAGTTTGCAAATAGACAATAGAATGTTATGATGATGATTTTAATCACATTAAATGCCATCTTATCTTTGACTTGCTTGGCTGATTTTTATGAGTGAAAGACAAGTAAGATAATTCAATATATTTAGGAAGAATCAAGAAGCTTGTAGAAAAATCTAGGATAAGTAGAAACTTATGGAAAATTCTAGAATCAACTTGAAAAATCCAACAACAATGGGCAGCCACAATTCACATGGGCTTACGCATGGGCTTGAAACATTTGGGCTTGATTTCATTTTCTTATTGGTTGTGGGACCCACTTGAAGATTTAAGCCTTTAAACCTAAGATAAGAAACTTAAATGGGCTTTATGGACTCAACTATGAATTAGAAAAGTTTGGGCTTATAAGCCACGACTATTTAAGGTTAGAAACAAGGATTCTAGCCCAATCCACTTGAAAAAACGAAAAAAACTAATTTAGGGACAAAAGGGTAATTTAAAGAAAGTTCAGGGACTTAACCGTAAATTTCGAAATTTTCTATTTAATCCTGAAAAACCTTCTAGAATTAAAAATATGATTCATCCCCTTGAATCATCTCAAAATCCTAAGATAAACCCTCTTACTACTCTTAGAAACTCTAATTTCCCTTCCGTCGTCTACCCGATTATGCTTTCCGCCCATAATACGTAAATTATTTTATTTTTTTCTGAAAAAATTCTAAAAATACAAAGTTGTCGAAAATAAAATACTAAACTTAAGTATTTCGTTCACGAATTAAAATTAGGTCTTTTGAGCAGTATTATTATACTGTCAATGGAATTCGCAGGCCGGGTTTCGCTTGAATTTCCAACCTAAATTTTAATCGTAGTTTCCTACGGTCAAGTAGGATTGAATACTATCCTTTGTTCTCTTAGAATAATTTTATAAAACTCTAATAAATTTATAAACATATTTATATGTATTACTGTTATTTAAAACAGTGAAATACAGGGTGTTACATTACTACCCCACTAAAAAAAAATTTCGTCCTCGAAATTACGTACCTGCAAATAATTCAGGATACTGTAACTTCATTTTGTCTT
The DNA here is from genome assembly GCA_030762895.1 of Sophora flavescens. Taxonomy (NCBI): domain Eukaryota; kingdom Viridiplantae; phylum Streptophyta; class Magnoliopsida; order Fabales; family Fabaceae; genus Sophora; species Sophora flavescens. The sequence continues at coordinate 244,404,765 of CM061063.1, read as the reverse complement.
CTACTTCCCATGTCGCTTCTCCAGTCACGTCATCCCAAATAACTTTGACCAATGAGATTTGTTTACCTCTGAGCTATTTAATCATCTTATCCGCAATTCTCACAGGTAAAGTCTCATAAGACATGTTTTCTTTTAGTTGTACTAGATCAGGTTCAATTACGTGAGATGGATCAGGAATATACTTCCTTAATTGTGAGACATGAAAGACATCATGAAGATTGGATAGAAACGGTGGTAAAGAAATTTTATAAGCTACAGGACCTATCCGATGAAGAATTTGATATGGTCCAATGAATTTAGGAGTGAGTTTCCTGGATTTAATTACCCTACCAACCCCAGTCGTTGGCGTGACTCTCAAAAACACATGCTCACCTTCCTCAAACTCAAGAGGTCGTCGTCTCTTGTCAAGCATAACTTTTCTCGTCGACTCTGAGTTGTTCGCATTTTCTCTTGAATCATTTTCACCTTTTCCGTCGTTTGTTGCACTATATCTGGTCCAACCATAAAACTCGCACCATCCTGGTACCAACATAAAGGCGTTCTGCACCGTCGACCATACAACGCTTCATAGGGTGCCATACCTATGCTAGAATGAAAACTATTATTATAAGTGAATTCTATCAATGATAGATATTCATCCCAGCTTCCAGCATTTTCCAATACACAAGCTCTCAATAAATCTTCAAGAGACTGTATAGTCCTCTCTGATTGTCCATCCGTTTGAGGATGATACGCAAAACTCAACCTAAGTTTCGTTCCCAACGACTCTTGTAGACTTTTCCAAAATCTTGATGTAAATCTTGGATCACGATCTGAAACAATACTCAAAGGCACTCCATGTAACCTAACAATTTCATCGATGTACAACTGAGTTAATCTTTCCAATGAGTATTTCACATTAACTGGTAAAAAGTGAGCTACCTTTGTCAACCTATCAACTATTACCCATATAGAGTCATACCCTTTCCGAGTCTTTGGCAAACCTGACACAAAATCCATTGCAATACCATCCCATTTCCATTCTGGAATATCTAAAGATTGTAGCATTCCCGCTGGTCTTTGATGTTCTACTTTAACCTTCTGACAAGTTAAACACGCAGCTACAAATTCCATTACATCTTTCTTCATACCATGCCACCAATACAATTTCTTTAGATCCTGATACATCTTAGTAGCTCCGGGATGCAAACTCAACTTACTCCTATGAGCTTCTTCCAGAATCAACTTCCTCATTTCAACATTATTTGGTACACAAATCCTTTCACCAAACCTTAAAATTCCATCATTTCCTTCTTTAAATTCTGACACAGCTCCTTGCCGCACTAATTCTCTTTCTCCTTGTAGATACTGATCACTTTCTTGTTTCTCTTTAATTTGTTTCATCAGTTCATTTGAAACAGTAATCATACCCAAACATAATTTTTCCGGAAACGTCTCAATTGTCAATCGCATATCTCGGAATTGTTCCAACAACTGTTGTTCTTTAACCATCATTGCCGATATATGCATTGATTTCCTACTCAAAGCATCTGCCACAACATTCGCTTTTCCAGGGTGATACTGCAGTTGAAAATCATAATCCTTTAAAAATTCCAACCAACGCCTCTGCCTCATATTTAATTCTTTCTGATCAAACAGGTATTTCAAATTTTTATGGTCACTGAAAACATTAAAAGTTGCTCCATACAAATAATGTCTCCAGATTTTTAAAGCAAATACCACTACTGCTAACTCCAAATCATGAGTAGGATAATTCCTTTCATGAATCTTCAATTGTCTTGAAGCATATGCCACAACTTTCCGATTTTGCATCAATACACATCCTAACCCTTGATATGAAGCATCACAATACACCTCAAAAAGTTCATAAGGATCAGGTAGTATCAATATCGGTGAAGTAGTCAACCTTCGCTTTAACTCTTGAAAACTTTCTTCACATGCTTCAGTCCATACAAACGCTTGATCCTTTCGAGTCAATTGGGTAAGAGGTCCTACTATTTTAGAAAATCCCTCAATGAATCTTCTATAGTATCCCGCTAAACCCACAAAACTACGAATTTCTGTTACCGTCTTAGGCCTTTCCCATTGCAAAACAGTCTCAACTTTTGACGGATCTACAGCAATTCCCTCACTCGAGACTATATGTCCTAAGAATTGAACTTGGTCTAACCAAAATTCACACTTCTCAGGTTTCGCGTAAAGTTGTTTCTCCTTTAAAATTTGGAGAACCACACTGAGATGTTCAGCAAGTTTTTCTTTACTTGAAGAATAGATTAGAATATCGTCGATAAAAACAACGACAAACTGATCTAAGTAAGGACGAAAAATCCTATTCATGTAATCCATGAATATCGCTGGAGCATTCGTAACTCCGAATGGCATCACAAGATACTCGTAATGACCATAACGTGTCCTAAACGCAGTTTTACAAACGTCCTCCTCCTTCACACGAATTTGATGATAACCCGAACGTAAATCTATCTTTGAGAAAACAGCTGCTCCGTGTAACTGATCCATTAAGTCGTCTATCCTTGGAAGTGGATACTTATTCTTAATCGTCACCTTATTCAGCTGCCGAAAATCTATGCATAAATGAGAAGTTCCATCCTTCTTCTTCACTAATAACACTGGAGCTCCCCAAGGCGATACACTAGGTCTAATAAATTCCTTCCGCATCAGTTCCACCAATTGTCCTTTTAATTCCTCTAGCTCTGATGTCGACATTCGATATGGTGCTATAGATATTGGTCCAGTGCCCGGAACCAGATCAATCGCAAACTCAATCTCTCGAACAGGTGGTAATCCAGGTACATCTTCAGGAAAAACTTCCAGAAAATCATTAACAACTGGTATACACTGCAAGTCTAACTCACTCTTAATGTCTAAGGAATATAATAGCATGTATCCTTGTGCTCCCTCCTTTAAAGAAGCTTTTACTTGATTAGCAGTTAATAATCCAGAAATCTCATCCGTAGGAAAAACTAGGGTTTTACGAGCAGTCTATCAAGATATGATTAGAAGACAACCAATCCATGCCTAAAATTACATCTAACTGTATTAAAGGCAAACAGATCAGGTTAACAAGAAAACGTTTATCCTGAATAATGATAGGACAATTTAAACAAACAGAAGTAACCATAACTGGTTTAGCAGTAGGAGTTGAAACAACAAGATCACACAACAAGGAAGAAACAGGCAATTTCAATAGTTTCACACAATCCATCGAGATAAAAGAATGCGTTGCACCTGAATCAAATAGTACAGTTAAAAGATTACCGTTTATATCACACTTACCTTGTATGAGATCGTCAGAATTCGAAGCCTCAGCTCCACTCATCGTATAAACTCTCCCCTTGGCTGTCGGTTTATTTGTTCCAGCGTGATTGACAGTCGACTCCCGCTTTGGTATCTTGCAATACCTTGCCATATGTCCCATTTGATCACATTTATAACATCTCACTTCATTTCTAGGACAAACATTTGACATGTGACTGGGATATCCACAGTTATAACATCTCCTAAATTGACCTTGATTCTGATTTCTTTGACCTCCACTTCCTGATGCAACAAAATTCGAACGGTTCTGTTGTCGATTCTGATTATTCACTTGCGAACGAAAATAAGGCTTCCTCTGATTTTGTTTTCCTCTCCAACTCTGATTCTGATTCTTGAATTTAGAAGATCCACCAGCACTTCCTCTAGTATCCTTTCCTTTCTTCATCTGTTCGATCTTTCGACTCATTTCCACTAGTGCTTGGAAATTACAAAGTTGTAAAGGTAAAACGGACTCCTTAATCTCAAATCGCAGTCCCGCTTCGAATCGTTCACACTTCCAGCTTTCATTCGGTTGAGCTTGAAAAAAACGGAAGTATTTGGCAAGGGATTCAAACTTCGCCGCATACTCCTCCACCAATAAATCTCTCTGATATAACCCCAGAAATTGTCGTTCCCTCTCGATCCTTATACTCTCCGGAAAATATTTGTCCATAAACGCAATTCGAAAAACATCCCAAGTAATGTCTTGATGCTCAGCCTCCAACAGTAGCCTAGCACCTTTCCACCAATACTCTGCATCTCCCACCAGTAGGAAAACAACATAAGTGACCCGAACATCTGCCGGCGTAGCAACTAACTCGAAGATCTTCTCCAACTCCTGGATCCAAAGATCAGCCTTCTCAGGATTTGCATCCAGACCAAACTGTGAAGGATTTTGACTTCGAAACGCAATCAAAGCCTTGCCTTCCGCAGCTTGCAGATTCTGAACATTCATCGTTGCAGTCTGATTTGCAATTGCCGCTGCCATGTTCTCCATTGCTTGAGCCGCATAGTCTACTCCTTCTTCATACTCCTCATTCATATTACCACGACCTCCTACACGACCCCCTCTACGGCCTCGTCCACGACCACGTCCACGTCCACGTCCAGCTTCTGGTTCTACCACTGGTTCCATAACTGACCTACAAATCACAATCAGTTAGACCAAAACCAGAAACTGAAACGCAAACTCACTCATTATCACACATTACTTCTAATAAGTAATTCAAACAAATCTAAGTCAGAGATCACACAACATAGACATAACAGACCTATTTCCCGACATTCCCTAAAGACTCGACCAGCTCTGATACCACAAAATGCGACACCCTACTCTAGGGTCATCCCATTAATACCCAAATATAAATATATAATTATATAACGCTGGTTACTTTCGGAAAATATAATTTAGGGTGACTAACGTTATATAAAAATAGTGCTTAAATATTTTTTTTTAAAAACATACAACATGAAACCATTATAAACATAAACAACATATATGTACATCCATATATATATACATATACTTCATCGTTTACATATACAACTCCTATACTAGGAGATATCAAAAAGCCTTTAGAAACATAGGCTATTCTCCATCAAACTAAGCAAAGAAGATAAAGATATATACATATCAACAACAACTGGTTCAAAACCATCTCAAAAACTAATGGCTCTAAGAAGCCAAAATAAAACTATCAAGACTCACTACCCCCGGAAACTATACCTAAAGCTGGTCAAGCTAGTGAAACCCATTGGGAAGACCATAAGGATCAATCCCACCTACAGCTGATGAGTCTGATGATGCCTCCGCTTCCACTGCTTCATCTGAAGAATCTCCATCATCCACTGCAGGAGGTTGAAACTCCGGATCGTCCTCTAGGTATTCCTCTGGATCTTCCTCACCTTCAACTAGCTCTCCTTCAACTGGAGGTTCTCCATTTCCTAATAGCTGAAGAGGTTGAGGTTGAGGTAAAGGATCCATCATTCCATGCTCTTCCAGATATTGAAGATACAGCCAAACCGGTGGTAACGATACCTCGATTGTTTCTACTACATGAGTCCTCTGATTGGGTCCTTCTTCTATCGTGCCAATAATTTCAGTACTAGGGCCATGGTAGGTGGCGCTAAGTGCCCCGATATTTATCTCCCAGGCACCACCATACTGTGCCCGATCAAAAGTGAGTGTACGAACCCTCGACTGCACCAGTGGTACGTCCGGATTCATCTAAATATGTTGTAAGAGTGAGAAACCAATACTTGGATCTTACTCAATAACCACACTCTAGCCATCAAATACCACATCAACATTTATCACATACAATTAGTTATAAACTAACAGTTTATCAGTGGGTTCAACACCCCAAACATCATCCATAAAATTATGCATGACACTTCTATTCATCATCTAATTTTTCGTCCTAATCTCATGAGATATCCCAACATCATATGAGTTGATCAGACTCCATAGCCACACTGGCTAACTTGGCTAACTGCCAACAGGTGCGCAACCTCTTCCCATCTTTAAAAACAAGGCATACACAGCCAGGCACTCACAAGGCCAAACACATTGCTAATGTCCACAACCAGTGGCACTATACCATTAGCAAGTAAGATGGGGTCTCAATGTCCTCCCAAGGCACAATGAGATAAATGCATATCGTAATTACCTCAGTCGCCGGTAATTAATGCATTGAACCACAAATCTCAGGCACGTCTGCCACATGCATGCAAAACACTTTTGTTTTGTTCTTTTCTTTGTGCTCAATCTTTCTCTTGCCGAAGCTCAAAATGGCTTACGACTCATATAGTTTGAAAACACTTTTTAAAACTTTCATTACAACACAGGACCTTACTGTCCGAGTGCTCAATCACGACACCTCTCGACCGGTGCACCAGTCCTAGGTTCGTGCTTCTAGAAAACATCTTAAATGTTTTATCACAGTATACCTCATGTATACAATTCATCACAGTATACCTCTTGTATACAATATAGGCCCTCAAAGTCCAAAGGACTGAGTCCATCACAATCACAAAACATTAGTACCCTGACGTCTCGGTTACTAAGTCCGACTATATTTTCAACATTGTTAAATCAACTTTCGATTTTTTTTAGAAATTCTTTTCTAATGGTAGAAATTCATTATAAAAATTCTTAACAAATAAAACTTAGTTTTCACAAACCAATGAGTCACTTGAGGTTTAATTTCCTCAAAATAGGCACTGCCGTTTCAAAAATACTTGCCGTTTAGATTTTCCAGATTTGCCGTCAAATTTTATTTTTTAAGACTTTTAAGCCAAAAACTTAACTTTTTCCACTTAATTAATTTTCTAAAATCACACTTAACTTGTTTTCACCAATTAATTTAATAAAATAATATTCTGTAATATTCTGGGTTTTCTTACGTAAAATTTAACAGTACTAAAATATTTTCACAGTGTCGTACTCATTGTGACTCATAATTCACTTTTCCAAAAATAACTTATTAAAATAATAATATTTTTCAACACTCTTTATTCTTCTCAAAAGAAATTCTCTTTGATATCATATACCAATAATTTGCCACTAAAACCTTGAATATAGTTCGACGAAGTTTCTTAAAGCTTTTATCCGACTTTCTTAATTGTGCACTGACCACTATCAGGCTTCTCACACATCAAACAACAATTATCTCACAGATATTTCCCAGGCAGATCATGCATCACAGTTCATAATATAATTGCAAATAAACAATTAACGCAAAATAAACCACACATATACAAATAACGCAACAATAAACAACATAAAAAAATACTAACAAACAATTAATTACAAACAACCATTGGATAGCATATAGCCATTGAATAGAATCCTTCTCGGTGTTCCCCCCTTACCTCTTGAAGACTCCTTGTTCAACTTACAAACTCCTTCAGAATTTCCGTTACCTTGTAAACTTGTACTCAACTAACCTTCAATTATTATAACCAAAGAGTTACAAATCAAGAAACTAAAACATTCTAAACCCTAATACATAGTCACGGTCTCTAGGGTTTTTGAATAACTAAAACTTCTAATCATGATTAAGTTATGGATTAATGATCCTTAATTAACCTAAATCATAGATTATCAACTAAACAACTAAGTTTCAAACTCAAAACTTCCTAACTCTTTTATACATAGATTCGGCCTCAATAGGTTCATAAAGCTAGGGTTCTTAGTTTAACAAATCATCTTGGATTTATAAAGCATACTTACTAAAAACTTGATTTCTAAGATCATCTATGAAAATCATGAACAAAACTCAACAAAACTCACCCATTTAGGGTTCGGCCAACATGAATATTTTTGAATAAAATAGTCATTTTAAGAGACTAACATGGATTAGAGTGTGTAGTCATACATGCCATATAGAATACATGATCATACATGAAAACACATGAACAAAACTCTACCAACCCTAAGGTGATAGATTCGGCCAAGGCTAGTTTTTCAAGAAAGAGATTTTTAATTACTTCATGCTCTTGGATTTAGATAGTAGACATGATATCTAGAAGATAGAAAGTAGTTTCATCATCATTAGATTTTCCTAGGATTTATTATGATTTTTCAAAGTTCTAGGGTTAGAAACTTGAAAATGATGAACAACCATGATATAAGTCTTGAATCAAGAAACTTACTAAAGAACATAGGCATGATTAAGAATAAAGATTAGGATTTACCTCTTGAGAATCAATGATGAAGGAAATCCAAGAACTTGCTTTGAAACTTAGAACTAAGAAACTTGGAAACTTTAAAGTTTATAGAAAGCAAATGACCAAAGAACTAAATGAAAAGTGAGAGGAGGGTATTTATAGTGTGAGTGGCGACATCTCAAGAAAATTCTAGATGAAGATGAGTTGTCATGTTTAAGGATCAAAGTGCAATTAAGTTCTAAGGACCAAATTGCAAAGATTCCAATAGTTGAAGGACTAGTTTGCAAATAGACAATAGAATGTCATGATGATGATTTTAATAACATTAAATGCCATCTTATCTTTGACTTGCTTGGCTGATTTTTATGAGTGAAAGACAAGTAAGATAATTCAATGTATTTAGGAAGAATCAAGAAGCTTGTAGAAAAATCTAGGATAAGTAGAAACTTATGGAAAATTCTAGAATCAACTTGACAAATCCAACAACAATGGGCAGCCACAATTCACATGGGCTTACGCATGGGCTTGAAACATTTGGGCTTGATTTCATTTTCTTATTGGTTGTGGGACCCACTTGAAGATTTAAGCCTTTAAACCTAAGATAAGAAACTTAAATGGGCTTTATGGACTCAACTATGAATTAGAAAAGTTTGGGCTTATAAGCCACGACTATTTAAGGTTAGAAACAAGGATTCTAGCCCAATCCACTTGAAAAAACGAAAAAAACTAATTTAGGGACAAAAGGGTAATTTAAAGAAAGTTCAGGGACTTAACCGTAAATTTCGAAATTTTCTATTTAATCCTGAAAAACCTTCTAGACTTAAAAATATGATTCATCCTATGATTCATCCCCTTGAATCATCTCAAAATCCTAAGATAAACCATCTTACTACTCTTAGAAACTCTAATTTCCCTTCCGTCGTCTACCCGATTACGCTTTCCGCCCATAATACGTAAATTATTTTATTTTTTTCTGAAAAAATTCTAAAAATACAAAGTTGTAGAAAATAAAGTACTAAACTTAAGTCTTTCGTTCACGAATTAAAATTAGGTCTTTTGAGCAGTATTATTATACTGTCAATGGAATTCGCAGGCCGGGTTTCGCCTGAATTTCCAACCTAAATTTTAATCGTAGTTTCCTACGGTCAAGTAGGATTGAATACTATCCTTTGTTCTCTTAGAATAATTTTATAAAACTCTAATAAATTTATAAACATATTTATATGTATTACTGTTATTTAAAACAGTGAAATACAGGGTGTTACAACCCTCATCATTGATTCGAAAAATCCTGTTGGAAGATTTTCTAGTGGGCCAAGATCCATGTTTCACCTAGCTTTAAGTCATCTTTGGCTGATCACTCAAAATTCGGTTATATAGGTAGGCAACACTTTCCGATTGCATCTCATGCAACTCTTGGACAGTTGGGTGAATAACTCTTATTCTAATCCATCACATTGACTAAAGCCCAACTTTTAAGCCTCTAAGCCTTTCAATCCTATTGAAGTTGGCTTAGATATGCCAGACCAAATGGATAGCAGTTGAACATTACATTTGTCCCATCGCGTCTTACTATTATAGATAAAGGTACCCCGCTTTGGCGGACCCACACTTAATCGATCATAATCTTGACGAGTGCCATGCATTGGAAGGCCTTTAAATGTGACTTAATATTTCCTTTTGAGGGATTTGATTAAAATTTGATCTCATCATTTGTTAAACTCTTTAACTTACTATTTACATACATGCATCTCATACATATATTAGTTAAACCCCTTTTAACATACTATATACATACATGCATCTCATACATATATAAGGCAAATAAATGTGATATGGTTATGGCCCCTAATGCATTGATTCTCCCAAGCCAATGAGAGAATCTAAACTGAAACCTAGGAGCGTCCAGGCTTCTCCAAGCATGATCTCCCACAGGATAACATCTTCTTGTCTCCATCATTACATTACATAAACAGGAACCTCATTTTACATATGAGGAGAGTGAGATGAGAAAAGAATATACATATGGAATATAAGAGAAAGGCACGGTACGCAGGCCGTATTTCAAAATATAAACCAAAAGATTAAAGGACTAAGGCCATAACCATTCACCATACATTACCAAATAAATAGTAACAACCAATAATAATACACAATTATTATTAATTAGAGATTTCAAAATCTGAATTTTGAAAACATAACATATATATATATATATATATATATATATATATATATATATAATAAATCACATTTATTGTAATTGATGTTACTATAAATCACATTTATTGTAATTGATGTTATTATTAAATGATGACATAAAGATTTTAAAAAATTGAATTTCAAAATAACACACTACGCAGAGGTAGCACGGGGTTCCCGCTTCCTTGGCGGCTAGGGCTTCAACCTCTCAACCCTAAAACCGCAAGTCCCGTGAACACTTCACGCTGCAAGGAACGGCGGCTAGGTTTCAACCCTTGGAACCTCAGTCGCAAGAACATGAACTTTTGATGTCTGACACCCTTTAACGCTGCCAACAGAGAACTGAAACCGATCATGTTTAACATCAACACTTGACGCCATCGCAGAACATAATAAGAATTCCAGAACCAATGTACATATCGTATATATACTCATAAATGTGCTATAGACGCATATATCATATACATACGAAAATTACAGAAACAAGGTTTCACAAAAACGGATGCAAACGATTTTCAGAAAACAATTTTTAGAAAAACGATTCACATTATTAACATGTTATCATACATAACAGGTAAACCACGTAACATAATAATGGTTTCGCAAGCGGCTCTGATACCACTGTTGGGAATTTATGTATAAAACAAGATTACGCAGCGGAAAAAATTCCCATCGAAGAATCCTTGCGAATGGTCATGATTCATGGTTAGAAGATTTACCTCTTGAAGCGATGAGAATTGATTGAAATCGTCTATCACGAACACCGCACGAACGGTGTCTCTATGGTATCCACACGAGCAGATCCCGTGAACGTCCAACGTCACGAACACGAAGTGTCTCTGCCTCACAGTGCTAGCTTCGAAAACCGAGACCTGCTGCTCATTGTCACTCTCTATGTGCGACTAGGGTAAAAACCGTGTAGGCACAATAGCTTAAGTGGTCTATTTAAAGTAGCACCTCCTTAAGTGAGTTAGTGAGCAACGTTTGACCCAAGCCCCATGTACTAAGCGCTAGGCCCAATAGAAGAGTCCAACTCTCCTTTTAATGCTTCTTTTGATCCCCTCTTATGTGTGTGACCTTATAGGTTCCCAAAACGTTAGTAGTAATATTAAATCCCATTTAATATTACAAACAGTGAGCGGTATCTAGCAATACATCGCTGCCACCTAAGTAGTGAGAAAGTCAGTGATATGATGAAACCTTTCTGTGACAAATATTCATGTGCATTATTATCCCTTTGTCCATATATCTATATTGAACACAAGACATAGAATGTGTCACCCTTGTATGGTTCAATATCATGTTCCCTAATACCCGAGTAGACTTAACAACAAATGAGGTCAATATCTCATATTGACTCATTTCAGCACGGCCATGCATTTTACAGTCTCACTCTATCAGGGGGGCCCATAGATATTACTCCTGTTATGTATGAGGGACAGATTCCATCTAGGTCACTCACATCCCTCTGCATGGCTCGTGGTATGCCCAATGACCGTCTATATAATCATCCTATTATAGATGACGTTTGACGATATTAAAGCACACGACTCCTCATGTAGGGATCGTAGCGATTTCAGGTCGAAGGATTGCATACACCATTGTCACTATGAGAACTACTTATGACACTCACATAACGCTCCATGTAGTGTTCTCATGGTGGGTCAATCCAGTACATCATTAATCAAATGTGTACCTATGTGGCGACTCGATATCTCATATCCATGACCCGTGAGATATGGTCATCAGTCTGCACACATAATAGTCTCAATGTATTATTATTGTCCTTATTAATAAAATACTTGACTACGGATATTTAAGAATAGTATTTCATTGTTCAATAGTGTCTCACGATCAAGTCATGTACTTGATATTCTATTAAACTGAAATTTCTATTCTAAGGACTTTATTTTGTTTAAACAAGTAACACAATAAACTGGAATGCCTCATATCATATATATATATATATATATATATATATATATATATATATAATGGCAAGATACAAATGTAAGTCTAAGAAACACACTGGCCTTTAGGGCTTACACCAACATGTTTTGAGGATGAAAATTGATTTGGTGAAATTATCTGTTTGATATCATGCTTGGGTTATGTCTCTAGGATGTTGGACGTGGTTATACTTGCTTGGTGGAGTAGAGTTTGAATTCTTGGAACTAATTGGAGCATTAAGACGAGGATCTTCCTCTTGTCTTCAAAGGTAAGGGGAGACTGCCTGAGGCATTTTCGTTAACTGCATGTTATTTGTGTGTCGTATTTGAGTTTATCTGTTGTGATGTGTGTGTTATGATAAGAACGCAGAATTGCTGCTGTGTCGACAGAAATTTCTTTATCGACAGAAATCGCTTCTTGACAGAAATGCTTCTTGACAGAAAACGCTTCTTGACAGAAATCGCAACCAGTTGTTATGCCAAGAACACACAATTGCTGCTTTGACAGAAATGCTTCTTCCGATAGAAAAGCTTCTTGATAGAAATTATGTTCTTGACAGAAAATGCTGAAATCGATATTGTGCAGAATGCAGAATGCAAGAAACGAGATTATGTAGAAGTATACGAAAAATAAGATTAACAACAGTATGTTATCGTGGTTCAGAGCAAGTTGCTCCTACATCCACACTGAGGCAAGACTTTCTATCCACTAGATCAAAAGAATCTGGTTACAAGACTTTCAGGGTTGAAAACTAACTCTCTTCTCAATCCTCACTTGCTCTCTCTTTCTTGATCTCAATGAATCACTCCCTCTCTCTGGTTTGCAGTGTATATTACACTTCGTATTTTTATCTCTCTCAAGTTTCTCTCAACAATGACTAATATATCTGTACAACCCAAGTCTCTCTCAAGGTAGTTACATAACAGAAAATAGATCTAACTACCTAACAGACTTAACTACTTTTCAGATATCACATAGTTGACAAGAAACTCTATGCATAGCCTAACTGACTAACAAATTGATGAGCCAACTGCCACAACTCTCCACCTTGGATCTTCAATTCAAGTACCAGTTAGGTAGGCATCCAGTCTCCTTAAAGAGACTTATTTATCACAGGTTCCAATACTTGCCAAATTCATGCAGTGCTGGAATTTGGCCCTTGGAACCACCTTGGTTAACATATCAGCCATATTGTCTTCAGTAGTAACCTTTTCAGCATACCCTGACTGATGCAATAAGATAAGTCTTTCATCTCTCTTTCTTCGGATTTCCATCCCCAAGATCTTTCTTGCAGATCCTAAGTCCTTCATCTCAAATTCTGAACTTAGCAGGCCCTTGAGCTTGGTGATTGCCTCTAAATCTTTACTTACAATGAGCATGTCATCAACATAGAGTAGGAGATATATGTAGTGACCTGAGCTGGCTTTCTTGAAGTAGAAACAGCAATCGAAAGAACTTCTGTTGTAGCCATTTGACACTACAAAAGTGTCAAATCTTTTGTACCATTGTCTTGGTGACTGTTTCAGTCCATACAGGGACTTTTTCAGCAAGCATACCATTTGTTCCTTTCCTTCTACTTCATACCCTTCAGGTTGTTTCATGTATATCCTTTCATCCAGCTAACCATGTAAGAAGGCTGTCTTCACATCCATTCGCTCAAGTTCCAAGTTGTAGACAGCAACTAGAGCAAGAATGACTCTAATGCTAGTATGTTTCACAACCGGGGAAAAAATCTCATTGTAATCAATTCCTTCCCTTTGTGTGAAGCCTTTTGCAATGAGTCTAGCCTTGTATCTACTTCCTTCAACCCCTGGAATTTCTGGTTTTTTCTTAAAAATCCATTTGCAACCTACAATTTTGTGATTTGCAGGTTTTTCCACAAGTTCCCAGGTGTTGTTTTTCATAAGGGAGTTTATCTCATCAGTCATGGCAGTTTTCCAGTGCTCTTTATCTGAACTTTCCATTGCCTCCTTGTAGTTAATAGGATCAATTACCTGATCCTAAATTTCTACACTCAGTGCATAAGCAATGAGGTCTGCATAGCCGAGCCTTTGAGGTGGTTTGATCTGCCTTCTAGCCCTGTCTCTGACCAGATTATAGGATGATTCTGCTGCTGCATGTTGTTCATCAGTTTCAGTAGGTGGCTGAGTACTGTCATCTGTTGTATCTGCAGTACCATGCTCCACCTCCAATTGAACCTTGTTGTCGGGTTCCTATGGTTCCTTAGGCATCTCAGCTTTCTGGCCTGCATCCTCAAGCATGCATTCTTCTTTGAAGACAACATGTATGCTAATAACAGCCTTTCCTCCACCCGGTTTGGTTAACCACACCTTGTAACCCTTTACACCATCAGGATATCCCAAGAAGATTCCCTTCTTTGATCTAGGCTCCAATTTCCCTTCATTTACATGGATATAGGCTGTACATCCAAATATTCTCAAGTTGTCATAGGTTGGTGCTCTACCTGTCCACAACTCCTCTGGTGTCTTGAAATCAATAGCAGCTGAAGGAGACCTATTGATTAGATAGCATGCAGTGTGAACTGCCTCTCCCCAAAACACCTTGCTTAGGTTGGCATTGGACAACATGCACCTAACCCTCTCCAGAATGGTCCTATTCATTCTCTCAGCAAGACCATTTTGTTGAGGAGTTAGTCTTACTATTTTGTGCCTAGTTATCCCATTATCCTTGCAAAACTCAGTGAACTCTTCACTTAGATATTCAAGTCCATTGTCAGTTCTAAGTACCTTAACCTTCCTTCCTGTTTGATTCTCAACAAGTGCTTTCCATTGTTTAAAACACTTGAATGCTTGATTCTTGTGTTTCAACAAATACACCCACACTTTTCTTGACCAATCATCTATGAATGTTATGAAATATCTAGCACCACCTAATGAGGGAACCCTTGCTGGCCCCCATATATCAGAATGCACATAATCAACCGAGGCTTTAGTTGTGTGTATGGCAGAAGAAAACTTAACTCTTTTCTGTTTGCCATAAAGACAGTGTTCACAGAATTCTAACCTTTCAAAGTCTCCATTTCCTATTAGACCATGCTTGTACAATTCTTCCAAGCCTCTTTCACTAACATGAGCTAGTCTGAGGTGCCATAGCTGTGTGGAATTCAATTTTGATGCAGAAATCAAACTAGCAGGGTTTCATATAGTTGCACCTTGCAATCTATACAGGCCATTCTTTCTGGTTCCCTTCATCATGACCATTGAGCCTCTACATATCTTCAGAACACCACCTTCTCCTTTGAATGTACATCCTGCTTGATCCAACATGCCAAGAGAAAGGAGATTTCTCTTCAGCTCGGGTACATGTCTGACATCTGTGAGCAATTTTACTGATCCATCACTGAATTTGATCCTGACATTGCCAATTCCAGCTACTTTGCAAGCAACATTGTTCCCCATTAGCACCTTTCTTGCATCGATCCTTTTGAAGGATTCAAACCATTCTTGATTGGGGGTCATGTGGAATGAACACCCTGAGTCAAGAATCCACTCCTCACTACAAGAATCTTCAGTCACTGCCAACACATCCGAGCTCTCATAACCATCTTCTACCACAGCCATATCATTTGAGTTTTGCTTGCCATTATTCTTCCTTTTCCTCTCAGGACAGTTCTTTCTGAAATGTCCCTCCTTATGGCAGTAGTAACACACTTTCTTGCCTTTGGATTTGGATCGGTTCCTCCTATTCTTGCCCTTTGTTTCTCTGTTATCAGTTCTGCCTCTGACAAACAGCCATTCTGCATCTCCACCTTCACCTTTGTCATAAGTAATTCTCTTCTTCATTTCTCGAGAATTGAGAGTGGCTTTCACTTCTTCTAAGGTGAGGCTTTCTTTACCAAACATCATTGTGTCAACCAAGTTCTCATAGGAGGGAGGAAGGGAGCACAGCAACATCACAGCTTGGTCTTTATCATCAATCTTTACATCAATATTCTTTAAATCAAGAACTGCCTTGGTGAATTGAGAGACATGTTCTTTGATTGATGATCCTTCCTCCATTTTCAGCTGATGGAGTTTCTTCTTCAAGTAGAGTTTGTTCGTCAATGACTTAGTCATGTATAGACTTTCAAGCTTGAGCCAAACACCTGCAGCAGTGGACTCATCTGCTATCTCACGAAGAACTTCATCTCCCAAAGAAAGAATGATCAAGCTATGAGCCTTGATGATCAAATCTTTCTTCTCTTTTTCTGAAAGTGTTTCAGGAAGTTTGTTGATTCCTCCTAAGGCTTCCTCGAGTCCTTGATGGACAAGAAGGGCCTTCATCTTGATCCTCCACAAGCTGAAGTCATTCTCCCCATTGAACTTCTCCAAATCGAACTTTGCAGTGCTCATCACGGAAGCAGCCCCGATTCAACGAAGCTCTAGATACCAGTTGTTATGACAAGAACGCATAATTGCTGCTGTGTCGACAGAAATTGCTTTGTCGACAGAAATCGCTTCTTGACAGAAATGCTTCTTGACAGAAAACGCTTCTTGACATAAATCACTTCTTGACAGAAATCGCAACCAGTTGTTACGCCAAGAACACACAATTGCTGGTTTGACAGAAATGCTTCTTCCGACGGAAAAGCTTCTTGATAGAAATTGCGTTCTTGACAGAAAATTGTAACTTGACAGAAAATGCTGAAATCGATATTGTGCAGAATGCAGAATGCAAGAAACGAAATTATGTAGAAGTATACGAAAAAGAAGATTAACAACAGTATGTTATCGTGGTTCAGAGCAAGTTGCTCCTACATCCACACTGAGGCAAGACTTTCTATCCACTAGATCAAAAGAATCTGGTTACAAGACTTTCAGGGTTGAAAACTAACTCTCTTCTCAATCCTCATTTGCTCTCTCTTTCTTGATCTCAATGAATCACTCCCTCTCTCTGGTTTGCAGTGTATATTACACTTCGTATTTTTTTCTCTCTCAAGTTTCTCTCAACAATGACTTATATATCTTTACAACCCAAGTCTCTCTCAAGGTAGTTACATAACAGAAAAATAGATCTAACTACCTAAAAGACTTAACTACTTTTCAGATATCACATAGTTGACAAGAAACTTTTTGCATAGCCTAACTGACTAACAAATTGATGAGCCAACTGCCACAGTGTGGTGTTAAATTAAGTTGTTATATGATTGTTATGTGGTTTTTAATGTTTTCGGTGAAAGAGTGATTAAATTGTGATGTATGGATATCTGCTATATATGGATTGTCTGTTGGTTGGTTGATTGACTGAGAAGCCTGACATTGGTCAGTGCTCAATTCAATTAAAGATAAAAGCATTTAAAAAGCTTGAGGAGAAATTCAAACGATTTGATTTATGGAAGAAAAATATTGAAAGTATTTATATTTGATGATGTTTTGGAGAAAAGAGTGATTTATGAGTAAATAGTGAGGACGACATCTTGAAAATATTTCAGTTACGTTGTCTTTTCCAAACAAATCCAAAAATGAGACGAAAAGTTATTATAAGAAATGTAAGTGTCAAGGATATTTAACAGTGATTATGAAGAACTTTTTTAAAAGAGAAAATCATTTGATTTACAAATGATTTTATTTCCAACAAAAAATACTTTGGAAAAGTATCTGACAACGAAAACTATGAGGAACAATTTTAATATTTCAAATAGAAATGAGTTGGAAATGATTTTACGAGGATTTGAAGTTGTTAGGGGAAAAGGAGTTTTCAAAAGAAAACAGATTTGAGAAAAATGGATTTCTCTATGACTTGACGGTTTTATAAATGATTTTTAACAGAAAGGATTTCTGTAAACGAGTTTTACACAATGGTGTTATTTCCGTCAACTTGGATAAGTTGAGGAAACTTTGGTGTTGTTTTGTATTTCACTGAACGAAAATGGTTTAAACGAACCTAGCAACCGAGACGTCGGATCTAGTGTTCTATGATATGGGCCAGGGGTCCGAATGATATGGGCCCGAGGTCCGAAAGGTAAAGTTATGGACTAGATGTCCAATAAGTGGTTTATTGGTTTTGTGCACTAAAATCTACATATCTAAGACTGGTGCACCGGTCTAGATTTCATGATTTGCACACTTTTGACTTGGAGTCAATTATATTTGAAAGAGGTATTAAACTTGAAAGAGCTAAAATGGTGATTTGATCGTGAGACTTTTAGCTCCGACACATAAAGATTGAACACAAATAAAAACAACGGGAACAAAACGTTTTACACGCATTTCAGGGAAGACGTGCCTTTGCATAGGACTTGAATGCTTGATGGCAAGTATTCATGACGTTTGCATCATTGTGCCTTGATGGATATACGACCACGAAAACCATGTGCTATATGTACTCACCACTTTGCCTTATTTAGGGCTATGGAATGGTTATTTGAACTTTGTCATATCTGGTATTGATTCTGCCTTACTTGGAAATGAGAGCCTGATCAGCTCATTTATTTGTTGGTTGGAGCTCCGGAGAATAGGTATCAAAGTTAGTTGATGAATATTGAGGTGTCATGGTTTTTAAAACGGGTACGCCTGTCGGGTATGAAACTCTTTGATAAATATATTGTTTATCTTTGAATATTCATGTTAAATGGTAATTGAGAATCTAATGTGGTTACCGTGTTTAAATCCATATATTGGTATCTTACCCTTGCATGTATATGTTTTTCTGGTTTTGCTGTTGTACCTTGGTACACGCGTATAGAAGATGCAGAAGAGGTTTCCTGTTTCACTCGGGGATATTATTCCCAATCCTGGAAGAAGTCTAATGTCAGGTATAATGGTGAGAACCATAGGGGTCTTACCTATGAATATCTGTTAGAACGACCAGCTTAGGTTGTGAGATGACGTTGATTAATGTTTGTATTATGTTTATGGCTCGGAAAGCATTTATTTTTGGATGGAATGTAAATGGCTCGGAGAGCCCTTCTTTTGGATGAAAATTTAAAATCTTTCATTTTGGTTATGTATTTGTTTATGTAAATATTTTCAGAAAAATATCGTATATATATATATATATATATATATATATATATATATATATTTGTATGACTGTAACTTTTGGGATGAAAATACAAATAGTCCAGCAGGTGTTTTTATTCTGAGACGTTGGAATTACAGAGGAGACTCTGTCAAAATTTTTGAAAAAATATTCTAGCTTTTTATTCAATTACATTTCTAAAATAAATAAGTTGCCAGGCTAGGTTTGTAAGTCTGTACGCTGGTCACGACTTAGGTTTTGGGTCATATGACAAATGGTATGTATGACCATAATCTATACAATGATAGATGAAAATGTGATGTTACTATTTTAAAATAGGTTTAAATTTTAATGTAACCGCACTTAACAAATTTTATACCCAAGTTTTACGACCTAAAGTAAATAAATTTCCGAAAGCAACCAGCAAATTTCTTTTTAATTTATTTCCACACGTGTTTTCAAAGTAATGCCTGGGGTGGTGGTGTTATAGAGTGGTATCAGAGCTGGTCGAGTCTTTCAGGAACCTTGGGGAATAGGTCTGTTAGGTTTTTGTTGTGTGATCTCTGGTTGGATCTTGTTGGAAATTGTTTCCTTGCCGAAACAATGTGTGTTGACACACAAGTACGTATGTTTTGATGGGTTCTAATTGGGTTGAGACCTTGTGAGAAATCATGTTTAGTAAATGGTACTTATGTTCATGTTGACACGTTCGTTCATCCCTTGGGGATTGTGTCAAACATTTGAATGTGGTACCTATCGTGGAAGATTTTCCGGGAGTATTCCCTAAGAATGTTCTAGGTTTGCTGTTGCAAAGGATATTGAGTTTTCAATCGATCTAGTTTCTAGATTCGGTTTGATCTCTATCACTTTGTGTAGGATATCGCCTATAAAGTTAGTCGAGTTAGATGACTTGTCTTAACGGGAATGTTTGTTGTCAGGATAGTTTTGGGACCAAGTGTGCCTTGCGAGGAGCATCGATGTTATTCATAAGGATGAAGCATTAGTTTTGTGGAAGTGATCACAGATGGCGATTGAAATCCGTATATGGTTAGGCTAACCGATTTTTATCAAAGGTTTATCGAGGAACTATCTAAGACCCTGGAGCCATTGACTCACTTTACGAGGAAATACCAATTCTTTCCATGACTGAGACTGACTAAGTTGTCGGTTATCGTACGCAGTTCAGAGACGAATACGGAAGACATAAACAAATCGGATTAAGTGTGTTTAGAAAGACCTCGTGCTTGCTCGAAGTCGAGATAAGCCAATCCTTATCTTCACTCTTAGAATGATTGTCTTATGTTTAAGTAAAAATCTTCACTGTATTATTTGATTCTTTATGAACTTGTCAGTTGACAATTGTTCCTCAAATTATTGTGGTTGTATTAGACAATCACAGCAGTACATTGGGTATATGCCAAACTCACTTTTTTGACCTTGACTTAAAGTCTATCATGACTTAGCAATTGGTTCTGATAGTCTGAATTTTTGTCGGACTATTATTCTTTTAAATTGTTGTGCAGTAAAGTTCTTGTGAAAGAAGGAACTTAATTAGATTCATGTTTGTAAATGTGTACCGATCATGCATTTTACAACCACGGACATACTAAAAAATCTTAATACATAAGGATTATTCCTGTATCTTCCGATAATTTTCATATTCTTCAAGACCATGTCTCACAGTAGTTCAAAAGGACTTGTCACCTTTGATCAACTTTATCCTATATATTTTTTTCAAAACTTCAGTGACATGTAAACTATCTCATAAGTTATGAGGATGGTTACTTGATTCATATTCCAATATCAGAGTTAGTTGAGAAATAATTTGGCGTATAAGACCTCACTTGTTAAGGCGATAGAATTACAATGAATTTGGTGTGGGTTTACCGAGGATCATTGAGAGTTTTCATTCGTTTTGAACGATCGATTGTCAGGTCAACAAGGAAGGCACCTTTCTTATATGTTTAGATGCACTATGCAGTGGATAAGCTAATCGAAATAGGTATCAGAGGACTGATCAAGTTGAGATTGAGACCAATGGATCACCTTCAATTCGAATAAGCGAAAAAACGATTTGATCTTTAGAAGGTTGGTTGGGAGTAAGTGTAGTATTTAACTATGATCATCCCTTTAGCAGGAAAGACAAGAAGTGATGGGAATTTTGTTGAGGTATAGTTGTGACTGGTAAGATATGAACCTCTAAGATCAATCTCAGTAAGTGAGACAATTTTTATAAATCAAATGTGATCGAGGCAAAGTAACGATCAAGTGTTTGTATTTAAGATTGATTGTATGAATTTTAGAAGATTAACAGGAAGAGTACCTATAGTAATTTCACTTAAGTGGATTCGAGCGAAAGAGATAAGCTCTTGTGAAAATTAAATTTCTGAAGGAGTTTAAATTTGATGAGTTAGATAATCCTACCCGATGTGATTCTTTTTTTATTTCAGTCTACCTTAAGGAATGTTATGATGTTTTAATCGGGGACTTGAAAAGTGTGAATTTGATATGACCTGGAAGAGTAGACTAAGTCCAAATTGACTAAGACAATGATTGAATACCTTGAGTAGGAAGTTGATGCATGTTATAACAAAGTTAGCGTTGACTTTGGTGTTAGCTAGGGAAGATAGATGTTGGAGAAAGTTTTCTAATGGATCAATATTAAGAAGTGAAGAGATTAAGTGTTGACTTTGTTCTTTAAAGTGTGATAGACTAAGGTGAAAAGTCGAAGGTAGTGAGGTAGTGGGGATAATGTGGTGTTGAAAAGTATCGAGGATAAATAGAATGATATAGAGATGGATTATGTTATAGAGTTAGGAATAAAAGAAATGAAGTGATGAAAAATACAATGTAGGACATAGAGATTAAGAAATCCTGTCTAGTTTGAGTCATGAAATTTCGAGGGCGAAATTTTCTTAAGTGGGGTAGTAATGTAACTCCCCGATTTTTACTATTCTTCAATAATAGTAAATATATGTATATGTTTATTTTTTTTTGTTTATTTTTATGTGATATGGTTTGAGTAATTTTAAATACTCATTTAAAATTTATTTTTGAGTGTGTTAATATTGTCTTATGTCAGTATAGGCACGATTACTAGACAATACTATTGTGTTATTTTCACTAGGAGTATTTGTTTAGAAAAAAAATATTTGTAATAATGATATTGGAAGAAAATTATTGTTATATTTTTATTCTATTTAATTTTAGAGTTAAAAATATTTTGGTTTGACATTAATCAGAGATTAATTTTGGACCGTTGATTAGTTCAACTATCAATGTTGACTCTAATTTAAAATTTGAAAGTATAAAATTGTCAACATTATTTTTAGATCCAAAAGCCAAAAACATGTTTATTTTTAGACTTATTTACCACTCATTTTTGTACCTACTCATTAAGTAAATAAAAAAATGGTTCTTTTTATCTCTTCTCTCTCATATGTTCGACGTCCCTTACCCCCCTTCGCTTTTTATTTTACGTTTTCTTCCCCTTCTTCAACATAACCCACACATTTCTTCCCCTCTTCACATCAACTCCAACTCCAGGCTCATCTCATTCACTCTCCCTAACACCATCAGCCGTGCGCCGCCACTAGGGAGGCCAACGTCCAGCCACCGTTCAGAGCAAGGGGTAGGCTGCACACTTCTGTTTAATTTCCTCCTGCATGTTTTGTTCAGGCGCGCCTCAGTTCGCCGCTGTCACTACCACGGTGAGCTCTTCCGGTCGTTGTTTATGGTGTTTGCACCATGCGACACCCTAATCTAGGGTCATCACACTATTACCCAAGAACAAAAATTAAATTATTAACGCTGGTTACTTTCAGAAAATATATTTTTAATTAAACGTTTCTTTACAAAAATAGTGCTGAATTTTTTTTTCTTAACTTAGAACTCTAGCAAACATACACAATATATATATATATATATATATATATATATATATATATATATATATATATATACACACACACATCACCTTTTACATACATGAAACCTATCATAGGAGATAACAAAAGAGCCCTCATAAGCACAGGCTATTCTCCATCAAACTAAACAAAGAAAGTAAAGGTATATACACATCGGCAACAAGTAGTTCAGAACCACATTCAAAAACTTATGGCTCTCTCTATCCAGATCAAAACCGTCAAGACTTACTACCGCAAAAATGCTACCTAAATCTGGTCAAGTTACTAAAACCCATTAGGAAGATCATGATGATCAATCCCGCCTACGACTGACGAATCTGAAGATGATGCCTCTGCTACAACTGTGTCATGTAAAGAATCTTCATCATCAACCGCAGGGGGTTGAAACTCAGGATCGTCCTCCATGTATTCCTCCGGATCTTCCTCTCCCTTATTTAACTCCACTTCGGTAGGAGGATCCTCAGGTCCTAATATCTGAAGAGGATGTGGTTGAGGCGGATCCATCAATCCGTGCTCTTCCAAGTACTGTAGGTAAAGCCAAACTGGAGGTAGAGATACCTCGACCGTCTCCACTACGTGAATTCTTTGTTGTGGTCCTTCCTCTACTGTACCGATTACCTCTCTACTCGGTCCATGGTAGGTGGCGCTGAGTGCCCCAAGGTTAATCTCCCAGGAACCACCATATTTTTCACGATCAAAAGTGATCGTTCGAACCCTCGATTGTACCAAGGGTATTTCTGGGTCCATCTGAATGTGTGTAAGAGTGAGAAACCAATACATGGATCTTACTCAATAACCACATACTAGCCACCACATAAACACATCAGCATTTACCAAATACAAACATTTATAAACAAACAGTTTATCAGTGGGTTCAACACCCCAAACATCATCCATCAAAATTATGCATGAAACTTCTATTCATCATCTAATTTTCGTCCTAATCTCATGAGATATCCCAACATAAAATGAGTTGATCAGACTCCAAAGCCACATTGGCTAACTTGGCACTCTGCCAATAGGTGCGCAACCTCTTCCCATCCACACAGGCACACAAAGCCAGGCACACAAGGCCAAACACATTGCTAATGTCCACAATCAGGGCCTACCATTAGCAAGTAAGATGGGGTCTCCATGTCCCCCCTAGGCACATGAGAGAAATGCACATCGGAATCACCTTTCGTCGCTGGTAATTAACGCATTATGCCACAAACCGCAGGCACGTCTGCCAAATGCATGTAAAACACTTTTGTTTTGTTCTTTTCTTTGTGTTCAATCTTTTTTTGCCGAAGCTCAAAATGGCTTACGACTCACATAGTTGTAAAACACTTTTAAACTTTCATTACAATACAGGACCTCACTGTCCGAGTGCTCAATCACGACACCTCTCGACCGGTGCACCAGTCTTAGGTTTGTGGTACTAGAAAACATCTTCAATGTTTCAACACAGTATACCTCATGTATACAATATAGGCCCTCGAAGTCCAAATGACTGAGTCCATCACAACACAGAACATTAGTACCCCCGACATCTCGGTTACTAAGTCGAACTGTACTTTCAACATAGTTAAAATCAACTTTTGACTTTCAGAAATTCTTTTCTAAGGTATAAATTCAATATAAAATCCTTAAATAATAAAAACTTAGTTTTTCACAAACCAATGAGTCACTTGAGGTTTATTTTCCTCAAAATATGCACTGTCGCTTCGAAAATACTTGTCGTCTATACTTTTCCAAATTTGCCGTCAAATATTATTTTTAAGGCTTTTTAAGCCAAAACTTAACTTTTTCCACTTAATTACTTTTCTAAAATCATAATTAACTTATTTTCACCAATTAATTTTATAAAAGAATATTTTGTAATATTCTGGGTTTTCTTACGTAAAATTTAGCAGTGCTAAAATATTTTCACGGTTTCGCGCTCGTTGTGATTCATAATTCACTTTTCCAAAAATAAATTATTAAATAATAATAATATTTTTCAAAAATTCTTATTTTTCTCAAAATAAATTCCCTTTAATATTATATATCAATATTTTGCCGTTAAAACATTGAATATAATTTACGAAGCTTCTTAAAGCTTTTATCCGATTAACTTAATTGTGCACTGACCACTGTCATGCTTCTCACACATCAAACAACAGTTATATCACAGATATTTCCCAGGCAGATTATGCATCACAATAGCATAATATAATTGCAGATAACCAATTAACGCAATTAAAACCACGCAGATACAAATAACACAATAACAAACAACATAAATAAATACTAACAAGCAATTAATTACAAACAACCACGGAATAGCATATAGCAATTGAATAAAATCCTCCAGTGTTCCCCTCTTACCTCTTGAAGACTTCTTGATGAACTTACAGATTCCTTCGGAATTTCGGTTACCTCGTAAACGTCGTACTCAACTAAACTTCAACCATTACAACCAAATAGTTACAAATCAAGAAACTAAAACATTCTAAACCCTAATACATAGTCACGACCTCTAGGGTTTTTGAATGAATAAAACTTCTAATCATGATTAAGTTATGGATTAATAATCCTTGATTAACCTAAATCATAGATTAGGGCTTAAACAACTAAGTTTAAAACTCAAAACTTCCTAACTCTTTTATACATGAATTCGGCCTCAATAGGTTAATAGGGATAGGGTTCTTAGTTTAATAAACCAACTTGGATTTATTAAGCATACATACTAATAGCTTGATTAACAAGATCATTAAGGAAAACTTTGAACAAAACTTGACAAATCTAACCCACCTAGGGTTTCGGCCAACATAAAGATTTTTTGAGTAAAATACTCATTTTAAAAGACTAACATGGATTAGAGTGTGTAGTCATACATGCCATATACAATACATGATCATACATGACAACACATGAACAAAACTCTACCAACCCTAAGTGTGATAGATTCGGCCATGGCTAGATTTTTAGGAAAGAAATTTTTGATTACATCATGCTCTTGGATTTAGATAATATGCATGATATCAAGAAGATAGAAAGTAGTTTCATCATCATTAGATTTTTCTAGAATTTATCATGACTTTTCAAAGTTCTAGGGTTAGAAACTTTAAAGTGATGAACAACTATGATATAAGACTTTAATCAAGAAACTTACTAAAGAACATAGACATGATTAAGAATGAATATTAGGATTTAACTTTTGAAGATCAATGACAAAGGAAATCCAAGAAACTTGCTTCACAAATCTATCACTTAAGAACTTCTAAACTTAGGGTTTTGAAAACAAATGGCAAAAGAAACTAAGTGAAAAGTGAGAGTATGATATTTATAGTGATAGTGGCGCCATCTTAGGAAGACTCTAGATGATGATGAGTTGTCTTGCTAAAGGATTCAAATGCAATTAAGTTCTAAGGACCAAGTTGCAAAGATTTCATAAATTGAAGGACTAGTTTGCAAATTGTCAATAAAGTGTCATGATGATGATTTTACCACATTAAATGCTATCTTATCTTGAATTTGTTGGCTGAATTTATGAGTCAAAGATATGTTAAGATACTTCATGCATTTGAGAAGAATCAAGAATATTGAGGAAAAATCAAGGATAATGTAGAAAAATGTGGAAACTTGTGGCAAACTCTAGAAACATCATGATTCATTCAACACAATGAGGCAGCCATAAATACTCTTGGGCTTGAACATGGGCTAGGTTAGTTTGGGCTTGGTTTCATTTTTGTGGGGCCCACTTGAAGATTTAAGCATTAAGCTTAAGATAGGAAACTTAAATGGGCTTTATGGAATCAATCCATGAACTAAAAATTTTGGACTTCTATGCCACGACCATTTGAGATTGGAAACAAGAATTCAAGCCCAATCCACTTGAAAAAACTTAAAAACTAATTTAGGGACAAAAAGGTAATTTACAGAAAGTTCAGGGGCTTAAACGTAAAATTCCTAAATTTTCTATTTAACCCTGAAAAACCTTCTAGACTTAAAAATATGATTCATCCCCTTGAATCATCTCAAAATCCTAAGATAAACCCTCTATCAGCTCTTAGGAACTCTAATTTCCCTTCCGTCGTGTACCCGATTCGTGTATCACCTGAAAAACGTAAATTATTTTATTTTTTTCTGAAAAAAATTTCTGAAAATACAGAATCGTAGAAAATAAAATACTAAACTTAAGTCTTTCGTTCACGAATTAAAATTAGGTCTTTTGAGAAGTATTATTATACTGTCAATGGAATTCGCGGGCCGGGTTTCGCCTGACT
Source organism: Sophora flavescens (assembly GCA_030762895.1). Taxonomy (NCBI): domain Eukaryota; kingdom Viridiplantae; phylum Streptophyta; class Magnoliopsida; order Fabales; family Fabaceae; genus Sophora; species Sophora flavescens. Next base: position 244,377,491 of record CM061063.1, on the reverse strand, counting down.
TTCCAACCTAAATTTTAATCGTAGCTTCCTACGGTCAAGTAGGATTGAGTAGTAAACTCCGTTTATTCAAAATGATTTTCTAAAACTCAAATAACTTTATAAACATATTTATATGTATTACTGTTATTTAAAACAGTGAAATACAGGGTGTTACATTACTACCCCACTAAAAAAAAAATTCGTCCTCGAAATTACGTACCTGTAAATAATTCAGGATATTGTAACTTCATTTTGTCTTCTACTTCCCACGTTGCTTCTCCAGTCACATCATCCCAAATAACTTTGACCAACGAGATTTGTTTACCTCCGAGCTGCTTGGTCATCTTATCCGCGATTCGCACCGGTAAAGTCTCATAAGACATGTTTTCTTTTAGTTGTACTAGATCAGGTTCAATTACGTGAGATGGATCAGGAATATACTTCCTTAATTGTGAAACATGAAAGACATCATGAAGATTGGATAGAAATGGTGGTAAAGAAATTTTATAAGCTACAGGACCTACCCGACGAAGAATTTGGTAAGGTCCAATGAATTTAGGAGTGAGTTTCCTGGATTTAATTACCCTACCAACCCCAGTCGTTGGCGTGACTCTCAAAAACACATGTTCACCTTCCTCAAATTCAAGAGGTCGTCGTCTCTTGTCAGCATAACTTTTCTATCTACTCTGAGTTGTCCGCATTTTCTCTTGGATCACTTTCACCTTTTCCGTCGTTTGTTGTACAATATCTGGTCCAACCATGAAACTTGCACCATCCTGGTACCAACATAAAGGCGTTCTGCACCGTCGACCATACAGTGCTTCATAGGGTGCCATTCATATGCTCGAGTGAAAACTATTATTGTAAGTGAATTCTATCAATGATAGATATTCATCCCAGCTTCCAGCATTTTCCAGCACACAGGCTCTCAATAAATCTTCAAGAGACTGAATAGTCCTCTCTGATTGTCCATCCGTTTGAGGATGATACGCAGAACTCAACCTAAGTTTTGTTCCCAATAACTCTTGCAGACTTTGCCAAAATCTTGATTTAAATCTCGGATCACGATCTGAAACAATACTCAAAGGCACTCCATGTAACCTAACAATTTCATCAATGTACAACTGAGTTAATCTTTCCAATGAATATTTCACATTAACTGGTAAAAAGTGGGCTGACTTTGTCAATCGATCGACTGTTACCCATATAGAGTCATACCCTTTCCGAGTCTTTGGCAATCCTGACACAAAATCCATCGCAATACCATCCCATTTCCATTCTGGAATGTCCAAAGATTGTAGCATTCCCGCTGGTCTTTGATGCTCTACCTTAACCTTTTGGCAAGTTAAGCACGCCGCTACAAATTCCATTACATCTTTCTTCATACCATGCAACCAATATAATTTCTTTAAATCCCGATACATCTTAGTAGCTCCGGGATGCAAACTTAACTTACTCCTATGAGCCTCTTCAAGAATCACCTTTCTCATTTCAATATCATTTGGCACATAAATCCTTTCACCAAACCTTAAAATTCCATCATTTCCTTCTTTAAATTCTGACACAGCTCCCTGCTGCACTAATTCTCTTTCTCTTTGTAGGTACTGATCACTTTCTTGTTTCTCCTTAATTTGCTTCATCAGTTCATTTGAAATAGTAATCATACCCAAACACAATTTTCCTGGAAACATCTTAATCGTCAATCGCATATCTCGGAATTGTTCCAACAACTGTTGCTCTTTAACCATCATTACCGATATATGCATTGATTTCCTACTCAAAGCATCTGCTACCACATTCGCTTTTCCAGGATGATACTGTAGTTGAAAATCATAATCCTTTAAAAATTCCAACCAACGCCTCTGTCTCATGTTCAGCTCCTTCTGATCAAACAGGTATTTCAAACTTTTATGGTCACTGAAAACATTAAAAGCTGCTCCATATAAACAATGTCTCCTGATTTTTAAAGCAAATACTACTGCTGCTAACTCCAAATCATGTGTAGGATAATTCCTTTCATGAATCTTCAATTGCCTTGAAGCATATGCCACAACTTTCCGATTTTGCATCAATACACATCCTAATCCTTGATGTGAAGTATCACAATACACTTCAAAAGGTTCATGGGGATCAGGTAGTATCAATACCGGTGAAGTAGTCAACCTTCGCGTTAACTCTTGAAAACTTTCTTCACATGCTTCAGTCCATACAAACGCTTGCTCCTTTCGAGTTAATTGGGTAAGAGGTCCTACTATTTTAGAAAATCCCTCAATGAATCTTCTATAGTATCCCGCTAAACCCACAAAACTACAAATTTCAGTCACCGTCTTAGGCCTTTCCCATTGCAAAATAGCCTCAACTTTCGACGGATCAACAACAATTCCTTCACTCGAAACTATGTGTCCTATGAATTGAACTTGGTCTAACCAAAATTCACACTTCTCAGGTTTCGTGTAAAGTTGTTTCTCCTTTAAAATTTGAAGAACCACACTGAGATGTTCAACATGTTTTTCTTTACTGGGAGAATAGATTAGAATATCGTCAATAAAAACAACGACAGATTGATCTAAGTAAGGACAAAAAATCATATTCATGTAATCCATGAATATCGCTGGAGCATTCGTAACTCCGAACGGCATCACAAGATAGTCGTAATGTCCGTAACGTGTCCTAAACGCAGTTTTAAGAACGTCCTCCACCTTCACGCGAATCTGATGATAACCCGAACGTAAGTCTATCTTTGAGAAGACAACTGCTCCATGTAACTGATCCATTAAGTCGTCTATCCTTGGAAGTGGATACTTATTCTTAATCGTCACCTTATTCAACTGACGAAAATCTACGCATAACCGAGAAGTTCCGTCATTCTTCTTTACTAATAAAACTGGAGCTCCCCAAGGTGATACACTAGGTCTAATGAATTCTTTCCGCATCAGTTCCACTAACTGTCCTTTTAATTCCTCAAGTTCTGATGGCGACATTCGATATGGTGCTATAGATATTGGTCCATTTCCTAGAACCAGATCAATCGCGAACTCAATCTCCCGAACAGGTGGTAATCCCGGTACATCTTCAGGAAAAACTTCCAGAAACTCATGTATCCTTGCGCTCCCTCTTTTAAAGAAGCTTTTACTTGATTAGCAGTTAACAATCCAGAAATCTCATCTGTAGGAAAAACTAGGGTTTTATGAGCACAATCAATCAAAATATGGTTAGAAGACAACCAATCCATGCCTAAAATTACATCTAACTGTATTAAAGGCAAACATATCAGGTTAACAAGAAAACGCTTATCCTGAATAATAATAGGACAATTCAAGCAAACAGATGTGACTACCACTGGTTTAGCAGTAGGGGTTGAAACAATAAGATCACACAACAAGGAAGATACAGGCAATTTCAACAGTTTCACACAATCCATCGAGATAAAAGAATGTGTTGCACCCGAATCAAGTAGTACAGTTAAAAGATTAACGTTTATGCCACACTTACCCTGTACGAGCTCGTCATAGTTTGAAGCTTCAGTCCCACTCATCGTATAAACTCTCCCTTTGGCTGTTGGTTTATTTGCTCCGACGTGATTGACAGTCGACTCCTGCTTTGGTACCATGCAATACTTCGCCATATGTCCCAGTTGATTACAATTAAAACATCTCACTTCCTTCCTAGGGCAAACATTTGACATGTGTTCCGGATCTCCACAATTATAGCATCTCCTAATCTGACCTTGATTCTGATTTATTTGACCTCCACTCCCTGACGCAATAAAATTCGAACGGTTTTGTTGTCGATTCTGATTATTCCCTTGTGGACGAAAATAAGGCTTCCTCTGATTCTGCTTTCCTCTCCAATTCTGATTCTGGTTCTTGAATTGAGAAGGTCCACCAACACTCCCTCTATTATCCTTTCCCTTCCTCATCTGCTCAATCTTACGACTAATTTCCACTAAAGCTTGAAAATTACGAAGTTGCAGAGGTAAAACGGACTCCTTAATCTCAAATCGCAGTCCCTCTTTGAATCTTTCACACTTCCAGCTTTCATTTGGTTGAGCTTGAAAGAAACAGAAGTATTTGTCCAGTGATTCAAACTTCGCCGCATACTCCTCCATCGATAAATCTTTCTGATATAACCCTAGAAATTGTCGTTCTCTCTCGATCGTTATACTCTCCGGAAAATATTTGTCCATAAACGCAGTTCGAAAAACATCCCAAGTAATATCTTGATGCTCAGCCTCCAACAGTAGCCTAGCACCTTTCCACCAATACTCCGCATCTCCCACCAGTAGGAAAGCAGCATAAGTGACCCGAACATCTGCCGGCGTAGCAACCAACTCGAAGATCTTTTCCAACTTGAAAATTCTGGACATTCATCGCTGCAGTTTGATTTGCAATTGCCGCTGCTATATTCTCCATTGCTTGAGCCGCATAGTCCACTCCTTCTTCATACTCCTTATCCATATTACCACGACCACCAACACGACCACGTCCACGACCACGTCCACGTCTACGTCCACGTCCATGTCCACGTCCAGCTTCTGGTTCTACCACTGGTTCCATAACTGACCTACAAATCACAATCAGTGAAACCAAAACCAGAAACTGAAACGCAAACTTACTCGTTACCACACATTACTTCTAATAAGTAATTAAAACAAGTCTAAGTCAAATCACACAACAAAGACATAACAGACCTATTTCCCAACATTCCTGAAAGACTCGACCAGCTCTGGTACCACAAATGCGACACCCTAATCTAGGGTCATCACACTATTACCCAAGAACAAAAATTAAATTATTAACGCTGGTTACTTTCGGAAAATATATTTTTAATTAAACGTTTCTTTACAAAAATAGTGCTGAATTTTTTTTTCTTAACTTAGAACTCTTGCAAACATACACAATATATATATATATATATATATATATATATATATATATATATATATATATATATATATATATATATATATACATCACCTTTTACATACATGAAACCTATCATAGGAGATAACAAAAGAGCCCTCATAAGCACAGGCTATTCTCCATCAAACTAAACAAAGAAAGTAAAGGTATATACACATCGGCAACAAGTAGTTCAGAACCACATTCAAAAACTTATGGCTCTCTCTAGCCAGATCAAAACCGTCAAGACTTAATACCCCAAAAACTCTACCTAAAGCTGGTCAAGTTACTAAAACCCATTAGGAAGATCATGATGATCAATCCCGCCTACGACTGACGAATCTGAAGATGATGCCTTTGCTACAACTGCGTCATCTGAAGAATCTTCATCATCAACCGCAGGTCCATGGTAGGTGGCGCTGAGTACCGATCACCACCATATTGTGCACGATCAAAAGTGATCGTTCAAACCCTCGATTGTACCAAGGGTATTTCTGGGTCCATCTGAATGTGTGTAAGAGTGAGAAACCAATACATGGATCTTACTCAATAACCACATACTAGCCACCACATAAACACATCAGCATTTACCAAATACAAACATTTATAAACAAACAGTTTATCAGTGGGTTCAACACCCCAAACATCATCCATCAAAATTATGCATGACACTTCTATTCATCATCTAATTTTCGTCCTAATCTCATGAGATATCCCAACATAAAATGAGTTGATCAGACTCCAAAGCCACACTGGCTAACTTGGCACTCTGCCAATAGGTGCGCAACCTCTTCCCATCCACACAGGCACACAAAGCCAGGCACACAAGGCCAAACACATTGCTAATGTCCACAATCAGGGCCTACCATTAGCAAGTAAGATGGGGTCTCCATGTCCTCCCTAGGAACATGAGATAAATGCACATCGGAATTACCTTTCGACGCTGGTAATTAATGCATTATGCCACAAACCGCAGGCACGTCTGCCAAATGCATGTAAAACACTTTTGTTTTGTTCTTTTCTTTGTGTTCAATCTTTCTTTGCCGAAGCTCAAAATGGCTTACGACTCACATAGTTTTAAAACACTTTTAAAACTTTCATTACAACACAGGACCTCACTGTCCAAGTGCTCAATCACGACACCTCTCGACCGGTGCACCAGTCTTAGGTTCGTGGTACTAGAAAACATCTTCAATGTTTCAACACAGTATACCTCATGTATACAATATAGGCCCTCGAAGTCCAAATGACTGAGTCCATCACAACATAGAACATTAGTATCCTGACGTCTCGGTTACTAAGTCCAACTGTACTTTCAACACGGTTAAAATCAACTTTTGACTTTCAGAAATTCTTTTCCAAGGTAGAAATTCATTATAAAATCCTTAAATAATACAAAATTAGTTTTTCACAAACCAATGAGTCACTTGAGGTTTAATTTCCTCAAAATATGCACTGCCGCTTCGAAAATACCTGCCGTCTATACTTTTCCAAATTTGCCGTCAAATATTATTTTTAAGGCTTTTTAAGCCAAACCTTAACTTTTTCCACTTAATTACTTTTCTAAAATCATAACTAACTTATTTTCACCAATTAATTTTATAAAAGAATATTTTGTAATATTCTAGGTTTTCTTACGTAAAATTTAGCAGTGCTAAAATATTTTCACGGTTTCGGGCTCGTTGTGACTCATAATTCACTTTTCCAAAAATAAATTATTAAATAATAATAATATTTTTCAAAACTCCTTATTTTTCTCAAAATAAATTCCCTTTAATATTATATATCAATATTTTGCCGTTAAAACATTGAATATAATTTACGAAGCTTCTTAAAGATTTTATCCGATTAACTTAATTGTGCACTGACCACTATCAAGCTTCTCACACATCAAACAACGGTTATATCATAGATATTTCCCAGGCAGATCATGCATCACAATAGCATAATATAATTGCAGATAACCAATTAACGCAATTAAAACCACGTAGATACAAATAACACAATAATAAACAACATAAATAAATACTAACAAGCAATTAATTACAAACAACCACGGAATAGCATATAGCCATTGAATAAAATCCTCCAGTGTTCCCCTCTTACCTCTTGAAGACTTCTTGATGAACTTACAGATTCCTTCGGAATTTCGGTTACCTCGTAAACGTCGTACTCAACTAACCTTCAACCATTACAACCAAAAAGTTACAAATCAAGAAACTAAAACATTCTAAACCCTAATACATAGTCACGGCCTCTAGGGTTTTTGAATGACTAAAACTTCTAATCAGGATTAAGTTATGGATTAATGATCCTTGACTAACCTAAATCATAGATTAGTGCTTAAACAACTAAGTTTAAAACTCAAAACTTCCTAACTCTTTTATACATGAATTCGGTCTCAATAGGTTCATAGGGCTAGGGTTCTTAGTTTAATAAACCAACTTGGATTTATTAAGCATACATACTAATAGCTTGATTAACAAGATCATTAAGGAAAACTTTGAACAAAACTTGACAAATCTAACCCACCTAGGGTTTCGGCCAACATAAAGATTTTTTGAGTAAAATACTCATTTTAAAAGACTAACATGGATTAGAGTGTGTAGTCATACATGCCATATAGAATACATGATCATACATGACAACATATGAACAAAACTCTACCAACCCTAATGTGATAGATTCGGCCAAGGATAGATTTTTAGGAAAGAAATTTTTGATTAAATCATGCTCTTGGATTTAGATAATATGCATGATATCAAGAAGATAGAAAGTAGTTTCATCATCATTAGATTTTTCTAGAATTTATTATGACTTTTCAAAGTTCTAGGGTTAGAAACTTTAAAGTGATGGACAACTATGATATAAGCCTTGAATCAAGAAAATTACTAAAGAACATAGACATGATTAAGAATGAACATTAGGATTTACCTTTTGAAGATCAATGACAAAGGAAATCCAAGAAACTTGCTTCACAAATCTATCACTTAAGAACTTCTAAACTTAGGGTTTTGAAAACAAATGGCAAAAGAAACAAAGTGAAAAGTGAGAGTATGGTATTTATAGTGATAGTGGCGCCATATTAGGAAGACTCTAGATGATGATGAGTGAGACACCCCAATGTGCCCCTTTGTGACATTTAGTTGAAAACCTCAATAATTAGTTCCTTAAGCGCGCGTTTAGAGTTAGAGATTTTCACAAATCATTTTCGAAATGTCCCCTTTAAAAAACGGAGATTTGTATGACGTCGGAAAAACACCTGATAGAAAGTTTTATAACTTCAAAACTTTATCCAACCATAATTGGTCTCTGGTCTTACATCAACTACCAGGAGCGGAAGAATAAATACACAAACTCCAGTCGTGATAAAGACTTAGGAGATAAATAGATACAGTAATCACAAATTGGTTTTTCACGCACATACACAGTTTTCATTAATAGCATAAAATATTCGCAAGATTATAATATATAAATACTCCAAATTTATCTATTACATTACCAAAACACTGTTGAGGGTATCCCCTCGGTAGGAGCCCTCACAGGCATATACTTAGACAAAAATACGAAACAACTGAAAACATCTAAAACGTATCACAAGACGCACTCGCCATATACTACCTGGACCCTAATCACCATGGGTCAAGACTCGAGCTCCGACATCCGGCTCATAGGGAATCCCGTCCAATCCCTCATCATTAAGTTTGTCCATCAGGTCTTCTAGTACGATTTCATAATAAAACAAATACAACATGCAGAAAGATGCAGGGGATAAGAAACAGTTCTATTGATAAGCCTCTGGCTCATCTAGTTTTATGGCTAGTATGATCGAGGTTTTGTGCAAATTATATCCTATTTTCACCCAACTTAGATTAGATTGTCCTCAAGCAAGGTTTTGAGTCTCTAGAGTAGTTTTAAGTTAATTTAGCTAGTTTTGAATCAAAATAATACACTTATGGTTATTTCCTTGTTTTCAGGTTAAGTAGAAGTTGAGAAAATAAAGAGCAGGGGATTCGCCCCGCGAAGGACAGGCTCGCCACGCGACCCCGAAGCCTGACTGTTCCAAGAAAATGCTAAGTCTCTGGTTCGCCTCGCGAAGAAGGTCTCGCCCCGCGAGTCTTGCAAACCTGAAAAAGTCAGAGACGATCACGGCTTGCCCGTGTTGAAGGTCATGGCCGTGGCAGTTTTGAAGTTGAAGAGTCTCGCCTCGCGAGCATCCATTCGCCTCGCGAGTCTGGAAGTCAGAGAGCATCACGGTTAGGCCCTGATGGCCATAACGGGCGTAAGGAGAAAACTCTTCAGATCCTCGCCTCGCGAGCAAGCACTTCGCCTCGCGAGAATGCCAAAGGTTGCTGACTCTTCATGAAATTCGCCTCGCGAATGTGTGCTCGCCTCGCGAGCCATCTGAATTCAGAATTTGTATAAAAGGCTGTTCTGAACAATTTGTAAAGACTTTTGCTTCTCCATTTTTCTGTTTTACATTTTTCTCTGTGTGATTTCGTTTGTGTTATGGAGAACTAAGTTCCTAGGATTGATCTATTGTAATTGATTTCCATATACTTGAGGTTCTTGTATTTTCCTGTTTTGTATGCTTTTCCCTCTTCAATGCCATGCCTTGTATTTCTGTTTGTTTAATCCAGGAGTATAATGCATTGTATTGATTTATTTCCGGTGATATCATGTTCCTATAATCAATCGCGTTTGTTTAATTCGCGTGTGTACGTTCATGTTCGTTTAGTTCATGAGGGCTTAACCCCGTTTGTTTAATTCGGGAATAGGGACATGTATCTGTAGCAGTAGTTTCGTTTGTAAATTGTTGCTACAACCGGGAGGGGATAAGAATTTGCTTAGGGCTTGGAAATTGTATGAACCTATGATAGTGGGAAATCAAGAGCAATAGATTAATCTGTTTTTGGCCATTTGATAACCTCCTTGAACTGCTTGTTTTCAATTACTCTGTTTTTAATATTCTGTTTTCTTTGATTGCATCTCAAACCAAACCCCCCCAAAAAAACTTATTTTTGTGGAAAATAACACTTTCAAAGTCCTTGAGAGACGACATCCGAGTTGTCGCACTAAACTACAGTTTTAAACCCGCTCATCCTTTTTGGCGCGTGTGCGACAGCGCGACCAAAAATTGGCGCCGTTGCAGGGGACTCTGAGTTGTTATTTTTCGCAATTTGTTTTTATTTTATTTTCTTTTCTTTCTTTTAATTTCTGTTCTGTTTTGAATTGGTCTGGCTACTAGGTCTCATTGCCCTGAACTGTGTGATTTTGACCCGGAAATTGAAAGAACATTGCACACACTCCGTAGGGAATTTCGGGTTAGCACTAGTAGTGATTCCAATTTTAAAACTGTTTTTGAAAACATGGGAGACCAGAGGACATTAAGGCAGCTTGCTGCCCCTGATGTCAACTATAATGGATTATGTATTTCTTATCCTGGTGCTGACACTCCTTTTGAACTGAAATCTGGTTTTATTCACTTGTTGCCCAAGTTTAATGGTCTTGCAGGTGAGGATCCACACAAGCACTTGAAGGAATTCCAAGTTGTATGCTCCACAACCTCGAGAGTAGAGGGAGTCACTGAGGATAGTATCAAGCTGAAGGCTTTTCCATTTTCACTTCAGGGAGCTGCAAAGGATTGGCTATTGTATCTTGAGCCCAACTCCATCACCACTTGGAATGATTTGAAGAGGGTGTTCCTAGAAAGGTATTTTCCTGCTTCAAGAGCTGCTTCAATAAGGAAAGAGATATGTGGCATCAGGCAAGGGAACGAGTCACTAGCTGAATACTGGGAAAGGTTCAAACATTTGGTATCTAGTTGCCCCCAGCATCAAATTTCTGAACAACTCCTGATCCAATACTTTTATGAAGGACTGCTGCCGATGGATAGGAATCTTTTGGATGCTGCTAGTGGGGGAGCATTAGTTGATAAGACCCCACCCACCTGCTAAGCAACTCATTGAGAATATGTCATTGAATTCCCAGCAGTTTTCTACAAGAAGAAATTCAGTTGAGCCAAGAGGTGTGCATGAGATTCATAGTTCATCTTCCAACCAGGCCGCCCTTGAGAATAGATTGGATGAGCTGACTTCCTTTGTAAGACAATTGGCAATAGACAAGGTTCAGCCTGCAAAGTTATGTAGCATGTGCAATTCACCTGAGCACCCATTTGATCCATGCCCGATCCAGAGAGAAGAGTTTGTCAGTGAAGTACCTCAAGCTTATGCAGTGAACCCCTATAATCAAGGAAACAGTCAGAATCAGTACGGCACTCCAGACCTCTCTACCAATAGGTACCATCCCAGGTGGAGAAATCACCCTAATTTGCGGTATGGGAACTCATCCCAACAACAGCCGATGGCACCTCAGAATCATCCTCCAGTGACCACTTCTGCACCTTCTGGACCATCATTAGAAGACTTGGTGAAGCAAATGGCTGCATCTAGTGTACAGTTTCAGCAGCGGACAGATGCTAGTATTCAAGATTTGAGGACACAGATTGGACAGTTGGCCACATCCATGAATAGCATACAACAAGGTCAAGGGACAAACCAGCTGCCTGAACAGCCAGTGATAAATCCTAATGCCTCCAACCCTAATGTGAGTGCCATCTCTCTAAGATCTGGAAAGGTGGTTGAGGCCACTTCTGGAAAGGATGAAGAAACTATGAAGGCCACTCCTGAGCCTACTGTTGAGGTTACTCCTGAACCTGTGGTTGAAGTTGAAACTGAGAGAGTGTATAGACCACCCATTCCATTCCCACACAGAATTCAGAAAAATTTGAAGATTGGTGGTGAAAATAAGGAGAAGGAGATTCTTGATGTTTTCAGAAAAGTAGCTGTTAATATTCCACTGTTGGATGTGATCAAGCAAGTGCCCAGATATGCCAAATTTCTGAAGGACCTATGCACCAACAAGAGGAAGATGAAGACTAATGAGAGGGTTGACTTGGGAATGAATGTCTCAGCGCTTATCCAGTCTAAGATAGAAAGAGTTTCTTCTATAGCCCCTACTCAAGCACTGCCACAGAAGTGCAAGGATCCAGGCACCTTCACCATCCCATGCACTATTGGGGACAAGAAGTTTGAGAACTGCATGTTGGAATTGGGAGCATCAATCAATGTCATGCCTACCTCCATCTTTAATAAACTTGATCTGGGGCCATTGCAGTATACAGGTCTTACCATCCAGTTGGCTAACAGGACCAGTGCCCGACCCATGGGGATGGTAGAGGATGTCCTAGTGCAAGTTGATGATTTGATATTCCCTGCAGACTTCTATATCCTAGACATGGCAGGAGAGACTCAGTCCAGTAGATCACCTATAATCTTGGGAAGACCATTCATGATGACATCCAAGACCAAAATTGATGTTTATGATGGGACGATGTCTATGGAGTTTGGTGGTATTGTGGCCAAATTCAAGATCTTCGATGCTATGAAACACCCAGTAGAGGAGCACTCTGTATTCCACTTAGAGTTGCTTTCTGAGCTTATTGAGGATACACATGATGACTTTATTTCTGATTTTCCTCTTATTTCTGGTTTTGATGATGTATATACTTGTACTAACTGCACTAACACTAACCCATGTTCTGTTTGTTCTGAGTTTTTGGATTCAACCTTGCAGGGTGAGGATGATAGTGATAGTGATAATGAGAGTGAAGCTGTCTACTCAGCAGAAGTCCTTGACCCCATGGCTACTCCCAATGCACCATCTGTTGAGCAGCCACCTTCTTTGGAACTCAAACCACTTCCTGAGAACCTGAAGTATGCCTACTTGGGGAGGAATGCAACATTGCCAGTCATCATTTCCTCCAGCCTCAACTCTGATCAGGAAGCCAAGCTTTTAGAAGTTCTGAGGAAGAACAAGAAGGCCATTGGGTGGACATTAGCTGATATTCCAGGAATTAGCCCCTCCAGATGCATGCACAGAATTTTATTGGAGGATGGGGCTAAGCCAGTCAGACAGGCCCAAAGGCGACTTAACCCACTGATTCTGGATGTGGTAAAGAAAGAGGTGACTAAGCTTCTACAGGCAGGTATTATCTATCCCATCTCTGATAGTACTTGGGTGAGTCCGGTGCAAGTTGTACCAAAGAAGTCTGGTCTAACAGTAGTTAGGAATGAGAATAATGAACTTGTGCCTACTAGAGTCCAGAATAGCTGGAGAGTTTGTATAGACTATAGGAAGCTAAACCAGGCCACCCGAAAGGATCATTTTCCTTTGCCGTTCATAGATCAGATGCTGGATCGGCTGGCTGGTCAAACCCATTATTGTTTTCAAGATGGCTTTTCAGGGTATTTCCAGATTCATATTGCCCTTGAGGATCAGGAAAAGACCACCTTCACGTGCCCCTTCGGTACGTTTGCTTATAGGAGGATGCCTTTTGGCCTCTGTAATGCTCTTGGCACCTTTCAAAGATGCATGCTTAGTATTTTCTCTGACTTTATTGAAAACTGCATAGAGGTGTTTATGGATGATTTTACTGTGTATGGCTCCTCTTTTGATGCCTGTTTGCATAGTCTAAGTCTAGTTCTTCAAAGATGCATTGATACTGATTTGATTCTGAATTATGAGAAATGTCATTTCATGGTAGAACAGGGGATAGTATTGGGTCATGTAATTCCCAAAGAGGGTATTTCTGTGGATCCTGCAAAAATAAATGTGATTTCTTCATTGCCTTACCCATCTTGCGTACGCGAGATCCGTTCCTTTCTTGGACATGCAGGTTTCTACAGGCGCTTTATAAAGAACTTCAGCAAGATAGCACTGCCATTGTCAAATCTGCTGAAAAATGATGCCCTGTTCCAGTTTGATGAAAAGTGCAAAGAGTCATTTGACTATCTGAAGAAAGCGTTGACTTCTGCCCCTGTCATCCAGCCCCCAGACTGGACACTCCCTTTTGAACTGATGTGTGATGCTTCAAATTTTGCTGTGGGAGCAGTTCTGGCACAAAGGGTGGGCAAGGTTGCCCATGTAATTCACTATGCTTCTAGGACCCTAGATGCTGCTCAGGCAAATTACACAACCACTAAGAAAGAGCTGCTAGCTATTGTATTTGTACTTGATAAGTTTAGGTCTTATTTGTTAGGTTCTAGGGTGACTGTTTTTACTGACCATGCAGCTTTGAAATATCCGTTGAAGAAGCCAGAAGCTAAGCCAAGACTGATCCGGTGGATGCTTTTGCTCCAAGAATTCAATGTGAAGATAAAGGATAAAAGTGGAGCTGAAAATTTGGTAGCATATCATTTGAGCCGGATAGCAAGGGATGAGGATACTTTTCCCATCCAAGATGATTTTCCTGATGAGAGACTGTTACATCTGTATGGGGTAACCCCCTGGTTTCTTTGACATTGTAAATTTTCTAGTTCTTTGGTGTTGTTCCCGGTAGTACAAGTAGACATAAGTTCCACAAGTCAAGAGCGATGCAAAGTATTATGTGTGGGATGACCCCTACCTGTGGAAGTTTTGCAGTGACCAGGTTATTCGGAGGTGTGTACCCGATCATGAGACGGAGTCCATCCTGCATTTCTCACATGCCTCTCCAGTTGGAGGACACTTTGGACCTCAGAGGACAGCAAGAAAAGTCCTGGACTCCGGGTTCTACTGGCCCACAATTTTTAGGGATTCATATGAGGTATACAAGAATTGTAAAGAATGTTAAATAACAGGCCCTGCAATCACTCGTAGGAGTGAGATGCCTCAGCAACCAATGCTTTATTGTGAGGTCTTTGATGTGTGGGGGATGGACTTCATGGGTCCTTTCCCTCCGTCTTTTGGTTTTGTATATATTTTGTTGCCTGTAGATTATGTTTCAAAGTGGGTGGAAGCAATCCCCACTAGGACTAACGATGCTCAGATTGTTTCAAAATTTGTTAGGTCCAACATTTTTTGCAGGTTTGGCATACCCAAGGCCATCATCAATGACCAGGGCACACATTTTTGCAACAGAACCATGGAGGCCTTACTCAGGAAATATGGGGTTGTACATAGAGTGTCTACTGCTTACCATCCCCAAACCAATGGCCAGGCAGAAATATCAAACAGGGAGATTAAGCAAATTCTAGAGAAGATGGTGCAGCCAAACAGAAGGGAATGGAGCCGCCGTCTAGAAGACGCACTATGGGCCCAGAGGACTGCTTTTAAGACACCTATAGGAATGTCCCCCTTCCGATTTGGCAAGGCATGCCACCTCCCGGTGGAAGTTGAGCATAGAGCATATTGGGCAGTAAAGTGTTGCAACATGGACATGAAGAAATATGGTGTTGAAAGAAAACTGCAGTTGCAGCAACTTGAGGAGCTTAGGCTTGAAGCCTATGAAAGCTCCAGGATGTATAAAGAGAAAACAAAAATTTTTCATGATAGAATGATTGTTAGGAAAGCATTTTTTGTGGGTCAGAAAGTCTTATTGTTTAATTCCCGCCTGAAATTGATGGCTGGGAAACTTAGGTCCAGGTGGATAGGACCATTTGTGGTTACTAATGTGTTTCCATATGGTGCAGTAGAGATCAAGGATGCAGGAACCAACAAAACCTTCAAGGTTAATGGACAAAGGTTGAAGCCATTCCATGGTGTGGATGCTGCTGACCCTGCGGATGCTAATGTTGAGGAGCTATCTTTGGATGCTCCAACCTACACTGATACTTGATCAGGGAGTTTCTTTTCCTTTTCCCCTCACTCTGATTGTATAATTCTGTTGTTCATTGGGGACAATGCATGTTTTAAGTGTGGGGGAGGGAACTAGTTGTAGTTTTTCTTTTCTTTCAATAAAGTTTTCTTTTCTTTGAATAAAGCTCCTGAATAATTTGAGAAGCTCAGGAGCATTTGTGTGTTGAGTCTTTTGTTGGCAAGTTTGCTAGATTTTGACTGATGTTGCACAGATTGCTTGCATGATTGATATGTGATGATTCCCCCTAGGCTGAAAAATTTTTTGTTTTTGAAAAGTGATTCCCATGTGAAATTGAAAACTGAACTTTGAGATTTTGTTATGATGGCATGATGAATGATAAGTTTGGGGTGATAGGGAGCACACACTAGGGATAGAATCTCTTTCAAACAATTTGCATGAATGTCCCAGGTGAGGTTTTGAGCCTCCAACATGTTTTTGACTGTGTGAAAATCACTTTCAAGTTGCACTTCCCTGGATTTGATTGAATCTCTTTTTGGTTTGCATGATCATATGTGTGTAGCAAATGATTTAGGAAGTTTCTTTGTAAATAGCTACTTGGCCTGAATAAAAAAATTCCTAATGCATGTTCCCTAGTTAGCCCTTTTGAGCCTATTAGCCTGTTAGTTCTTGATAACCTAATGTTATAAGCCCAAAAATCTGGAAAACCATGTTAACACCGATCTTAGGATTAGGAGAGCATGTAATCTTAGAATGGGTGCAAGAAACTAAGTTTGGGGTGGCTGTAAGGTGTAATATGTTGTTGGGATTGAGGAAAAAAAAATAAAATAAAAGTTGAAGCCAAAGGCTTGTGAAAGAAAAAGTGTACAAATGTTGAAAAAAAAATATAAAAAAATACAAAAATACAAAAATGCCAAAAAGAAATAAAAAGGGCTGTAGCCACCCAGAAGTGTAAAGAAAAAAAATAAAGAAAGGAACTTGAGTGAATTTCAAAGTGCAAATATAGTTCATGCTCTCTTAGTTCCTAGGGTCTTCAGCCTAGTTTCCTTTGTATATCCTACCCTTAGCCAGGCCCCATTACAACCCATAAAAGACCTTCTGATGTTGCTTGCATGTTTTCTTTGGGAGCCATTTTGAGATGAAAAGCAAATTTTTGGGAAGTGTCCTTGAAAAGTGAAACTGAGTGCAAGTTGTTAGCCTGACAGAAACTGAGTGATTGAGTGATATACTAAATGCCCTTGTGAGGAAGGCAGTTGTTTGAAGTTGGTGATCTCCCTCTTGTGTGTGACCTAGATCCCTTGCTTAGATTTCTGATTGTTTTCATGATGAAATTCTCAAATGTTTAGAATAAATGAATGTGGGGATTGCTCTGTTTGAAAAGGGGGAAACAATGAAGAAAAACTGTTTTGATGAAGTTGCTTGAATTTGTGCAATGTTGATTGGATCTTTTAAGCTTGCCAGGTCTTGAGTCTTTTTGATTTTTGAGTCTTAGTTTGCTTGGGGACAAGCAAAGTTTAAGTTTGGGGTATTTTGATAAGCCTCTGGCTCATCTAGTTTTATGGCTAGTATGACCGAGGTTTTGTGCAAATTATATCCTATTTTCACCCAACTTAGATTAGATTGTCCTCAAGCAAGGTTTTGAGTCTCTAGAGTAGTTTTAAGTTAATTTAGCTAGTTTTGAATCAAAATAATACACTTATGGTTATTTCCTTGTTTTCAGGTTAAGTAGAAGTTGAGAAAATAAAGAGCAGGGGATTCGCCCCGCGAAGGACAGGCTCGCCACGCGACCCCGAAGCCTGACTGTTCCAAGAAAATGCTAAGTCTCTGGTTCGCCTCGCGAAGAAGGTCTCGCCCCGCGAGTCTTGCAAACCTGAAAAAGTCAGAGACGATCACGGCTTGCCCGTGTTGAAGGTCATGACCGTGGCAGTTTTGAAGTTGAAGAGTCTCGCCTCGCGAGCATCCATTCGCCTCGTGAGTATGGAAGTCAGAGAGCATCACGGTTAGGCCCTGATGGCCATAACGGGCGTAAGGAGAAAACTCTTCAGATCCTCGCCTCGCGAGCAAGCACTTCGTCTCGCGAGAATGCCAAAGGTTGCTGACTCTTCATGAAATTCGCCTCGCGAATGTGTGCTCGCCTCGCGAGCCATCTGAATTCAGAATTTGTATAAAAGGCTGTTCTGAACAATTTGTAAAGACTTTTGCTTCTCCATTTTTCTGTTTTACATTTTTCTCTGTGTGATTTCGTTTGTGTTATGGAGAACTAAGTTCCTAGGATTGATCTATTGTAATTGATTTCCATATACTTGAGGTTCTTGTATTTTCCTGTTTTGTATGCTTTTCCCTCTTCAATGCCATGCCTTGTATTTCTGTTTGTTTAATCCAGGAGTATAATGCATTGTATTGATTTATTTCCGGTGATATCATGTTCCTATAATCAATCGCGTTTGTTTAATTCGCGTGTGTACGTTCATGTTCGTTTAGTTCATGAGGGCTTAACCCCGTTTGTTTAATTCGGGAATAGGGACATGTATCTGTAGCAGTAGTTTCGTTTGTAAATTGTTGCTACAACCGGGAGGGGATAAGAATTTGCTTAGGGCTTGGAAATTGTATGAACCTATGATAGTGGGAAATCAAGAGCAATAGATTAATCTGTTTTTGGCCATTTGATAACCTCCTTGAACTGCTTGTTTTCAATTGCTCTGTTTTTAATATTCTGTTTTCTTTGATTGCATCTCAAACCAAACCCCCCCAAAAAAACTTATTTTTGTGGAAAATAACACTTTCAGAGTCCTTGAGAGACGACATCCGAGTTGTCGCACTAAACTATAGTTTTAAACCCGCTCATCCTTTTTGGCGCGTGCACGACAGCGCGACCATCTATCATCAAAAGCGGAAAAGAGTCATAGTAAACTATACAGTAATTATCACAGACACAACATTAGTCAAGTCATCAATCTTTCAAAAAATTCTTATATTCATCCTACCCTCATTTTTACAACTAAAATTTGATACTGAAAATGATTATGGTTTCTCTATCGTAGTTAAGGTTATCGGTCAATAGTCCAAGTGACAAGTCCATTCCCGATGCACATCCTTAGTCATGGTGAGAATGCTCATGCAAAGCAATGACACTATAGCTGCACAATAAACCCGGTGCACACCCCGGACCGTGGGTGCTCATGCAAAGCAATGACACTATAGCTGCACGATTATCCCGGTGCACACCTTCACAATGGTAAGAACGCTGACGCAAAGCGTGACACTACAGCTGCACGATGATCCCAGTGCACACCTCATCCACTCACAGAGGTGCTCATGCAAAGCATAACACTCGTAGCTGCACAAGTTTGTCAATCGTCAAAGCGATATGTCCCATTCCCGGTGCACATCCTTAGTCATGGTGAGAATGCTCATGCAAAGCAATGACACTATAGCTGCACAATAAACCCGGTGTACACCCCGGACCGTGGGTGCTCATGCAAAGCAATGACACTATAGCTGCACGATTATCCCGGTGCACACCTTCACCATGGTAAGAACGCTCACGCAAAGCGTGACACTACAGCTGCACGATGATCCCGGTGCACACCTCATCCACTCACAGAGGTGCTCATGCAAAGCACGACACTCGTAGCTGCACAAGTTAAGTTTGTCAATCGTCCAAGCGACACGTCCCATTCCCGGTGCACATCCTTAGTCATGGTGAGATTAATGCTCATGCAAAGCAATGACACACTAGCTGCACAATAAACCCGGTGCACACCCCGGACCGTGGGTGCTCATGCAAAGCAATGACACTATAGCTGCACGATTATCCCGGTGCACACCTTCACCATGGTAAGGACGCTCACGCAAAGCGTGACACTACAGCTGCACGATGATCCCGGTGCACACCTCATCCACTCACAGAGGTGCTCATGCAAAGCATGACACTCGGAGCTGCACAAGTTAAGTTTACCATTTGGACGGTCCCATAAGGACTTCGGGTCTTGTATGTGTCTCACATACGGTTATTGAAACAATAAAACTTATGAACCTCGCAGGCTCCTATGGTCATAACCCAGTGCCTTAACCTCTCATCAAGATCTCAACACATGCTCTATGTCACAACACCTCTTTAATGTATTTCATGTAGGTTAGGCACCTCTAAAAATCATCATGATCCTCACGCCTAAAACAACTCATCTCTTAGACCACAAATATATCTTCGCTTAATACACTATGCATAAAGTAAATACCACACAGATCATGCATAACATCAAGTCAATCAATGATATTTCAAAACATCAACATAGCACTAAATCAGTTCAATAAAGGTAATAAAACTCAAATCAACCATCAACAGTATAAACATCAACCTAATATCGATCAACCTACAATCCCCGAATCACCATGGATGTTTTATAAAAGCAATTTAAATCGATTCTGGTCTTGTCGATTATTCGACTTCTAGTAGGGTTTAGGTCGCCCTACATAATTTCTACATAATTTACTACTTATCGATTCCGACGATAGGTTGATTCTTTCCCCCACCTTAAAGATGTTCAGAGTTTTTAAAAGCACTTGGCAGCGATGCAGTTAGCTCCAAACAGTTCCCAGAAAGTAATTTCTTCTTCTTGCAAGCAAGCATGCACATGAAAAACATCCCAGAGAGTCTATCCAAGCATAGAAACAGTCAGACAAATCACCAAATTAATTTCTCAACAATCACAATATAAATATAATTCAATAATATATCTAATTTCTCAAAAACTCATTGATTTAAATCAAAAACAGATTTGGGGTTTTTAGGCTCAAGGTGAAAATTGAGGAAAAATCAATTTAACAAGAGATTGACAAAATTGATTTAGGGAGACACTTAATCATGCTCCCAATTTCAGAAAACACCAATTAATTTCAGATTTTGAGATCTAAAATTCAAAACCTAGGGTTAGGGTTTCAAAATCAATTTGGGGGTTTTGAATCTAGAAGAGATTAGAGGGTAAAACACTCACCCAAGCTTGAAAGCAGAGGACGCAGTGACCAGCCATGGGTACGGCGGCGGCGTCACGCAAATCCGGCGAGGTGACAGTGGCGGTTCCTAACCAGAAAGATGGGTTTTTGTGTGACCCGCACAAGGAAGAAGGAGGAGATCCAAACAGAGGCATCAAGGGACCATTTCGGTGGCTGGAATGGAGGCCCCGCAGTGCGCATCCGGCAGTGGAACTCGCGGTGTCGGACGGCAGCAACCCGGAACACAGTGATGGCGAAATCGGTCCAAACACATGGGAGAAGCTGGGTCGCGACGGTGGTTGTCTCCCTGCTCCAGGTAACGATCTGGCGGCACTCAGGCCGGTGATGGACTGAGCGGAGCTGTGAGCTAGGAAGGAGAAAGAGAGAGATGATGTGAGGAGGAGGAAGAAGAAGATGGAGTCAAGAGGGAGAAGAAGCAGAGAAAGAAAAGAGAAAAAAAAAGAAGAAAAAGAGAGAGAGAGAGTTACGGGTCATTAAAGGGGAGAGGAAAGAGAATTTCTGATTTTTGTACTAGTGGGTACAAAATGAGTGATAAATATTAAGCCTAAAATAAACATGTTTTTACTTTTTGGAATCTAAAATTAAATATTGATAAATATAAGATTTCGAAATTCAAATTAGAGTAAAGATTAATAGTTGAACTGATCAACTAAGAAAATACTCAGTCCAAAATTTAATCTCCGATAAATGTCAAACCAGTTTATTTTCAACTCTAAAATTAAATAGAATGAAAATATGAAAATGCTTTTCTCTTAATCATATTATTTAAAATATTTTTCTGTACTGGTAATAATAGTGACAAAAATGTAACTTATTGTCTAGTAAGTGTGCATTCACTGAAATAAGTCAGTACTAACGCACCCAATAAAATAATTTGAAGAGAGTAATTTAATTACTCAAACTAAACCACATAACAAAACTAATATAAACATCCAAATAAAATAATTAATCATATGTGTAATTATATTTTAACCGGTTAAAAAGCGTAACTAAAAACGGGCTGTTACATTACTACCCCTCTTAGAAAAAAAATTCCGTCCTCGGAATTTCATGACTCAAAACAGGGTAAAAACTTGCACACGTGTCTTAATCTAAAGACCCTACATCGTATTTCTCATCGCTGTCTTTCCCTTCAGTGACAGTGGTAACCTCGTAACAAAATTTATTCTTATATCATTCTATTTATCCTCGAGACTTTTCACTACCGTGTTATCCCCACTACCTTCGATATTTCACCTTAGCTTATTACTCTCGAAGACACAATCAAATCTTAATCACTTCTTGCCTCAGAAAATTTATGCTAGCAAAACTCCTTCAACACCTTATCCTCACAACGAACATCAAGTTCAACACTAACTTTACCCCATCATACATCAACCTTCAACTCAAAGTATACAATTGTTGTCTTAGTTTCCTTTGAACATATTCCACCACTCCAAATTATATCATAGTCATTCATTTCAATATTAAAGAATACGATTACATTACTCCATGCAACTTCAACCAAAAAATGAATCACTTCAGTTTGAATTATCCACAATCATAATTCTTAAACTTTTCTAACAACTTAGTTTCACTCAAGAACTCCTCTTTAGTATTTCCGTTCAGCTTAAGGAAACTACCCTACATATTTTTCCGTTAATCCTCGGACTCACTAAGTCAACATTAACCATAAACGTTGATCACTACTCTAAATTCCTTTAATGATATATCTGCCTCGATCAAAATTTGATCCTTCGATCTATAGTAATTTGTCATACTTGCTGATATTACTCTTAATCTTACCATTCATAACTACACCTCAACAAAATTCCTACCACTGCATGTCCCATAGTTTTCAATGTCTCTAATTCACCATAAGTCTTAACAAAACCAATTTAGAATTATCGCACTCAAGGGAAATCTGAATTTATCCTACGTATTGCCTGATCAAGTCTTTATTCCAATCCTCAAGGCATGATCAACAATGACAAAGTCAACATAAGTCAGTCCCTTAGTTTAAGAATCTACCTTTCTGTCCAAACACTAACTTAGTGACCAAAAGTTAACATAAAAAAATATATATATCTCCTTAATCCACATCTTAACTTCAATATCTCAAAATATAAGCAACAAAACTATCATTATAATTCAACTATTGATCATCAAATCTTATAACTACAATTCTCTATTCAATTATCGCACACCAAAACTTTACAAAAAGAAATGTGAAGGCTTACATCTTATTTGAAATATAAAACATTACTCTAAGCCATTAACTACATTAACTGCCATATTAAACCAAACAAAATATATTCCATAACAATTAAGATTTTACTAGAAGCTCAAACTCATCATTTTAACAAGAATACCATGCCTAGGTACAACATCCCTTCTCAAATCCGAGATCACCATAATATTACTCATCTAAAGTATCATCATTCCACTCTTAGTCCTCCTTTAATAATAACAAGTCCCCACTCACAAATTAAATCCTTAGATATGAACTTGATACGTACTAGAACTTACCTACGTATCCTTCCCTTAGAATCACCTTCATCATTAATAACAATCTTCTTCAAATATCATATCCTTGTAATGTACCTAAATACTAGCACACTATTTCCATATCTAACGTGCTTCTTTATATCAAAATCTTAACTTAACATCCTCTCTTAGTTTGAACTACTACTAATTGTCATGTGTCCACGCAACATTTCCAAATAACTTCGATTTAACCATATATATCATTTCTATATACTCAAACTTCTTAATTATGTTTCCAAATCATTTCAAATCCCCCTAAATTTACCTTATAACCTTGTGTCTCAAACCAAGTTCGAGTTAATACTATTTTCATCAATCAAATATCACTTTAAATAATAATCCCATCACAAGCTAAGGTTTACACTTTATCTTAATAAACTCCAATAACATCAAAGTGATTAGAAACTAATTTTATTCTCAACATAAAGACTTAAATACTAATCATGTACAAGCCACACTCAAATCAACACCTCTTATAAACACCATGTGCTTAAACCTCATTTTCTTTAAACAAACTTATCATCATCATAAACATCATTAGAAAATAAGCTTATATTCACATCCAAGTATTAATTTCATAAACTTGAGTCTAATTCCTTTCTCATCGTTAAACACTAGATTCGGGACCAAGTATCCAACTTATAAGCTTAGATTTCCAATCAAATCCACAACTATAACCATCATCTCAACCATAAAAGGCTACAAGGCTTCAACTAATTCAATCCTATACTAATTAAGACCCAAACTAATTTTGTTGTCTCTTTATCATCTTCAACAACTACCCACATTATCCAAATATATCTAGTACTTAAAATAAATTCCCGTAATAACAATTTCTTCCTACCACTAATTGTTCACTATACCTTATGAACAAGAATTAATTCTTCCAATAAACTCATTGTCTAACACTTATTTTAAATCTTACTTTCTAACTTTCAAGGCACAATCAACCGTGATACTCTCTTTTATACAACAACTTACCCAAGTAACTTATCCCAAAAATATCGAGTTTATCATGAGTAAGAATATTAATCATTTCAATTCCCTACTCTACTAAGGAACTTAAAACGACGAAGCTACGAACATTCTACCAAATTTCTAAGCATAGTCAATATCCGGTGTGGACTCAACTAGACACGGCCAGTAACAACACCCTAACTTTTAGCAGTCCGATCAGAATCAAACTGCTCTGATACCAAATGAGACACCCCAATGTGCCCCTTTGTGACATTTAGTTTAAAACCTCAATAATTAGTTCCTTAAGCGCGCGTTTAGAGTTAGAGATTTTCACAAATCATTTTCGAAATGTCCCCTTTAAAAAACGGAGATTTGTATGACGTCGGAAAAACACCTGATAGAAAGTTTTATAACTTCAAAACTTTATCCAACCATAATTGGTCTCTGGTCTTACATCAACTACCAGGAGCGGAAGAATAAATACACAAACTCCAGTCGTGATAAAGACTTAGGAGATAAATAGATACAGTAATCACAAATTGGTTTTTCACGCACATACACAGTTTTCATTAATAGCATAAAATATTCGCAAGATTATAATATATAAATACTCCAAATTTATCTATTACATTACCAAAACACTGTTGAGGGTATCCACTCGGTAGGAGCCCTCACAGGCATATACTTAGACAAAAATACTAAACAACTGAAAACATCTAAAACGTCTCACAAGACGCACTGGCCATATACTACCTGGACCCTAATCACCATGGGTCAAGACTCGAGCTCCGACATCCGGCTCATAGGGAATCCCGTCCAATCCCTCATCATTAAGTTTGTTCATCAGGTCTTCTAGTACGATTTCATAATAAAACAAATACAACATGCAGAAAGATGCAGGGGATAAGAAACAGTTCTATCATCAAAAGCGGAAAAGAGTCATAGTAAACTATACAGTAATTATCACAGACACAACATCAGTCAAGTCATCAATCTTTCAAAAAATTCTTATATTCATCCTACCCTCATTTTTACAACTAAAATTTGATACTGAAAATGATTATGGTTTCTCTATCGTAGTTAAGGTTATCGGTCAATAGTCCAAGTGACACGTCCATTCCCGATGCACATCCTTAGTCATGGTGAGAATGCTCATGCAAAGCAATGACACTATAGCTGCACAATAAACCCGGTGCACACCCCGGACCGTGGGTGCTCATGTAAAGCAATGACACTATAGCTGCACGATTATCCCGGTGCACACCTTCACCATGGTAAGAACGCTCACGCAAAGCGTGACACTACAGCTGCACGATGATCCCGGTGCACACCTCATCCACTCACAGAGGTGCTCATGCAAAGCATGACACTCGTAGCTGCACAAGTTTGTCAATCGTACAAGCGACACGTCCCATTCCCGGTGCACATCCTTAGTCATGGTGAGAATGCTCATGCAAAGCAATGGCACTATAGCTGCACAATAAACCCGGTGCACACCCCGGACCGTGGGTGCTCATGCAAAGCAATGACACTATAGCTGCACGATTATCCCAGTGCACACCTTCACCATGGTAAGAACGCTCACGCAAAGCGTGACACTACAGCTGCACGATGATCCCGGTGCACACCTCATCCACTCACAGAGGTGCTCATGCAAAGCATGACACTCGTAGCTGCACAAGTTTGTCAATCGTCCAAGCGACACGTCCCATTCCCGGTGCATATCCTTAGTCAAGGTGAGAATGCTCATGCAAAGCAATGACACTATAGCTGCACAATAAACCCGGTGCACACCCCGGACCGTGGGTGCTCATGCAAAGCAATGACACTATAGCTGCACGATTATCCCGGTGCACACCTTCACCATGGTAAGAACGCTCACGCAAAGCGTGACACTACAGCTGCACGATGATCCCGGTGCACACCTCATCAACTCACAGAGGTGCTCATGCAAAGCATGACACTCGTAGCTGCACAAGTTAAGTTTGTCAATCGTCCAAGCGACACGTCCCATTCCCGATGCACATCCTTAGTCATGGTGAGAATGCTCATGCAAAGCAATGACACACTAGCTGCACAATAAACCCGGTGCACACCCCGGACCGTGGGTGCTCATGCAAAGCAATGACACTATAGCTGCACGATTATCCCGGTGCACACCTTCACCATGGTAAGGACGCTCACGCAAAGCGTGACACTACAGCTGCACGATGATCCCGGTGCACTGTAACACCCTCCCTTGGTCATTACCTTCTAAACACGTACGAAAATAAAATTAAAAGATAATTTGCTGGTGCTTTCGGAAAATAATATATATAAGTACATAAGTGTTTGAAATTGGGTATAAAATTTTTTCTTTTGTCACGACTTCACACCCAAGCCATAATCAACACACAACCTTACTATCATAGCTTGGCAAGCCTATTTAATTTAAAGGATATACTTAAATACAAGATAGTAGTTTTACAAAAATTTCGACAGAGTCTCCTCTGTAATTCGAACATCCCAAATAAAATAACACCTGTTAAAATGATTACAGTTTCACTCCAGAATTCTAGCTACACTAAATTCAACCAGGCATCAATACATAAAAATAATAGTTATAGCCATAAGCTTTACAAAACCAAAAGAAATAGCTTAGATTTTCATTCAAAAGATAAGCTCTCCGAGCCTCAAAAGTTCCATTATAAAATAAAGGCTCTCTGAGCCAAACTCATACACACTATCAAAATAATCTAAGTCTTAACCCTAAGCTGGTCGTTCTAAGAGTTATTCCGCAAGTAATACCTCATCAAGTAACTACATCTAAGTCTCGGAATGACTTAGACAGACTCCTCTGCACCATCTGTGATAGAGTACCCAAGGTACAATGTCGAACTTAGAAAAATCCTGAAATGTGTGTGTAAGGGTGAGACGCCAATATATGGTTTTAACCCAATAACTAAATGCTCGACACCACATAACACATATACATTTACCACACGAACATTTATAAGCTAATAGTTTATCAGTGGGTTTAACACCCCAAACATCATCCATAAAATTATGCATGACACTTCTATTCATCATCTAATTTTCGTCCTAATCTCATGAGATATCCCAACATCATATGAGTTGATCAGACTCCAAAGCCACACTGGCTAACTTGGCAATCGCCAACAAAGTGCGCAACCTCTTCCCATCTTAAAACAACAAAGGCATACATAGCCAGGCACACAAGGCCAAACACCTTGCTAATGTCCACAATCAGTGGCAACACCAGAAGCAAGTAAGATGGGGTCTACATCTCCATGTCCTCCCTAGGCACATGAGATAATGCACGTCATAATTACCTTTCGCCGATGGTAATCAATGCATTTGTGTCACAAACCGCAGGCACGTCTGCCAAATGCATGCAAAACACTTTTGTTTTCTTCTTTTCTTTGTGCTCACTCTTTCTTTGCCGAAGCTCAAAATGGCTTACGACTCACATAGTTTTAAAACACTTTTAAAACTTTCATTACAACACAGGACCTTACTGTCCATAAAACATTTATCAAAACATAGGATCTCACTGTCCATAAAACATTTATCAAAACATAGGACCTCACAGTCTGAGTGCTCAATCCCGACACCTCTCGACCGGTGCACCAATCGTAGGTTCGTGGCACTAGAAACATCTTCAATGTTTCAACACAGTATACCCCATGTATACAATTCATCACAGTATACCTCATGTATACAATATAGGCCCTCAAAGTCCAAATGACTGAGTCCATCACAACACAGAACCTTAGTACCCCGACGTCTCGGTTACTAAGTTCCACACCACTATTAACACGAAATCAGTTTTGCTTTCATAAATTATTTTTCCAAAAATTGGAAATTCATCAATAAAATCCTTAAATAATAAAACTTGGTTTTCACAAATATGAGTCACGTGAGGTTTTAACTTCCTTAAAATATGTACTGCCGTTTCAAAATACTTGCCTTCTACGATTTTCCAAATCTGTCATCACTCTTTTCCAAATCATTCATCAATTATCACTTTTAAAGCTTCTCAAGCCAATACTTAACTTTTTCCACTGAAAACACTTTCTAAAATCATCTTAATTTCTTTTCAACAATTAATTTCATAAAATAACTTTGTATAGTATTACAAACTTTATTACATAAAAATTAGCAGTACTTAAACATTTTCACAATTTCGCTCTCATTGTGACTCGAGTTACTTTTACACTAATAAATTATCATCATCAAAACTCCTTAAATTTCCAAAATAATACTTTTCACCACTATTATATTCCAACGTTTCCCATAAAACATTGAATATAATTTACATAGCTTATTAAAGCTTTTATCTGATTAGTCGGTTGTGCACTGACCACAATCAGGCTTCTCAAACAACACTCACAAGCAACATTCAACAACAAACCACTAGACAGATAATGTACCATAGCAATATCATATTCAAATAAATAATTTAAAACAGATCAAACAATGATACTCAGATATACAACACAACATAAACCACATAATCAGATAACCACAACCACATCAATTATACAGAATACACAATAAACAAATGGTCAACAAGTAAATGGTTATTGAGAAAAATCCATCAGGCAAGCTCCCCTTACCGCTTGAAGACTCGAACTAAATAATCTCCCGAACTCGATTCGATTCCCCTTCGTCAGTGTAAATCAGCTAACTCCGTAGTTTCCTTCAAACGAATTGCAACCAAAATAAATCAAATCAAACAACAACACACTTAAATCAATAGGGTTAGGGTTCGGCTTTACCCAATTTTCTAGGTTAGGAAACTTAAAATTTGATTAACTTAGGGATTAATGATCCATAAGTTACTTAAGCACGATTAATCACTTTAACCATGATTATGAACCAAGAACATGAACTAAAACTCATCTAGTTCCAAGAGCTAGGGTTTCGGCCAAGGACTGAGTTTGGAGTTAGAAATCTCTAAAATTTCTAAACTCTTGGATTTAATCAACATACACAACCTAAAGTTAGATTCAAGTGTTTCAAACAACTTTTGAATCATAAAACCAACAAGTGCTCATACCTAGGGTTTCGGTTTTTGAAGAATCAAATAGGCTCAAGTTAGATTTTTGATCTTCCATATACTTGAATACAAGAACTATCAAGATATAATCATGAATCAAGACATGACATTGAAACAAAACCTAAGAACACAATTTTGACCTAGGTTCGGCCCAGTGCAGAAATTAGGGAAAGAAATTTCTCATGATCTTGTGCTTTTCGATGATGAAAATAGAGATGATTATAAGATCATAGCAATTGGTTTCATATCAAAAGGATTTTTCTAGAATTAGTTATGAATTTTTCAATCTAGCTTCAAGAACTTTAAACAAATGAAGAACATGTTGATCAAAGGCATCAACTCAAGAATCTTATGAAGAGAAAAGCTTAGAATAGCAAGATTAAGAGAGACTACCTCTTGATGATCAAAGAAAATGATGATTTGGATGATGTTCTTCAAGAATGTCTCATGGTGTTCTTGAGAACTTAAGGGAGAAGATGAACCAAGTTAGGGTTTCAGAACAGTTTCGGTATTTTGGGTATATCTCTCAACATACTTATCCGTTTTGGATGATCTTTATGTCGTTGGAAAGAAGAGAGAAATATGAACAACTTTCATGTTGAAAGTTTTTCGAGTTTCAAAATAGAAACTGATCAGAATGGCTCTGAAAAATTGGACGATTTATGAACTCTTTAGAGCAAGAATCATGAATTTGGAAAAAAAATGACTTAAGGAAGGAGACATCCTATTTAAATGAGGAAGCAACCAGCTTAATGAAGAAGAAACAAATGCTTAATGAAGAAGGAGTCAAAACTTGGAGAAGAAGGAATCAAAACTTGTTTAAGAAGGATTCAAAACTTCTTAAAGAAGAAGTCAAAACTTAATGGAGAAGAATTCAAATACTTGGAGAAGAAGACAATGTTGGATCCGTGAAGATTTGGCAAGAGTTTTGGGTCAATTTGTCAAATGGCATTTTGTAGTAATTGTCATAAAAAAACAAGGGTATTTTGGTCATTTCATAACAAAATCAAATGTTGCCATAAATGTGCAATTTATTGCCATTTATGATAGGATAAACTTGTCATGAATGCTAGTCAAGTTGGTCAATCCAATGTCTCTGCTACTTTGCCGACTTCCCGATTCATCTGACTCAGGCTCTGCCTAGAGACATCTCGACGTATAGGCCCGCAACAAACATAATACTTTAATTTTTTTCCAAAATTTTCAAAACTTTCAGTATCATAGTAAATACGATAAAAATATTTTTCATCTCGTTAACGATTCAAAATTAGATCTTCTGAGCAGTAAACTTTTACTGTCAGTAAAAACACAGAAAACAGCAGACCGGCTTCCGTCTGAGTTTTCAACCAAAAACTTCCCTGTAACCTTATAAAAATAAGTATAACAAGGAAATGACCTTGGTTTATCCAAAATCATTTTCTAAGTCTCGGATAAAAATATATTTATATATTTATCACAGATATTACTAAACAGCGAAAATCGGGGTGTTACATTACTACCCCTCTTAAAAAATTTTCGTCCTCGAAATTTCGTAGCTCAAAACTAAACAGGATGTTGTAATCATACTTTAACTCTAAAATCTAGCTTTATATTTTCATCGCTTCATTCCTTTTATCTCTAACACTATAACAGAATCAATTCTTATGCCATTCTATTTATGCTCGAAACTTTTCACTACCGCATTCTCTCCACTACCTTCGATATTTCACCTTAGTCTATTACACTTCAAAGAACAAAATCAATGCTAAATCTCTTCACTTCTCAATATAGATCCATTAGGAAAAACTTTCTCCAATATGTAACTTTCACAGTTAACATCAAAATCCACACTAACTTTACCATAACATCAATTAACCTTCTACTCAAGAGATGCAATCATAGTCTTAATCCAATTGAACTTAGTCTACTCTTCTCGTCATATCAAATTAACATTTTTCTAGTCTCCAATCAAAACATCATACATTCCTGAATTGCACATGATAAACTTTGCTCCAAGAACCTAAGAAATTCAATCTTATTGAAATTGAGCTTACCACATCCATCATAATTCGTTCTCTTATTAATTCCACTTGAATCTTTTGCCTACTTCGATTTCATATCTTTCATTTGCCTCTCATTTTCAATTTGATTCTCAAGCCCCATTAGTATCCCTGGTTTAAGAAATTTCCCATGCACATCTACCCTATTGTCCAAAGAAATACATAACTCCTATCAATTCCTCTATTCGAAGACTTAAATCTATCACTTTTACAAGGAAATGCTTGTATCGTATATGCCCTTATCTTATATATTTGCAACCGAGAAAAGATATTATAAAATAGAGTTTCTCTAAGGTCATTACCCCTAATAGTTGCACCAAAACAAAGCCAAGAAATCCAGATGAACGCTCCCCAATGGCAAATCTTGAATTTAGGAATGTCCAATTTCTACTATGGATCATCAATCACATATTACCAAAATAAGACCTCAAAGATTATAAACATTTCATCATAGCTTATCACACTCGAAAGACATAATCAAAACTTAATCACTTCTTGTCTCCAAATTAGTCTGCTAACAAAACTTCTTCCACACCTTATCCTCACAACGAATATCAAGTTCAACACTAACTTTACTTTACTACATATATTAACTTTCAACCCAAGGCACACAATTGTAGTCTTAGTTTCCTCTGAACATAGTCCACCACTCCAAATTATATCATAATCATTCATTTCAATCTTAAAGAATACAATTACATTTCTCCATGCAATTACAACCAAAAGGAATCACTTCAACTTGAATTATCCAAAATCATAATTCTTAAACTTTTCTAACAACTTAGCTTCACTCAAGAACTTCTGTTTACTAATTCCATTCAACTTAAAGAAAACTACCATATGTTTTTCCATTAATTCTCGGATTCACTAAGTCAACATTAACCATAAATATTGATCACTATTCTAAATTCCTTTAATGATATATCTACCTCGATCATAAAGTCCATTGTAATCATCTCACTCAAAAATGTTGAACTTAAGGGTTCTAATAATACCATTCACATCTATACACTAACGAAACTCCTATCAACTCTGGTTCGTCCTACTATAGAGATGACAAAAATTTAGGTACCACACTATCTCCCAACTAACCTGCTAAAGATAGGTCACCTCATTCCTTATCCATCCCACTAAGGATGATCAGCTGGACTTAGTCTCAACTTAGTCCTCAACACTTAAAGTAAACTTAACCGACACACTTTGATAATCTTCCGTTTTTCATCTAAAACAATACTTGAATATACTCCACTAAATCTGAACAATCCCCTGATACACTATTTGATTCACTAACTCTATTTGTGGATCTTAACTCGTAAGAAGATGTAGACTTCACCAGTCGATCAACGATCACTTGAATTCAAACAAGACTCGTACAGGTCTTCAGAAAACTCATAACAAAGATTGAAGGAATACCAACATCTCAACAAGGAAAGTCTCAATTGTACATCTTGATGTAGAGACATTCAACTCACGATTGATGAGATAAGTCACACATCGACAACATTTGAAAAGTACGTAGAATTAAGATGATCAATGATAACAAGTACTTTCGAACTACAATAAAACATGACCTTGGTGATCATAAAAGAATTTCTCAAGAAAAGAAATTTTTTCTGGATCTCACTTTCACATAAGCATAGAAAAGAATTTCATAAACTGAAGGATACAGGAACATCCAGTATGGAAAAAGATCATTCCATCAGGTTCGTGGGTGTAAAAATGCATGATCAATACACATTTACAAACATGAATCTAATAAAGTTCATTCTTCCACAAGAATCTTCCAACGGATTCAAATAATCAAGGAGTGAATAATGTCTAATCCCAAGAGGATTAATTCTTATTCTTAATACAAAGAATTTACAAAATGATGACTTTCACCTCTATCAAAAATAGAAGTGACGAAACTAAGTTTCACCAAGAAACTGCGGCTATCACAAAATTATTTGTGTTATGACTCAAGAAAAATAGTCATAACCACTTTTCTCAACAAAGTGTGAAAAAATCTAGATCAATTGATTTCTTTAAACCAATTCACTCAAATGTCTAATACATCGAGGATCATTTGGAAGTGTGAGTACGACTTCTCACAAACAAAGAAATGAATAACTGGAAATTTATGAATCAGCATAACTAATTCATAAGTCTTGTCCTGATAGATTGCAAATTAAAATCAGAAAATATGTCTGACACATACCAACTTCACCGTTGTGATTATCTAATACAATCACAGGATTTGAGAAATAATTGTCAACTGATGAACACAAGAGAATCAAAGGGTACAATGAAGAATTCCTCAATCACGAGACACTCACCCAAGATCGAAAATCCACTCGATTCATCTTGATTCCAACCAACATACACGTCTTTCTATCCAAGCTTAGTATGACCACCTTGAATTTGGGTACGATTCCGGACAACTTAATCAATCAATCAAACATGCAAAAGGTTGATCTTTCCTCCTAAACTGAGTTGACGATGCAAAACCTTAGATAACTCCAATCTGGTACTAACTCGTCTTCAAGTCGATCTTTGAGTAGATGACAACTCCTCGCAATTAATTTACCAAATCAACTACGCAAGTTAGAGAATACTTATTCATAATTCGTCCTTTTACCTAGTCGTCAGAAATCTAGACGGTAACACGAACCTCCACACAACATTGGTGCTTCACAAGGAAAACACTTGGTCTAACAAACGATTCAGACCACCGATCGAACTCATTTCAATCTTTGTAGGCAACATCCTACACAAAAGAACAGAGATCTGACCGCATCCAGAAACTAGATCAATCAAAATCAATGTCCTTTGCTAACCCTAAACCTAGAATATTTCCAAGGAACACTCCCGGAAAACTCCTTTTACACAAACACCTTGTTTCGAATGTCTGACACGATTCACAAAATAATCGAATGTCATATCCGAACCCAAGTAAAATTCAAGATCTAAGGTCTCCCAAGATATAAAATCCTTGGAAAAACCATCAACAAAACATATACTTGTGCGTTTTTCACACATTGCTTCAATCAGAAACAATTCAAACAAAACTCAACCAGAGATCACACAACAAAAACTTAACAGACCTATTCCCCAAAGATCCCGAAAGACTCGACCAGCTCTGATACCACAATGTAACACCCTCCCTTGGGCATTACCTTCTAAACACGTACGAAAATAAAATTAAAAGATAATTTGCTGGTGCTTTCGGAAAATAATATATATAAGTACATAAGTGTTTGAAATTGGGTATAAAATTTTTTCTTTTGTCACGACTTCACACCCAAGCCATAATCAACACACAACCTTACTATCATAGCTTGGCAAGCCTATTTAATTTAAAGGATATACTTAAATACAAGATAGTAGTTTTACAAAAATTTCGACAGAGTCTCCTCTGTAATTCGAACATCCCAAATAAAATAACACCTGTTAAAATGATTACAGTTTCACTCCAGAATTCTAGCTACACTAAATTCAACCAGGCATCAATACATAAAAATAATAGTTGTAGCCATAAGCTTTACAAAACCAAAAGAAATAGCTTAGATTTTCATTCAAAAGATAAGCTCTCCGAGCCTCAAAAGTTCCATTATAAAATAAAGGCTCTCTGAGCCAAACTCATACACACTATCAAAATAATCTAAGTCTTAACCCTAAGCTGGTCGTTCTAAGAGTTATTCCGCAAGTAATACCTCATCAAGTAACTACATCTAAGTCTCGGAATGACTTAGACAGACTCCTCTGCACCATCTGTGATAGAGTACCCAAGGTACAATGTCGAACTTAGAAAAATCCTGAAATGTGTGTGTAAGGGTGAGACGCCAATATATGGTTTTAACCCAATAACTAAATGCTCGACACCACATAACACATATACATTTACCACACGAACATTTATAAGCTAATAGTTTATCGAAGGGGTTTAACACCCCAAACATCATCCATAAAATTATGCATGACACTTCTATTCATCATCTAATTTTCGTCCCTAATCTCATGAGATATCCCAACATCATATGAGTTGATCGGACTCCAAAGCCACACTCGCTAACTTGGCCAATCGCCAACAAAGTGCAACCTCTTCCCATCTTAAAACAACAAAGGCATACATAGCCAGGCACACAAGGCCAAACACCTTGCTAATGTCCACAATCAGTGGCAACACCAGAAGCAAGTAAGATGGGGTCTACATCTCCATGTCCTCCCTAGGCACATGAGATAATGCACGTCGTAATTACTTTTCGCCGATGGTAATCAATGCATTTGTGTCACAAACCGCAGGCACGTCTGCCAAATGCATGCAAAACACTTTTGTTTTCTTCTTTTCTTTGTGCTCACTCTTTCTTTGCCGAAGCTCAAAATGGCTTACGACTCACAGTTTTAAAACACTTTTAAAACTTTCATTACAACACAGGACCTTACTGTCCATAAAACATTTATCAAAACATAGGACCTCACCGTCCATAAAACAATTATCAAAACATAGGACCTCACAGTCCGAGTGCTCAATCCCGACACCTCTCGACCGGTGCACCAATCGTAGGTTCGTGGCACTAGAAACATCTTCAATGTTTCAACACAGTATACCTCATGTATACAATTCATCACAGTATACCTCATGTATACAATATAGGCCCTCAAAGTCCAAATGACTGAGTCCATCACAACACAGAACCTTAGTACCCCGACGTCTCGGTTACTAAGTTCCACACCACTATTAACACGAAATCAGTTTTGCTTTCATAAATTCTTTTTCCAAAAATCGGAAATTCATCAATAAAATCCTTAAATAATAAAACTTGGTTTTCACAAATATGAGTCACGTGAGGTTTTAACTTCCTTAAAATATGTACTTCCGTTTCAAAATACTTGCCTTCTACGATTTTCCAAATCTGTCATCACTCTTTTCCAAATCATTCATCAATTATCACTTTTAAAGCTTCTCAAGCCAATACTTAACTTTTTCCACTGAAAACACTTTCTAAAATCATCTTAATTTCTTTTCAACAATTAATTTCATAAAATAACTTTGTATAGTATTACAAACTTTATTACATAAAAATTAGCAGTACTTAAACATTTTCACAATTTCGCTCTCATTGTGACTCGAGTTACTTTTACACTAATAAATTATCATCATCAAAACTCCTTAAATTTCCAAAATAATACTTTTCACCACTATTATATTCCAACGTTTCCCATAAAACATTGAGTATAATTTACACAGCTTATTAAAGCTTTTATCTGATTAGTCGGTTGTGCACTGACCACAATCAGGCTTCTCAAACAACACTCACAAGCAACATTCAACAACAAACCACTAGACAGATAATGTACCATAGCAATATCATATTCAAATAAATAATTTAAAACAGATCAAACAATGATACTCAGATATACAACACAACATAAACCACATAATCAGATAACCACAACCACATCAATTATACAGAATACACAATAAACAAATGGTCAACAAGTAAATGGTTATTGAGAAAAATCCATCAGGCAAGCTCCCCTTACCGCTTGAAGACTCGAACTAAATAATCTCCCGAACTCGATTCGATTCCCCTTCGTCAGTGTAAATCGGCTAACTCCGTAGTTTCCTTCAAACGAATTGCAACCAAAATAAATCAAATCAAACAACAACACACTTAAATCAATAGGGTTAGGGTTCGGCTTTACCCAATTTTCTAGGTTAGGAAACTTAAAATTTGATTAACTTAGGGATTAATGATCCATAAGTTACTTAAGCATGATTAATCACTTTAACCATGATTATGAACCAAGAACATGAACTAAAACTCATCTAGTTCCAAGAGCTAGGGTTTCGGCCAAGGACTGAGTTTGGAGTTAGAAATCTCTAAAATTTCTAAACTCTTGGATTTAATCAACATACACAACCTAGAGTTAGATTCTAGTGTTTCAAACAACTTTTGAATCATAAAACCAACAAGTGCTCATACCTAGGGTTTCGGTTTTTGAAGAATCAAATAGGCTCAAGTTAGATTTTTGATCTTATATATACTTGAATACAAGAACTATCAAGAATAATCATGACTCAAGACATGAAATTGAAACAAAACCTAAGAACACAATTTTGACCTAGGTTCGGCCCAGTCCAGAAATTAGGGAAAGAAATTTCTCATGATCTTGTGCTTTTAGATGATGAAAATAGAGATGATTATAAGATCATAGCAATTGGTTTCATGTCAAAAGGATTTTTCTAGAATTAGTTATGAATTTTTCAATCTAGCTTCAAGAACTTTAAACAAATGAAGAACATGTTGATCAAAGGCATCAACTCAAGAATCTTATGAAGAGAAAAGCTTAGAATAGCAAGATTAAGAGAGACTACCTCTTGATGATCAAAGAAAATGATGATTTGGATGATGTTCTTCAAGAATGTCTCATGGTGTTCTTGAGAACTTAAGGGAGAAGATGAACCAAGTTAGGGTTTCAGAACAGTTTCGGTATTTTGGGTATATCTCTCAACATACTTATCCGTTTTGGATGATCTTTATGTCGTTGGAAAGAAGAGAGAAAGATGAACAACTTTCATGTTGAAAGTTTTTCGAGATTCAAAATAGAAACGGATCAGAATGGCTCTGCAAAATCGGACGAGTTAAGAACTCTTTAGAGCAAGAATCATGAATTTGGAAAAAAATGACTTAAGGAAGGAGACATCCTATTTAAATGAGGAAGCAACCAACTTAATGAAGAAGAAACAAATGCTTAATGAAGAAGGAGTCAAAACTTGGAGAAGAAGGAATCAAAACTTGTTTAAGAAGGATTCAAAACTTCTTAAAGAAGAAATCAAAACTTAATGGAGAAGAATTCAAATACTTGGAGAAGAAGACAATGTTGGATCCGTGAAGATTTGGCAAGAGTTTTGGGTCAATTTGTCAAATGGCATTTTGTAGTAATTGTCATAAAAAAACAAGGGTATTTTGGTCATTTCATAACAAAATCAAATGTTGCCATAAATGTGCAATTTATTGCCATTTATGATAGGATAAACTTGTCATGAATGCTAGTCAAGTTGGTCAATCCAATGTCTCTGCTACTTTGCCGACTTCCGATTCATCGACTCAGGCTCTGCTAGAGAGACATCTCGACGTATAGGCCATAACAAACATAATACTTTAATTTTTTTCCAAAATTTTCAAAACTTTCAGTATCATAGTAAATACGATAAAAATATTTTTCATCTCGTTAACGATTCAAAATTAGATCTTCCGAAAGCAAGAAACTTTTCTTCACAAGAAAAACACTGAAAAACAATGAGAACCGGCTTCCGTCTGAGTTTTCAACCAAAAACTTCCCTGTAACCTTATAAAAATAATTATAACAAGGAAATGACCTTGGTTTATCCAAAATCATTTTCTAAGTCTCGGATAAAAATATATTTAAATATTTATCACCGATATTACTAAACAGCGAAAATCGGGGTGTTACATGCACACCTCATCCACTCACAAAGGTGTTCATGCAAAGCATGACACTCGGAGCTGCACAAGTTAAGTTTACCATTTGGACGGTCCCATAAGGACTTCGGGTCTTGTATGTGTCTCACATACGGTTATTGAAACAATAAAACTTATGAACCTCGCAGGCTCCTATGGTCATAACCCAGTGCCTTAACCTCTCATCAAGATCTCAACACATGCTCTATGTCACAACACCTCTTTAACGTATTTCATGTAGGTTAGGCACCTCTAAAAATCATCATGATCCTCACGCCTAAAACAACTCATCTCTTAGACCACAAATATATCTTCGCTTAATACACTATGCATAAAGTAAATACCACACAGATCATGCATAACATCAAGTCAATCAATGATATTTCAAAACATCAACATAGCACTAAATCAGTTCAATAAAGGTAATAAAACTCAAATCAACCATCAACAGTATAAACATCAACCTAATATCGATCAACCTACAATCCCCGAATCACCATGGATGTTTTATAAAAACAATTTAAATCGATTCTGGTCTTGTCGATTATTCGACTTCTAGTAGGGTTTAGGTCGCCCTACATAATTTCTACATAATTTACTACTTATCGATTCCGACGATAGGTTGATTATTTCCCCCACCTTAAATATGTTCAGAGTTTTTAAAAGCACTTGGCAGCGATGCAGTTAGCTCCAAACAGTTCCCAGAAAGTAATTTCTTCTTATTGCAAGCAAGCATGCACATGAAAAACATCCCAGAGAGTCTATCCAAGCATAGAAACAGTCAGACAAATCACCAAATTAATTTCTCAACAATCACAATATAAATATAATTCAATAATTTATTTAATTTCTCAAAAACTCATTGATTTAAATCAAAAACAGATTTGGGGTTTTTAGGCTCAAGGTGAAAATTGGGGAAAAATCAATTTAACAAGAGATTGACAAAATTGATTTAGGGAGACACTTAATCATGCTCCCAATTTCAGAAAACACCAATTAATTTCAGATTTTGAGATCTAAAATTCAAAACCTAGGGTTAGGGTTTCAAAATCAATTTGGGGGTTTTGAATCTAGAAGAGATTAGAGGGTAAAACACTCACCCAAGCTTGAAAGCAGAGGACGCAGTGACCAGCCATGGGTACGGCGGCGGCGTCACGCAAATCCGGCGAGGTGACAGTGGCGGTTCCTAACCAGAAAGATGGGTTTTTGTGTGACCCACACAAGGAAGAAGGAGGAGATCCAAACAGAGGCATCAAGGGACCATTTCGGTGGCTGGAATGGAGGCCCCGCAGTGCGCATCCAGCAGTGGAACTCGCGGTGTCGGACGGCAGCAACCCGGAACACAGTGATGGCGAAATCGGTCCAAACACATGGGAGAAGCTGGGTCGCGACGGTGGTTGTCTCCCTGCTCCAGGTAACGATCCGGCTGCACTCAGGCCGATGATGGACGGAGCAGAGCTGTGAGCTAGGAAGGGGAAAGAGAGAGATGATGTGAGGAGGAGGAAGAAGAAGATGGAGTCAAGAGGGAGAAGAAGCAGAGAAAGAAAAGAGAAAAAAAAAGAAGAAAAAGAGAGAGAGAGAGTTACGGGTCATTAAGGGGGAGAGGAAAGAGAATTTCTGATTTTTGTACTAGTGGGTACAAAATGAGTGATAAATATTAAGCCTAAAATAAACATGTTTTTACTTTTTGGAATCTAAAAATAAATATTGATAAATATAAGATTTCGAAATTCAAATTAGAGTAAAGATTAATAGTTGAACTGATCAACTAAGAAA
The DNA here is from genome assembly GCA_030762895.1 of Sophora flavescens. Classification (NCBI taxonomy): domain Eukaryota; kingdom Viridiplantae; phylum Streptophyta; class Magnoliopsida; order Fabales; family Fabaceae; genus Sophora; species Sophora flavescens. The sequence continues at coordinate 244,337,136 of CM061063.1, read as the reverse complement.
ATACTCAGTCCAAAATTTAATCTCCGATAAATGTCAAACCAGTTTATTTTCAACTCTAAAATTAAATAGAATGAAAATATGAAAATGCTTTTCTCTTAATCATATTATTTAAAATATTTTTCTGTACTGGTAATAATAGTGACAATAATGTAACTTATTGTCTAGTAAGTGTGCATTCACTGAAATAAGTCAGTGCTAACGCACCCAATAAAATAATTTGAAGAGAGTAATTTAATTACTCAAACTAAACCACATAACAAAATTAACATAAACATCCAAATAAAATAATTAATCATATGTGTAATTATATTTTAACCGGTTAAAAAGCGTAACTAAAAACGGGCTGTTACAATGAGTTGTCTTGCTAAAGGATTCAAATACAATTAAGTTCTAAGGACCAAGTTGCAAAGATTTCATAAATTGAAGGACTAGTTTGCAAATTGTCAATAAAGTGTCATGCTGATGATTTTGCCACATTAAATGATTGCTTATCTTGACTTTGTTGGCTGAATTTATGAGTCAAAGATATGTTAAGATACTTCATGCATTTGAGAAGAATCAAGAATATTGAGGAAAAATCAAGGATAATGTAGAAAAATGTGGAAACTTGTGGAAAACTCTAGAAACATCATGAGTGATTCAAAACAATGAGGCAGCCATAAATCCTCATGGTCTTGCGCATGGGCTAGGTTAGTTTGGGCTTGGTTTCATTTTTGTGGGGCCCACTTGAAGATTTAAGCATTAAGCTTAAGATAGGAAACTTAAATGGGCTTTATGGAACCAATCCATGAACTAAAAATTTTGGGCTTCTAAGCCACGACCATTTGAGATTGGAAACAAGAATTCTAGCCCAATCCACTTGAAAAAACTTAAAAACTAACTTAGGGACAAAAGGGTAATTTACAGAAAGTTCAGGGGCTTAAACGTAAAATTCCTAAATTTTCTATTTAACCCTGAAAAACCTTCTTGACTTAAAAATATGATTCATCCCCTTGAATCATCTCAAAATCCTAAGATAAACCCTCTATCGGCTCTTAAGAACTCTAATTTCCCTTCCGTCGTCTACCCGATTACGTGTTTCGCCTGAAAAACGTAAATTATTTTATTTTTTAATGAATTTTTTTTTCTAAAAATACAGAATCATAGAAAATAAAATACTAATCTTAAGTATTTCATTCACGAATTAAAATTAGGTCTTTTGAGCAGTATTATTATACTGTCAATGGAATTCGCGCGCCGGGTTTCGCCTGACTTTCCAACCTAAATTTTAATCGTATCTTCCTACGGTCAAGTAGGATTGAGTAGTAAACTCCGTTTATTCAAAATGATTTTCTAAAACTCAAATAACTTTATAAACATATTTATATGTATTACTGTTATATAAAACAGTGAAATACAGGGTGTTACACACCATAGTTTGGGTTGTTGATCCTTCTTTTCTCTTTCTTTGAAGCTTAACTCTTGTTTATTTTGGATTTTGGTGGCTGTACAGAAAACATGCCATCGTTCTCCGCCCCTACCGTCGCGCCACCGCCGTCACCACTACCTTAGGTCGCCATCAAAGTGCTTCTCCTTTGTTGGGTGAGTGGAAATTTCACTTATCTCTCTTTAAGATTGAAAACCCCAATTTTGAAACCCTAACCCTCATTTCGAAATTAGAACCTACATCCCCCAAATTGATAGTGTTATTCGTAAATTGGATATATCAATTTCAAATTCCCTATGTCAATTGTTCAGATTTGATTTTCAATTTGGGTTTCCCTATTCCACTCTAAAACCTAATTTTTCATCTTACTCTAATCATGAAATTGATTCTATTTTGGTGCAATTGAAGCTGTCTAATGATGATTTCCAATGTCAATTTCATGTTTTTATGACCAGAACATTTTTCCCCAAATTGTGATTAGGAACCGTAAAGCCTAATTTGAGTTTTATTTGAAATTGGTTATGTTTTTTGTAAAATTAACTATGTATATATGTAATTGGGACTGTTAGTTTATGTCCTGACAAAACTATTTCGTGTTTCTATAATCAATTCAATTTTTCCCCAATTATGTTGAAGAATCCTATTTACTCAAAATCAATTATTCGGAAAATGATTCGATATTGTTAAGTTAAATATATGGTTTATTTTGATTGTATGTTTTGAGGATGAAAATTGATTTGGTGAAATTGTCTGTTTGATATCATGCTTGGGTTATGTCTCTGGGATGTTGAATATACTTGCTTGGTGGGGTAGAGTTTGCATTCTTGGAACTAATTGGAGCATTAAGATGAGGATCTTCCTCTTGTCTTCAAAGGTAAGGGGAGACTGCCTGATGGATTTTCGGTAACTGTATTCTATTTGTGTGTCATATTTGAGTTTATATGTTGTGTTGTGTGGTGTCAAATTAAGTTGTTATATGACTGTTATGTGGTTTTTAATGTTTTATGTGAAAGCATGTTTAAATTGTGATGTATGGATATCTGCTATATATGGATTGTCTGTTGGTTGGTTTATTGACTGAGAAGCCTGACATTGATCAGTGCTCAATTAAATTAAAGATAAAAGTGTTGAAAAAGCTTGAGGAGAAATTCAAAGGATTTGATTTATGGAAGAAAAATATTGAAAGTATTTATATTTGATGATGTTTTGGAGAAAAGAGTGATTTATGAGTAAATAGTGATGACGACATCTTGAAAATATTTCAGTTACGTTGTCTTTTGCAAACAAATTAAAAAATAAGACGAAAAATTATTCTAAGAAATGTAAGTGTCAAGGATATTTTAACAATGATTATGAAGAACTTTTGTAAAAGAGAATCATTTGATTTACAAATGACTTTATTTCCACCGAAAAATACTTTGGAAAAGTATTTAACAATGAAAACTATGAGGAACAATTTTATTATTTCAAATAGAAATGAGTTGGAAATGATTTTACGAGGATTTGAAGTTGTTAGGGGAAAAGGAGTTTTCAAAAGACAACATATTTGATAAAAATGGATTTCTCTATGATTTGACGGATTTATAAATGAATTTCAAACAGAAAGGATTTCTGCAAACGAGTTTTACACAATAGTGTTATTTCCGTCAACTTGGATAAGTTGAGGAAACTTTGGTGTTGTTTTGTATTTCACAAAATGAAAATAGTTTAAACTAACCTAGCAACCGAGACGTCGGATCTAGTGTTCTATGATATGGGCACGGGGTCCGAATGATATGGGCCTGGGGTCTGAAAGGTGAAGTTATGGACTAGTTGTCCTATAAGTGGTTTATTGGTTTTGTGCACTAAAATCTACGTATCTAAGACTGGTGCATCGGTCTAGATTTCGAGATTTGAACACTTTTGACTTGGAGTCAATTATATTTGAAAGAGGTATTAAACTTGAAAGTTTAAAATGGTGATTTGGTCATGAGACTTTTAGCTCCGACACATAAAGATTGAACACAAAGAAAAACAACGGGAACAAAACGTTTTACATGCATTTCAGGGCAGACATGCCTTTCCATAGGACTTGAATGCTTGATGGCAAGTATTCATGGCGTTTGCATTACTGTGCCTTGATGGATATATGACCACGAAAACCATGTGCTATATGTAGTCACCACTTTGCCTTGTTTAGGACTGTGGAATGGTTATTTGAACTTTACCATATTTGGCATTGATTCTGCCTTATTTGGCAATGAGAGCCTGATCAGCTCATTTATTTGTTGGTTGGAGATCTGGAGATTAGGTATCAAAGTTAGTTGATGAATATTGAATTGTCATTGTTTTTAAAACGGGTACGACTGTCGGGTATGAAGTCCTTTGATAAATATATTGCTTATCTTTGAATATTCATGTTAAATGGTAATTGAGAGTCGTGCATGTGGTTATTATGTTTAAATCCATATATTGGTATCTCACCCTTGCATGTATATGTTTTTCTGGTTTTGCTGTTGTACCTTGGTACACGCGTACAGAAGATGCAGAAGAGGTTTCTAGTTTGGCTCGGGGATATTATTCTCAATCTTGAAAGATGTATAGTATCAGGTATAATGGTGAGAACCATAGGGGTCTTACCCATGAATATCTTTTAGAATGACCAGCTTAGGTTGTGAGATGACGTTGATTAATGTTAGTATTATGTTATGGCTCTGAGAGCCTTTATTTTTGTATGGAATGTAAATGGCTCGGAGAGCCCTTCTTTTGGATGAAAAATTTAAAATCTTTCATTTTGGTCAGGTAATTGTTAATGTAAATATTTTCATAAAAATCCCATCTTTATGTTTTTTTTTGTATGACTGGAACTTCTGGGTTGAAAATAGAAATATTTCAGCATGTGTTTTTATTCTGGGACGTTGGAATTACAGAGGAGACTCTGTCGAAATTTTTGTAAAAATATTCTAGCTTTTTATTCAAGTACATTTCTAAAATAAATAAGTTGCCAGGCTAGGTTTGTAAGTCTGTACGCCAGGCTAGGTTGGTATATATGACCATAATCTATACAATGATAGATAAAATGTGATGTTACTATTTTAAAATAGGTTTAAATTTTACCTTAACCGTACTTAACAAATTTTATACCCAATTTTTATGACCTAAAGTAAATAAATTTCCGAAAGCAACCAGTAAATTTCTTTTTAATTTATTTCCGCATGTGTTAACAAAGTAATGCACACGGGGGGTGTTATATAGAAAGACACTAACAAAGATGAAAAATTCAGCGATGATAACCATCAGAAGAGATGGGAACCCTCTATGGAAGAAATTGATGGTGAATACTGGCGAATAATCGAGCAAGCAACAGACGAGGTCTTGCCGGTGTGGACGTTGATGGAATGAGGTTGTTGTCACCCGAAAGGTGTGGATGTCCAGATATGGGAGCTCAACGACCTTGTATCCCTCTCGTCCAGAACCTATAGTGTGGCTTGTTCGATGGATGTCTAGTCAGAGAAGACAACTAGCATGCGACGACTCTGTGGTCCAACTCTAGGGGACAGGGACAAAGTTGTAACATGAATGAAGAGTATGAAGATGGAGTGGATTATGCGCTCAAGCAATGGAAAATGTGGCAGCGGCGATTGCAAATCAAACTGCAGCTATGAATGCCCAAAATCTGCAAGGTGCGGAAGGCAAGGCTTTGATTGCGTTTCAAAGTCAAAATCCTTCACAGTTTGGTCATAATGTTGATCATGAGAAGGCTGATTTGTGGATCCAGGAGCTGGAGAAAATCTTCGAGTTGGTGATCACGCCGGCAGAAGTTTGGGTTACTTATACTGCTTTCCTACTGGTAGGAGATGCGGAGTACTGGTGGAGAGGTGTCAGACTATTGTTAGAAGCTGATCATCAAGACATTACTTGGAACATTTTTTGAACTAGATTCATAGACAAATAGTTTCCGGAGAGCATAAGGATCGAGAAAGAACAACAATTTCTGGGGTTACAACAGCAAGAGTTAACTGTAGGGGAGTATGCGGCGAAGTTTGAATCGCTTTCCAAATACTTCCGTTTCTTTCAAGCTCAACCGAATGAAAGCTGGAAGTGTGAAAGGTTTGAAGCAGGATTGCGATTTGAGATTAAGGAGTCTGTTTTACCTTTGCAACTTCGTAATTTTCAAGCTCTAGTGGAAATGAGTTGTAAGATCGAGCAAATGAGGAAAGGAAAGGATAATAGAGGGAGTGTTGCTGGACCCTCTCATTTAGAGAACCTGACTCAGAACTGGAAAGGGAAACAGAATCAGAAGAAACCTTATTTCCGTCCACTGGGAAATAATCAGAATCGACTACAATACCGTTCGAATTTTGTTGCATCAGGGAATGGAGACCAAAGGAATCAGAATCAAGGGCAGATTAGGAGATGCTTTAATTGTGGAGATACCAGGCACTTGTTGGATGCTTGCCCAATGTGGGGATTAAATTTTTTTAATTGTAATCAAGTGGGACACATGGCGAAGCAGTGCAATGCACCAAAGCATGAACCGACTGTCAATAACAACAGTGCAAATAAACCGATAGCCAAAGGGAGAGTTTATACGATGAATGGAGCTGAGGCTTCAAACTCTGACGATCTCATACAGGGTAAGTGTGACATAAACGGTAATCTTTTAACTGTACTTTTTGATTCAGGTGCGACACATTCTTTTATCTCGATGGATTGTGTGAAACTGCTAAAATTGCTTGTTTCTTCTTTGTTGTGTGATCTTATTGTTTCAACTCATACTGCTAAGCCAGTTTTAGTCACTTCTATTTGCTTGAATTGTCCTATCATTATTCAAGATAAACATTTTCTTGGTAACCTGATCTGTTTGCCTTTAGTACAGTTAGATGTAATTTTAGGCATGGATTGGTTGTCTTTGATCAGCCTCTGGCTCAACTAGTTTTTGACTAGTAAAGACCATGGTTTTATTCGAGTTTAATCTCGTTTTCACCCAAATTTGGATGTATTTGTCCTCAAGCAACATTTTGAGTCTCTAAAGTAGTTTTAGGGTAATTTAGCTGATTTAGAGTCAAATAAAGCACTTACTGCTATTTCTTGTTTTCAGGTTAATAAAGAGAAGCAATTCTGGAATTATTCGCCTCGTGAGAGGCTACTCAACTCGTGAGCCTGAAGCCTTGCTGTGCCATAAATGCCATCCTCTCTGTCTCGCCCCTCGAGAAATCCAACCCTGAAGGACAGAGACCATCACGGCCTAGCCGTGATAAAGGTCACGGCTGTGACAGATTGGAATTTGAAGCCTCGCCCCGCGAATCACTGTCTCACCTCGCGAGAACTCAATTTTGAACTCGTGCCAGTCATAAGATTCACCTCCCGAAAGGCTGCTCGCCTCGCGAGCGGGCGGGCGCAGAACTAAAGGTTATAAATTTGAGAAAAAGAAAAATATAAAGGTTGGAGCCAAAGGGCAAGAAAAAAAAAGAGCAAAAAAATGTCAAAAAGGTTATTAGAAGAAAAAGGTTGTAGTCACCCAAAATCATAAAGAAAAAAATTGGAGAAAGGAATTTGAGTGGAATTTCAATGTGTCAAAGATGCTCATGCTCTCTTAGTTCCTAGGGACTTAAGCCTAGTGCCTTTGAATATCCTACCTTTAGCCAGGCCCCATTACAACCTTTAAAGCCCTTTTGATGTTGCATGCATGTTTTCGTGGGAACCTTGTTTGAGATGAAAATCAAATTCATGGGAAGTGTTCTTGGACTGTGAAACTGAGTGAAATGTTGATAGCCTAGACAAATTGAGCGATTGAGTGAAACACTAAACCCCCTTGTAAGGAAGGCAATTGTTTGAAATTGGTGATCTCCCTTTTGTGTGTAACTTGGATCCCTTGTTTAGATTACTGATTGCATGAATGATGAAATTCTCAATTGTTTAAAGTAAATGAATGTGGGGATTGCATTGTTGAAAACGGGGGGAAACATTGAAGAGAAATTGTTTTGTTGAAATTGCATGACATTTGTGCGAATTTGATTGCATCCTTTGAGCTTGCCAAGTTTGAGTCCTTTTTGAGTTTTAGTTTGCTTGGGGACAAGCAAATTTTAAGTTTGGGGTATTTTGATCAGCCTCTAGCTCAACTAGTTTTTGACTAGTAAATACCATGGTTTTATTCGAGTTTAATCTCGTTTTCACCCAAATTTGGATGTATTTGTCCTCAAGCAACATTTTGAGTCTCTAAAGTAGTTTTAGGGTAATTTAGCTGATTTAGAGTCAAATAAAGCACTTACTGCTATTTCTTGTTTTCAGGTTAATAAAGAGAAGCAATTCTGGAATTATTCGCCTCGCGAGAGGCTACTCGCCTCGCGATCCTGAAGCCTTGCTGTGCCAGAAATGCCATCCTCTCTGTCTCGCCCCGCGAGAAATCTAACCCTGAAGGACAGAGACCATCACGGCCTAGCCGTGATAAAGGTCACGGCTGTGACAGATTGGAATTTGAAGCCTCGCCCCGCGAATCACTGTCTCGCCTCGCGAGAACTCAATTTTGAACTCGTGCCACTCATAAGATTCGCCTCGTGAAAGGCTGCTCGCCTCGCGAGCGGGCGCAAAACTGAAGGTTATATATTGCTGTTTAGGGCAGATTGCAGAGAGAGTTTTTATCATCTTCTTTTCCTATTTAGATTAGACGGCTGCGAATCAGGTCTTTGATATATTTGTAATGGAGAACTAACTCCCATGGATTGATCTGCTGTAATCGGTTTGCATTGCCACTTGAGGTTTTGTAATTCCCGATTGAATTTCCTTCTCTCCTTCAATACTATTCTATATTCTCTGTTTGCTTAATTTAGTTTGTATCGAATTAGTGTTGATTAATTTTCGATGACTTTATGTTCCTAAACTTAATCGCGTTTACTTAATTAGTGTGTGTTCATTTGTGTTTGCTTAATTCATGAGAGCTTTATCCGTTTGCTTAATTCGGAATTAGGAACATACATCTCGTAGTGCCGGTTTCGCTTGTTAATTGTCACAACAATCGAAAAGGGATTAGAATCCGATTAGGGCTTGGATTTATATGAACCGATGATAGTGGGAAATCGAGAGCAGTAGATTAGTCATTTCAATTATTGACAATCACCTATTTGCATTATTTTCTTAACTGTTTTTTTAATTTAATTTCAAATCCAAACCCCCCCCCCCCCCCCCCCCCCAAAACTGACTTTTATGTTAACAACAATCCAATAGTCCTTGTGAGACGATACTCGAGTTGTCGTGCCCTGACTACATATTTTCCAATCACTCACTTTTTGACGCGTGCGCGACAGCGTGTCAGTCTTCTAACCATATCTTGATTGACTGTGCTCATAAATTTCTAGTTTTTCCTACGGATGAGATTTCTGGACTTTTAACTGCTAATCAAGTAAATGCTTCTTTAAAAGAGGGAGCGCAAGGATACATGCTATTATTTTCCTTAAACGTTAAGAGCGAGTTAGACTTGCAGTGTATACCTGTTGTCAACGAGTTTATGGAAGTTTTTCCTGAAGATGTACCTGGATGACCACCTGTTCGGGAGATTGAGTTTGCGATTGATCATCTGGTTCCAAGCACTGGACCAATATCCATAGCACCATATCAAATTCCGCCATCAGAATTTGAGGATTTAAAAGGAAAACTAGTGGAACTGATGAGAAAGGAATTTATTAGACCCAGTGTATCGCCGAGGGGAGCTCCAGTTTTATTAGACAAAAAGAAAGACGGAACTTCTAGTTTATGCGTAGATTTTCGTCAGTTGAATAAAGTGACGATTAAGAATAAGTATCCGCTTCCAAGAATAGACGACTTAATGGATCAATTACGTGGAGTGACCGTTTTCTCAAAGATAGATTTACGTTCGGGCTATCATCAGATTCGCGTGAAGGCGAAGGATGTTCTCAAAACAGCGTTTAGAACACGTTACAGGCATTACGAGTACCTTGTGATGCCATTCAGAGTTACCAACGCTCCAGCTATATTCATGGATTACATGAATATGATTTTTAGTCCTTACTTAGATCAGTTTGTCGTTGTTTTTATAACGATATTCTAATCTATTCTCCCAATAAAGAAAAACATGCTGAATATCTCAGTGTGGTTCTCCAAATTTTAAAGGAGAAACAGCTTTACGCTAAACCTGAAAAGTGTGAATTTTGGTTAGACAAAGTTCAATTTTTAGGACACATAATCTCAAGTGAAGGAATTGTCGTTGATCCGTCAAAAGTTGAGACTGTTTTACAATGGGAAAGGCCTAAGACGGTAACCGAGATTCGTAGTTTTGTGGGTTTAGCGAGATACTATAGAAGATTAATTGAGGGATTTTCCAAAATAATAGGACCCCTTACCCAATTAACTCGAAAGGATCAAGAGTTTATATGGACTGAAGCATGTGAAGGAAGTTTTCAAGAGTTAAAACTAAGGTTGACTACTTCACCTGTGTTGATACTACTTGATCCTCATGAACCTTTTGAGGTTTATTGTGATGCTTCACATCAAGGGTTAGGATGTGTATTGATACAAGACCGAAAATTCGTGCCTTATGCCTCAAGACAGTTGAAGATCCATGAAAGGAATTATCCTACACATGACCTGGAGCTAGCAGCAGTGGTATTCGCTTTAAAAATCTGGAAACATTTGTATGGAGTGACTTTAATGTTTTCAGTGACCATAAAAGTTTGAAATACCTATTTGATCAAAAGGAGATTAACATGAGGCAGAGGCGTTGGTTGGAATTTCTAAAGGATTACGATTTCCAATTACAGTATCACCCTGGAAAAGCAAATGTAGTAGCAGATGCTTTGAGCAGAAAATCAATGCATATATTAGTAATGATGGTTAAAGACCAACAGTTATTGGAACAATTCCGACATATGCGATTGACGATTAAGACATTGCCAGGAAAATTGTGTTTAGGTATGATTACTATTCAAATGGACTGATGGAACAAATTAAAGAAAAGCAAGAAAGTGATCAGTACCTACAAGGAGAAAGATAATTACTGTGATGGGGAGTTGTGTCAGAATTTAAATAAGGAAATGATGGAATATTAAGGTTTGGTGAAAGGATTTGCGTACCGAATGATGACGAGCTAAGAAAGTTAACTCTTGAAGAAGCTCATAGGAGTAAGTTAAGTTTACATCCGGGAGCAACTAAGATGTATCAAGATCTCAAGAAATTGTGTTGGTGGTATGGCATAAAGAAAGATGTAATGGAGTTTGTAGATGCATGTTTAACTTGTCAAAAGGTTAAAGTGGAACATCATAGACCGGCAGGAATGCTACAATCTTTAGACATTCCAGAATGGAAATGGGATGGTATTGCGATGGATTTCGTGTCAGGTTTTCCAAAGACTCAGAAATGGTATGACTCTATATGATTAATAGTTGATCGACTGACTAAGTCAACTCACTTTTTACCAGTTAATATGAAATACCCACTGGAAAGACTAACCCAGTTATACATCGATGAAATTGTTAGATTACATGGAGTACCTTCGAGTATTATCTCAGATCGTGATCCGAGATTTACGTCAAGATTTTGGCAAAGTCTACAAGATTCGTTGGGAACGAAACTCAAATTAAGTTCTGCGTATCATCCTCAAACGGATGGACAATCGGAGAGGACTATTCAGTCTCTTGAAGATTTGTTGAGAGCCTATGTGCTAGAAAATGCTGGAAGTTGGGATGAATATCTATCGTTGATAAAATTAACTTACAATAACAATTTTCACTCGAGCATAGGAATGGCACCCTATGAAGCTTTGTATGGTCAATGGTGCAGAACGCCTTTATGTTGGTACCAGGATGGTGCAAGTTTAAAGGTAGGACCATATATCGTGCAACAAATGATGGAAAAGGTGAAAATGATTCAAGAGAAAATGCGGATAACTCAGAGTCGACAGAAAAGTTATGATGACAAGAGACGATGACCTTTTGAGTTTGTGGAAGGTGAGCATGCGTTTTTTGAGAGTCACGCCAACGACTGGGGTTGGCAGGGTAATTAAATCTAGGAAACTCACTCATAAATTCATTGGACCTTACCAAATTCTTCGTCCAGTAGTTCCAGTAGCCTATAAAATTTCTTTACCACCTTTTCTATCCAATCTTCATGATGTTTTTAATGTTTCACAATTAAGGAAGTATATTCCTGATCCATCTCATGTAATTGAACCTAATTTAGTACAACTAAAAGAAAACTTGTCTTATGAGACTTTACCTATACGAATCACGAATAAGATGACAAAGCAGCTCAAAAGTAAACAAATCTCATTGGTCAAGGTTATTTGGGATGACGTGACTGGAGAAGCAATGTGGGAAGTAGAAGACAAAATGAAGTTACATTATCCTGATCTATTTACAGGTACGTAATTTCGAGGATGAAATTTTTTTAGTAGGGTAGTAATGTAACACCCTGTTTTTCACTATTTTAAATAACAGTAATACATATAAATATGTTTATATGTTTATTGGAGTTTTAGACAATTATACTAAATAAACGGAGTTTACCACTCAATTCTACTTGAATGTAGAAAGCTACAACTAAAATTTAGGTTGGAAAGTCAGGCGAAACCCGACCTGCGAATTCCATTGACAGTATAATTATACTGTTCAAAAGACCTAATTTTAATCCATGAACGAAAAACTTAAGATTTTTATTTTATTTCCTACGATAGTATATATTTAGAATTATTTCATAAAAAATGAAATAATATACGTTTTACGGACGTTATACTCAATCGGGCAAACGACAGAGCTGATTACGGGAGTTTCGGGACTCAATAAAGGAATAAACTCTATATTATATTAGGACTAAGTCATCCATAAGAGAGGTTTATTGTAGCATAAAGTTAGGCTAGCAATTTTGGGTAATTGCATTTTGACCTCTAAACTTTCTAATAATTACATTTTGGTCCCTAAACTATTTTTCATGATACACTAAGTGAAGTGAGCCAAATTCTTGCCATCCAAACCCATTGAGGGCTGCGGCCTTAGAGCCCAAATTCATGACCAAGAATTAATTTTCATGATGCCATTTTAATTACCCAAGTTTCCTTTGTAATGGTTTATGTCTTAAGTTAATGTTGCAAAATCAATCTGGACTTGGGCTTTTCTTGGCCCAAAAGTGGCGCAAGGCCCATGATTGCATGGCTTGCTCATAAATTCATGACACCACTAGATCCTTCCAAAGCTTTCTTGATCTTACTATCACTTTCTCTCATCTTCTCCCAAGTTCTCCGTTTCTCTTGTTTTCTCTCACACAAAGAAGCCAAGTTTTTGAAGGAGGTTAAATATTTCTTGATCAAACTTCATTTCCAATAGGTGATTATTCATCCTCACAACCTTCTAAGTATTGTTTGTTCAAATAATTTCTTGTTTTGAAGCTTTCTTGATCATGTTCATCTTTGTGTTCTTAACTTTGTAAATTCATAACTAATCATAGAAAAATCCTATGATGTTGAAACCAATTCCTATGTTCTTGATATCATGTATACTATTTAAATCCAAGAGCATGTTGCAATCAAAAATTTCCTTCCTAATTAACTAGCTATGGCCGAACCTAGGAGGATGAGTTTGGTAGGAGTTTTGTTCATGTGTTGTCATGTATGATCATGTATTTCATGTGACATGTATGTCTACACACTCTAATCCATGTTAGTTTATCAAAATGAAAATTCTTACTCTATATCTCTATGATGGCCGAACCCTAAGTGGGTGAAATTTGATGAGTTTTGTTCAAGGTTTTCATCAATAATCTTGGTAATCATCCTATTAGTATGAATGTTTAATGAATTCAAGTTAATTTATCAAACCAAAAATCCTAGCCCCATGAAAATGTCAAGACCGAATCTAGGTATATGAGAGTTAGGAAGTTTTGAGTTTAAAATTTAGTTGTTTAGCCATTAATCCATGATCTTGGTTAATTAAGGATCATTAATCCATGACTTAATCATGATTAGGAATTTTTAGTCACAAAAACCCCTTGAAGTCGTGACCATGTAGAAGGGTTTTGGATGTTTTTAATTTCTTGATTTGTAATTATTTGATTGTAATGGTTGAAGGTTGAGTGAGTGCGACGTGTACGTGACATCCGGACTTCCGACGAAATTCATTAATTCACAAGAGAATCTACGAGAGGTAAGAAGGGATTACCTGAGGGATATATTCGATGGCTATATGTTATCCTGTGTTTGTTTGTAATTATTTGTCTGTTAGTATTCATTTAAGTTGATTAAGTTATGGTATTTGTATCTGTGTTGGTTTAATTGAATTTAATTGTTTATATGTAATTATATTATTCTATTGTGATGCATGATCTACCTGGGAATATCTCTGATACTATTGTTGGTTGACTGTCGATGGCCTAACACAACCCTCTCCTTTTATCCGGGCTTGGGACCGGCTATGTTTAGCTTTGTCACAAAGCACAACATAGGCACAACATATCTTGTTCCTTAACCAAACCTCTACCTTCTTCATCCTTAATACACTTCACTTGGTCCAAGTCTCTTGTCTTTCTTTCCCTATTTTTAGCAAGCCTATAAATAGATTTCTCACCATCTTTGGGGCCTAAGGATTGGTACAACCTGTCAAAAGCTTTAGTTCTAGCTTCGCTCACTGCCTTCTTGGTCTCTTTTTTAGCCACCTTATAATTTTCCCAATTTTCAGCATTTTTACATAAATACCAAGTTTTAAAACATTCCCTTTTAACTCGAACCTTAACTTTAACACTTTCATCCCACCACCAGGATTATTTACCCCTAGGTCCGAATCATCTTGATTCACCAAGTGTCTCTATAGCTACCTTCATAATCCCCTTGGCCATCTTGTCCCACATATCATTTGCACTTCCGTTTGGCTCCCAAAACCCTCTGTCCAAAACCTTGTGTTGGAAGATCCTTTGTTTTTCACCCTTCAGTTGCCACCACTAGATCCTCAAAACCTTTTCGTGGCCTCTTCTCTTCACACTCCTCTTAACTCTTACATCCATAACCAAGACACTATGTTGGGTAGTCAAGCTCTCTCCAGGTATGACTTTACAATCCAAGTAAATCTTTCTATCCGATCTCCTAATAAGAAAGAAATCTATTTGAGAGCTTGTCACCCCACTTTTGTACGTGATAATATGCTCCTCACATTTCCTAAAACAGGTATTGGCTATAGTAAGATCGAAAGCATATGAAAAGTCCAGAATAGACTTACCTTCACCATTTACCTCCCCAGGGTCATATCCCCCATGCAAACCGTCATAACCTCTAGGTACCCTCCCTACATGCCTATTTAGATCCCCTCCTATAAAAATCTTTTCACCTAGCGGTATTTCCTGAATTAGGCCATCTAAATCCTCCCAAAATTTTACCTTGAAGTGTTCTTCTAACCCTACCTAAGGTGTGTAAGCACTAATCACATTAAAGGCGTCTTGTTCCACTACAAATTTTAGGGCAACCTATCTCCAACCCTTTTTGCATCCACACTATCATTCTTCCAATATTTATCGACAATTATGCCCACCCCATTTCTCGATTTTACTTTGCCAGTGTACCAAAGCTTAAAACTCGAAGAGTCTAATTCCTTTGCCTTTTCTCCCACCCACTTAGTTTCTTCTAGGCACATGAAATTGATCCTCCTCCTAATTATAGTGCCAACTATTTCCATTGATTTACCTGTAAGTGTGCCTATATTCCAAGTTCCAAAGCGAATCCTACTCTCGTGAACTAGCTTCTTTACCCACACTCGTTCACAAAAATGTGGGAACCCTTGCTTATTTTTCACTACATCCAGGCGGCGATGCAGCGGCCCTTGGTCATTTGACACTGTACTCGAGCTATACAGCACGTTGCTTCTGGGCATCGACCTAGCATTAACATTATTACGTCGTTAATCCATGTCATAGAGATTCGACTAAGTATTACGTTGGTTGTCGATGGCCTAACACAACCCTCTCCTTTTATCGTAGAACCTAAGAGCATGAGGTAAAAGAAGCTTTGAGAAGGATGGATAATGGCAAGGCAATTGGACCGGACAATATACCTGTGGAGGTATGGAAGAGTCTCGGAAGTAGAGGCATTAGTTGGCTCACGAAGTTTTTTAACGAGATTATGAGGTCAAAGAAAATGTCGGACGAATGGAGGAGAAGCACTTTAGTTCCGATTTACAAGAATAAGGGAGATTTACAAAATTGCGCAAATTATAGGGGGATTAAGCTTATGAGTCATACTATGAAGCTATGGGAAAGGGTGCTTGAATAGAGACTAAGAAAAGAAACCAAAATCACCGACAACCAATTTGGTTTTATGCCCGGGAGGTCGACCATGGAAGCAATTTGCTTGCTACGACGAGTGATGGAACAATATCGAAGGGATCAAAAATATTTACACATGGCCTTCATTGATTTGGAGAAAGCGTATGATAGGGTGCCAAGAGAGGTTTTGAGGAAGCCCTAGAAAAGAAAGGTGTTCGGATTGCATATATTCGAGCTATCAAGGATATGTATAAGGGGACCACGACCAGTGTGAGAATGCAGACTGGAGCCACATAAGATTTCCCAATAACCATAGGTCTGCACCAAGGGCCAGCTTTAAGCCCCTATCTTTTTCCCTTGGTCTTGGATGTACTTACGGAGCACATTCAAGAGCCAGCACCACGATGCATGCTTTTTGCAGAAGATATAGTTTTAGTTGGAGAGTTGAGAGATGATATAAATGGAAGGTTGGATACTTAAGACAAGCTTTAGAAGCACATGACTTCCGTTTGAGTAGAAGCAAGATGGAGTATATGGAATGTAAGTTTAGCAAAAGGTGAAACACCTCTAGCTTAGAGGTGAAAGTTGGAGACCATAACATACCACAAGTCACACGGTTTAAATATCTTGGGTCTATTATAAAAAATGATGGAGAAATTGAGGGAGATGTAAACCATCGGATTCAATCCGGGTGGTCGAAATGGGGGAAGGCTTCGTGTTTTTTGTGTGATAAAAAGGTACCTCTTAAGCTAAAGGGAAAATTTTACCGTACAGCTATTAGACCCATGATGTTGTATGGGACGGAGTGTTGGGCAGTAAAAAAATCAACATGAGAGTAAAATCAATGTAGCAGAGATGAGAATGTTGCGCTGGATGAGCGAAAAAACAAGACGTGATAGGATTAGGAATGAAAACATTAGAGAGAGAGTTGGGGTAGCACCTATTGTAGAAAAGATGGTTGAATCTCGACTTAGGTGGTTTGGGCATGTATGGAGGAGACCTTTAGATTATGTAGTAAGGATAATGGACCAGGTGGAGGGTAATCCAATAGCTAGAGGCAGAGGTAGGCAAAGAAAGACTATAGGAGAAACTATTAAGAAAGATTTAGAGGCCAATGATTTAACTATTGACATGATTCATGATAGAACATTATGGCGCCGTATGATCCATGTAGCCGACCCCACTTAGTGGGATAAGGCTTGGTTGTTGTTGTTGTTGTTGTTTGAGAAGCCTGACAGTGGTCAGTGCCGAATTAAATTAATTAGATAAAAGCTTTAAGAAGCTTCGTAAATTATATCCAATGTTTTAACGGTAAAATATTGGTATATAATATTAACATAAATTTTTATTTGGGAAAAATAAGAAATTTTGGAAAATATCATTATTTTAATGATTTATTACTGTAAGAGTGAATTATGAGTCACAATGAGAACGAAACCGTGGAAATATTTTTGTACTGCTAATTTTTACGTAAGAAATTCTGGAATATTAGAAAAAGTTATTTTATGAAATTAATTATTGAAAATAAGTTAATTACGATTTTAGAAAATTATTTAAGTGGAAAATGCTAATTTTTGGCTTAAAAAGCTTTAAAAGTGATAATTGACGGCAAATTTGGAAAAGTGTCGACGACAAGTATTTTGAAACCGCAGTTCATATTTTAAGTAAGTTTAAAATCTCAAGTGACTCACCTTTGTGAAAACTAAGTTTTATTATTTAAAGATTTTATTGAAGAATTTCCCATTAGAAAAGATTTTCCGAAAGCAAAATTAATTCAACGTGTTGAAAATGGTGTTGAATTTAGTAACCGAGACGTCGGGGTACTAAGGTTCTTTGTTGTTATGGACTTGGGGTCCTTTGGACTTTAAGATGGAACCCCTTATGACCCACCTATGGAGGAACTAGATGGAACCGCTTATGAGCCACATGCTGAAGGATGAACAATGGACCCGAGTAGTTGAGTAGAGAGTCTACAGCTAGTGCGTCTTTTTAAGGCGTCTTATCTTCTGTTGTTTATATCAGTTTGTACCTATTGGGATCCTATTGATGGGATCCCCTCTACTGTACTGCATCAGGATATGATGTGTATATGTTATGCATGTGTGTATATATGTTGTTTATATTTTAAGTTTTAATTTTTCCGTCGTTTTAATATATACGCTTAATGATAATAACACGATTAGGTCCTAAATATTATGGGTTTTATTTAATGGGATGTCGAGGCGTCTCATTTGGTGGTATTAGAGCAATTCGGTTCTGAAACGGACTGTGATTAGGGTGAACTGACCATTTAGTTGAATCCACATCGGATAACAGCTATGCTTAGAAGTTGGGTAGTGAGTCTGACGCGACATCTTTATGGCATATAGTATTTATATTCCAGTTTTATGTAGTATTATATGTCATATTGATGTGGGCTAATGATTTTATTAACAGAATCATGGCTCGAGGTAGAGGATGCGGACGTGGTAGACGTGGTGGTAGAGCTATAGAGGGTGTTGAGGATGAGCCTCATCAGCCAGAGGCAAGGATTGGAGATGGAGGAGAGTCCGTCGAGACTCTTCGGACTATCCGCTAGTTAGCATCTGTTTTGTTGCAGCAGGCACAACAGAATGCTCAGAGGGTACAGAGAGAGGCAGAGTTGCAGGAGCGACAGGATAGGAGGAGAGCCGCGGAGGCTGAGGATGCAAGACTGGCTACCTTTCTCAAAGGGAAGCCACCATAGTTTGGAGGAGAGTATGATCTCGAGCGATCAGAGTGGTGGGTACAAGAGCTCGAGAAGATCTTTGACACCATGCGATGCAGAGATGACAGGAAGGTGACTTACGCCGTCTTCATGCTAACCGGAGGGGCTGAGTCGTGGTGGAGAGGCAAGAGGAGATTGCGTGAGGCTGAAGGTAGGTTGATCAGTTGGGAGCTGTTCAGAGAGTGTTTCTTCGAGAAGTACTTCCCCCGGTTAGTCAGACGCGAGAAGGAGATAGAGTTCATGAGTCTCCAGCAGGGAGACAGGTCTGTTGGTGATTATGCGACCAGATTCGAAGCCCTAATTCAGTTTTCCGAGTTTTACCAGAGGTTTCCATATGAGGATTGGATGTGTCGGAGATTTGAGGAGGGTTTACGGCACGAGTTGAGGAGGGTTATAGTGCCCCTAGATATTTTGAGCTTTCCAGAGATGGTGGAGAGGGCCAGTGCTATTGAGAGTATGGATCGAAGACAGGCTGCAGAGCAGAGACAGCAGTGTAATGGGGGTCCTACCCGAACAGGTCATCAGAGGAGAGGGGACAGAGGTTCTCAGTGGAGGAGAGGACCATACACTAGGCCTGGGCAGAGCGCTCAGACATCTGTACCACCAACACCAGTTAGTAGTGGGTGCTAGCAGCAGAGAGGCCCAGTATGTTTCAGATGCGGAGATCCACATTATCTCAGAGACTGTACAGATAGATCTGGTTGCTACATCTATTGCAAACCAGGTCACACTAGTGCAGAAAAGGGATTCTACATCGGAGTTTACACATCGGTTTACTAGAAACCGATGTGTAAAACGAGGCGGTGACATTTTTGAAATTAAAACGAAAGTATTACACATCGGTTTACAGAATAACCGATGTGTAAAACTTTTCCACATCGGTTATTTATAACCGATGTGTAAAATTAAAATAAAAAAAATTAAAACTCGGAATTTTTAACATTCAACATCGGTTCTTTTTGAACCGATGTGTAAAATGGTGAGTAACCACATCGGTTTTTATATAACCGATGTATAAAATTATAAAGAAAAAAAATAGAAATTTAGATTTTACTTTTACACATCGGTTTTTATTAACCGATGTATAAAATTGAAAAGAAAAAATCAGAATTTAAAAGTTTAATGTTTACACATCGGTTTTGTCATAACCGATGTGTATAAGATGTTTAACACATCGGTTTTCCTAATAACCGATGTGTAATAGTCCCAATTTTTCTATTTCCCTCCTTGTGTTTTGCGCCCTCATTCTTCAGTTTCTGAACGTACCCTAAAACACAACACTCCCTCCCCTCGCTAGCAGCGGCTTGTTCCTGTTCTGCGTTGTCACTTGCTTTCCATCTCTCTCACTTGCACTCACATCCGCGAGCTACCCTAGTTTGAAGAGCGCCATTTTTGCTCGTCCCTCCTCCTCCCTCAGGTATGCGTCTCTCTCTCTCTCATTCTCTCTCTTTCTTTCTCTTTCTCTCTCTCGCTCCCTTCTTCACGTCGCCGCTTCTTCCGGTAACTCCCAGGTCCTTTTTCCCTTTTCAATCATAGACAAAGAAGACCACTGCGACTGCGAGCCTTCATTTTCTGCTTCGTAAGAGAACCACTGAGAACGATCATCCGCGAGCTACCCTCGTTTGCGTGAAGAGCGCCATTTTTGCTCGTCCCTCCTCCTCCCTCAGGTATATATTTGTTTCTTGTTTAGAAAAGTTATGAACTTTGACTCAAAATGGTTGGATAATATACTTGCATGTGTTGTTCTGTTGCTCCAAGACTGGATTTTTCCAGTGGTCGTATCAACCGTCACGGCCGTCTTTGCTTTCATCACGGCTAGGCGTGACGGATTCTGCCTTGGAGGTTGCTTCACTGGTTGTTCTGTCATCGCAGCGTGACCACCATCACGGCAAGGCCGTGATCGGTTCCACTGTGAGGGTCTGGTTCCGGTGGCATGTCCCGGCCGTGATGGCCATCACGGCCAGGCCGTGATAGGTTCTGCCTTGGAGGTTGCTTCACTTGGTTGGTCCGTCACGGCGTGACCACCATCACGGCTGGCCGTGATCGGTTCTACTGTGAGGGTCTGGTACGGTGACATGTCACGGCCGTGATGGGCATCACGGGATGGCCGTGACCAGTTCTGACTTTTCCATTCTTTCTTTTAAGCTATACTCGATCACGGCCGTGATGGCTTTCAAGGCTAGGCCGTGAAGGGCTCTGTTTGGCTAATTTTCTTCACTTTTCAAACCCCATCTTCATGCAAGCTACATAAATAGTAAAGCCTTAGTTTCCCGTTTGAGATGCAATACTAATGAGCGTACGTGTACGTGCTTAATGTACCGCTCATTGTGTTGGATCTTGAATTGTCCAAAGTTGGACAGTTTGGGAAAAAACTTTTTCTTAATTCAGTTAAAATAGTTATTCATTGGTTCTAATGTTATATACTTGATGAAAGTTCGGATTGATACATTTCCTTTCGTTCTCCGGGTGCATACTTTATCGTTGATATTATGTGTTATGTTTATGTACGTTGATAATGTTTATAGTTATTATGTGTTTACGTTGATATTTATAAGTTATGTTTATGTACGTTGATCGATATTTATAAGTTATGTTTGATATTTATCCTGACATACTAACAAGTTTTTTTTTTTCTATTGTGTTTAAACACGTATACATGGCTCATCATGAGGATACACCTCCTTCATGCAATGGTCGTGAGACCCCGTCTACCGGTAGAAAGGGTAGACGTGCCACACGGATGAGGCATTTGACTGCCAACCGTGGGTCAAATCAGAGGATAAGAGTAGATTTTGATGATAACCTCAAACCTATTGGGCCATTGGAAGATCAGTTTACCAGTTTTGTGGCGACCCTTGCTAGGAACAGGCCTAGTATACTCATTGATAGGTGGAGAGATGTACCGGCGGACGTGAAGGAGCAGATATGGGAGAGTATTCTGGTATCTATACTTCTACGTCCTGTGTTTGTCTGTATCTATTTTATTTTTATCTTAATAATATCATACAGTAATTCGTTGATTCTTTTGGTCTTAATGTAGTTAACATTTGACATACTGGATACATACGCTATGAAGAAGCGTTTGCTTTGAAGTATCTTTGGAGAGCGTTGGAGGGGTTTTAAGGCCGACCTGGGCGGATACTATAAATTCGTTCCAAAAAGTAACAAGAACCCACTTGAGGTGTATCCGTTTCTTGACAAGGCGACGTGGGATCGATTTGTTCAGAGCAGACGTGATCCCAGCTTTCAGGTTATCTTATTTGATTTGTCTCTAAATTTATGTAATTGCATTAATTTCATTTTCTTATGTAATTTAATTGTCTTTTATTTATAACAGGAGAAGAGCAAAAAGGGGCAGGAAAACCAAAGCTAGAATGTCTACCCCCATGTCATGTCTCGTGGGGGATATAAAAAGCTTGTTAAGAAAATGGTTGAAGAGGAAAAGAAAGCACGTCGTGAAGGCAAAGATCTCGGAGCGGATCCTAATGCTTGAAAATCTTCCAGAGGTTGTTGATCCACCTCCACCCCCACGCCATCGTTCATGGAAGAGGGGCCGACAAAGAAAAACGGGACAATATACATCCGAGGAGGCCCGCCAAGTAGGCGAGAGGATTGTAAGTATAGTTTGTTGTAATTGTCATTTTAAGATTGTTACCGAATTGTAATGTGACCTGATATTTTTATGTGATAGGATGCCTTGGATGATCAGCTAACCCAAGGAACCTTTGTTCCTAGAGGACGCAATGATATCTTATCTCATCGCCATCGGTAAACCGGGACCACCCGGCCGTGTCATTGGTGTTGGATGGGGAGTCGGCATTCGCCAATACCATGGTTCATCTTCACACCAATGCCACAAGGATTCGGTTGCGAGATAGAGCACAACTAAAACAGGAGATTGCAGCTGAGCTTCGACAGGGAGATGACCGAGCGGTTTGCCCGAGAGATGGCAATATTTACTTCTTTGTCCCAAAGAGATGACAGCCGGTGTCCAACCCTCTGTCCAACCCTCTGTCCATGTGAGCACTAAGGGCTCATGTGATCCTCCTCATCATCCTGAAAATGATGATGATGCTGCTGCTGATGATGATGATGATGATGATGATGATGATGATGACGACCCTGATAGGTGTGAGCTGTATGTTGATGATCATCATCATCATCGCCGCTTAGTGGCATTGGGTAGGGCATATAATAAGTTAGGTAATACCATACACCATCGGTTATTACCGGATGATCATCTGAGGGTGTCTGTTGAGATTATTCGAGATGCTGATGCTCGAGTCCCTGTGCCCACTGAGGAGGTTCAAACAGTGGGTCAGGCCCCCGGTAACTTCATCCTCTGGCCAAGAAGAGCGGTCAGACTTTCTTGTTGCATCTGAGGTATTCAGTTAGTTGTGTTTTTCTATATTCATAGTTGAAATATATTTATTATTGTTTAAAGATAATGCTTTATTTGTATTTGTTATAGGATGTTGGAAATGATATTGTGCCTAAAAGGTCGGATCTAGGAAGACCAGAGATGTCTGCTCCTGTCAAGGTATTCATTTGACCATTTAGTTCATAACGAATTAAATAACTTAATTATCCGTGATTACTAATATATATCTATGTTGTTTAGGGGATCGACAAAGGGGCACCTGGCCATGGTGATGTTTTCAAAGATCTTGCTATACAGAGTTGTCACCATGGAGGATGATGCAGCATTGGTAATGTTGGAACATGATGCCAGCCCTGGTGAACTGTATATACCAAAGAAAGAACTTATGGAGATGGCACTCAATAAAGAAATGGCCAGTTCTGCACACATATCGTTTTGGTGCACGTAAGTACATTTTATTTATAAGTTAAGTACGTAATTAATTTTTAAATACAATGATAATTAACATGTTTTTCCAATATATTAGGTATCTGCATCGTATGTTAGTCGATCTGGGTAACCTCGCCCTTTATGGGTTCATTGACCCCATGTTCATTCAGGGTGATGTTCTCGTAGCATCGGAAGACCCGGTCACTACCATACGTGATATACTTGCCCGAGACGATCATCAATTCTATCTTGCGCCTTATCTCAATAAGTAAGTACCGGTTATTAATTTAAGTATAACTATATATGACTTACAGTCACTAATTGTTCCGCAAATACAGCAAGCATTGGCAATCGTTGCTCTTGTACCCAAGAATGAACGTCGTGGTCTTCTTACGCTCATTGGGAAATAAGCCAGGCGAATGAATCAAGACGCGATCATCGAAACGTAAGCGTTAAAATACTTTATAATCAGTAATGCAATTGTTTTAATTATCTGAAATCTATTATATATACTTTAATTAATGTTTTTGTCATGATAGGTCTATTAATGCATCCCACATGCAGCGTGGTGAAAGGCGTACTCGGGCTATCAGATGGATTATTCCCAGCGTAAGATATTTATTAGTTCAAATGCATCAAATGCAGTGGGTACAATAATTGATTTCTATTTTATTTAATTCCTCATATTCTAATTGGGTTTCATTTGTACGTTGTCACGTATACAACGTGGGTCATGGGAATGTGGCTACTATGTGATGCAGTGGATGTTGGAAATTATCTCCTCTGGGATCACTGAAAGATGGAGTGAGGTAAATTTTAATTGACACAATTAGAAGTAATAGTATAGATTCGTTATATGTTTTATGTTAGTTTATTACTTAAAAGATATAATCTTTTGTCCAATTAAACTTGCAGATATTCAACAATCCATCTCCATTGTCTGGTTCTGACATCAACATCATAAAGAGGCGTTGGGCAACTTTCTTTCTTGAAGTGTATCACCCATAGTTTGTATATATGTAGTTAGTTTAAAAACTTATCATATACTAGCTATAGTGTACGTACCTTTGATCGATGATATGTATTAGTGCTCAGTCTGGTTCAATTCTTCTTCTCTCGTGTTTTGATGTAGCTTTGATAAAGTGTTGTTTTCATTCATTCGAAATTAATTAGGCCTCGATGCCCTCTGTTTTCAGATTCTGTGCTCACTAGTCATTTGATGAAATGTCAGTATTTTTAACCATATGTGTAAGAGCTAATTGGTCATGCTAAGAAAATTGAATGAAGTATGTTTTGCTTTTGAATGATTGTGTCAAAACTGGTTTGGTGTTCTGTTGTTGTTTCTTGTTTGATCGAGAATCTGCTGGTTTGTTTATTGATCCGCATTAGTGAAAACAGGAATGATTGAAATGTAAATAATAGATTAAAAAAAATGAGATTTTACACATCGGTTCTCAATAACCGATGTGTATATTTAACTTTCTACATCGGTTTTGCTTAAAACCGATGTGTAAATTTAACTTTACACATCGGTTCTTTAGAAAACCGATGTAGAAAGTCAATTTTACACATCGTTTTTAAGCAAAACCGATGTAGAAAGTTAAAATTACAACTGCTTATCAATTGCTAAATTAATTTTACACATCGGTTAGTATAAAACCGATGTTTAAAATATACTTTACACATCGGTTTTAAAACCGATGTGTAAAGTGGCAATAAACCACATCGGTCGTTTCCACATCAGTTTCAAAACCGATGTGGAAAGCCAAAAATAACCGACGTGGAATCCCTTTTGTGCACTAGTGTCATTTTGTTAGGGATTGCCTACAGAGGGTAGTACAGCAGCAACCAGCTATTGGCAGAGGAGCTAGTGGCTCTAGAGAAGGAACTGGGAGAGGATTTCCAGCAGTAGGACGACAGACGGCCAGACCTCAGGCCACGGGGAGAGTGTTTAGGGTGAGAGGATCCGAGTCCTCTTAATCTGAAGATCTTATTCAAGGTATGTGTTTACTATCTGGCAGACTCTCGCGTGTGTTGTTTGACTCAGGTGCTACACATTCATTTGTTTCACATGAGTGTGTGGATCATTTACATATGCCCGTTTCTCAACTACCATATACTTTGACAGTATCTACCCCTACCAATGATCCTCTGATCACTATGTCTATTTGACTACAGTGTCCTATAGTGGTTGAAAATAGGACATTTCTTGTAGAACTCATATGTTTGCCTATGCAACAGATAGATGTTATCCTTGGCATGATTGGCTTTCGGCTAACCATGTAGTGTTAGACTGTGCTCGAAAGACCTTATCTTTTCTTGAGCATTTTGGCATAGTATCTTCCAATGAAGGAGCATCTATGAAGAGTGACAATTCTCAGCAGTATGTGATGTTTTTCTCTTTGGAAGCTAAGGAGACTCCGAGCATAGATTCCTTGCCTATCGTGAGAGAGTTTTCGAAGGTTTTCCCTCCTGATGTTCCAAGTTTGCCACCAGAGAGGGAGGTGGAGTTCGCCATAGATCTCATACCAGGGACCGGACCTATATCAGTAGCCCCTTATCGGATGTCTCCCACGGAGTTGGCAGAGTTAAAGACACAACTGGATGATATGATGAAGAAGGAATTCATCAGACCGAGTGTGTCACCTTCGGGAGCACCAATCTTGTTTGTAAGGAAGAAAGATGGAAGTTCCAGGTTGTGCACGGATTACCAGTAGTTGAACAAGGTTACAATTAAGAACAAATATCCATTGCCAGGGATAGATGATCTGATGGATCAGTTGAAGGGAGCTTTAGTGTTTTCTAACATAGATTTAAGATTAGGATACCATCAAATTAGGGTGAAGAAGGAGGATAAACCAAAGACTACTTTTAGGACGAGGTATGGACACTACGACCTAGTTATGCCTTTTGGTGTAACTAATGCTCCAGCTGTGTTCATGGATTACATCTGAGAGTGGTGTTATCGGTGTTGAGAGATAGGCAATTGTATGCTAAGCTATCCAAGTGTGAGTTTTGGTTAGAGGAAGTGCAGTTTCAGGGCATATAATCAACAAGGAAGGGATAGATGTTGATCCAGTTAAGGTAGAGCCAGTGATTAAGTGGGAGAGGCCTAAGTCAGTGAGTGAGCTGAGGAGTTTCCTAGGTTTAGCTGGTTATTACAGAAGGTTCATCGAGGGAATCTTGAAGATTGCGTTTCCAATGATGTAGTTAACGAGGAAGGGTACGACGTTCGTTTGGACGGAAAAGTGTGAGGAGAGATTTCAGAGGTTAAAGGAGAAGTGGACAACATCTCCAGTGCTGACGTTACCAGGTCCTCTAGGACAGTTTGACGTGTATTGTGACGTGTCATATCAAGGATTGGGTTGTGTTTTGATGCAAGAGGTAAGAGTTGTGGATTATGCTTGCCGACAGTTGAGGGTACATGAAAGGAATTACCCGACCCATGATTTGGAGTTGGCAGCCATAGTGTTCTCATTGAAGATATGGTGCCACTATCTTTATGGAGCTAAGTTTAATGTGTTTAGCGATCACAAGAGTCTAAAGTATCTGTTTGATCAGAAGGAGCTGAACATGAGGCAACGTAGATGGATGAAATTCATTAAGGATTATGAGTTCGATCTTCAATACCATCCAGGGAAGGCTAATGTTGTGGCAGATGCATTAAGTAGGAAATCTTTGCACGTGTCCGCAATGATGGTGAAAGAGATGGAGTTGCTTGAACTATTTAGAGACATGAACTTAGGTATGGATTCGACCGAGGATAGAATATGCTTAGATATGATCACCATTAAGGCTAAGCAGGTTCAGGATGAATTTTTGCTAGAAGTGAGTTGAGGTATAGATGAGGGTAAGGTTTCAGAGTTTAGGAGAGGATCCGATGGTGTGTTAAGGTTTAGAGATCGGATATGTGTGCCCGAGGACTTAGATTAAGAAGATGATCTTAGAGGAGGCACATAAGAGTAAGATGAGTTTTCACCCAGGAGCCAACAAGATGTATCAAGATTTGAAGAAGATGTTTTGGTGGCTCAAGATGAAGAAAGTGGTGGCGAAGTATGTTCTATCATGTTTGGTTTGTTAGAAAGCTAAGATAGAGCATCGAAATTCCATAGGGTTGTTGCAATCTTTAGATATCCTAGAGTGGAAGTGGGATAGTATAGCAATGGACTTTGTGGTTGGATAACCACGAACTCCAAAGAGGTTTGATGCGATTTGGGTTATCATTGATAGGTTGACAAAGTGTGCTCACTTCTTACTTATTGGTGAGAGTTATAGTGTTGATAAGTTGACCCAAATCTTTTAAGGAAGTAGTGAGGTTGCACGGTGTGCCGTCAAGTATTGTCTCCGACCGGGATCATAGATTCACATCTAGATTTTGGAGGTAGTTACACAGTGCTTTGGGAACAAAGTTGAGGATGAGTTCTGCTTATCATCTTCAGAAGGATGAGAGAACAATTCAATCATTGGAGGATCTTCTAAGAGCTTGTGTGTTGGAACATGCTGGTAGTTGGGATGAATTCCTACCTTTGATTGAATTCACATACAATAACAGTTTCCACAGTAGTATCGGGATGCCATCGTATGAGGCTTTGTATGGGAGAAAGTGTAGGACTCCGTTGTGTTGGTATGAGACTGGCGAGAATTCCGAGGTATGTACCCCCATTCCGAGGTATACAATAACAGTTTCCACAGTAGTACCCCCATTTGTTTTCAGGTATGTAAATTCCGAGGACGGAATTTCTTTTAAGGGGGGTAGAAATGTAACATCTGTTATTTTATGCATGGTTAATGTATGAGGGTTAAGGTTAGGACTTGGATTATATAGTTGAGATGTGGTTTGAGGCATAGAGACCCTTGCTTGGCAAGCACGCAACCTTTTCGAGTGAGTTTGAATGTAGAAAGAAAATTAGGGTTTCCCGGTTAGCATCTTTGAGACATCTGAGTGTGAAATAAGAAATTTGGAGTTAGGAATGAGATTAGACCTTTTTGATGTGTTGAGGTTGTTTATTAGGTCTTGATGAGCCTATATCTCAAATTTGAGGTCAATAGGATGTCGAACGGGCCTAGAACGCAAAGAAACACAAACTGAGTGTTTGGTGATCAATTAATTAATTGAGAGTCGGAATATTAAATTAGGTCGGACCTGAGTACATTAGGTCTTAGGAGTAACCTAAAATAATACAGAAGAATATCCTAACAATAGGTTACGTGGGAAAATGCGAAAGAAAATACCCGGTTGTGCTGACAGAGCAACACGCGGCAACATGTGTGGATGTCACATGTCACAATTGGACACATGTCACTAAGAGGGAGGTTGCATGGGTGTGGCTGCCACCAATAGACACTTGGACTCCACTACTCTAACTTAGAGACACCTGACTATGCTACCTATGTGACACCTAGCCCACTAACCCACCCAAATTAATCTCCTAATGACACCTAGCCTAACATGCATGCACTTAACTAAATCAAGCCACCCAAATCATCTAAACCAAAACCAAGACATTAGCTAAGTGAAATAAGAGTGATCAGACTTCACTTTACTCTCACTTTCATGCAACATGAGAAAGAAGAGTGGCGAAGAAAATTCCCAAAGACCAAGACAACCATTACTGAAAGCTTGAAGCCTGGTGGAACAGCTTCTGTAAATCCCTCACCATACCTTAATCGACCATTGGATATTGTTCAAATTTAATAGAGAGGTTCTATGTTGATATTAGTTCATATCCAACATTATAAATTTCTGTGTCATCCCCAAAGTGAGTGTTATTCAGCCTAGAAGTTGGAGTTGAGTTCAACTCGGGTAGCTCCAGACCAGTCATCTTGAGAGGATCATCCTAGGCACATTCACTGTTGGATTGAGCTGAAATTTTTGGAGAAGATAAAGGAAAGGTAGATCTTTAATCTCACCGTACACTTTGTTAAAAAAATGTCTGGAGTGTGAGATATAAGGCCAAATCAATGGCGGATTTTGGGTTGTTTGCTGCAGATATTGAGTTTCTTACTTTGTGTCATTCAAAATGTGATGTTTAGGTGGGATATAGGAGATTAGGGGACCTCGTTTAGTTTGAGGAAGATTCGAGAGGAGTCGAGTAAGAGTGACCTCGTAGCGTTTTCGAGGTCGTACGTTCTTCAGGTGGGGGAAAGAAATTATTTAACGTCGGAAACGACATGGTGACGTTTAATTCGATAATGGCGTAGGGCGACCTAAACCCTACATGATTTCAAGTAACAGACAATGTCCATATCACGCTGGGGACTACTAAGTAGTATCCGTGTTGATATTGAGATTGTGCGTTTATCGCCGTTACGTTTATTATATATTGTTTTATTATTTTTATAATTGTCTGCTTGGATGATTTGACTGGTTGAATTGATGTTGATAACTGCTAGATGATGATGTTATGAGTTGTGATTATTTTATAAATATGTTATATTATTATTTTATTAGATTTTGATAATGACTATTAGTTTGGGAATGATGGTTTTATGACATGTTAGTAATGATGATGCTATGACATGATGATATTATGGCATGATGTGATGAGTGTTATAATTGTGATTAGAGATTGAGTAAATGATAAGTTATATCGAGACATGAGGTTGTATTGGGGAATTCATGTTATATGTGTTAGTAGTGCCTAATCGATATGATTCATGAGATATGATGATAATGAGATTGATGAGATGAGATTTTATTGAGGTTACCTATGAGATTATGATGAGCGGTTAGGGCACTAGGGGGTGACCTGAAACATGGTCTGTGATATGCTGGACCTGAAACATGGTCGTGTGGGGTCTATGCCTCGGAGGGAGAATTCCCGGGGATAGGCTAACGGCGGACCGTCCCAGACATGATTTCATTTTAGTTACAGCTATAGTTCATCGGTTGCATGAGCACCCTGGCCGGGGTTCAGAGGTGTGCACCGGATTGTGCAGCTATAGTGCCATTGCTTTGCATGGGCATCCTCCATCGACTGACGTGGGTGTGCGTCGGGGACTCTGGGACGTGTCGATTTTATTGATGTGATATCCGGATATGACCGATACCTTATGAGATGATTCATACAACATTTACATTGCATCATGATGGAGGGTAGAGGAAAGATCCTAAATGTGGATTGAGGATGATTGTGTCACATATACATATATATATATATATATATATATATATATATATATATATATATATATATATATATATACACACACACACACACTCTTGGCGGCGGATGTTTAGTGTGCCGTTATTTAATTAAATGTTGTTAAATCCTTCCCACGTTCGACTTTATATTGTATCTTATCCCTTTTCTTGTTGTTGTTGGATATGTTTTGTTTATGTGATCGCTATAAGAAGACTCGGTGGAGGAGCCAGTTATGGAGGAACTAGATGGAACCCCTTATGAGCTACATGATGGAGGATGAGCAGTGGACCCGAGTAGTTGAGTAGAGAGTCTATAGCTAGTGCGTCTTTTTGAGGCGTTTTATCTTCTGTTGTTTATATCAGTTTGTACCTATTGGGATCCTACTGATGGGATTCCCTCTACTGTACTGCATCAGGATATGATGTGCATATGTTATGCATGTGTGTATATATGTTGTTTATATTTTAAGTTTTAATTTTTCCTCCATTTTAATATATACTCTTAACTATAATAACATGATTAGGTCCTAATAATTATGGATTTTCTTTAATGGGACGTCGGGGTGTCTCATTTTTGTGGTGCTTGAATTATTTATTTCGTGTTAGTTTATATAGTTTTGTGTAGTTTTATGTGATTTATGTGATTCATGTGAATTATTATATTATAACTATGATGCATGCTATAATTGTGAAGTATGCTATAACTGTATTGTATGGATTTTATGTTGATTGAGTGGTTGACTGAGAAGCCTGACAATGGTCAGTGCTTAACTAAAATTAAAGATAAAAGCTTGAGAAGCTTGAAGAGAAATGAAAATGATTTAATTTGGAAAGTTAGAAGAAAATGTGATATAAGCATGGACACACAAAGCCAATGACCTAGCATTGAAGACCTACATGGACCCATGACAAGGGCAAGGCTTAGAAGAGTCCAAGACACATTGAAGAAGGTGGTGGTTAATCACTTGACTCATAGGTAACCTTATGAAGAGGGCTTCATCTTGAACCTATTATGCATTGAGCCATTGACCACCTAGTTAGGGTTAGGACCTAGGACCCTTGTTTAGCTTAGACTTCATGTAACAAAGGTAGGGACTAGGAACCTTGTATCGAGTAGAGTTTATGTAATGAAAAGTGCTTATTCAAAAAATAAGCACTTAGGACTAGTTTAGGGTTTGGGCCTATTGGGTCATAGCATAATAGTAGAAAGCATTAGGCCCAAAACAAAGCCCACACTTGGGTGGAAGGAGCTAGGGGCACTACTTGTGGCTCAAGTTAGAGTAGCTTGCACTTCAAGTTAGTCTAGCTTGCACCTTAAGTAGGATGAGTCTATAAATAGGTATCATGTAAATCATTTTACAAGTTTTGAATACATTTGAGTTTTCTCACACTTGATATTGCTAGAGAGAGTTGAGAGTTCTCCTCTTCTTGGTTCATGAATTGAACCTTTTATTCTTATCTTGAATATCCTTATTCAAGTGGTGAATCTTCCATTGGCTTATCAAATTCAATCTTCTTCTCCAAGAAAAGCATTTGTGGCGCCTTCCCCTTCCTATTCTTCCTATTCCATTTTCTTCTTTGTTTCTTCTTAAATTCTTGCAATTTAAATTCTGCGCTTTAATTCTTGTTCTTGTCATTTCAATTCATATATAATTGTGTTCTTCTACTCCTTTTTGTTTCTCTTGATTCTCACTTGAGAATCAAGCTTCGTTCTATTGTTCTAAGTTTGTGTTTGATCTTGAATTCTCAGCACTTGAAATCAAATAAAGATCCTCAAATGTTTAGTGATCAATCCTTGATCATATCAAAATGTGGAAAAATAATATTTTTGTAACACCCCGTTTTTCGTTAAGCGCTTGGTTGTATGCTTGTATGGTTGTTAAGTCCTTAGGACTTAGTCTAGAGTTGTTGGTTAAGGGCTAATTGGGGGTTTTACCCTGAAAATCCCTTTATGGTACATAAGCACGCCCGTGCTTAGGCTGCAAGCGTCTCGCTGACGGTGATGTAAGCACGATCGTGCTCAGCAGTCAAACATGTCTCGCTGACGCTAAGTTGAGCACGCTTGTGCTCAACAGTAAGCACGGTCGTCCTCGGGTCTGAGTCTGTATATAGACATCAGTTTGTGAGGGTTATGAGTTACAACCCTTAAATTGGCACTTTAGGCAACCCTAAGTGTGACGGCAGCCGTTTATTTCCCTTTTCTTAGAACCGAATTGTTCTTGGCATTCTTGTTCCTTGGGAGAGTTGTTGTGACTCCGGCAAGTGTACCGGGTCGTCGCAAGTAATAAAAATAACACGGTAAGTAATTACCGAGGTCGAACTCAGGGATTGGGCTACCAATTCGACTAATCCACGGGAAATCAGATATGTTCGGTCAAATTCTGAAAGGTGGTTGAGAGAGAGAGAGAATAGGATTGTAATCTAAATTAACAAATCTAAATAAAACTAAACGATTAAAATCTGAAATTAAAATTTCCAAGGTTACAAATCCACCTACCCAACATGCATACCCAAGTGATGATGAATTCCTCCCTAAGTTCAATTACAATGTCAACCGGGACCCCTAATTTCTCCTAAATTCACGGTCGTGCTCAAATAGGACGTATTCGACGATTGGATTAATTACTTGCAGGTCTCATAATCCTAATCTCGAATTCTGTTAATTCTTGTTCCCTAAATGGTTGCACTAATCTCCTAATTCCACGGTCGTGCTCATTATTCGATTAGTGATTCCAATTCAAGTTCTAAAACGTGAATCGCCGTTTGGCCTTAACACGTTTAACTAGTTAATCATGCAACACATATGATCAACACAATCAATTCAGAATTGGAAAACATTAATTAAAAGAAGGAAAGGAAAACATACATCACATCGAATCTACACTGCCATGGGCGGCTTCATTGTTCCCTCGGACGAAGGGGATTAGTTCCTCATGCTCATAGACAAACACTTGGACATAATCACCATCGTAAAATAAAAAGAAAAAGAGAAAAGGAGACGCAGCTCCAAGGAGAAATAAGGACTCGTAACTACTGCCCTAACCTAAGTGGAAAAACTGGATCGTAACGATTCCCCCCCTAAAGTTGATCTGCAAAAGCCTTTAAATAGGATTCCTGATTTGCGCTCGCTCGCGAGGCGAGCAGCCTTTCGCGAGGCGAGAATTAAAATTGGCGGTCTTTCAATTTGAACTCTCGCGAGGCGAAAGTGTGTTCGCGGGGCGAGTCTTCAATTTCAGGCTGTGACCTTCATCACGGCTGGGCCGTGATGGCCTCTGACTTCCAAGTCTTCATTCTCTCGCGAGGCGAGATGTCTCTCGCGGGGCGAGTCTTCAAACCTCAAACTGTTCACGGGCGTGGTCTTCATCACGGCTTGGCCGTGATGGTCTCTGTCTTGCAGGTCTTCATGATTCGCGGGGCGAGAAGAGTCTCGCGTGGCGAGACAGAAATGTTGACTTTTGCTGCTTTGTTGACCTTCAGTCTCGCGAGGCGAGAATACACTCGCGGGGCGAGTGTCTCCAGACTTGTAATTTCCACTGCTTTTCGACTTTCCTTGACTCCCGGAGCTTCACTTATTTAATCTGAAACAACAAAAGCACCCACAAGCGTAATTCTATTCAAAATAACCTAAAAACTACACAAAATACACCAAACGAGTCAAAGACTAACTTAGGAATAAAACAAGGCAAATTTGGGCGAAAACGAGAGTGAACTCGAATAAATTGCACGAAAACCACAGTCCATCTAGTTATAAAACTAGATAAGCCAGAGGCTTATCAAAATACCCCAAACTTAAACCTTGCTTGTCCCCAAGCAAGCTTAAAACTCAAAAAGGACTCAAGACTTGGCAAGCCTAAAGGAATCAATCGATTTCGCACAAATTTAATGCAACTTTACAAAACAGTTTTATTCCAATGATCTCCCCCCTACATCAATTTAATCCCCACATTCATTTACTTTAAACCATTGAGAACTTCATCATTCATGCAATCATTAGTCTAAGTTGAGGATCAGGGTCACACACAAAAGGAAGATCACCAATTTCAAACAACTGCCTTCCTCACAAGGGTATGTAAAAATTTCACTCATTCGCTCAAATTCGTCTAGGCTTTCAACTTTTTCACTCAATTTCACTTATCAAGAGCACTTCCCATGAATTTGATTTTCATCTCAAAAATGGTCCCCACATAAACATGTATGCAAAATCAGAAGGTCTTTTAATGGTTGTAATGGGGCCTGGCTGAGGGTAGGATAGTGAAGGATATTTAGGCTTAAGTCCCTAGGAACTAAGAGAGCATGAGCATTAAACACGTTTCCACTCAAATTCCTTTTTCCATTTTTCTTTTTTTTGTCTCGGGTGACTACGGCCTTTTTTCCTTGCTCATCTTTTTTTTTTTTTTTTGCCCCTTTTCCCTTGGCAATTTATTTGTTTTCTTCTTTTCTTTTTTTTTTCTTTTTGCCTTGGGTTTCAACCTTTATTTTTCTTTTTCTCACCCCAAAATGACATACCTCCTTGTAGCCACCCCAAACTTAGTTTCTCACAACCTTTCTCTTGCTCATTTCCATGCTCTCCTAATCCTACGATTGGGTTAACATGGTTTTTCAGATTTTGGCTCGTAATGTAGGGTCATCAAGAAACAATAGGTCAATTGGGCTCAATTTGGCTAACTAGGGAACATGCATGAGGGATGGTTCATTTTAGGCCAAATGGTTTTTTCAAAGAAAATTGCCTAAATCATTTGATGCAACACATAATCATGCAAACCATAAAGAGATTCAAGCAAACTCGGGAAAGTGCAACTTAACAGTGATTCACACATTCAAAAACAGAGTTTGAGGCTCAAATTCCTCACCTGGACATTTTGCAAATTGTTTGACCGAGATACGATTCCTAGTGTGTGCACCCCCTCACCCCAAACTTATCATAAATCAAATAATCACAATAAAATCCTCAAAGTTCAGTTTTCAATTTTTAAGTGGGGATAAACTTTTCTATTATTAGAACCTAGGGGGAAATCATCAATGGTCAAATAATTCATGCAATCAATCTATGCTCAATTCAATCAAAATCCAACAAGCTTGCCGACACGACATTCATACAAAAACTCTTGATCTTCTCAAATTATTCAAGAGCGACAAACAAAAAACAAAAACATAAACAAAACAAAACAAAAGTTAAGAGAATAGAGGGATACCTAGCTTGGGTTGCCTCCCAAGTAGCGCTTGTTTAACGTCCCGAGCCTGACTTATTAAGAAGCATCCACCTGGATCCCATAGTCTGTGGTACAGAGGCCAAGGGACGCTCATCATATCAAATCCTCCACCCGGATCAAATGGTTTGTGAAGTGGCCCTTGTAGGAGCAATACGACTCTATCCATACTTCCACCAAGCCCGAGTGTGAAAACTTCTTTGACCTCCGCAATGATGAACTCACTTCCTCTCGGGTTAAACTGTGTTTTCACGAGGAAGTGTGCCAGACCAGTGGGAGGGTCTAATTTACCGGTGTCCACACATGCATGCAAGCCAACATATTTATCTAACGCATCAAAATCAGGTTGCTTGGCAAGCATGGTGAAATCCTCTGCCACTTTATCTTCATTTTGCTCTCTACTCTCTTGCTCCGGTGCCTTGTCCCTTGCCAACTCCTCTTCCTCTGGTTGCTCTTCCTCATCATGTGGTTGTTCCGGGGCCTTGTCGCTTGTCAATCCCTTTTCCTCCGGTTGTTCTTCCTCAACATGTGGTAGTTCTTCCTCAACTCCCTGAGAACTAGTTACATCCCAGTCATATCCCAACACCCCACTGCTTCTAGTTGTTGTGGCATTGCATTGGTTCTTAGGGTCGTTCTCGGTATCAACTGGGAGAGTCTCTGGGGGATGTTCATTAAGTTGCTTTGCAAGCTGGGCCATCTGTGTCTCTAGATTGTGAATTGTCGCCCCTGTATGCGTTGTTAACTTGTCAACTTTCGTATTTATGTCGATTGACAATTTCTCCAATGCTGCATTCATCTTCTCAAAAGATGTGGCTGTAAAAGTTGACAACTTCTCAAAAGCCAACTCCCAAGGTTGTCTTCCACCATTCTGTTGAGGTTGTTGTTGCCAATTTTGTTGAGGTTGTGGTTGCCAGGCTAGACCATCGTCAGCATTACTCCAAGCGAAATCCGGATGGTCTCTACTCATATCACCCCAATACTGATTCTGACTCTGATAGTTGTTCTGGGGCACGCTGTCATTATGCCATGGTTCCACATATACTTGAGGGAAGTAGAACGGACAACTCCACGTGTCATGGTTCCCATCACAATATTCGCAACCCGGAAGCATTCCTTCGTGTACCTCGCATACAAAACAAGGCAAGACCAAGTGGAATCAAAGAAGTAGAGAGATAGTAGAAAATAAAAAGAAAACAATAAAAAAAATAAAATAAAATAAAATAAAAATAAGAACAAAAATAACTTAACCAAATAATCAAACTCCCCTAGAATCAGAAAAATTGGTTGTGCCAATCCCCGGCAACGGCGCCAAAAACTTGTTGTGACTCCGGCAAGTGTACCGGGTCGTCGCAAGTAATAAAAATAACACGGTAAGTAATTACCGAGGTCGAACTCAGGGATTGGGCTACCAATCACTAGTGCACAAAGGGGATTCCACATCGGTTATTTTTGGCTTTCCACATCGGTTTTGAAACTGATGTGGAAACGACCGATGTGGTTTATTGCCACTTTACACATCGGTTTTAAAACCGATGTGTAAAGTATATTTTAAACATCGGTTTAATACTAACCGATGTGTAAAATTAATTTAGCAATTGATAAGCAGTTGTAAATTTAACTTTCTACATCGGTTTTGCAAAAAACCGATGTGTAAAATTGACCTTCTACATCGGTTTTATAAAGAACCGATGTGTAAAGTTAAATTTACACATCGGTTTTATGTAAAACCGATGTAGAAAGTTAAATATACACATCGGTTATTGAGAACCGATGTGTAAAATCTCTTTTTTTTTTAATCTGATATTTACATTTCAATCATTCCTGTTTCACTAATGCAGATCAATAAACAAACCAGCAGTACCCTGATCAAACAAGAAACAACAACAGAACACCAAACCAGTTTTGACACAATCATTCAAAAGCAAAACATACTTCATTCAATTTTCTTATGAATGAAAACAACACTTTATCAAAGTTACATCAAAACACGAGAGAAGAAAAATTGAACCAGGACACGAGCAATAATACATATCATCAGTCAAAGGTACGTACACTATAGCTAGTATATGATAAGTTTTTAAACTAACTACATTTATACAAACTATGGGTGGTACACTTCAAGAAAGAAAGTTGCCCAACGCCTCTTTATGATGTTGATGTCAGAACCAGACAATGGAGATGGATTGTTGAATATCTGCAAGTTTAATTGGACAAAAGATTATTACTTTTAAGTAATAAACTAACATAAAACATATAACGAATCTATACTATTACTTCTAATTGTGTCAATTAACATTTACCTCACTCCATCTTTCGGTGATCCCGGAGGAGATAATTTCCAACATCCACTTTGCATCACATAGTAGCCACATTCCCATGACCCACGTTGTATACGTGACTACGTACAAATGAAACCCAATTAGAATATGAGGAATTAAATAAAATAGAAATCAATTATTGTACCCACTGCATTTGATGCATTTGAACTAATAAATATCTTACGCTGGGAATAATCCATCTGATAGCCCGAGTACGCCTTTCACCACGCTGCATGTGGGATGCATTAATAGACCTATCATGACAAAAACATTAATTAAAGTATATATAATAGATTTCAGATAATTAAAACAACTGCATTACTGATTATAAAGTATTTTAACGCTTACGTTTCGATGATCGTCTTGATTCATTCGCGGCTTATGTCCCAATGAGCGAGAAGAAGACCACGACGTTCATTCTTGGGTACAAGAGCAACAGATTGCCAATGCTTGCTTGTATTTGCGGAACAATTAGTGACTTGTAAGTCATATATAGTTATACTTAAATTAATAACCGGTACTTACTTATTGAGATAAGGCGCAAGATAGAATTGATGATCGTCTCGGGCAAGTATATCACGTATGGTAGTGACCGGGGTCTTCCGATGCTACGAGAACATCACCCTGAATGAACATGGGGTCAATGAACCCATAAAGGGCGAGGTTACCCCGATCGACTAACATACGATGCAGATACCTAATATATTGGAAAAACATGTTAATTATCATTGTATTTAAAAATTAATTACGTACTTAACTTATAAATAAAATGTACTTACGTGCACCAAAACGATATGTGTGCAGAACTGGCCATTTCTTTATTGAGTGCCATCTCCATAAGTTCTTTCTTTGGTATATACAGATTCACCAGGTGGCATCATGTTCCAACGTTACCAATGCTGCATCATCCTCCATGGTGACAACCTCGTATAGCAAGATCTTTGAAAACATCACCATGGCCAGGTACCCCTTTGTCGATCCCCTAAACAACATAGATATATATTAGTAATCACGGATAATTAAGTTATTTAATTAGTTATGAACTAAATGGTCAAATGAATACCTTGACAGAGAGAGCGGACATCTCTGGTCTTCCTAGATCCGACCTTTTAGGCACAATATCATTTCCAACATCCTATAACAAATACAAATAAAGCATTATCTTTAAACAATAATAAATATATTTCAACTATGAATATAGAAAAACACAACTAACCGAATACCTCGGATGCAACAAGAAAGCGGACCAGTCTTCTTGGCCGAGAGGATGAAGTTTCTGGGGCCCGACCCACTTTGTTTGAACCTCCTCGGTGGGCACGGGGGACTCGAGCATCGACATCTCGAATAATCTCAACAGACACCCTCGGATGATCGTCCGGTAATAACCCATGGTGTATGGTATTAACTAACTTATTATATGCCATACCAAATGCCACTAAGCGGCGATGATGATGATGATCATCAACATACAGCTCACACCTATCGTGTCGTCATCATCATCATCATCATCATCATCATCATCGCGAAAGACATCATCATCATTTTCGGGGATGATGAGGAGGATCACATGAGCCCTTAGTGCTCACATGGACGAGAGGGTTGGACGAGAGGGTTGGACACCTACTGTCATCTCTTTGGGACAAAGAAGTAAATATTGCCATCTCTTTGGGCAACCGCTCGTTCATCTCCTCGTCGAAGCTCACCTGCAATCTCCTGTTTTAGTTGTGCTCTATCTGCAACCGAATCCCTGTGGGAGGAATGTGAAGATGAACCATGGTATTGGCGAATGCCGACTCCCCATCCAACACCAATGACACGGCCGGGTGGTCCGGTTTCTGGATGGCGAGAGATAAGATATCATTGCGTCCTCTCTAGGAACAAAGGTTCCTTGGGTTAGCTGATCATCCAAGGCATCCTATCACATAAAAATATCAGGTCACATTACAATTCGGTAACAATCTTAAAATGACAATTACAACAAACTATACTTACAATCCTCTCGGCTACTTGGCGGGCCTCCTCGGATGTATATTGTCCCGTTTTTCTTTGTCGGCCCCTCTTCCATGAACGATGGCGTGGGGGTGGAGGTGGATCAACAACCTCTGGAAGATTTTCAGCATTAGGATCCGCTTGAGATGTCGCCCTGGCGACGTGATGGCCATCACGGCCGTGACATGCCAATCGAACCGCAGACCCTCACAGTGGAAGCGATCACGGCCTGGCCGTGATGGTGGTCACGCTACCGTGATGCACCAACCAAAGGAAAGCATCCTCCAAGGCGGAACCTATCACGGCCTGGCCGTGATGGCCATCACTGGCCGTGACATGCCAACCGAACCAGACCCTCACAGGCGAATCGATCACGGCCTTGCGTGGATGGTGGTCACTACCGTGACAGAACAACTGATGAAGCATCCTCCCAGCTCGGAAATCCGTCACGGCCAAGCCGTGACAGCAAGACGGCTGGCGTGACGGGTGATACCACCACTGGAAAAATCCAGTCTAGGAGCAACAGAACAACACATGCAAGTATAATATCCAACCAATACGAGACAAAGATCATAACATAACTAAAGAAGAAACAAAAATATACCAGAGGGACGACCAAAAAAGGCCCTCAACACGCAAACAAGGGTAGCTCGCGGCTTTGGTTCTCGGTGGTTCTCTTACGAAGCAGAAAATGAAGGCTCGCAATCGCAGTGGTCTTCTTTGTCTACGATTGAAAAGGGAAAAAGGACGTGAAGAAGGGAGCGAGAGAGAGAAAGAGAAAGAAAGAGAGAGAATGAGAAGAAGGAAATGCAGAGAGAGAGAATGAGAAGAAGGAAATGCAGAGAGAGAATGAGAATGAGAGAGAGAGAGACGCATACCGAGGGTAGCTCGCGGATGTGAGTGCAGTGAGAGAGATGGAAAAGCAATGACAACGCCGTTAGCGAGAGGGAGGGAGTGTTGTGTTTTAGGGTACGTTCAGAAACTGAGAATGAGGGCGCAAAACACACGGAGGGAAATAGAAAAATGGGACTATTACACATCGGTTATGAGGAAAACCGATGTGTTAAACATATTATACACATCGGTTATGCAAAAACCGATGTGTAAACATGAAACATTTAAATTCTGATTTTTCTTTTAAATTTTATACATCGGTTAATAAAAACCGATGTGTAAAAGTGTAACCTAAATTTCTATTTTTTTTTCTTTATAATTTTATACATCGGTTATTTAAAAACCGATGTGGTTACTCACCATTTTACACATCGGTTCAAAAAGAACCGATGTTGAATGTTAAAAATTCCGAGTTTTAAATTTTTTTATTTTAATTTTACACATC
This sequence comes from Sophora flavescens, assembly GCA_030762895.1. Taxonomy (NCBI): domain Eukaryota; kingdom Viridiplantae; phylum Streptophyta; class Magnoliopsida; order Fabales; family Fabaceae; genus Sophora; species Sophora flavescens. Next base: position 244,295,928 of record CM061063.1, on the reverse strand, counting down.
GGTTATATATAACCGATGTGGAAAAGTATTACACATCGGTTATTCTCTAAACCGATGTGTAATACTTTCCTTTGAATTTCAAAAATGCCACCGCCTCGTTTTACACATCGGTTTATACTAAACCGATGTGTAAACTCCGATGTAGAATCTCTTTTTTGCACTAGTGAATTCGACTAATCCACGGCAAATCAGATATGTTCGGTCAAGTTACAGAAGGTGGTTGAGAGAGAGAGAGAATAGGATTGTAATCTAAATTAACAAATCTAAATAAAACTAAACGATTAAAATCTGAAATTAAAATTTCCAAGGTTACAAATCCACCTACCCAACATGCATACCCAAGTGATGATGAATTCCTCCCTAAGTTCAATTACAATGTCAACCGGGACCCCTAATTTCTCCTAAATTCACTATGCGTGCTCAAATAGGACGTATTCGACGATTGGATTAATTACTTGCAGGTCTCATAATCCTAATCTCGAATTCTGTTAATTCTTGTTCCCTAAATGGTTGCACTAATCTCCTAATTCCACGGTCGTGCTCATTATTCGATTAGTGATTCCAATTCAAGTTCTAAAACGTGAATCGCCGTTTGGCCTTAACACGTTTAACTAGTTAATCATGCAACACATATGATCAACACAATCAATTCAGAATTGGAAAACATTAATTAAAAGAAGGAAAGGAAAACATACATCACATCGAATCTACACTGCCATGGGCGGCTTCATTGTTCCCTCGGACGAAGGGGATTAGTTCCTCATGCTCATAGACAAACACTTGGACATAATCACCATCGTAAAATAAAAAGAAAAAGAGAAAAGGAGACGCAGCTCCAAGGAGAAATAAGGATTCGTAACTACTGCCCTAACCTAAGTGGAAAAACTGGATCGTAACGATTCCCCCCCTAAAGTTGATCTGCAAAAGCCTTTAAATAGGATTCCTGATTTGCGCTCGCTCGCGAGGCGAGCAGCCTTTCGCGAGGCGAGAATTAAAATTGGCGCGCTTTCAATTTGAACTCTCGCGAGGCGAAAGTGTGTTCGCGGGGCGAGTCTTCAATTTCAGGATGTGACCTTCATCACGGCTGGGCCGTGATGGCCTCTGACTTCCAAGTCTTCATTCTCTCGCGAGGCGAGATGTCTCTCGCGGGGCGAGTCTTCAAACCTTAAACTGTTCACGGGCGTGGTCTTCATCACGGCTTGGCCGTGATGGTCTCTGTCTTGCAGGTCTTCATGATTCGCGGGGCGAGAAGAGTCTCGCGTGGCGAGACAGAAATGTTGACTTTTGCTGCTTTGTTGACCTTCAGTCTCGCGAGGCGAGAATACACTCGCGGGGCGAGTGTCTCCAGACTTGTAATTTCCACTGCTTTTCGACTTTCCTTGACTCCCGGAGCTTCACTTATTTAATCTGAAACAACAAAAGCACCCACAAGTGTAATTCTATTCAAAATAACCTAAAAACTACACAAAATACACCAAACGAGTCAAAGACTAACTTAGGAATAAAACAAGGCAAATTTGGGCGAAAACGAGAGTGAACTCGAATAAATTGCACGAAAACCACAGTCCATCTAGTTATAAAACTAGATAAGCCAGAGGCTTATCAAGAGTCCTTCACGCGTTAATTGCCAATTATCGTAAGGTAAACGTCTTTCCCTTTGTGCTTCCTTTTCAATTCTTTTGGTTGGGAAACTAATTGGTTAACTTTTCTATGTTGGCCAAGGCTTAAGACGATTCATCAAGTCAATCGAGGGAACCGATTAGAACGACGTTGTTTAGAGAGGAATCTTCATACCAGGTATGGGGAGAAGGGACAATATTAGGGGTGTAACGAGTCGGTTTGGTTCGGTTTTTGGCAAAAAAATGTCCGAACCCATCAAATTTGGTCAGTTTGGTTTGGTTCAGTTTTAGGAGATTTTTTCCACAAAACCCGAACCAAACCAAACCAATGAAGTACGGGTTGGTTCGGTTCGGGTCATCGGGTTCACTATTTAAAGATGAAAAAATAAATACAAAAATTTTAAAAACACTAAGCCACATCCCAGCCCAAACCAACAGCCCCCAAACTAACCCTAGATCTGATCCATCTCCCCATTCCATATTCCTACTCAGCGGCTACCCTTTTTCTACCTGATCTTCCTATGTTGTGCTTCTATTCCTACTCAGTCGCTACCCGAAATCCAGATAAGCACAATAGAAAAGCTTCGACAGCACGACCTCGATGGAGCTTCTTGGATTGAGGATGGCGCGGCAGCCACTGCTTAGACCATGAAGAAGCATAATAGATAAGCTTGGACAGAGGAGCGACGAGATCTGGTCACGAAGCACGAGTCACGATCGCCTGTGATGGAGGTGCGAGGAGCTGCTGACGACGATCTAGTCACGACTCTGTGTGGCGGCGACGGAATCCTACGTGGCCAGGTCAGAGATGAGATAGGAGAATACAAAGATGTGATGCGATAATCGTGGTCACTGGCCAGAGATGAGATGTAGTTGTGAGAGGACATAATGAGACTGAACAATGAACTAAGGGAGGGAGAGGCTCAGGTGCATGAAAACTTAGGGAAACAACTGAAGTGTACAGTGGTCGGGACGGGTAGTCGGTTTTGGAAAATAAAATCCACTACCCGAACCAAAGCTCATCGGTTCCTTTTGGTTCACTTCGGGTTTTTACCTGAACCAATCAACTTTGGTTTTTTACGATTTAGTTTAGTTCGGTTTAGTCGGGTTGGTCGGGTTTACCCAGTCCACTTACACCCCTAGACAATATGTTTATGTGAATTGATGTCTTGGCATGATTATATGACTTATGTGTTATGATATGTTTATTTGGATCATTGATGATGATGTTGTTATTATAATTATAATATGTTATGTGTTGATGCCATGATTGAATGAATTGCCATGAATTGGTTGTTGGTTGTTCGTAGTGAACATTAATCATAAACGATGTTTAATCTATGATGATAGGTTAATGAAAAAAAGGGAGGTTTTCCCCTTTGGTTAATAAGACATGAACGTTAAGGATAATGCGAGGACTTTTACCAAAAGGTTTAGAAAGACCCTAGGGAATGATTTGTGCGAGTTTGAGAGCGACCAATTAAAGGATTAATTCCCTAAAAAGCTATAAGCCATAAAGATTAAGCCTAAGTGATAAGATCATAGTTAATGGATTTAGTAATGCCAATAGGTTTAATCTATGTTTTACATCAAAGGATTTAACAAGGGTCTACGACCCTTGCTGCCCAGAAATAGTGCGGCATGCTCTTGAGCATGATCGTGCTTAATAAGAAGCACGCCCATGCTTCACCACAAACCCATAAAAGGTTATGCTCTTCGAGTAAAACCGTGCTTGACTCAAGGGCTAGCATGACCGTGCTCGATAAGGAGCACGCCCGTGCTCCCTTGCCCAGAACAGAAAACATAAAACAATTTCAGATAGAGGTTGTTAACCCAATCGCTTAAAAGACTTAATAAGACACCAACGAAACTTGAAGACCAAAAGACAAGTGAAAAGATGTGAAAAGATGTTGTACCTTGGTAGCCTAGTGACCAAGGGGGCCTTGATGCATGATGGTCAAGGTAGTAATATCTAGTTGATAATGGCTAGAGTGACGATAATGATGTATCATGGTAGCCTAGTGGCCAAGGGGCCCTCGATAGTCGAGTGGTCGTGGTGGTAATATCTGGTGCAGAACGGCCAGAATGATTAAAAGACTTAATGATGAACGTTATGTGATAATCCTCGATAGCCTAGTGGTCGAGGTGATGATGGTGATAAAACTTGGGTAGCCTATGGGCCCAAGCGGAGGTGCTGATTGTGATGGTGTGTTTTTTTGACATGAATTCACGCATTGGAGATGGTAACGGGGGATGTACAATATAGGGGAGGTTGTCCGTGAGTAAGACGATCTGGCCGTCCATGGGACCTGGTACCCCCGCGGTGGCGCATCCGTGAGTAATATGCGTCAGCTATCCAAGGGGTCCAACCAAGGTAAGTTGGATTGCCCCGGTGTTGGTGCCTAGTGGCCAATGTGGAGATTTAACCCCGAAGTTGTCATCCTGAGATAGATTGGATCCAAGTGCATAGTAGAGGAGTGAAGCAGAACTACATTGCATATCATACGCATTATGTGATGATGGCAGTTATGAAATTACTGTATGTTATAACATGCTTGTTTAATATATGCTCGTCTTGCTAACTGTTTCCTTGTCGTTATATTCATGTTAATGTTTCTTACTCCCCTTTGCTATGTTTTGTGTTGCATGTATTTCTCTATGTGCAGAGGATGACGATCAGCCCGTCAAGGAGTGACTCTGAGGAGCCGCTACTAGTGTTTAGGATTTCCAGTTTTTCAGTAGTTGTGTAGTTAGTTGTTTCAGTTTTATCCGAGGATTTGTTATTCCGTATTTTGGTTATACCAGCTCTGTATGTGACATCGGGGTTGGGTTTGCTTCTACGTTATGTTTTTGTTGAACCTTATGATATGTTTTTACTTCCGTGTTTTGAACATGTTACAATGCGGCAACCTCTGGTCGTTGTTTTAATTCCTTATTTAAATTAAGTACCTTTTTTTATAAATGTTTATCTTTATCGTTTTTATGCTTTTATATGTATACGGGGTAGAGGGTGTCACATTTAGTGGTATCAGAGCAATTAGGCCCTGTCCGGACGTGGTATGAGTTTGTTGTGAGTCTGTTGTGTGCTCTTGTTTGAATTGTCTATACTTGTTATAGACAATGATGCAATGTGTTAGAAGCCGTAGCTTTTCCTGCTTTAAGTTCCCTGTGTTTAACAAGTTGTCTTAGGCGTTTACAGGAACTTATGACAGGAAGAGGAGGCAGGAACGACCAAGCTACTGCTGACGCTTTGGCACTCTTTGCCAATGCGATAGGCCAAAACCAGAATGCCAACAACAATGGGAGACCAGCTGAGTTCTAGGGTCTCGACAAGTTCCAGTGGAAGAATCCACCGTCCTTCAGAGGAGCTTATGATCCTAAGGGTGCCATGTTGTGGTTGAGGGAGACAAAGAAGATTTTCATAGCTATGGGATGCAATAAATAGCAGAAGGACATTTTTGGAATCTTTATGCTGACAGAGGAGGCAGATCACAGGTGGGAGAACTACCGCCAGTGCATGCAGGCTGTAGGTACTGTGGTTACATGGGACGTCTTCAAAGATGGGTTTCTAGAGAAGTACTTTCCAGCTGACATCCGCGACATGAAAGAGATGGAGTTTTTGGTGTTGAAGCAGGCTAACATGTCAGTGGGAGAATATGCTGCTAAATTTGAGGAGCTCGCCTGTTACTATACTCTATCAGTATATGACGGACGACCATTCTAAGTGCGTCAAGTTTGCGGATGGTCTGTGCCCTGAGATCAAGTAGGCTATTAGCTACCAGGAGATCAGAGTATTTTCAACTTTCGTGAACAAATTCAAGACCTATGACGAAGCTTGCAAGTCTGGAGGATCAGCCTCCAAGGGATCAGACAGTCAGGGTAACAGGAAGAGTGATCAAGGGAACAAGTGGAAGTCACCTCTCGCCCCAGCTGGCTGGAACTTCAAGTGTGATGGCAAGAAGCCCTAGCCTTCTTCAGACAAGTCCAGAGAGTGGGATTCTTCTACACCTAAACCCTTCTGGTGCGGCAAGTGTGGACAGAGTCACTACACCAATCAGTGCAAGGAGAAGGACATCATCTGTTTCAAGTGTGGTAAGTATGGCCACATCAGTCGGGATTGAGGAGGAGCCAAGTCAGAGTAACATAGTGCTGGCAAGGGTCAGAAGCCTCAAGCCAACCGTCTGAAGCCTACAGGGAGAGTCTTTTCTCTCAGTGGAGCCGAATCCTCAGAATCCAAAGATTTGATCCAAGGTGTGTGCCTCATTGATGGAACTCCTTTGAATGTATGGTTTGATTCGGGTGCGACTCATTCCTTCGTATCTCATGAATGTTTTAAAAATCTTAAATTGCCTGTGACTTTCCTTGAACATAATTTGGTTGTTGCCACACCCACAAACAAACCCATTCTTACTTCTCATGCATGCAAGTAGTGTCATATTACCATTGATGGTAGAAATTTTGTTGTTGATCTTGTATGCTTACCCTTAAAGGACCTTGATGTTATTCTTGGCATGGACTGGTTATCTTCCCACCACGTGCTTTTGAATCATTTTGATAAGACCATAGTTTTTGGAACTCCAGTGGAGTCTAAAGATCCGAACTTCCTTTCTGCCAACCAAGTGAAAGCTTCGATAAAAGACGAAGCCCAAGTGTACATGATGCTAGCTTCCATGGAATTAGAGAGCCCTCCTGATGTTGGAAGCGTGCCTGTTGTGCAAGAATTTTCTGAAGTGTTCCCGGGGGATGTTTATAACTTACCCCCAGAGAGAGATGTTGAGTTTACCATAGATTTAGTGCCTGGCACCGGGCCTATATCCATAGCACCCTATAGAATGTCTCCTCTAGAGCTAGCAGAGTTGAACAAACAGATAAAGGATCTGATGCAGAAGCTGTTCATTAGCCCTAGCGTATCCCCAAGGGGAGTGCCAGTGTTGTTGGTAAAGGAAAAGAATGGTAGTATGAGGTTGTGTGTCAACTATCGGCAGCTCAACAAGGTGACCATTAAGAATCGGTATCCCCTCCATAGGATTGATGATCTCATGGACCATTTGATAGGCGCTTGCGTCTTTTCTAAGATAGATTTGAAGTCAGGGTACCATCAGATTCGGGTTAAGTCTGAGGACATCCCGAAGACAGCGTTTAGGATGCACTGTGATCACTATGAGTAAATGGTCATACCCTTCAGCTTGACTAATGCTCCTATTGTGTTCATGGACTATATGAACAAGACCTTTCACCCTTACTTGGATAAGTTTGTGGTGGTTTTCATAGATGACATCTTAGTGTACTCCAAGACAAAGGAGGAACATGAGGAGCACTTGAGGGTTGCCTTGCATACCCTTAAGGAAAAGAAGTTGTATGCTAAGTTGTCTAATTGTGAGTTTTGGTTAGAGGAAGTGAGCTTCTTGGGACATGTCATCTCTAAGGGTGGCATAGCCGTGGATCCGGCAAAGGTAGAGACGGTGCTCCAGTGGGAAGCGCCAAAGTCAGTGACCGAGATTAGGAGTTTCTTGGGTTTAGCCGGGTACTATAGGAGGTTCATAGAAGGCTTTTCTAAGTTAGCTTTACCCTTGAATCGTCTCACCAAAAAGGGATAGTTGTTTGTGTGGGACTCTAAGTGTGAGGAGAGTTTCCAAACCTTGAAGGATAGGTTAACGTCAACACCGATTTTGTTTTTGCCCGATCCTAGTAAACCTTTTGTAGTGTATTGTGATGCATCGAAGCAAGGTTTAGGTGGAGTGTTGATGCAAGATGGTAAGGTAGTAGCTTATGCTTCTAGGCAGTTGAAAACCCATAAGAAGAAATACCCTACCTATGACCTAGAGTTAGGATCTGTGGTGTTTGCCTTAAAGATCTGGAGGCATTAAGTTTATGGAGCTAAGTTTGAGGTCTTTAGTGATCATAAGAGTTTGAAGTATCTCTTTGATCAGAAGGAGTTGAATATGAGGCAGTGTAAGTGGATGGAGTTATTAAAGGATTATGAGTTTGAGTTGACCTACCACCTTGGAAAGGCCAATGTGGTAGCAGATGCCTTGAGTAGGAAAACCTTGCACGTCTCCGCTTTAATGGTTAGGGAGATGGATCTGATTGAGGAATTTAGAGGCCTTAGTTTAGCTTGGGAAGTTACCCCTAAGGGCATTAGGCTTGGAACCTTGAAGGTTACCAACAGTTTGATGGAACAGTTTGATGCCACTAAGATGTATCTGGATCTTAAGAGGATGTTTTACTGGCCTAGGATGAAGAAGGATGTAGCCGAGTTGGTGTATGCTTGCTTAGTGTGCCAAAAGGCTAAGATAGAACACCAAAAGTCATCAAGAAAATTGCATCCTTTAAGTATCCCATAACGGAAATGGGATAGTATCTCCATGGATTTTGTGTCTGGACTCCCTAGGACTCCAGCTGGTTATGAAGTTATATGGGTTGTTGTGGATAGATTGACCAAGAGGCCTTAGGAAAGAAGCTTAGGCTTTGTTCAGCTTATCATCCACAGACTGATGGTTAGTCTGAGTGAACCATCCAGTCCTTAGAGGACATGCTTAGAGCTTGTGTGCTAGAACAGTAGGGTAGTTGGGACAAGTTTTTGCCCCTAATAGAGTTTACCTACAACAACAGCTTCCATTCCAGTATTGGGACGACACCTTATGAGGCTCTTTATGGGAGGAGATGTAGGACACCCTTGTGTTGGAGTGAACCTGGTGATAGTGTAATGTTAGGACCTGAGATAGTGCAAGAAACAACCGAAAAGGTGAGGATGATTCAGGAAAAGATGAAAGCAGCACAGAGTAGGCAAAATAGCTACCTTGACAAAAGGAGGAAGGCGCTCAAATTCAAGGAAGGTGACCATGTATTCTTGGGAGTTACCCAGACAACTGGGGTTGGTAGAGTAATTAAAGCTAAGAAACTTACTCCCAAATTCATCGGCCCTTACCAAATTCTTATAAAAGTCGGTGAAGTTGCTTACCAAATAGCATTGCCACCTTTCTTGTCCAAACTTCACAACGTCTTTCATGTGTCACAACTTAGAACATAAATTCATGATCCGAGTCATGTGATAGTACCCGATACCATACAGTTGAAAGAGAACTTGACTTTTGAGGTACTACCCCTTCGAATTAAGGATCGGAGGGTGAAGCAGCTGAGGGGCAAGGAGAATCCTTTGGTTAAAGCCATTTGGAGCGAAGCGACTGAGGAGAGGGCGACTTGGGGGTTTGAAAGCAAGATGATGGACGTCTACCCACATATCTTCGTTCGAGGTATGTAGAAAATTTTGAGGACAAAATTTTTTATAAGGGGGGTGGAATTGTAACACCCTGTTTTTCGTTAAGCGCTTGGTTGTATGCTTATATGGTTGTTAAGTCCTTAGGACTTAGTCTAGAGTTGTTGGTTAAGGGCTAAGTGGGGGTTTTACCCTTAAAATCCATTTCTGGTACATGAGCACACCCGTGCACATTCACCAGCACGCCTGTGCTTAGGCTGCAAGCAACTCGCTGACGCTGATGTAAGCACGACCATGCTCAATAGGGAGCACAACCATGCTCAGTAGTCAAACGCGTCTCACTGACGCTAAGTTGAGCACGCCCGTGCTCAATAGTAAGAACGGTCGTGCTCGGGTCTGAGTCTATATATAGACATCAGTTTGTGAGGGTTACGAGTTACAACCCTCAAATTGACACTTTAAGCAACCCTAAGTCTGACAGCAGTTGTTTCTTTCCCTTTTCATAGAACCCAACTGTTCTTGGCTTTCTTGTTCCTTGGGAAAGTCCTTCACGCGCTAAGTGCCAATTATCGAAAGGTAAACATCTTTCCCTTTGTGCTTCCTTTTCAATTCTTTTGATTGGGAAACTAATTGGTTAACTTTTCTATGTTGGCCAAGGATTGAGACGGTTTATTGAGCCAATCGAGGGAACAGAACAATGTTGTTTAGAGAGGAATCTTCATACCAGGTGTGGGGAGAATGGACAATATAAGTATGTAGACTTGGGGGTAGCGTAAGACGAAGGGTTCCCATGACCCTTTATGTTTGATAACATGAATAGATGAATATGTTTTATGATAATATGTTTATGTGAATTGATGTCTTGGCATGATAATATGACTTATGTATTATGATATGTTTATTTGGATCATTGATGATGATGTTGTTATTATAATTATAATATGTTATGTGTTGATGCCATGATTGAATAATTGCTATGAATTGGTTGTTGGTTGTTCATTGTGAACATTAATGATAAACGATGTTTAATCTATGATGATAGATTAATGATAAAAAGGGAGGTTTTCCCCTTTGTTTAATAAGACATGAACGTTAAGGATGATGCGAGGACTTTTGCCTAAAGGTTTAGAAAGACCCTATGGAATGATTTGTGATAGTTTGAGAGAGACCAATTAAAGGATTAATTCCCTAAAAAGCTATAAGCCATAAAGATTAAGCCTAAGTGATAAGATCAGACTTCATGGATTTAGTAATGCCAATAGGTTTAATCTAAGTTTTACCCTGAAGGATTTGACAAGGGTCTACGACCCTCACTGCCCAGAAATAGTGCGGCCTATTCTTGAGCACGGCCGTGCTTAATAAGGAGAACGCCCATGCTCCACCATAAACCCAGAAAAGGTCATACTCTTCAAGCACGACCGTGCTTGACTCAAGTCAAGGGCCAGCACGACCGTGCTGGAAAAGGAGCACGCCCATGCTCCCTTGCCCAGAACAGAAAATAGAAAACAATTTAAGATAGGGGTTGTTACGCCAAACGCTTAAAAGACTTGATAAGACAACAACGAAACATGAAGAACAAAAGACAAGTGAAATGATGTTGTACCTTGGTAGCCTAGTGGCCAAGGGGGCCTTGATGCATGATGGTCAAGGTGGTAATATCTAGTGCATAATGGCTAGAGTGATGATAATGATGTACCTTGGTAGCCTAGTGGCCAAGGGGTCCTCGATATCCGAGTGGTCGAGGTAGTAACCTCTGATGCAAAACGGCCAGAGTGATTAAAAGACTTAACGATGAACATTAAACGATAATCCTCGATAGCCTAGTGGTCGAGGTGATGATGGTGATAAAACTTGGGTAGCCTATGGGCCCAAGCGGAGGTGGTGATTGTGATAGTGTGTGGTTTGACATTGTAACACCCCAGTTTTTATTGTTCTTCAATAACATTAATCATACATATATGTGTGTGTGTGTGTGTGTGTGTGTGTGTGTGTGTGTGTGTGTGTTTATATGTGTATATGTTTATATGTTTACATTATTTTATTTGGAAAGATTAATTTTCAGGATGTTTAACTTTGTTTATTTTAAGGGGTTTAATTTGAGTAATTTTAATTACTCATTTAAAATGATTTTTATTAAGTGTGTTAGCACTGCTTTATTACAGTACATGCACGTTTACTAGACAATAATATTATGTTATTGTCAGTATTAGTATTTATTTAGAAAAAATATTTCAAATGATATGATTGAAAGAAAAATATTTTCAAATTTATTCTATTTAATTTTAGATTTGAAAATAAACTGATTTAGAATTAATCGGAGATTAATTTTGGATCATTGATTTTCTTAATTGATAAATTCAACTATCAATCTTTAATCTAATTTGAAATTTGAAAGTATATATTTGTCACTTATTGTTTTTAGATCTAAGTGTTAATATTATTATTCTTTTTCTAAACTATATCTCAACCACACATTTTACCTATAACTAACTAAAAGAAAACAAAACAAAACAAAAGCAAAAATAAAACTCTCTCTCCTGGTTATATTTTCTATCACGACACCCCCCACCCACCCACCCACATTTCTTCTTTCTTTTTCTTTTCTTCTCCCCCCCAACTTCATCTTCCTCCTTCTCATCACACCATCGCTAGGGAGGAGCTCCGACTCAATTATGTTTTCATAAATTAAATATATAATTTCCTTTGATTTTTACGTTTTGAGGATTATTAATTATGGTTATGTTGTTCAACTGATTGAATGTGCTTGGATGCTCTCTTGACGTGGCTCATGACTGCGCTTGTTTGGAAAACACGAATTTCATGTTAGGAAGTCGTTGCTAAGTTACTTGTGTGTGTTCCAAGATTTCAAGTAGTTAGTGGACATCCAGTCTTGCGAAGTTTCAATGGGCGGGGAATAAAACTTTGAAACCTGGGATAAAGGATATTTTTCTGGTCTAAAAAGGTAAAGGGAGTAAGCCTGAGGAGTTCCTAGTAGCTATATACTTAATGTTATGAACTGGTTGTGATGATATATAATGTATTGCATGACTGTGAATATTCATATGTTATATGATACTGAGATATTCGAATTGCGTATGTCTGATGAATATGTATATATGTTGTCATTTGTGTTTTTGAACTATTGAGACTGGTTGAGGTATGACATTCGTCATAGCTTATGGTTTGGAAAATTATTTTTGTTGAAATCATATGAACACAAAATGATTTGGCTTTCGTTGGAAAGTGATTGGAAACAGAGAGGAGTGGACTAGATTTCTGTGCTGAGGTTTCAGACTGGATTCTGATTACGGTGAAGCCGGACTAGCATTCCCACTGTTAAGAACCTAGCGTTCCGAGACGTCGGACTAGCGTTTGTTGAGAAGAGATTTTTGAAAATTTCTTAAAGATGTTTTAAAATTCTAACTGATATTAAAAGACTAACTAATATCATAAGAGTTTTTGGCAGACGTGCCGTTGCGAATCGAGCTACAATTTCAAACGAGGTGAACTGACAAATTTGATAGTTACAGACCAAAGGCATATTCTTGGGCTTTTGGGTCTTTAGGGACATTCGGGCTCAAACTCCATGTAATGCTTGGGGCTTTGCAAACTCTTGTCGTTGAACTCGATTACCCTGCACGAGTGTGCTCAATCAAGAACTATCCAAATATTATATAGGAGAGATACGATACCCTAGAACAATTGGGGCAACGGACCCATTCGAGAGGCCACCTACACGAAACAATTGTGTTATTGGGATTATCGTGACCTACATGCTCGAAGAAGGGAAGTTAGGATCTCCAGATATTTGTGATTTAGAAAGTCGATATTGAAGTGTTAAAAAACTTATTTTCGGAACATTCTTGTTGATTATAATGCTTTGTTACGATAATCTTTGATTTAAAGTCTTTTTGTTTGAGGTAAATATAACTTCTGCTATATGAATTTTTATATTGCTTTTCCTTGTAATGTTATCGAAATGTTAAGTATGTAACTGGTAAGTCTATACTCATATATTGGTAACTCACCTTTGCAATATATCTGGGTGGTCTTGTGTTGTACTTTGGTACGTTACTGCAGGTGATGTCGAGATGTTTTCTGCCCCAAATCGGTGGGATTAGTCTCGACTTTTAAAGAAGGTTTAGTAACTGGAATGACCATGGAGGTCTTTTTCCAGTAAGAGTCTTATAGTACGACCAGCTTAGTCTATCGAGTCAAGTTTAGTTTTGGAGAAGTTTCTTATTTATTTGCATTATGGATCTGAGAGTTTTTATTGGATTACCGTTATGTTTATGAATGTCTCTTAGAATGACCAGCTTAGGTGTTTAAGATGTTGTTGATTAATGATAGTATGTATGTTTATGGCTCAGAGAGCCTTTATTTTGGATAGAATGTTTATGGCTAGGAGACCCTTTCTTTTGGATGAAAATATGAATATATTAGCATGTGTTTTTGTTTGGGATGTTGAAATTATTAAGGATACTTTGTCGAAATTTTTGTAAAAGTTATAGATCTGTATTCAAGTATGTTTCTAAAAAAATAGACTTGCCAGGCTAGGATTATAAGCCTATGCACCGGTAACGGCTTAGGTTTTTAGGTCGTGACAATTTATATACATGACCAGAATCTATACAGTGATAGGTGAACATGTGGTGTTATTATCTTATAATATGTTTAAGTTCTTACCGCAACCGTAGGAAAATAAATTTTTATACCCATTTTTCTGACACCTAAGTACTTATATAAATTATTATTCCGAAAGCAAACCAGCATTTATTATTTTATTTAATATGTTTTTATGAAATTGAGTTAGTCATGTAATGACCAAGGGGGTGTTACATTAGTGGTATCAGAGCTGGTTGAGTCTTTAGGGAACCTTGGGGAATAGGTCTGTTATGTTTTTTGTTGTGTGATCTCTGGTTGGACATCACTTGAATTGTTTCCTTGTCGAAACAAGGTGTGTTAGCTTATAAGTATGTGTTTTTATCTTGATGGGTTTCATGAGTTTTGACTTATAGGAACCCATGGCTAGTAAATTATGTTTCGGTCCATGTGTGACACATTTAGTTATCCTTTTTGGATTGTGTCAGACATTTGAATGGTATGCCTGTTAAGGTAGATTTTCTAGGAATGTTCACTGAGAATATCCCAATTTATCATGTGCGAAAGGATTTTTCGGGAGTGTTCCCTGGAAATGTTCTAGATTTGCTTCTAGAGAAGGATATTGACTTTCGATCAATCTAGTTTCAAGATTCGGTCTGATTCTATATCGCTTCGTGCAGAATGTCGCCTACAAAGTTAATCGAGTTAGATGATTTGATTTAACTGAAAGATCTATGGTCTAAGCAGTTTGTTAGACTGAGTGTTTATCGTAGGAAGCACCAATGTGTTGTGATGGTCCAAGACACTGCGTGGATTTCTGATAACTCAATAAAGTGACGATTATGAACGAGTATTCTCTGCCGTGCGTAGTTGATTTGATAGACCACTTGCGAGGAGTTGTTGTCTACTCAAAGATCGACTTGAGGACAAGTTATCACCAGATTGGAGTGATGACCTATCTAAGATTTTGCACCGTCAACTCAGCTTAGGAGGAAAGATCAGTTCTTCGTATGTCTGATAGATTGACTAGGTTGTCTGTTATCATGCTCGATTCATGGTGACCAGCCTAAGCGTGTCTGGAAAGACCTGTGTGCTTGTTGGAACTAAGGTGAATCGAATTGAATTTTCTACCTTAAAGGAGTGTCTCGGGATTAAGAAACTCTTTACCGTACTATTCGATTATTATGAATTTGTAAGTCGGCATTTGTTTTTCGAGCCCTATGGTTGTATTAGACAATCACAGCGGTGAAGTTGTAAGTGTTAGACATATTTTTCTGATTTTGATTTGAAATCTGTCAGAACTCATGAATTAATTTTGCTAGTTCATAAATTGCAACCAATTGATTTCCTTGTTTGTAAGGAGTTGTACTCACACTTCTAAATAACCCTCAGTGTATTAGACATTGGAGTGGATTGATTGATAGTATCCATTGGTATGGAATTTTCATATTCTGTTGAAAGAATTTGTTATGACTATTTCTTGACCAGTCTGATTTTTGGCCAGACTATTTTCCTTTTTAAAGTTGTTGTTTTGTAAATTCTTTATACTAAGAATGAATCCTCTTGGGATTAGGAACTATTCATTCTTTGATTTCCTAAATCCGTTGGAAGTTCTTGTGAAAGAAGGAACTTTATTAGAGTCATGGTTTTAAACATGTATTAGCTATGCATTTTTACACTCACGAACCTCATTGAATAATCTTTTTCCATACTGGAAGTTCCGGTATCATTCAAATTGATGGAATTCTTCTTTACGCTTTTGTGAAAGTGAAATCAAGAAAATTTCATTTCTTGAAAATTTCTTTATGTCATCTTTAAGATCAGGTCTTATTGTGGTTTGAAAGGACTTGTTATCCTTGATCAACTTCACCCTACGTATTTTTCCAAATGTAATTGACATGTGACCTATCTCATGAGTCATGAGGATGGGTATCTGGTCCATATCAAGATATCGGAGTTAGTCGAGTACAGTGAAGAAGAGGTAATTTGACAATTGAGACCTCCTTTGTTAAGATGTGGGCGTCACCATGATCTTTCATTATGATTTACCTAGGACCTCTAAGAGGTCGTAATTCATTTTGGACGATCGATGTCAGGTTAACAAGGAAGGCACCTTTATTACAGGTTAAGATTCACTATGCAGTGGATAAGTAAACCGAAGAATGTATCAGAGGACTGTTTAGGCTTCATGGAGTATCTTCGAGTATCGTTTCAAATGAAGACCCGAAGTTTACCAACGTTTATCTATAAAGTCCGCTCTAAGTGTTAAGGACCAAGTTGAGGCTAAGCCCAACAGACCATTTTCAACTCGAGTGAGTGAGCGAGCAAAATGATATGATCTTTAGGAAGTTGATTTGGGAGTAAGTGTAGTATTTGACTACGATCATCCCTTTAGTCGGATGGACAAGAAGTGATGAAAGTTTTGTTAAGGTATAGTTGTGACTAGTAACATGTGTCCTTAAGATCAATACCAGTGAGTGGGGTAATTATTATAAATCAAATGTTGATCGAAGCAGAATACCGTTAAAGGAATGTAGGGTAATGATTAAGGTCTGTAGTTGAGATTAGTTGTATGAGTTTGGAGATTTACAGGAAAGTTTATATAGTAGTTCTCTTAAGCTGAACAGGAGCAGTAAAGAGGAGTTCTTGTGTAAAACTAAGTTCTTAGAAAAGTTCAAGATTTATGGTTTTGGATAATTAAAATCGAGGTGATTCCTTTTTTATTGGAGACTTGAAATGTGTTTTTGATATAATCTAGAAGAGTAGACTACGCCCAAAGGGACTGGGACTACGATTGAATACCTTGAGTATGAAGTTGATGCATGTTGTAGTAAAGTATGTTTTTATCTTGGTAATGACTATGAGAGTTAGATGTGTAGAAACCAGTTTTCTAGTGGACCAGTAATTGAGAATAGAAGTGATTAAGTTGGATTTTTCTCTTCATATTAGAGGAAAATTTTTCTGATGGATTAGTGTTGAATGAAGAAGAGATTAAGTTTTAATTTTATCTTTCGTGTACGAGAGATTAAAGTAAATTATTAATGATGGAGAGTATGAATTGAGGATAAGCGATTTGATATTGAGGATCAATAGAACGAAGACTAAGTATGAATTTAGTTATTAAGTTATGAAAGTCATCTAATGGAAAGTGAATACGGGAACTATAAAGTAGGATCTTGGGATTAAGATGTAATTACAAGATCCTGTCTAGTTTCGATGTAACACCCCGGTTTTTATTGTTCTTCAATAACATTAATCATATATATATGTTTATATTATTTTATTGGAAAGATTAATTTTCAGGATGTTTAACTTTGTTTATTTTAAGGGGTTTAATTTGAGTAATTTTAATTACTCGTTGAAAACAATTTTTATTAAGTGAGTTAGCACTGCTTTATTATAGCACATGCATGCTTACTAGACAATAATATTATGTTATTGTCAGTATTAGTATTTATTTAGAAAAATATTTCAAATGATATGATTGAAAGAAAAATATTTTCATATTTTATTCTATTTAATTTTAGATTTGAAAATAAACTGATTTAGAAAATCGGACATTAATTTGGAATCATTGATTTTCTTGATTGATAAATTCAATTATCTATCTTTAATCTAATTTTAATTTTTAAAGTATATATTTGTCACTTATTGTTTTTAGATCAAAGTGTTGATAATATTATTATTTTTCTAAACTATATCTCAACCACACATTTTACCTATAACTAACTAAAAAAAAAAGTAAAATAAAATTCTCTCTCCTGGTTTTATTTTCTTTCATGACATCTTCCCCCAACATTTCTTCTTTCTTTTTCTCTTCTTCTTCCTCCCTTCAACTTCATCTTCCTCCATCTCATCACATTAGACACGCACTACCGCTAGGGAGGAGCTCCGGCCGTCGTGCGTCGCCCCAGGAGTGTTGCTTGTAACATCCGTTATTTTATGCATGGTTAATGTATGAGGGTCAGGGTTAGGACTTGGATTATATAGCTGGAATGTGGTTTGAGGCATAGAGACCCTTACTTGGAAATCACACAACCTTTTCGAGTGAGTTTGAACGTAGAAACAAAATTAGGATTTTCCGGTTAGCATCTTTGAGACATCTGAGTGTGAAATAAGAATTTTAGAGTTAGGAATGAGATTAGACCTTTTTGATGGTTTGAAGCTGTTTATTAGGTCTTGATGAGCCTATATCTCAAATTTGAGGTCAATCGAACGTCGGACGGGTCAAGAACGCAAAGAAACACAAACCGAGTGTCTTGTGATCGATTAATTAATTAAAAGTCGAAATATTAATTTAGGTCGGTCCTGAGTACAATAGGTCTTAGGATTAACCTAAAATAATTACAGAAAAATATTCCAGCAGTAGGTTACACAGGAAGATGCGAAAGAAAACACCCAGTTGTGCCGACAGAACAACACCCAGTGATACGTGTCGTTACCAGGAGGAAGGTAGCCATGGTGACGCCACCTCACATTCCACCTAACCCTTTTGCATTTATGACACCTAACCCTTTTGCATGTGTGACACCTAAACCTTTTACATGTATGACACTGTAGCGACCTGTTCTTTCTTTTAGAGAGAAAACATGGAGTCGCCACCAACTTTATTTTATTTCAAGGAAGTTGGAAAACCTTTTAAGAAAAGCTTTGGGTTCGGGAGTCGATTATGTCTAGGGAAGGCATGGAGACTTA
Source organism: Sophora flavescens (assembly GCA_030762895.1). Classification (NCBI taxonomy): domain Eukaryota; kingdom Viridiplantae; phylum Streptophyta; class Magnoliopsida; order Fabales; family Fabaceae; genus Sophora; species Sophora flavescens. The sequence goes on along the minus strand of CM061063.1, from coordinate 244,277,796 downwards.
ACCCCACGGCACCTTGGAACATCCATAAATGGTTACCCAAAATTAGTTGTGTAAATTATTAGTAACTTTGAAATATTTGTTTTACCCGTTGTGAATCTTTTTATTAAAACTAAATGAGGTTGAACATGGCACGTAAGTCCACAGGGCAACCTCAAAATCCAAAGGGTTGAACATGACACTTGTCATAGAGCAACCCAGAAAATAGATTGTTTTAATCAAGTGACCATCTTCTATTTTTATGTAAAATAAATAATTTTGCCTCTTGAAAATAGGAGAGAAATGAAACGTAGAAGTGAAACGTTTTACTAACTTATTCAGTGAACAGAGACACAAAGATAAGAATGTCAAGAGAAATTTATAAATAATATCAACGAAAAGAATAAAGGTTACCAAATGAGAGCAGAATAAGAATGATTTTGTTTATTCCCAGGGGTAAGATTTCAAGATCGAAGTCTTTACATTCAATCTCACTGACTCCTTCAGCTCTTCCTTCGTAACCACTTTAATAATAGGGAAGATAAAAGGAAACTCAGATCTCTGATCTCTTTTCCTCACAATCAAAGTCTGTCTCTCTTTTCTCTTTTCTCACTAAGAAAATATCAGATCATAAGTCCCTCTCAAAAAAATATCCTCCCCCTTTCCTCCCTTCTTTTTCCTTTCCTTTAATAGATGGAGGAGAGGCTTCTTGCTTCCTCTCCATTGGCTTCAAGGTCGGTTTGTACGAAACCCAAGGCTTGGACGGTTCTGAGCAGCGGAAAGGAGGTGATTTGATGCGAGGGTTGCATGCTTGAAAAGAGAAGGAGATGGGGGGTTTTATCTTATGGGTATGATAGCTTTTTAGGGTTAGGAGTAGGGCTGCTAGGTTAAGACGAGGGAGGAGAGGAGGAAAAAAAGAAAAAACCAATGGGTAGAGGAGGTGCAAAAGGGAGGTTCTAAGCAGAAACAACATGTGTCCAGATGGGGCGGCATGAGTAGCAGAAAGGAGGTGATTTGATGTAAGGGTTACACGCTTGAAAATAGAAAGAGATGGGGGGGTTTTCAGCATAAATAGCGTGTGTCCAGATGGGGCGGCGTGAGTAGCAGAAAGGAGTTGATTTATCCTGAAGGTTGCGTGTTTGAAAAGAGAAAGAGATGGGGGGTTTGTCTGATGTGTATGATGGGTTTTTAGGGTTGGGAGTAGGGTTGCCAGGTTAAAACGAGGGAGGAGGTAAGGAATAAGAAAGACCAATGGGTAGAGGAGGAAGAGAGGTCTTTCCTGGTATGTAAACTAGGTAGGAGGCGTAACTCAGTTTCCTTTCCTTTTTGTTGATTGTCTTTTTCTCCTTGTTTTCTTCGTCCTTTCTTCCTTATCTTCTCCTTACTCTTTCTTTATTCTTTAGTCCCCAGCCCGAAATCAAAATGGAAGTGGACGAAGTCTCTTAGATATGCAAAAGTAGATATACACGGGATGGACCTCCCCGTCCGGTAGTAAATGTAATGGACTGGACTGAACCGCGTCCAACACATAGTCCTATGCAATGGACGGGACCACTCCGTCCAACAACAAGTGCAAAGCATTGGACGGGACCACCCCGTCCAGTAGCAAGTGAAAAGCAATGGACGGGACCACCCCGTCCATCAACGAGTGCAAAACAATGGACGGGACCACCCCGTCCAACAGCAAGTGCAAAGCAATGGACGGGACCTCCTCGTCCAATAGCAAGTGCAAAGCAATGGTCGGGACCACCCCGTCCAGCAGCAAGTGCGATGGACTGGACTGGACCACATCCAACAGCAAGTCCAAAGCAAGGGACCGGCTTGGACCGCGACCAACAACAAGCCCAATGCAATGGACTGGCCTGGACCGTGTCCAGCAGCAAGTCCAATGCAATGGACTGGCCTAGACCGCGTCCAACAGCAAGTGCAACGGATTGGACTGCGTCCAACAGCAAGTTAATAATAATGTGATGGATGGGACCTCCCCGTCCAACAACAAATATGATGGACTGGAAAGGATCACCCCGTCCAACATTAAATCCAAGGTAATGGACTGGAACACCCCCTCCTTTCTTCATTATTTTCTTTTTCTTCTTTCTCTATTATTATTATTAGTCTCCTTGAAACATGATATCATAAAAATTAGAATAAAATGAAGCCGTACAAAAATGAGTGTTCACAGTTGCCCCTCTTTACTTGTTACATGCTAGAAGACATGATTAGTCGTGACTTTTCATGTATTGTAGTAATGAACAAGTAAAGAAAAATGAACAAATATTTTGTCCCAAAAAACATGGGGAGCTCAGAAGAAATCCTTACAGTTTGAAAACAGAATTGCAGTGGACGGAAACTCCTCGTCCAACAAGAGAGTAAATATGCAGCGGGCCTTGGAGCTCGAAAATAAACATGCAAAGGGCCTTAGAGCTCGAGAATAAAAAGTAGTGAGCCTCAGAGCTCGAAAATCAAATTACAGTGAGCTTCAGAGCTCGAAAATGAACTTGTTGTGAGCCTCAGGGATCGAGGAAAAAATTGCAGTGAGCCTCAGAGCTCGAAAATAAACTTGCAATGAGCCTCAGACCTTGAAAATAAAAAAGTAGTGAGCCTCAGAGCTCGAAAGTAGAATTGCAATGAGCTTCAGAGCTCGGAAATAAACTTGTTGTGAGCCTCAGGGCTCGAGAATAAAGAAACGCAGTGAGCCTCAGAGCTCGAAAATAAACTTGTAATGAGCCTCAGTGCTCGAAAATAAACTTGCAGCGAGCCTCAGAGCTCGAAAATAAAATTGTAGTGAGCCTCAGAGCTCGAAATTAAAAAGTAGTGAGCCTCAGAGCTCGAAAATAAAAAAGTGCAGTGAGCCTCAGCTCGAAAATAAACTTGCAATGAGCCTCAGCTCGAAAATAAACTTGCAACGAGCCTCAGAGCTCGAAAATAAAATTGTAGCGAGCCTCAGAGCTCGAAAATAAAAAGTAGTGAGCCTCAGAGATCGAAAATAAAAAAAGTGCAGTGAGCCTCAGAGATCGAAAATAAACTTGCAATGAGCCTCAGAGCTCGAAAATAAACTTGCAGTGAGCCTCAGAGCTCTAAAATAAACTTGCAGTGAGCCTCAGAGCTCGAAAAATAAACTTGAAATGAGCCTCAGAGCTCGAAAACAAACTTGCAGCAAGCCCCAGAGCTCGAAAATAAAATTGCAGTGATCCTCAGAGCTCGAAAATAAAAAAAGTAGTGAGCCTCAGAGCTCGAAAATAAAAAATTGTAGTGAGCCTCAGAGCTCGAAAATAAACTTGCAATGAGTCTCAGAGCTCGAAAATAAACTTGCAGTGAGCCTCGGAGCCCGAAAATAAAATTGCAGTGAGCCTCAGAGCTTGAAAAAAAAAATTGCAGTGAGCCTCAGAGCTCGAAAATAAACTTGAAATGAGCCTCAGAGCTCGAAAACAAACTTGCAGCGAGTCTCAGAGGTCGAAAATAAACTTGCAGTGAGCCTCAGAGCTCGAAAAAAATAAAATTACAGTGAGCCTTAGAGCTCGAAAATAAACTTGAAATGAGCCTCAGAGCTCGAAAATAAACTTGCAGCGAGCCTCAGAGCTCGAAAATAAAATTGCAGTGAGCCTCAGAGCTCGAAAATAAACTTGCAGTGAGCCTCAGAGCTCAAAAAAAAATAAAATTGCAGTGAGCCTCAGAGCTCGAAAATAAACTTGTTGTGAGCCTCAGAGCTCGAGAATAAAAATGCAGTGAGCCCCAGAGCTCGAAAACAAATATACAGTGGACTGAACCTCTTCGTCCAACAGAAAATTGAATGCAATGGACGAATCCTCCTCGTCCAATAGAAAATAAACATGCAATGGACGGAACCTCCTCGTCCAACAGAAAGTAAACATCCAATGAGCCTTAGAGCTCGAAAATAAAGGTGCGGTGAGCCTCAGAGCTCGAAAATAAATAAATAATCAGTGATCTGAAACAAATGAGAATCCCTTCCTTTTGAGGACAACGGAACCAATTTCTCCCTGGAAAAACTTCGACCAACCAAACCCTTGTTCACCGGCCAATCTGGGATGAGGCATCACTAATTCTTTTGACAACATTGGTCACCCAAGAATCTGATAAACTCTGGATGTTATGTTTGTCCTCTCAAGCTTATTTGAACCATTCTTTTGTCGTTCAGTGCATGCTATCTCTTCCACTGAATCTGAAGTATTGAGCCCTCTTGGTTTAAACCATTCATTGGTTCTACCATTAGAGTTATCAAATCATACCATTAAACTTATATTTACTTTTATTGAGACATGAGAGTGAATACGATAGGGGAGTGTGGAAGAAAACCTCTTGCCTTAATATGAGAATTTAGGTTGTTAAGAGACAATAACAATGAGAACACATTTACAAAAGGGATCATGAAGATTAAAAAAAACAAAGATAAGCAAAGAAAATTACGAAAATCACATAAAATTTGCCCCAGTGTTGGTCCTTTGATTTTCATTTAATTGATTCCCCTCAGCCTTTTGATGACACAGATCTTGGCTCATGTTTCTGATTCCTCAAACACACCTTCTTCAATCATTCCTTAATAATTTTGCCCCAGTATACTCAGCCGGATAAAATTGCCCCAGTATGGTGGGTGCTTGCAGAAGTGTTGGACCCTATCCTCCTCCTAGGTTGCCCTTGCAGGTTTTTAGCCTAAGGTTTCTCTGCCCTAACTTTTGCCTAGGTTGCCCTTTCGGGTTTTCAACCTAGCGGGCCTTTGCTTTCCTTTTGTTTTCATTGTTCTTTTGCCCTAACTTTTGCCTAAGCTGCCCTTTCGGGTTTTCAACCTAGCGGGCCTTTGCTTTCCTTTTGTTTTCATTGTTCTTTTGCCCTAACTTTTGTCTAGGCTGCTTTTTCGGGTTTTCAACCTAGCATCGGAGTTTACTGGACTTGGTAGCTCTTCCCCATCCATGTTTTACAGAATTAAAGCACCTCCCGAGAACGCTTGTTTGACAATATAAGGACCTTCATAATTTGGTGCCCATTTTCCTCGGGCATCCTCTTGACTAGGGAGGATTTTCTTTAAGACCAGGTCTCCCGCATGAAATTCTCTAGGATGAACCTTTTTATTGAAAGCTCTTGCCATTATATTTTGATACAATTGCCCGTGACAGATAGCTGCAAGCCTTTTTCTTCTATCATGTTCAACTGCTCATATCGAGTTTTCACCCACTCAGATTCTTCTAAGTCTGCTTCCATCAAGACTCTTAGCGAAGGGAGTTCTACTTCGATAGGTGAGACGGCCTCCATCCCTTATACCAGAGAGAAAGGGGTTACCCCAATGCTCGATCGTATGTTAGTCCGATAAGCATGTAGAGCATATGGCAACATTTCGTGCCAGTCCTTATAGTTTACAACCATCTTGGCAACGATCTTCTTGACATTTTTGTTTGATGTCTCAACTGCACCATTCATTTGAGGCCTATAAGGAGCCGAATTGTGATGTTTGATTTTGAGACCATCGCAAAACTTTTGAATCTTGGTACCATTAAGATTGGCGGCATTATCTGTGATTATCCTCTCTGGAATCCCGTATCTACAGACAATGTCCTTTTTGAGGAATTTGAGAAACACCCTTTGAGTTATGCTGGCATATGAAGCAGCTTCTACCCATTTAGTGAAATAGTCTATCGCCACCAAAATGAAACGATGGCCATTGGAAGCCTTTGGATTAACGGGACCGATGACATCTATTCCCCACATCGAAAACGGCCATGGGGATGCTAAACTGTGCAGTGGAAACGCAGGTGCATTAACCCGGTCTGCATGCATCTGGCATTTTTGGCATTTACGAACATGCTCCATACAATCTGACTCCACAGTAGAACAATAATAGCCACTTCTCAAGATCTTCTTACCCATCATGTGACCATTGGCATGAGTCCCACAGATTCCTTCATGAACTTCGATCATGATCCATTTAGCTTCACGAGCATCCACACATCTGAGTAGGGTACCATCATATCCTCTTTTGTACAAGACTTCCTTGTTTAAGAAAAAGGCCATAGCTAGTCTTCGGATGGTCTTTTTATTTACTTTGGTCGCCTCTACCGGGTATTCCTTGGTCTGAATATATCGCTTGATATCATGATACCAAGGCTTACCATCAGGTTCTCCGTCCACATGAGCACAGTACGTCGGTTCAACTTGCACTCTAATTTGGACGGGTTGGACATTGATATGGATATCTAGCTTGGTCATGGCAGCTAGTGTGGCTAAAGCATCAGCAAACTGATTCTTGTCTCGATTAAATGCGAGAAAGTAATCTCGTCGAACTTTGCAATCAACTGAGTCAAGTATTTCTGATACGGAATCAACTTGGAGTCCTTGGTCTGCCATTCACCATTGACTTGGTAAATGATTAAAGCTGAATCCCCGAAGACTTTCAACTACTTTATACCCAATTCAAGTGCCATTTGTAATCCACCAGTACATGCCTCGTATTCTGCAATATTATTTGTACATTCGAATTTCAGTTTTACGGTCATCGGGTATTGGTTGCCATTTGGTGTGATAACCACTGCCCCTATACCGCTGCCATGCATATTGACTGCTCCATCAAAATACATTTTCCACACATCTTCATGTTCCTCATCTTCCTCGAGGGACATTATCTCTCCATCTGGGAACTCGGAATTGACAGGCCACCCATCCTCGAGAGGATTCTCTGCTAAATGGTCAGCAATCACACTTCCTTTGATGAACTTTTGAGTCACATATTTGATGTCAAATTCTGACAATATCACTTGCCACTTCGAAACCCTTAAGGAGATATGAGGACTTTCAAAGATATACTTCAAAGGATCCATTCGAGAAATTAGCCAAGTGGTGTGATATAACATGTACTGTCTGAGTCTTCTGGAGGTCCATACCAGTGCACAACAAGTCTTCTCGATTGCCATATAACGAGCCTCACAGGCGTTAAACTTTTTACTCAGATAGTAAATTGCCTGCTCTCTCCTGCCAGACTCATCTTGTTGTCCTAGCATTGCCTCCATTGAGGTTGGCACTATGGTGAGATAGAGTAACAATGGACGACCTCGGGAAGGTGGTACCAATACTGGGGGATTCATTAGATATGCCTTTATCCTATCAAAGGCTTCTTGACAATCATCATCCCATTTTCCTGGGTTATTCTTCCCGAGGTGTTTGAAGATTGGTTCGCATGTGCTAGTCAGATTCGCAATGAAGCATGCAATATAGTTCAATCTTCCAAGAAAACCCCTTACTTCTCGCTCGTTTTTGGGTGCTGGCATGTCACGTATTGCCTCCATCTTGTTAGGGTCCACCTTTATTCCTTCTCTACTGACAACAAAGCCAAGTAGGTTCCCTGCAGATGCACCGAACATACATTTTGTAGGGTTGAGGTGCACTTGTACTTTCTTAGCCGCTCGAACAACTTTCTCAAAACTGCCACATGGCTTTCTCCTTCCTTGGACTTATCCACTATATCATCAACATATACCTCTACCTCCTTATGAATCATATCATGGAACAATGCTACCATAGCACGTTGGTAAGTGGCCCTAGCATTTTTTAATCCAAAAGGCATCACTTTGTAACAAAAAGTTCTCCAAGGGGTGATAAAAGTTGTCTTTTCTTTATCGTCATTATCCATGAGGATCTGATTGTACCCAGAATACCTGTCCATGAAAGAAAACCTATGACTTCTGGCTGTACTGTCTACAAGGACATCAATATGAGGTAGGGGAAATCATCCTTTGGACTGGCTTTATTCAGGTCTCGGTAGTCCACGCACATTCTGACCCTTCCATCCTTCTTTGGTACTGGAACAATATTAGCTACCCATTCCGGGTGTCTAGCTACTTCCAGAAAGCCAGCCTCCAACTGCTTGGTCACTTCTTCCTTGATCTTTAGCGACATCTCATGATGCGTTCTCCTTGATTTTTGCTTATTTGGATCCACATCTGGATATAAGGGAATTTTATGCGATGCTATCTCAGGATCTAAACCTGGCATATCTCTGTAGGACCATGTAAAAACATCCAGATACTCTTTGAATAGTGTAACCATTTCTTCTCGCTCTAGTTTATCCACTATTTTCAACTCCTTCTTGTCTTCCTCGGTTCCCATATTGATCACTTCTACAACCTCATCATTCGAGCTCATCCCCTCCTCTGACCATTTCAACGCTTTCATGAATCCTTCAATGTCTTCTTATTCCTCATCGGATTCAAGGTCGTCAGCGGCCGCGAGGGAATCAATAAATGAGTTTTCAAAGTTCCTTTCCCGAGGTAAATATTTAGTGGGAGAAGTATTCCTGGAAGAAAAAGTCAGGAATAAGAGAAGTATAGGCAAGGGTCATATTTATGACATAAAAACTTAAACAAAATAAATAAATGAGAGAGATAAAAGAAACGATGGAATCAAAAGGAAAACACCAGACAAAGTGTTACGTTTTCATTCATGTCTCAAAGAAAGTAAACATCAGTTCATAATTAGTATAATAAGATAATTACTTCATGGAAATAACATCAACAAACGGTTCAGATTTCCAATTATTGAGAACTTCATCTACTTCGAGCTTAAGTTTCTTCCTTCTTTAGGCATGTTGGCAACCATCCAAGTCCGAGATCTGGTATTGTGAACTCGGGTTTGATTGGTGTTACCTTCCCTAGGTCGCGCAATGGTTCCCGAATCCTCAGAACGATGTGACTCTGTAAAGCATCCTAGAATCTCATTAGTAAACCCAAAATTTTTGTGTGTGTGTATGTATGCATGTGCAAGTTAACATCCTTTGTTTGATCGAAAAGTACTTTTAGGAAGACTGTCGAATACACCAATAGCAAGAAAACTCATCCTACAATCAAATCTAGTGGTATGGTTCCCTCTAGCTTGAATGCAGTTGGTGTCAAGTCCAAGGGAGAATCCACTCCTCAATATACCAAACCCATACTAGCAACGTCCTCATTTTTATGCAGAAAACACGTCGTTTTTAGGGTAAAAATATAGTTGATGACGTATCTAAGGGAGAATGCACTCCTCAATAGATGTCATCTAAAAAATGCTCGATAGACATGGATGAAAACTTCCATTCCATTATAAATATTTCGATGCAAATCATGAGTCTTTGATCAAAATAAAAGAAGTACATTGATAGTTTCCATCTTTCTTCGAGGTCTGCAAAGTTCTATGTTAAGAGTCTCATCTTCTTTTTCCTGAACCCTCTGGCAAGTTTCCCAAAATGATTGAAGAATTCGGTCACCTTTGGTGGTTCCTTTTTCGCTTTGTCTAACTGTTCGGGTTGGAGCTCCAATAGACTTGCCATCTCCCAATCTGTTACATATTGGCCATAATACATGTGGATGCGGGTCTTCTTTTGAATTGGCAGTCTTAGCATATAAGCATACTCTTCTATGGCCGGAGTGATGTCTAAGTTAGGCAATTCAAAAAAACCTCACAGTTGAGTTCCAATATTGGGCCAACGCACTCAGAGCGGGGGCTTCATTCTTTCTATAAGGTGAATACCAAAATCTTCCAACAAAGAGACACAAAAAAAAAAATGAGTATAGTGAAACAAATATATCTTGCATGATTCATGTTGCATGGAAGCAATGGGGTTGAAAACCCTGATGGGTATGCATTACCTTCATTATGACATAACGCCTATTAGGTGTGCAATAATATTCGAATATGTCATTCAGGTTTGGGGCAGTAATGTGACACCCTAGTTTTGTGAATATTCACGATGAGCATGCATGACAATTTATGCTTATGATGATAGAGGAGGGAAAGAAAGTACGTCCCCTTTTGCCCTAAGCCAGGTAAAACCTAAGGATGGGCATGCCCTAAGGTTAGGACTCTAAACAGGTTGGCCACTAGGTCTACTTTATTAGTGAAAGTTGGGACGGGTCTAGACCTCTAGAAGTCATGGTCCCCAGATTGCCCTCATAAGGATATGATTCACGAATCTAGCCATAAATAGGGATAAACCCTCTCAATATGACTATTCCATGATCTCATGTACAATCTGAGTGGTGAACTGACAAGTATCAGGGAGGTGCAAGACCTCTTCAATAACAATATCAGAGCACATCCTAATCCTTGGGTCCTTGACAAGCTCGGGTATAGAGCTAAGTGTGTATGCAATATATAATAGTGATGTGTGTGAAGGGGGCATACAAACCTGTAACACTTAAAAGTAAAAATAAAAAGAGAAGGCAAGAAAAGCCTGCAAAACACAAACATATGTATATATAAAAAGGTTACAAGTCCTCTACCCTATTGTTAAAACATGGGAAACAGAAAAGAAAGGAGGAGGAAACAAAACATTGTTAGTGAAACATATATAACAATAAGTGACTTAAAATATACGTACAACTAAATCTTCTCGTTTAAATAAGAGGAAAAACCCAACCAAAAGGACAACCCAAACAGACATCACTAAAATAAAAACATTTTTTAGTTTTGTCATTTAATTATTGTAAGGATAAAAACAGCAAGATATAATCGTAAAAGATAAAACAAATAAGTTACATATTACTAAAAATTTACAAAACCAATTTTTACGGGCTTGACTCTCTTAAAAGAAGTCCCCAGTGGAGTCACCATCTGTAGCGACCCGTTCTTTCTTTCAGAGAGAAAACATGGAGTCGCCACCAACTTTATTTTATTTCAAGGAAGTTGGAAAACCTTTTAAGAAAAGCTTTGGGTTCGGGAGTCTATTATGTCTAGGGAAGGAATGGAGACTTAACCCCACGTCACCCTGGAACATCCATAAATGGTTACCCAAAATTAGTTGTGTAAATTATTAGTAACTTTGAAATATTTGTTTTACCCGTTGTGAATCTTTTTATTAAAACTAAATGAGGTTGAACATGGCATGTAAGTCCACAGGGCAACCTCAAAATCCAAAGGGTTGAACATGACACTTGTCATAGAGCAACCCAGAAAATAGATTGTTTTAATCAAGTGACCATCTTCTATTTTTATGTAAAATAAATAATTTTGCCTCTTGAAAATAGGAGAGAAATGAAGCGTAGAAGTGAAACGTTTTACTTACTTATTCAGTGAATGAGAGACACAAAGATAAGAATGTCAAGAGAAATTTATAAATAATATCAACGAAAAGAATAAAGGTTACCAAATGAGAGCAGAATAAGAATGATTTTGTTTATTCCCAGTGGTAATATTTCAAGATCGAAGTCTTTACATTCAATCTCACTAGCTCCTTCAGCTCTTCCTTCTTAACCACTCTTATAATAGGGAAGAGAAAAGGAAACTCGAATCTCTAATCTCTTTTCCTCACAATAAAAGTCTCTTTCTCTTTTCTCTTTTCTCACTAAGAAAATATCAGATCATAAGTCCCTCTCAAAAATATGTCCTCCCCCTTTCCTCCCTTCTTTTTCCTTTCCTTTTATAGACGGAGGAGAGGGTTTCTTGATTCCTATCCATTGGCTTCAAGGTCGGTTTGTATGAAACCCAAGGCTTGGGCTGTTCTGAGCAGCGGAAAGGAGGTGATTTGATGTGAGGGTTGCACGCTTAAAAAGAAAAGGAGATGGGGGGGTTTTGTCTGATGGGTATGATGGCTTTTTAGGGTTAGGAGTAGGGCTGCTAGGTTAAGACGAGGGAGGAGATGAGGAAAAAAAAGAAAAGACCAGTGTGTCCAGATGGGGCGGCATGAGTAGCAGAAAGGAGGTGATTTGATGTAAGGGTTGCACGCTTGAAAAGAGAAAGAGATGGGGGGTTTTGAGAAGAAATAGCATGTGTCCAGATGGGGCGACGTGAGTAGTAGAAAGGAGGTGATTTATCATAATGGTTGCGTGTTTGAAAAGAGAAGGAGATGGGGGGGTTTGTCTGATGTGTATGATGGCTTTTTAGCGTTGGGAGTAGGGTTGCTAGGTTAAAATGAGGGATGAGGTAAGGAAGAAGAAGGACCAATGGGTAGCGGAGGAAAAGAGGTCTTGCCTGGTATGTAAAGTCGGTAGGAGGTGTAACTTAGTTTCCTTTCCTTTTTGTTGATTGTCTTTTTCTCCTTGTTTTCTTCGTCCTTTCTTCCTTATCTTCTCCTTCCTCTTTCTTTATTCTTTAGTCCCTAGCCTGAAAGCAAAATGGCAAAGTGGGACGGAGTCTCTTAGATATGCAAAAGTAGATATACACGGGACGCACCTCCCCGTTCAGCAAGCAGTGTAATGGACTAGACCGAACCGCGTCCAACACCCAAATCCTATGCAATGGGAGAGACCACCCCGCCCAACGGCAAGTGCAAAGCAATGGATCTGGGACCACCCTGTCCATCAACGAGTGCAAAGCAATGGACGGGTCCACCCCGTCCATCAACGAAAGTGCAAAGCACTGGACGGGGACCTCCCCGGCCCAACAGCAAGTGCAAAGTAATGGACGGGACCACCGATGAGCCTCTGTTGACTGGTTTTATAACTAGTCAAGACCTTGGCTTTGTGCTTATTTTATATCATTTTCACCCAAATTAGACTTTATTGTTCTTAAGTAATATTTTGAGTCTGTAAATTGTTTTTATGTTAATTTAGTTGATTTAGAGTGAATAAAGTATTTACTTTTATTTTCTGTTTTTTTCGGGTTAATAAAATAAAATAAAATAAATGGGAGCCACTCGCCCGCTGAATAATCTCTCGCCCGCGAGTATTGCAACCATGAAAAAGTCGAGACGATCACGGCTTGCCCGTGTTGAAGATCACAGCCGGCAATTCTGAAGTTGAAGCGTTAGCCTCGCGAGCATTCCTTCGCCTCGCGAAGGATGTGCTCGCCTCGCCAAGGATGTGCCCGTGTTGGGCGTGGTTGAATGCCACGGGCGTAATGTTGAAGCCTGAATAGTTCGCCTCGCGAAGGATGTGCTCGCCTCGCGAGAAGACAAAGAGTTGCAGACCTTTCATGTACTCGCCTCGCGAGCAAGTGCCGCCTCGCGAGTACTCGACTCGAAAACGTGTATATAAGGGGATCTTAGGCAGAATGAAGGAGGAGTCGACTAGCCGCTTGGCTAGTTTCTGAACTTGTTAGCTATTGTTTTCCTTTTAGTTTGTTGTCTTTCTTTTGTAATGGAGAATTAGTCTCCTAGATTAATCTACTGTAATTGGTTTCTCATTAACATTTGAGGTTCTCGTATTTCATGATCATTTGCTTTTCTCTTTTCAATACCATGTCAGAATGTTTCTGTTTGTTATTTCAGGAATATATAGTGTTGTATTGTTTCATCTCTGATGCTATGTTCCTATATATAATCGCGTTTGTTATTTCGCTGTGTTCATTCATGTTCGCTTGTTCATGAGAGCTTAACCTGGCTTGTTATTTCGGGAATAGGAACATACATCTATAGTAATGGCTTTCGCTTGTTAATTGTTGCTAAAACCGGGAGGGGATTAGTATCTCGCTTAGGATTTGCATGAATCAATGATAGTGGGAAACCAAGAACAAGAGGGTTAATCGCTTTTGTCTATTTGCTATTCTCTTTAACTCGCTTTGTTTTTAGTGTTTTGTTTTCTTAATTTAGTTTTCAATCCAAAACCCCCATTTCTAACTTTTACTAATTTTTCATAATAATAACAACAACTAAAGAGTCCTTGAGAGACGATCCGAGTTGTCGCACTATACCGCATTATTTTATAATCGCTCGTTCTTTTTGGCAGCGTGGCGACAGCTGTCAAAAATGAGCGCTGTTCATGGGGACTCTTGTTTGTTGTTATTAGTAGAAAGTTACATTTAAAAAAATAAAAAAATTTGCTTTGCTAATTAGTTTTGTCTCAAGTTTGTTTGATTGCCATGGATAATTACATGTTTGGATATTTGCCTAATGTTTATTATGAGCAACCTTGCATGTATTATCCTAATTTTAGTGAGCCACCACCATACTATCCTACCCAAGTGACCACCTCTACACCTTCCGAACCTTCCCTAGAGGACTTGTGCAAATGATGACCGCACGGCATAAGTGCAAATATGGAAGGACTGAGGCAACAAATGGCCGAGCAAACTCAACGGATGATAGAGGAATTTCAACAGAAGATGGAGGCTGAATACCAGAGGAGCCAAGCTGAATCTCAGAAGTTGTGGGCTCTAATTGATCAAGTTACCGCCAACTCGGCTGCAATGCTAACTCCACAGCCTCTTGAGGAACATACAGATTCTAAAGTGGTTATTTCTGAAAATATTTCTGATGATTCTGATAATATTTCTGTTGATGATGAATTTAGTGTTGAATCCCCTGATCCTAATGCTTGTTATTGTGATGGAACTGCATTATGTGTTGAATGTTTTACAGGTTTATACTTTTCAGGAAAAATAGAAAATGCGGATCGCTTTGCGTGTTTGTTGCTTCTCAGAAACTTAGAAAAAGAGGATCAAGAGGACGTCCGCTCCCCGTGCCTGAAGATAAAGAAGAACCTTTGGGAGTAGATGATTCAAGTGAAACAATTGCATGTATTGAGAGTAATGGGGTGGATGAATTGATTGCAGAATTTCCAGACATTGTAGATTTTTCTGATTCATTTTCTTGTAATATGTGTACTGACTCTAACCTTTGTTTGGTGTGTGCT